>CM024756.1:21938063-22219483 GCA_014218235.1 Colocasia esculenta | reverse complement strand
CCACGGTCTCCTCCAAAAGTGTGTCACCAACTAAACCTGTACGCCGAAGCAGGAGTGAGTCTAAAAGACTCAGCAAGTAACTCCATACACATCATTCATGCATACATCATAGTAGGTTCTACTATTTCCAATTTGCAAGGCAATCATACAGCATGCTTGAACATCAATAGAGAAACACCTATCATGGTATTTCTACAAAGTCAAAACACATGGCACATGGTTTAAGATGTTTCACATAACATTCCTATCACATGCTTTCTACTCATTAATCACATGAAAACTACACTTCCAATTTGACTAAACATGATGGCAATTTACATGGAATTAGAAATATCATAGCATGAATTATCGTCTCATACTCTAACACATTCACTTCAATAGTTACACATTCCCATATTTCACATGGTTCATTTTTCAAACATTTCACATGTACACATGTTTACATTCTAACATAAATAGTCACATGATGTCACATTTCACATTCACAGGTTCACATATACACATTTTACACATGTTCACATTCACATTTCACAATTTATTTGCCGTGACACATGGTCCAAACCACCACTAGAAGGACACATCACATACACATAACACATAGCACATCACCTAGACAATACAGTGATGACTCTTGGCACTGCGCAGACCGGGAGACACACGTCTCCACCCTAACCAGTGGTACTTGTCCACCTCCAGGATTTCATCCTAATGCCCTTAGGATATCTTAAACATTGAACCTTCTCATGGGACCTTTCCATTACAGTTCCACAGCCCTCTATGGAAGCAGTGTCACACACGGCACATTACACATTACACATCCGATTAACACACGTTTTACATATGATATTACACTTTCTCATTTATGCACATGGTTCTGTTCTTCCCTAGCATGGTGTGCTATAATAACATAAATCAAACATTTATTAGCTCTCATGGATTAATTGGAATGCACATCATTTAACCTAAATCATGGTACATGTAATTGTAGCTCATTTTCACATGGAAATCTCATAGAGTAGGCTACTGTTATCAAATTTTCCTAAAAATTTAACCACATGCTGTTTTCGGGTATAAGAACACACATACAAATTTTCAGATTTTTTGAATTCACATGTATTTATAGAAATTAAAACATTTGGTTTCATGCCATTCATAAATAAGTTAACATAGAACATGACATGGATTTCAGATTTGATCGTGCACAGTCATGAACCACACATACACATTGGCACAAGAAATTTTTCCCAATTTTATTTCCCAACACACGATTTACTAAATTTTCACAAGGTCTACACATGTTTTCTATTTCTCATTGTAGGAATTATAAAATTCGCATGAGTATGGGAAAATTCCCAAGATTGCAGGGCATGGACTGATACATATAAACATGGTTCATAAAATTTTACAGCCTTTAATTCCTCAGAAATCATGGGAACAAAATAAAAACATGCGTAACCTCTTTCCTACACATGCCTTCAATAATTCTAATAATTATTTCCATCCACTCAAAAATACAGGAATTTCACACACATCACATTATCTATTTTACATAACATATAAAATTTACATTATATCCTCATGCGCAGAAATCCGGAATTTAAAGATATAGGGCAGAACAGTCCACTGTTCTGTCAAAGAGAACTCAACGGCATAGTCTGGCCGTCAAACAAGTAAACGGCAATATCGTTGGCCGTCAACGGAAGATCTTGACGGCGAGGGATCTAGCCGTCAAGTTCGGGCCTGTGCAAAAAACACAGTCCGAGCTTCAAAGAATGGTGAATGTAGGGGATCCAGGACACGAGGAAAATCCATAAAAATGATAAAACCTCCTAGACACATACATGGACAAGGTGAAAGGGTTACTTGCCTTTGGAAAAAACTCCTAAAGGGATCAAAATGGTTGGGAGAAGCTCTCCTTGGGCAGTCCCAAGAAGCCTCCAAGATGTCTCCACTCCGCCTCTGTGATGCTCCCCTCTGCAATCCAGGGTCGGGGATGTGTAGCCGGAGTGTTGTCTCCCTCCTTGTCGAAGTAGATCCAGATGAGGCCTTGGATCGCCCGATCAAAGCCTCCAAACTCCAAGTTTTTCTCACAGCTCACTAGGGTTTTCTCTTATCTCTTTGCAAGAGCCAAGAGAGCTCTAGAGGTTGCAACAAGGGCTCTCTTAAGAGAGGACCCTCTCACCCCACGCAAGAGGTCGGTTGGAAGGCCAAGGAGTCGTTGGGGAGTGGTTGGTATCTCCCACCAAGGCATGGACACCATGCTGCTACAGACTGGTCTGTCAGGATATAGCCAGTCCACTGATATGGCCGTCGACTGAAATAATCGACGTCCACCTATATGGACGTTAACAATAAGTGAACGTTCATTCATGTTGACGTCGACTAACCCTTCGGCCAGAACCCAAAACCATGCAAAACCCTAATTTCTCCTAAGTTCATGCATGCAATACATAGGGTGTAATGCACCACTCACTATGTCACGAAATCAACCGATATATATACAACTAAGTATATACATACATTCATAAGTACATCAAGATAATGTGATACATAATACTTACACGATAATGCATATACATACACAAGCATAAAATTGCACAATATAAAATATAAGGACAAAATTCGAGGGCCTTACACCATCTCCCCCTTAAAGAAACTTCGTCCTCGAAGTTAGGACAACACTACTCAAACAAAGGGGATACTTCTTCTTCATCGCATCCTCAAGCTCCCAAGTAGCCTCCTCCTGCGAGAAGTTACGCCATAGAACTTTTACCGACGCAATACTCTGTTTAGAGGGTGCTGACCTTCCGGTCAAGAATAGCTACTGGTTGCTCCACATACGACAGATCTGGCTGGATCTCCACTGGCTCGTGACTAATAACATGAGATGGATCTCGGACATATTTCTTGAGCATAGATACGTGGAAAACAGGGTGAACACTAGCAAAGCTGGGGGTAAAGCTAGCTCATAAGCCACGTTGCCCAATCGTCTGAGAATCTCATACGGGCCAATGAATCTGGGCTCAATTTACTGTGCCTGCCAAACCTGACGACGCCACGCGTAGGCGATATCTTCAAGAAGACATGATCACCTACCTCAACTCTAGATCCTTCCTCCTGTTGTCGGCATAGCTCTTTGTCTATCCTGTGCCGCAACGAGCCTCCTCCTAATCAACTGGATCTTATCCGAAGTCTCCTGAACTAACTCCGGACCAATCAGCTGTTCCGCCAGTCTCCTCCCAACACAAAGGAGATCTGCAAGGCTACCGTACAACGCCTCAAATGGAGCCATACTAATACTCACATGAAAGCTGTTGTTATAAGCGAACTCCACAAGAGGTAAATGGCGCTCCAATCATCCTTCCAATCCAGCACACACGCTCTCAACATATCCTCGAGCGTCTGGATAGTCCTCTCGGACTGTCCATCAGTCTGGGGATGAAACGCGAATTGAGCTTAAGCTCCGAACCTAACGCATCCTGAAGACCCTTCCACAACCTCGAAGTAAATCTATGATCTCGATCCGAAATGATCGACTTCGGCACACCATGCAATCTAATGATACCGAAACATACAATCTAGCTAAACTCTCTATGACTGCTTCTTTTTCATAGGCAAGAAATGAGCAGTCTTCGAGAATCTATCTAAACTTGTTGAACCACTTTTTATTACCCTATATTTTGGTGCTAACAAAATTATGATTAGATTGTTCATCAATATTTATGATTATTTTATGGCGCACTAAAATGATAAAATCGATGTTTAATCAATATACATCGATTTCTGTTTAAAGTGCCAAAGTATCAAGCGCCGCAACGATTTGCTAAGAAGTCGATGCCATAACGATTTGATAAGTGGCCATAACGATTTCTTCTTTGAGCGTATTGATTTGATAAGAAGTCGTTCCCATAACGATTCCTTAAGTGACCGAAATGATTTTCCAAGAAGTCGATGCCATAACGATTTCATAAGTGTTCGCAACGATTTTTCTGTAAAGCGCAAGAAGTCGATGCCATAACGATTTCATAAGTGTTCGCAACGATTCTTCTGTAAAGCGCAAGAAGTCGATGCCATAACGATTTCATAAGTGTTCGCAACGATCTCTTCTTAAAGCGCATGATTGGTAAGAAATCGATCTCATAACGATTCTATAAGTGAGCGCAACGACTTGCTCTAGTGAGCACAACGATTTGTAAGAAATCGTTCCCATAACGATTTCATAAGTCATGCTCATAACGATTTCTTCATGGATTCTGTTCAACACAGATTGCCTTTATATTTCAAATATGCTTGGCGCTTAAATGAAAAGTCAAATATCTTCTGACAAAAAGCTGCATGCATATTTCAGAGTCTTGTCAAAAAGATATGACCTCTATTTTCAGTATGTAGCAGAAGCACAGTACCATGCATCGTTTATCATAAACACTCTTTTATGCTAACACTCTCTTCTATGCTCACAGACATCGAAGACCATCAGAGTCTGATTAAGACAAATGAAGAGAAAGATCAGCAACGACTAGAAGAGCTCCAACGGATCTCTTCAACGGATCTATTCTAAAGCTGCTCAATATAAAGATGGAGCATTGCTGAAGAACACCAAGAGCCTTTTCCTGAATATCTTTGAAGGAGTGTACATCTGTGAGAAGCACCTTCACGCCACATACACTCAAGGAAAGAGAGAAAGAGCCCGAGCCAAGAAGAAGCAATCAAGCGTCTCAAGCATTCAAGCTTCCGAGCTTTCTGTCTTCTTTTCTCTCTTCTGTTTCTCTCCGAGCTCATTGTACATCTGGGGGAGAGTTTGGGACTGTGAGCTTTACATGAGTGTTCATCTTGTAAGGTCTCTCAGTCTGATCTTTCTAAGAAAGATCTGTGTCCAGCTGTAGGACTGTATACAGTTGATAACCCAGCTAGGGGTTGGTGTCTAGCAGAACCTAACTGGGGTTTGTACCAGTTGTCAACCCAGCTAGGGGTTTGTGTCTAGCAGAACCGCACTGGGGTTTGTTCCAGGAGGTTGGCTTCTTTACCTGTAAGAGAAGTGGGCTGCCTTCTTGCCCGGGAAAGAGAAGAAGACCTGGTGGGGGATCCAGGGTGTTGTAAGGTCCATAAGGGGGACTGTACCCTTGGTTAGTGAAATCCCAAGAGTTTGCTTGGGGACTGGACGTAGGACTTCCATGTGGGAAGGGCCGAACCAGGATAAATCTCCTGTGTCCTTGTGTGATTGTTTATTTGCTTCCGCACTGCACTCTCTATCACACTGAACTAACCAAGCTTTCAAGTGTTATTTTCTGTGTTTAAGTTTCTATTTCAGATCTCAGAAAACCTATTCACCCCCCCTCTAGGTTAGCTTGCTGCCGTACCAAAAGGGCCAACAAGTGGTATCAGAGCGAGTCTCTGAACTTTCAAAGAAGATCCAACGATCTTAGAGTAAAGATCCATGGCAGCTCAAGGATATGCTGAAGGACAATCAGTCACCAGACCTCCATTCTTTGATGGAGAAGACTATCAATATTGGAAGATGAGAATGGAATGCTTCATTCGAGGGACAGATTTCGATCTGTGGCAGGTAATCGAGGTAGGTGATTATGTTATTGTTCCTATTCCAGGCACTACTGCAATTACAACAATAGATAAAAGTAAATTATCTTTAAACTTTAAGGCTAAAAACTATCTATGTTGTGCTCTATCTAAAAGAGAGTTCAGTAGAGTTTTTGCATGCAAATCTGCTAAAGAAATATGGGATAAATTGCAGATAACCTATGAAGGAACAGATAAAGTAAAACAAACTAGGATAGATATTCTTATCTCTCAATATGAGCAATTCAAAATGCTTCCAAATGAAAACATTACTACTATGTATAACAGATTTTCAAGTATAGTAGTAGGTTTAAATTCTCTTGGAAAAATTCTTCCTAATGAAGAAACCGTTAGAAAAATACTTAGGTCCTTAACTATTTCATGGACACCTAAGGTAACGGCCATAGAAGAAGCCCATGACTTGACCAAATTATCGATCGATAATCTGATAGGTTCTCTCATGGCACATGAAATAAATATGGAGCGATTATCTGAAAGTTCATCTAAAATGAAATGCACTAACGCTCTTAAAGTTGTAGCCGCTCCTTCCATCTCTTCTTCTAGTTCCAGGATGTAGATTCTGAAGACTGTAATATGGATGAAGTATTGTCCAAGCTTCAGAAAATTTTGAAGAAGAAGAAAAACGGATCAAGAAGGATCCAAAGAAAGAGAAAAAGGAAAAAGGACCAGTCTGCTATGAATGCAGAAAACCTGGACATCTGAGACCAGATTGTCCAAGACTCAAGAAGACTGGTAACCAGAAAAGCCCAAGAAGCAGCACAAGAAATTCAAAAGAAAAGCAATGGCAGCTGCTTGGGAAAATGATGAGGTCACAAGCTCAGAATCATCAAGCTCAGATTCGAAAAAGAGCAGGTAAATCTAGCCCTCATGGTAGGACTAGATGAGGTACATCTTAACTCATCTTTTGATTCTTGCACAGATTCAGGATCAGAATCTGAAGATTTAGATCATGTTTTTAATGAACTTTATGATAAACACAAGGTTGTTGTAAAAGAATTGAAAAATATCAAGAACAACCTTACTTGTTTGGAAAACACTAATTCTGATCTTAAATCAAAAATGGAACAATTAGAAGATCAATTAAAAGAATATAAAGATAAAAATTATCTTTTAAATGAAGATTTGAAAAGCAAGAACAAAGAGAAGTTAGAGTTAGAAGAAAAATTAAAAACTCTAACTGAAGAAAATCTCTATTTAAAAGAATCAGTTAGTAAATTAACTAGAGGGAAAACATCTTTAGCCCTATGCTTAAAAGGATCAAAATCTGGAAATGACAAACAAGGGCTTGGTTATACACCTCCAGAAAAAGGAAAACAAGTAATAAACTCAGGAAAATATCCTTTACCAAAATTTGTAAAAGAAACAAAATGCCTCAGAAAAAGGAACCTGAAACAACCAAGCTTTATCAAAAGAAAAAGGTTTCTAAAAATTATGATCCAACCATGCATCACAAAGGCAATAAGAACTGCAAAACAAATTATATTCACTGCTGCTCTCATTGCAATAAACTAGGACACACTGTGAACACCTGCACAACTAAGCACCTAGTTTGGATACCTAAAGGCTATTTTTATGCATCTAACGATCAAGGACCCAAAATTATTTGGGTACCTACTTCTGAGTAGCTCATTTGCAGGATAGCCTTGGGGCATCAGGAACAAAGGATGCTCAAGGCACTGAAGACTGCCAACTCTTCATCCATCTCATATCTGAAGAGGGAGTAGTCATTAATTTATTCGTAAATTTTAAATATTACTAATAATTATTTTCAAGTTTCATTCAGGTGGAGTCTCTCATGCTCAGGGGGAGCACAGACTAAGGGGGAGTCTCATACTCAGGGGGAGCCTTCACTAAGGGGAAGTTATTCATTGAATATCTATTATTGTTGAACCCCTCAATGGTAAGAAATTTCTCAAAGGGGAGAGAATGCATGGTAAGATCCTTCCTTTTGGTTAATGACAAAAAGGGGGAGAAGTTGTATGTTCTATGAATTTTCTGCATTTTTTTATGCTTCATATATTTGTGTCAGAAAATTCACATAAATTTTGTCATCACCAAAAAGGGGGAGATTGTTGAACCACTTTATTACCCTCATATTTTGGTGCTAACAAAATTTATGATTAGATTGTTCATCAATATTTATGATATTTTATGGCGCACTAAAATGATAAAATCGATGTTTAATCAATATACATCGATTTCTGTTTAAAGTGCCAAAGTATCAAGCGCCGCAACGATTTGCTAAGAAGTCGATGCCATAACGATTTGATAAGTGGCCATAACGATTTCTTCTTTGAGCGTATTGATTTGATAAGAAGTCGTTCCCATAACGATTCCTTAAGTGACCGAAATGATTTCCAAGAAGTCGATGCCATAACGATTTCATAAGTGTTCGTAACGATTTCTTCTGTAAAGCGCAAGAAGTCGATGCCATAACGATTTCATAAGTGTTCGCAACGATTTCTTCTGTAAAGCGCAAGAAGTCGATGCCATAACGATTTCATAAGTGTTCGCAACGATCTCTTCTTTAAAGCGCATTGATTTGGTAAGAAATCGATCTCATAACGATTCTATAAGTGAGCGCAACGACTTGCTAAGTGAGCACAACGATTTGTTAAGAAATCGTTCCCATAACGATTTCATAAGTCATGCTCATAACGATTTCTTCATGGATTCTGTTCAAACACAGATTGCCTTTATATTTCAAATATGCTTGGCGCTTAAATGAAAAGTCAAATATCTTCTGACAAAAAGCTGCATGCATATTTCAGAGTCTTGTCAAAAAGATATGACCTCTATTTTCAGTATGTTAGCAGAAGCACAGTACCATGCATCGTTTATCATAAACACTCTTTTATGCTAACACTCTCTTCTATGCTCACAGACATCGAAGACCATCAGAGTCTGATTAAGACAAATGAAGAGAAAGATCAGCAACGACTAGAAGAGCTCCAACGGATCTCTTCAACGGATCTATTCTAAAGCTGCTCAATATAAAAGATGGAGCATTGCTGAAGAACACCAAGAGCCTTTTCCTGAATATCTTTGAAGGAGTGTACATCTGTGAGAAGCACCTTCACGCCACATACACTCAAGGAAAGAGAGAAAGAGCCCGAGCCAAGAAGAAGCAATCAAGCGTCTCAAGCATTCAAGCTTCCGAGCTTTCTGTCTTCTTTTCTCTCTTCTGTTTCTCTCCGAGCTTATTGTACATCTGGGGAGAGTTTGGGACTGTGAGCTTTACATGAGTGTTCATCTTGTAAGGTCTCTCAGTCTGATCTTTCTAAGAAAGATCTGTGTCCAGCTGTAGGACTGTATACAGTTGTTAACCCAGCTAGGGGTTGGTGTCTAGCAGAACCTAACTGGGGTTTGTACCAGTTGTCAACCCAGCTAGGGGTTTGTGTCTAGCAGAACCGCACTGGGGTTTGTTCCAGGAGGTTGGCTTCTTTACCTGTAAGAGAAGTGGGCTGCCTTCTTGCCCGGGAAAGAGAAGAAGACCTGGTGGGGGATCCAGGGTGTTGTAAGGTCCATAAGGGGGACTGTACCCTTGGTTAGTGAAATCCCAAGAGTTTGCTTGGGGACTGGACGTAGGACTTCCATGTGGGAAGGGCCGAACCAGGATAAATCTCCTGTGTCCTTGTGTGATTGTTTATTTGCTTCCGCACTGCACTCTCTATCACACTGAACTAACCAAGCTTTCAAGTGTTATTTTCTGTGTTTAAGTTTCTATTTCAGATTCAGAAAACCTATTCACCCCCCCTCTAGGTTAGCTTGCTGCCGTACCAAAAGGGCCAACAAGTGGTATCAGAGCGAGTCTCTGAACTTTCAAAGAAGATCCAACGATCTTAGAGTAAAGATCCATGGCAGCTCAAGGATATGCTGAAGGACAATCAGTCACCAGACCTCCATTCTTTGATGGAGAAGACTATCAATATTGGAAGATGAGAATGGAATGCTTCATTCGAGGGACAGATTTCGATCTGTGGCAGGTAATCGAGGTAGGTGATTATGTTATTGTTCCTATTCCAGGCACTACTGCAATTACAACAATAGATAAAAGTAAATTATCTTTAAACTTTAAGGCTAAAAACTATCTATGTTGTGCTCTATCTAAAAGAGAGTTCAGTAGAGTTTTTGCATGCAAATCTGCTAAAGAAATATGGGATAAATTGCAGATAACCTATGAAGGAACAGATAAAGTAAAACAAACTAGGATAGATATTCTTATCTCTCAATATGAGCAATTCAAAATGCTTCCAAATGAAAACATTACTACTATGTATAACAGATTTTCAAGTATAGTAGTAGGTTTAAATTCTCTTGGAAAAATTCTTCCTAATGAAGAAACCGTTAGAAAAATACTTAGGTCCTTAACTATTTCATGGACACCTAAGGTAACGGCCATAGAAGAAGCCCATGACTTGACCAAATTATCGATCGATAATCTGATAGGTTCTCTCATGGCACATGAAATAAATATGGAGCGATTATCTGAAAGTTCATCTAAAATGAAATGCACTAACGCTCTTAAAGTTGTAGCCGCTCCTTCCATCTCTTCTTCTAGTTCCCAGGATGTAGATTCTGAAGACTGTAATATGGATGAAGTATTGTCCAAGCTTCAGAAAATTTTGAAGAAGAAGAAAAACGGATCAAGAAGGATCCAAAGAAAAGAGAAAAAGGAAAAAGGACCAGTCTGCTATGAATGCAGAAAACCTGGACATCTGAGACCAGATTGTCCAAGACTCAAGAAGACTGGTTAACCAGAAAAGCCCAAGAAGCAGCACAAGAAATTCAAAAGAAAAGCAATGGCAGCTGCTTGGGAAAATGATGAGGTCACAAGCTCAGAATCATCAAGCTCAGATTCGGAAAAAGAGCAGGTAAATCTAGCCCTCATGGTAGGACTAGATGAGGTACATCTTAACTCATCTTTTGATTCTTGCACAGATTCAGGATCAGAATCTGAAGATTTAGATCATGTTTTTAATGAACTTTATGATAAACACAAGGTTGTTGTAAAAGAATTGAAAAATATCAAGAACAACCTTACTTGTTTGGAAAACACTAATTCTGATCTTAAATCAAAATGGAACAATTAGAAGATCAATTAAAAGAATATAAAGATAAAAATTATCTTTTAAATGAAGATTTGAAAAGCAAGAACAAAGAGAAGTTAGAGTTAGAAGAAAAATTAAAAACTCTAACTGAAGAAAATCTCTATTTAAAAGAATCAGTTAGTAAATTAACTAGAGGGAAAACATCTTTAGCCCTATGCTTAAAAGGATCAAAATCTGGAAATGACAAACAAGGGCTTGGTTATACACCTCCAGAAAAAGGAAAACAAGTAATAAACTCAGGAAAATATCCTTTACCAAAATTTGTAAAAGAAACCAAAATGCCTCAGAAAAAGGAACCTGAAACAACCAAGCTTTATCAAAAGAAAAAGGTTTCTAAAAATTATGATCCAACCATGCATCACAAAGGCAATAAGAACTGCAAAACAAATTATATTCACTGCTGCTCTCATTGCAATAAACTAGGACACACTGTGAACACCTGCACAACTAAGCACCTAGTTTGGATACCTAAAGGCTATTTTTATGCATCTAACGATCAAGGACCCAAAATTATTTGGGTACCTACTTCTGAGTAGCTCATTTGCAGGATAGCCTTGGGGCATCAGGAACAAAGGATGCTCAAGGCACTGAAGACTGCCAACTCTTCATCCATCTCATATCTGAAGAGGGAGTAGTCATTAATTTATTCGTAAATTTTAAATATTACTAATAATTATTTTCAAGTTTCATTCAGGTGGAGTCTCTCATGCTCAGGGGGAGCACAGACTAAGGGGGAGTCTCATACTCAGGGGGAGCCTTCACTAAGGGGAAGTTATTCATTGAATATCTATTATTGTTGAACCCCTCAATGGTAAGAAATTTTCTCAAAGGGGAGAGAATGCATGGTAAGATCCTTCCTTTTTGGTTAATGACAAAAAGGGGGAGAAGTTGTATGTTCTATGAATTTTCTGCATTTTTTTATGCTTCATATATTTGTGTCAGAAAATTCACATAAATTTTGTCATCACCAAAAAGGGGGAGATTGTTGAACCACTTTTTATTACCCTCATATTTTGGTGCTAACAAAATTTATGATTAGATTGTTCATCAATATTTATGATTATTTTATGGCGCACTAAAATGATAAAATCGATGTTTAATCAATATACATCGATTTCTGTTTAAAGTGCCAAAGTATCAAGCGCCGCAACGATTTGCTAAGAAGTCGATGCCATAACGATTTGATAAGTGGCCATAACGATTTCTTCTTTGAGCGTATTGATTTGATAAGAAGTCGTTCCCATAACGATTCCTTAAGTGACCGAAATGATTTTCCAAGAAGTCGATGCCATAACGATTTCATAAGTGTTCGTAACGATTTCTTCTGTAAAGCGCAAGAAGTCGATGCCATAACGATTTCATAAGTGTTCGCAACGATTTCTTCTGTAAAGCGCAAGAAGTCGATGCCATAACGATTTCATAAGTGTTCGCAACGATCTCTTCTTTAAAGCGCATTGATTTGGTAAGAAATCGATCTCATAACGATTCTATAAGTGAGCGCAACGACTTGCTAAGTGAGCACAACGATTTGTTAAGAAATCGTTCCCATAACGATTTCATAAGTCATGCTCATAACGATTTCTTCATGGATTCTGTTCAAACACAGATTGCCTTTATATTTCAAATATGCTTGGCGCTTAAATGAAAAGTCAAATATCTTCTGACAAAAAGCTGCATGCATATTTCAGAGTCTTGTCAAAAAGATATGACCTCTATTTTCAGTATGTTAGCAGAAGCACAGTACCATGCATCGTTTATCATAAACACTCTTTTATGCTAACACTCTCTTCTATGCTCACAGACATCGAAGACCATCAGAGTCTGATTAAGACAAATGAAGAGAAAGATCAGCAACGACTAGAAGAGCTCCAACGGATCTCTTCAACGGATCTATTCTAAAGCTGCTCAATATAAAAGATGGAGCATTGCTGAAGAACACCAAGAGCCTTTTTCCTGAATATCTTTGAAGGAGTGTACATCTGTGAGAAGCACCTTCACGCCACATACACTCAAGGAAAGAGAGAAAGAGCCCGAGCCAAGAAGAAGCAATCAAGCGTCTCAAGCATTCAAGCTTCCGAGCTTTCTGTCTTCTTTTCTCTCTTCTGTTTCTCTCCGAGCTTATTGTACATCTGGGGGAGAGTTTGGGACTGTGAGCTTTACATGAGTGTTCATCTTGTAAGGTCTCTCAGTCTGATCTTTCTAAGAAAGATCTGTGTCCAGCTGTAGGACTGTATACAGTTGTTAACCCAGCTAGGGGTTGGTGTCTAGCAGAACCTAACTGGGGTTTGTACCAGTTGTCAACCCAGCTAGGGGTTTGTGTCTAGCAGAACCGCACTGGGGTTTGTTCCAGGAGGTTGGCTTCTTTACCTGTAAGAGAAGTGGGCTGCCTTCTTGCCCGGGAAAGAGAAGAAGACCTGGTGGGGGATCCAGGGTGTTGTAAGGTCCATAAGGGGGACTGTACCCTTGGTTAGTGAAATCCCAAGAGTTTGCTTGGGGACTGGACGTAGGACTTCCATGTGGGAAGGGCCGAACCAGGATAAATCTCCTGTGTCCTTGTGTGATTGTTTATTTGCTTCCGCACTGCACTCTCTATCACACTGAACTAACCAAGCTTTCAAGTGTTATTTTCTGTGTTTAAGTTTCTATTTCAGATCTCAGAAAACCTATTCACCCCCCCTCTAGGTTAGCTTGCTGCCGTACCAAAAGGGCCAACACAACTACCCAAATCGAGTCATTGCCCCTTCTAGATCGAGGCAAACCCGAAACGAAGTCCATAGTGACAGCTTCCCACTTCCACACGGGGATATCCATCCTCTGCATAAGGCCGGATGGTCGCTGCCGCTCGGCTTTCACCTGCTGACATACTAGACATCTAGACACATAATCCGCAACATCCTTCTTCATGCCGGACCACCAAAATGATCTCTTCAGGTCTTGATACATCTTAGTGTTACCCGGATGAATAGAGAATCGCGATCTATGAGCCTCCGCTAACACATGCTCACGGACATCTATCACATCGGGGACACAAACACGGTGCTGAAATCTAATCACACCGTCCTCATCACGAGCAATGCCCGCCTTTCCCACTAACTCTAACAATCTAGGATCGGCTTTCTGCTGTTCAATCACCTCATCCAAGACTGAGGATCTAAGGGATAGCTGAGCTACAAAAGCCTGACACAATGATGGCTCTAACTCGGTCATAGAGCACGCTGCATCCTCCAACATCTTCCAATCCTGCTGGAGCGAAGACCTCTTTCTACTAAGAGCATCCGCTATGACGTTCGCCTTTCCAGGATGATACTGAAGGTCGAAGTCATAGTCCTTCAAGAACTCAATCCATCTCCTCTGCCTCAGGTTTAATTCCTTTTGGGAGAAAAGATACCTCAAGCTCTTATGGTCGGTAAACACCTCAAATCTGACACCATAAAGATAGTGCCTCAGATCTTTAGTGCATGAACCACAGCTACAAGCTCTAAATCATGAGTCGGATAGTTCCTCTCATGCTCCTTCAACTGACGAGAAGCATAAGCCACTACCCTCTCTTGCTGCATGAGCACACAGCCTAAACCAATCTGAGATGCATCCGTATAAATGGCAAAACCTTCTAGACCGCTAGGCAATACCAATACCGGAGCAGAAGTAAGCTTATCCTTCAATAGCTGAAAGCTACGCTCACATGCCTCAGACCATACGAACTTCTCACCTTTCCGGGTCAACTTTGTCAAAGGGGCGGCGATGGATGAGAAACCCTCAATGAATCGCCGATAATAACCAGCTAACCCAATAAAACTACGAATCTCCGAAGGGGTCCTGGGAGTCTCCCAATCCATAACTGCCTGGACTTTTGCTAGATCAACTGCAACACCAGCACCGGAGATAACATGCCGAGAAAATGAACCTCGCGCAACCAGAACTCGCACTTGCTGAACTTCGCATACAACTTGTGCTCACGGAGAACCTCTAACACTACCCTCAAATGCTGACGATGTGTGGCCTCATCCGGAGAATAGACCAACACGTCATCAATAAACACAACAATAAAGCTATCTAGATACGGACTAAACACCCGGTTCATGAGATCCATGAACGCTGCAGGGGCGTTGGTCAATCCGAAAGGAAGAACCAAAAACTCATAATGTCCATAACGGGTTCTAAATGTCGTCTTGGACACATCCTCACTCCTAATCCTCAACTGATGATAACCAGATCGCAAGTCAATCTTGGAAAAGACTGATGCCTCTCGCAACTGGTCAAACAGATCATCAATCTGAGGTAAGGGATACCTGTTCTTCACAGCCACCTGGTTTAGCTTTCTATAATCAATGCACAACCGAAGTGACCCGTCTTTCTTCTTGACGAATAATACAGGTGCGCCCCAAGGGGAAACGCTAGGGCGAATGAATCCCTTATCGAGCAATTCTTGCAATTGCTTCCTCAACTCGGCTAATTCTGCAGGGGCCATCCGATATGGGGACTTCGAGATAGGAGAGGTGCCTGGAAGCAACTCTATAGTGAACTCTATCTCCCTATCCGGTGGCAATCCAGACAAGTCGTCGGGAAAGACATCTGGAAAGTCCTGCACCACATCGATCTCTGCAAGAGTCAGTGACGAACCAGCATCGGGCACTAGCATAACGCTGGCAAGAAATGCGTCACAACCCTTGTTCACCATGCGCATCGCCTTCATGGCAGAGATAACTAACTTTCCCGCTAAGTTCTTTGGCAAGGGATGAGAGAAACTCATCCTCACCAGGAATGCAGAAAACAATCTTCTTCCTACGACAATCTACTAACGCGTAGTGCTCCTCTAGCCAATCCAGACCAAGGATACAATCATAATCCTTCATCTTTAGCAAGAAGAAACACCCATCTAGGAATCTATCCTCAATGCACACAGGTAACGACGGAATGCACTTCCTAGTCGATACCGTACCCGCAGGGGTGTGCACAGACAAAGGGACCTCTAACTCCTCAGACTCTATGCCTGACTCTAGGGCTAACTGCCTAGAGAACCGCTCGGAAATGAACGAGTGAGTAGCACCCGTATCAAACAAAACCCGAGCGTGCACACCGAAAAGTAAAACGGTACCTTCGGCGACATGCTCCTCCTGCTCGGCGTCCTCACGAGCCAACGCAAACACTCGAGCTGGGGCTCGAGGCCTTCCTAGTCGTCCTGTAGCTGGCGCGGCTGCCGCTACTGCTGGTACTGGCGCTCCTCGCTGAGCTTCCTGCTGAAGTCTTGGGCAGTCCTTGATCTTGTGGTTGCTACTCCCACACTTTAGGCATTTGCCCGCTATCTTCCAACATTCCGTACCACCATGTGCCCTTCCACAGTGAGGGCACTCCTTCTTGTCTCCAGAGGAACGTACAGAAGGTACCTGAGTGTTGCTGACTACCACAGGGCGCTGTGGTGACTGGTATGCTGCTCTCCTCTTGTCCTGTCGCTGGAAAGTGGCTGCTGGTCTCTTCTGCGAAGCCTTCTTCTCCTCAAGGTACCGCTCCATCTCGCCTTCCTGCCTACAAGCAGCGCTAAGGGCTTCGTCCAGGGTACGATGATCAAACGCTACGATACTCGTCCTCAGTGATGGCTTAAGGCCCATCACAAACTTCTTCGCCTTCCTGCGCTCATCAGCCACTATATGAGGTGCATACTTAGATAGTTCTGCAAATCTGGCCTCATACTCGAGTACGGTCATAGAACCCTGAGTCAAAGTGAGGAACTTCTGCTCCATCCTGTCCTGGATGTGCTCGGGGACAAACTTGGCCCGAAAGAGCCTCACGAACTCGTCCCAAGCAACATCAATCGCACCGTCCTCAAACCGTGTACGTAGTAATGAAGCCCACCACACATCAGCTCTCTCCTGCAACATAACCTTCATAAGCACCGCTAAACAACTTCAACTTAACAGGGAATAGGAAACACATAACTAACACATACCTGTAGCATGTAGGTGGCTAAAGTGACCTTGTCCTCATCCACACACCTGATGGCCCGGAAGATCTTCTCGATCTCCCTCATCCAACTCTCGGCTAGCAACGGATCGCTCTCCCCCTTGAAAGAGGGTGGCAGCATCCTCTTGAATCTTTCCATGATGGAAGGTCCACCATGGTCCTGAGCTGGGGCCTGAGCCTGCTACACCAAATAATAACGATATACAATAAACACAATATCATGCAATTTAAATAGCAAACTACTAGGTTGTTTTATTATTCTACCTGGGCCTCCAACTGGGCCTGGAGTGCTGCCTGGGTGTGGGCCTGAGTTTGCATGGCCTGCACCAATCCTTGCATGAAGACTCCATAATCCACTGGCGGTGGTGGGGGAAGCACAGGACCTTGTGGGGCCGGGGCCTGCTGCTCTGCCCGCTCCTCACGCCTCTGCTCGTCGTCGCGAGCTGGCACACCTCCACGTCGTCCACGGGAAGCCATGGCTATAATAAAATTTAGCCACCAATTAGAGCTAGGTTACTAAGCTTCCTAACCATTTTCTTATCTATTTTTTCCATTCATTATTAGTCGTTTCTACCCATGTGGACAATCTATAAATATTTAGCATGCAATGAGGATGATGATTCATGTATATTCATGTAAGATCTCAATCGGTTTCTCTGATACCAATCTCTGTGACGACCCTCATTATACGGTACGGTTATACCAACCCACGTCGGTATAGTAAAGGTTATCACAGTGGGACATTTACCCAAACACTATCACATGATTGAGATATACACAAATATAGACACAGAGTCGCGGAAGTAAAGGACTAACTGTCATCACATTTCATCATCCACATTTCTCATACATGATCCATATAGCAAATTAAAGGACTAACTTTCATAATTGAAATTAAACCAAACTACATTGTCCACAAAATTAAAGTTCTACATTTAATACATAATTTGTCCACAATTACATAAATGATAACTCTAATACAAGCTACAATTTACATACTATGAACAAAAAGGGACACAACGTCAACTCCACAAGCTACTCTCCACGCTCGGAGTCGCTCTCCACGGTCTCCTCCAAAAGTGTGTCACCAACTAAACCTGTACGCCGAAGCAAGGAGTGAGTCTAAAAGACTCAGCAAGTAACTCCATACACATCATTCATGCATACATCATAGTAGGTTCTACTATTTCCAATTTGCAAGGCAATCATACAGCATGCTTGAACATCAATAAGAGACAACCTATCATGGTATTTCTACAAAGTCAAAACACATGGCACATGGTTTAAGATGTTTCACATAACACTTCCTATCACATGCTTTCTACTCATTTAATCACATGAAAACTACACTTCCAATTTGACTATAACATGATGGCAATTTACATGGAATTAGAAATATCATAGCATGAATTATCGTCTCATACTCTAACACATTCACTTCACATATTTACACATTCCCATATTTCACATGGTTCATTTTTCAAACATTTCACATGTACACATGTTCACATTCTAACATAAATAGTTCACATGATGTCACATTTCACATTCACAGGTTCACATATACACATTTTACACATGTTCACATTCACATTTCACAATTTATTTGCCATGACACATGGTCCAAACCACCGCTAGAAGGACACATCACATACACATAACACATAGCACATCACCTAGACAATACAGTGATGACTCTTGGCACTGCGCAGACCGGGAGAACACGTCTCCACCCTAACCAGTGGTACTTGTCCACCTCCAGGATTTCATCCTAATGCCCTTAGGATATCTTAACACATTGAACCTTCTCATGGGGACCTTTCCATGATACAGTTCCACAGCCCTCTATGGAAGCAGTGTCACACACGGCACATTTTACACATTACACATTCCGATTAACACACGTTTTACATATGATATTTACACTTTCTCATTTATGCACATGGTTCTGTTCTTCCCTAGCATGGTGCTACTAATAACAGAAATCAAACATTTATTAGCTCTCATGGATTAATTGGAATGCACATCATTTAACCTAAATCATGGTACATGTAATTGTAGCTCATTTTCACATGGAAATCTCATAGAGTAGGCTACTGTTATCAAATTTTCCTGAAAATTTAACCACATGCTGTTTACGGGTATAAGAACACACATACAAATTTTCAGATTTTTCTGAATTCACATGTATTTATAGGAATTAAAACATTTGGTTTCATGCCATTCATAAATTAAGTTAACATAGAACATGACATGGATTTCAGATTTGATCATGCACAGTCATGAACCACACATACACATTGGCACAAGAAATTTTTCCCAATTTTATTTCCCAACACACGATTTACTAAATTTTCACAAGGTCTACACATGTTTTCTATTTCTCATTGTAGGAATTATAAAAATTCGCATGAGTATGGGAAAATTCCCAAGATTGCAGGGCATGGACTGATACATATAAACATGGTTCATAAAATTTTACAGCCTTTAATTCCTCAGAAATCATGGGAACAAAATTAAACATGCGTAACCTCTTTCCTACACATGCCTTTCAATAATTCTAATAATTATTTCCATCCACACAAAAATACAGGAAATTTCACACACATCACATTATCTATTTTACATAACATATAAAATTTACATTATATCCTCATGCGCAGAAATCCAGAATTTAAAGATATAGGGCAGAACAGTCCACTGTTCTGTCAAGAAGAACTCAACGGCATAGTCTGGCCGTCAAACAAGTAAACGGCAATATCGTTGGCCGTCAATGGAAGATCTTGACGGCGAGGGATCTTGCCGTCAAGTTCGGGCCTGTGCAAAAACACAGTCCGAGCTTCAAAAAATGGTGAATGTAGGGGATCCAGGATACGAGGAAAATCCATAAAAATGATAGAAACCTCCTAGACACATACATGGACAAGGTGAAAGGGTTACTTGCCTTTGGAAAAACTCCTAAAGGGATCAAAATGGTTGGAGAAGCTCTCCTTGGGCAGTCCCAAGAAGCCTCCAAGATGTCTCCACTCCGGCCTCTGTGATGCTCCCCTCTGCAATCCAGGGTCGGGGATGTGTAGCCGGATGTGTTGTCTCCATCCTTGTCGAAGTAGATCTCCAGATGAGGCCTTGGATCGCCGGATCAAAGCCTCCAAACTCCAAGTTTTCTCACAGCTCACTAGGGTTTTCTCTTATCTCTTTGCAAAGAGCCAAGAGAGCTCTAGAGGTTGCAACAAGGGCTCTCTTAAGAGAGGACCCTCTCACCCCACGCAAGAGGTCGGTTGGAAGGCCAAGGCGCCGTTGGGGAGTGGTTGGTATCTCCCACCAAGGCATGGCACACCATGCTGCTACAGACTGGTCTGTCAGGATATAGACGTCCACCGATATGGCCGTCGACTGAATAATCAACGTCCACCTATATGGACGTTAACAATAAGTGAACGTCCATTCATGTTGACGTCGACTAACCCTTCGGCCAGAAACCAAAACCATGCAAAACCCTAATTTCTCCTAAGTTCATGCATGCAATACATAGGGTGTAATGCACACACTCACTATGTCACGAAATCAACCGATATATATATACAACTAAGTATATACATACATTCATAAGTACACCATAATAATGTATACATAATACTTACACGATAATGCATATACATACACAAGCATAAAATTGCACACAATAAAATAATAAGGACAAAATTCGAGGGCCTTACACCGATGTTCGAGCATACCTGTCCAGGATGAAGAACCAAGGGGGACAGCAAATGAGCAGCATGAAGTGCCAGCACCTCAGGGACCACCTGCGCCACCCCCGCCACCGTTGGTTGACTACGGCACATTCATGCAAGGACTGGTGCAAGTGGTGCAGACTCAAGTCCAGATGCAAGCAGCTCTTCAGACTCAGCTACAGGCACAGGTTCCGGCACCAACTCAGCAAGATCGTGGTATAGGAGGAATATCAATCATGGAGAGGTTTAGAAGGATGGCTCCACCCTCTTTTAAGGGGGAGAGTGAGCCGTTGGTTGCAGAGAGTTGGCTCAGGGAAATTGAGAAGATATTTAGAGCCATCAGGTGTGCAGAGGATGACAAGGTCAGTCTGGCGACATACATGCTTCAGGAGCGAGCGGATGTGTAGTGGTCTTCGTTCTTCGCACGCAGTTTGAGAGAGTGGAGTTAGAGGTAACCTGGGAAGAGTTTGTGAGGTTATTTGAGGCCAAATATGTTCCCAAGCATATCCAGGACAAGATGTAGCAGGAATTCTTAGCATTGACTCAGGGCTCGATGTCAGTTTTGGAGTATGAGGCTAGATTTGCGGAGTTATCGAGGTATGCACCGCACATAGTTGCTGATGAGAGGCGTAAGGCGAAGAAGTTTGTAATGGGACTTAGACCGTCATTTAGGGCCAGACTGGTAGCGTTTGACCATAGGACTATGGATTCGGCTCTTAGAGCAGCATGTAGGCAGGAAAGTGAGATGGTGTTGTACTTGGAAGAGAAGAAGGCTCGATTGGAGAGGTTATGTAGCAACCTGGATTTTTCGAAAAATAAAAATCTAAATAATATTAAAAAAATCAATTAAAATAAAATAAATTAAATAGGAAATTAATAGAAAGAGAATTAGATAAAACCCATTAAATGAAAACAAGTGAATGGGCTTTATTAAATTGACCCAATAGAATTTAGTGGGCCAAAATGGGAATTTTAAAAGGGGAATAATGGGGAATTACCCTAAATTCGTAACTAAAATAATGTTTAATTATAAAAGAAGCATTTAATGCATTAAAAAGGAAGTTTGAGTTGGAATGGGATTCCTAAACCTACCCTAATGGGTTGCCCACGAAATTAGCTCCCATCCTAACCCAATTAGGAGATCTCATGCCTAAAAAAGAGAGAAGGAATTAGGAAATTCAGAATAAAAAGGGAATTAGAGTCATAGTAGGAAATAGAATGGGGAGATGCTTAAATACTCCCCTAAAACCCTCATGGCCGGCCCTAGCTCATGCCAAGGGGTTGCTGGACCAGGAAGAGAGGCCAAGAGGAGGAGAATTCGTGGAGAAGAGGGATCTCCCAAGTTCTTCCCCGAATTCTTCAAGTTCTTACCCTAGAAGAGGAAAACGATCAAAGGTAGGCATTCTCTTGAGCATAAACTATAAAATTTTAACTGTACGTTCTTCCCATCTTCATAAGAAATACCCTCAAGTTTCATGATTTATCATCGAATCAATAATTACTTCTTGATTTTCGAAGTTCTGCACTTATCTTGACCCCGAACCCTTTTATTAAATCTTGTTCTCCTTCTACACTAAATCTCATGCCACGAAATTTTTACTAGATGATCTGATGCATGTTAGCCTTCTTTTGCCCCTGGAAGCCCTAATTTTCATCTACTCTAGTGGGCGAATTAATTCTTTTTCTCTCACTGAACACTGTTCCATGAACTTTTTGTTTAACTTGACTGAAGCATGCCAAAACTTTATAGTTTTCAAATTCCTATTCATTGCATGTACCCTGGCCTGGCTAGAGTCGTTAGTTTTGGTTTCGTAATTTTTCATGCACTGTACGATTTGTTCTCAATTTCTAAAGCCTCATGTGTCAATTATTTAAGTTTGGCTCGCAATCCAAGGTCTTGTCTGATTTCTGTCGGACTCAGGCACAGACCACAAGAACGCGACGGCCCGATAGGCCACATTCTATGGTCTGGTTGCGACAGGCTTCCAGTCGCATTCTGAACGCGACAGGCATCGCCGTCGCGATCTCTGTGCATGTCTTGTCGCGTTCCTTATAGGACCCATTCGCGTTCTCAGTGCCTGATCAGACAAGTCTGTCGCGATCCTTACAAGGTACTGTCACGTTCTGATCTGACCCCGTCGCGATCCTTACAAGTGCCCGTCGTGTTCACATGATTTTGTAGAAAAACCTTGATCTGAAATGCTCTGATCGCCTAGTGTGCTTATACCCTTTAATCTCAGTTATAACCGCAGTAAATGCACTTAATATAAATGGACGTTTTATATGTGATTTAAAATACATACACATGACTACTTTCCATCCATGAGTTCATGACACATGCACACACTCGAATCATCCAAATGGGCTTAAATGGCATAATCCATCTGGTAATTTAAGCAATTAAATTGCCTTAATTATAAATGAACTTGTCCTCGATTTTCGCATGGTTTTGAAACACCGATCTCGACGCTCCACTGTTCTAGAACTCCTCTAGAACGTCGAGCACTTGTTTCTATAATTACCCCTTTCTTGACTTGGATGAACTCTCCGAGGGATACTCCTTCTGCCGGACTAGTGAGTCTTTGATCAAGGCCTCCGTAAGTCTCCTCTGTCCATGGGTTCCCACATGGTCGAAGAGCCGGTTGTACCCTAACACCTATTACACCCTTTAGGGATCAATACGATCCAAACGGCTATTAGAAGTTCGCTCTCGTCTTGAATCACGTCGGACCTCTGGACTATACTTAACATGGCCAGTGGAAGGGTTATGAGTTCCACCTGACTGCCAACACCAAGTGCGCGTATTGAGCAACTGTTACTATCGCCTGTTTACTCGACGTGTTACGTGCAATGTCCACTAGTTCTCATCTATACACTCTTCGCTCATCTATTCACGCTCTTTCCACTATCTCATCTATTCATCTAGTGCTCTCATCTATTTTCTTGGTACTCTATATTGGCCATTGACTAATTGTCTAAAGATAAACAATATAACCAATGCCTGGCAATATATAAAGGGCCTGATCTGGTCCTGGGATGTGCGCCAAAAGTGCTAGTGCCTATGGGAGTTAAATGATCAGAGTGTTTGGCATTACACTCGAGTGCTATCTATCTCGACTATCTAAATGACAATCAAAGTGCTATGTTCTCTTGTTGTCTATTGACAAAAAGTGTTATACCATGTTCGTTGTGCTATTGCTACACTTTGTGCTATTGTGCTATGGCCATCTTGCTATCTTGTGCTATTCCCGACACTCGTGCTATTTTGGAAAGTCTATATTGGAAAGTTCTGCTATTTCGCTCATGTGCTATCCTGCTATCTTTTACTTGACTTTCTCGCTCTATCATTAGTTACTCTGCCTGTAATGCATTAATTATTTAAAGTCTGCTTGACTATTGAGATTTAAGTCCTATTGGGTGTTATCGTTCACCCTGCGTTATTTGTCGTTGTGTTCTCAAGTGAGACCGAGGATGAACCATACACTCAAGAGGACGGGAACAACTTGGAGTGATGTCATGAGTACCCTAGCGTCCTACTACTATGTTTAGCGTTGTAGTAGTTGGGTTTGAAGTTTAGTCTTTTACTTTTATTTCAATGTAATTGGGCCCTATAGATTGGCTCTGATATTAGTGGTTGTAACTAGACATTGGAAATTATAAATGAGAAGAGTTTCTTTAGCATTATTCATTGTGTAATGGTTTGATGTCTTGTACTTGCTCTATAGATTTTCTTGCAACTGCCTCGCGTTCCGATATTCCGCGTCGGGGCGTGACAGTTTTGTGGTATCAGAGCCTAGGTTGTTCTTAAGCATAGGATGATCTAGATTAACCTGCCTCGACTAGAGTCAATTATCCTACCTATGTGAGTTGTGGTTAGAGTCGAGGGTAACTAGCTAAAATGAAGTCACACACGCACGAATTAAATTTCCACATCGATATCATGACAATAAGTTATTTTGTAGGAACTAAGCGACAAAGATGACGGCTGAACGTGCTCAAATGAGGGGCATGCAACAAACCATCCAGGAACTGTGGATATACATGCTTAGCTAATAATGTACATCATAGAGTTTATTTAAATCCTACGTATATTGAATTTACAAAATGTAGAGCATATAGTATGTAGTTGTTACTATACATCCTATGGATACATATATATATATATATATATATCTATATATATATATATATATATATATATATATATATATATGTTTATTTCTGTGTGTTTAGGTGTGCATGTAGTGTCTAATTAAGGATGTGCATGTTACAATTATATATTCAAGCATGATGCATGTAATTATGTAGTAAGTATGTATATATGTATATATGTATGCTATTTGTACAGATTATATTTAATTGAGATTAGTACAATTCTATTTAAACAAATAATATATATACATGTAATTTAGATAGTGAATGTAAATATATTGTTTATGCACACACTACGTTGTTGGATCATAATTGTATGTAAATTGGACGTAAATCTGTGTGTGTGGATTGTCTGGCACAATTGGCATCCACCACTGTGCCGCTGACCCTTGCCTGAGATTGGCGTCCAGATCGATGGACGCCAATCAGTAGGTTGGCGGCCACATGCCTGGACGCCAATCCAGGGTCAACTACAGCAAATGTTGATGTTAATATACCTCCTGCGCAACGGTTCAGATTTGGTAACGCCGGCGTTATACCCGGTTCCAGTTTAGGAAACCCATCCTAAACCATAGGCAACCTACCCTAGTGCGTACCCAACCCATCCAACCTTATAAAAATCCATCTTCTGGCCGCGCCAAGTCCTTTTGGTGTTTGAGAAACCCTAGAATTCCCTGTGAGAAAAGCTGAAGTTCCAAGGCTTTGATCCGGCGACTAGAGGAATTTCTTGGAGATCTACAATGACTGGAGCATAGTCCAACCATCAAGGAAGCATCCCCAACTGCGAGGATCAACCCACATCGACTGGAGAACCAGATTTAAGGAGTTTCTGAGCACCCTCTTGGCTTGGCCGAGGAGGGCTTCAACAGCAAGATTTGATCTTCTCGGATTTTATTGGAGGCAAGTAACCTATGGATATCAACCCTATACATGTCCCCTAGGTCCTAGAATTTTTCAGGATTTTTCCTCATGTCATGGACCCTCCAATTTCCCCGTACATGTGAGTGCTGGTTGTGCAGTTTGTTGTGTGGAGGTTGGCGGCAACATTCTCTGCCACCAAGCTCATGTGTTGGCGGCAAGGGATGTTGTAGTTAACCCAGTAGGTCGCCAGCACTATGTAGTTAAGTTCTTCAGTGTTCTGAAAAATGCTAATTGATCTACTTTGATATATTTAAATGATTTTCGGGTATGTGTGCATGCTGTAACTTTTATGTGGAGTCAAGGGTGATTAGTAGGTCATGTCATGAGGTAATCATGAATTTTCATGATTTGTGTAAATTATTAAAATTAGGATAATTGGACTGTGAGCATATTATGACCATGTTTAATCTGTATAAATAGGTCAGATGTGAGTTAGGGTTTCATGAATTTTCTGAAATCATGTGATGACTATATCTACGCATTTATACTGTTAGATTTGGCTATTTTACTGAATTTTCTACTTAAAAAAAATTAGTGAGAAATGCCCTATGAGTTGATTTAATTGTTATAAATATATTTTCTATTCAGAAAAATGTAGCAACCTGAATTTTTGAGAAAAATAAAAATTTAAATAATAAATTTAAAACTTAGCTAAAGGGATATTCAATGAAAGAGCATTAAATAAAACCCATTAAATGGAAAAGAGTAATGGGCTTTGCTTAATGGATCCTCTAGAACTTATTGGGTCAAAATATGAATTTACAAATAGTAAAAAAAAAAGAAAATACCCTAAATTTGGAGTCTTAATATCTCCTAAATAGAAAAGGACTCTTTAAGCATTAAAAGATGCAAGAGTTGGAATTGGATTCCTAAGCCTACCCCTTATGATTTAGCACAAATTTAGATCTCATCCTAACCTAAATAGAGGTTGGAAAGTAAGAAATGAAGGTTGGAGTTAAGAAATCTCGTAATTAAAAAGCAATTAGAATAGAAGTAGGAATAGGAACCCTACATGCATAAATACACCTCTTAAACCCTCTTGGCCGACCCTAGCTCATTGCCAAAGGTTGTTGGACGGGAGAAGAGGCCAAGGAGGAGAGGATCTCGTGGGGAGGAGGAGTTCTTGGAGCTTCTCCTCGTTCTTGGAGATTTAACCCTAAAAGACAAGTCGAGTCAAAGGTAGGCATTCTCACAAGCAAAACTAAATCAAATCCATCTATAGGTAGTTCCAATCACCAGGAACAAAATCCCTCTTGTTTCATAATTTTCATCGAGCCAATCTTTTGTTCTTGATTTTAGAAGTTCTGCAAACATGATAACTCCGAGTCATCATGTTTGAATCATATCTCCATGTACACTTGATCCCATGCTACGAAATTTTTACTGTAGACACTTCATGTTGTTAGGGATCTTTTGCCTCAGAAAGCCCTAATTTTTGTTGAGCATGTTGCTAGAATTAAATCAATCTTGCTCTCTGTATCATGTTCTATGTTACTCATTATTGTTCATGCTCAAACCATGTTCAAACCATGCTCTCTCTCTAATTCCTATTTACTGGAAGTACTCTCGCATGTCTAGTTTCATTTGCCACTAGTTTCATGATTTTTCATCGTGTATACAATTAGTTATGATTTTCTGAACGACCCTGTATCAAAATCTGATATTTCTGGACCGCAATCTAAGACAGAGCAGAACTCTGTCAGACTCAGGCCATGGACCTGAGAACGCGACGGCCCGATAGGTCGCGTTCTCAAGCCCGTCGCGATGTTTTCCTTATCGCGTTCTGAACGCGACAGTACCCTACGTCGCGTTCTGGCCTTCTGTCCTGGCAACCCTGTCGCGACCCTTTTCAGGCCCTGTCGCGATCTGCCCTGACCCTATCGCGACCCTTACTGGCCTACGTCGCGTTCACAGGATTTTTCATGAAAACCCATAAAATTTATTGCTCTCACTTTCTACAAAATTCTTACCTTTTTAACAGTCATACACGCAGTAAAAACATCTGTGTTAAAATGGAGCTATATTGAATACTTTAAAATACATATTCACGACTTCTTTTTTTTCTATGATTTCTCTTACACATGCACACACATGAACCATACATATATGACTGAAATCTGGCATAAAATATCTCATAATGTATTTGGTAATTTATTGCAATAAAGTATATTAATTGCCCTATTTTAAAGGACTTGTATTCGTTTCTTGCGTTTTATATACTGATATCGACGCTCCACTGTTCTAGAATTCCTCTAGAACGTCGAGCACCTATTTTTATATACACACTTTACTTGGCTTGTGGTGAACTCTCCGTCGGATATTCCTTTCGCAGGACTAGTGAACCCTTGCACAAGGCCTCCGTAAGTCTCCTCTGATCATGGATTCCCACATGATCAATGAGCCGGTTGTACCCTAACACCCATTACACCTTTAGGGATCGATATGATCCAAACGGCTATTAGAAGTTCACTCTTACCTTGAATCACGTCGGACCTCTGGACTTGTGCATAACATGGCCAGCGGGAAGATCGTGAATTCCACCTGACTGCCAATACGACGTGCGCGTGTTGTGCAACTGTTACTATCGCCTGTTTACTCGTTGTTTTACGTGATGTACCCTTAGCTCTCATCTATACTCTACTCACTCGTCTATTCACGTTCTCTCTACTATCTCGTCTACTCATCTAGTGCTCTTAACTATTCTTGGTACTCTATATTGGTCATTGACTGATTGTCTAAAGATACAATATAACCAATGCCTGGCAATATATAAAGGGCCCGATCTGGTCCTGGGATGTGCGCCGAAAGTGCTAGTGCCCATGGGAGTTAAATGATCAGAGTGTTTGGCATTACACTCAAGTGCTATCTATCTCGACTATCTATATGACAATCAAAACACAAAACGTGCTATACTCTCTCGATGTCTAGAATGACAAACAAGTGTTATACTCGTCGTGCTATTATTATACTTGTGCTAGTTGTGCTATGGCCATCCTGCTAGTCGTGCTATACTCGATACTTGTGCTATTTTTGGAAACTATACTCGACTTCGTGCTATTGTGCTATCCTGTTACTTGTTGTGCTATCTCTTTCTATATTTTGACTCTCTTGTACCTACTATCTTTAGATACTCTGTCATTAAATGTGTTAATATTTAAAGCCTGCTTGAGCCTGAGATTTAAGTCCTACTGGGCGTTATCGCTCACCTACGTTATTTGATGTTTGTTCTCAGGTGAGACCGAGGATGACACATACACTCACGAGGAAGGGAATGACCAAGAGTGAAGCCAGGAGTACCCTCGAGTCATTATGTTATCTTAGAGTTGCAGCTAGTTATTTCCTTCTATTGCAATGTAATTGGGCCCTATAGAATGGCTCTGATATTAGTGGTTGTAACTAGACATTGAAAAGTATTAATGAAATGAATTCGCTTAGTATTATTCACTGTGCAATGGTTTGATGTCTAGTACTCGCTCTATACCCTCTTCTTGCAACTGCCTTCGCGCTCCGATATTCTGCGTCGGGGTGTGACAAAAAATCTGTAAAATTGAGTATATGTTATGGTTACTGTTCTTAACCCGTGATAAAAATTTCATGATATTTTGATGACAGTAGGTATTATTATGGTTTTAAATGTGAAAATGGCCATGTTGTGCATGTTAGAGTTAATTATGTATAAATCAAAAGTTAGCAGCATGTCAATGTCTTATTTTAAGTTGTTTATCACTGTTAAACAGCAAGGTGAATTTCTGTAAATGGAAATGTGAAAATTTTGCAAAGTGAATGTAAAATGGGATGAAAGTATGTGTATGAGCATGAGTAAAATGTAATAAGAATGATAATGTGGATAATGTAAAAATTGTGCCATGTGTGACACTGCTACCATAGGGGTCTGAGAGCTGTACCATAGAAAAGTCCCTATGGAAGGCTCAACGTCGTGTATAAATCCTAAGGGCATTAGGATGAAATCCTGGAGGTGGACAAGTACTGCTGGTTAGGGTGGAGAGTGCTTCTCCCGGTCTGCGCAGTATCCAAGGTTTGTCACTAGCTTGCCCAAGTGACAAATATGTGAAAGTGAGTGCTAAGTGCTAAGTGATAAGCACTAAGTGCTAAGTGATAAGCACTAAGTGCTAAAGTGAGTGTTTTCCTCTACTTGGTAGTTAGGACTATGTGTCACGGCAACTTAAAAGATTAAATGTGAATAAAAGTGCAAAGAGATAAGTGAATATGGCACGTGATAAGTGCAATTGTTGTGATAAGTGATAAACGTGAATGTAAGAGGAAATGAAATGGAAGGAGTGTAAATTGACATGTAAGGGAGAGTAAATGATAATGAGAGTACAATTTGATGATCAGTCTGTCCCCATGTAATTTTACTTAATTATATTTATTTGGTGATTAACAAAATCATGTCAAAGATTACTAACACATATTCCATAAGTCTTGAGCACAGGAAATAGTACAGGAAAATCAAGCAAATTTGGTAAGTATTACCGTTCTGAAGCAATATTAAGTTCAGCATGAAATATCTCTAAATCCACATCGACTTTCCTTATGCTACATCGTTTAGATTTAAACAGAAATCGTTCCCATAATGATTTGCTCATTGCAACGATTCCTTTAGTCATCGTAACGATTTGCTCATCGCAAAGATTTCTTTAGTCATCGTAACGATTTGCTCATCGCAACGATTCCTTTAGTCATCATAACGATTTGCTCATCGCAACGATTTCTTAAGTCGTCGTAACGATTTGCTCATCGCAACGATTTCTTTAGTCATCGTAACGATTTGGTCATCGCAACGATTTCTTAAGTCGTCGTAACGATTTGCTCATCGCAACGATTTCTTTAGTCATCGTAACGATTTGGTCATCGCAACGATTTCTTAAGTCGTCGTAACGATTTGCTCATCACACGATTCTTTAGTAATCATAACGATTTGCTTCGCGCATCGACTTCTTTAGTAATCATAACGATTTGCTTTGCTCAACGATTTCTTAAGTGTTCATAACGATTTCCTTAATGAACACAACAATTTGCCTTTTACAACGATTTCTTTATCGATCACAACGATCTTCTTGTAACTCATAACGATTTGATTATATCATCTTGATCATAACGATTCTTTTGTAGAAACATAACGATTTGATACTAAGTTACAACGATTTGGCGGTTAGTGCATAACGATTTCATAAGTCATGAATGCATCGATTTTATGATTATAACGAATTGATATTTAACAGTGTTGAATAGTCAAAGTCTTCGCACATATCTTTCTGGCATCTGTGCATTTAATGAAGACTGAACGTATCTCTGCATGCATGCAGACGATATCGTCCATTATCATGCTTACTCTGTATGCATCTTTTAGACACAGCAAAATGGCATTACTATTTCTATGAACTCTTGCCCTAACGTTAACTGACAACAAGAGACAGCCAAGTTGTCTATTGTGTAAGCTTGAAAATGTGTGCAGGTCCCTGAAGACATTCTGTCATACAACGTTGGACCATATAGATGCCAGAAGATCCTATCTCTTTGCGTGCACAAATGGATAAAAGACTATTGACTGGAAGCTTCCAAGTGTCAAACAGTCTAACGTAAACAAAGCGTAGAGACAACGGACTTCTCAACATTCAAATTTCAAACAAGAGATATATATATATAAGCAAGAGTGAAACTCCAGAGAAGATAATTTTTAGAGACATCGCTTCCAAGCAAATGTGTTCAAGTTCTTTGCGAGTTCTCTAGAAAGAGCCTAGCCTCATTCCCATTAGCTTTAGCTCTTTGCTCTCTATGTTCTGTGTAGATTCTTGATAGTGAGCCTTTGTACTAAGAAGACACTGTCCTGCACATCTTGTTCTTCTTGGTTCTTGCTTCGGGTCAAGCACTTGTTCTATTAGCTTGATCTAGGGCATCCTTCATTTCATTCTGTGCCTTGTTCCCTTCTGTAGGAAGGAAGACCTGGTGATATCCAGGGGGTGGTGTTCCCTTCGTTTAGAAGGAAGACCTGGTGGGTACCAAGGTGTTGTTCCTCTTCGGGTTGTGAAGAGAAGACCAGCTGAGCTGGGTGTTGTAGTGTCCATAGGGGGACTGTACCCTAGATAGTGAAATCTTAGTTGTTGCTCAGGGACTGGACGTAGGACTCTTAAGGAGAGGAGGCTCGAACCAGGATAATTCCTTGTGTTGTGTGATTGATTTTTGTGTGTTTGTTGTTACACTAACCTTCACTAACCTTCATCAAAGAATATTTTGTATGCATGTTTTAAGTACAGGTATTAAGTAAATAAATTTTTAAAGACCCATTCACCCCCCTCTGGGCTCGTCAACTGGGGCAACACAATTGCATGTGAAAACCAATGAAAAATGCATATATATATATATATATATATATATATATATATATATATATATTATATATATATATATATTATTCATGTGTTAACATCATGATTGTAATATATGTTTAATACCATGTTTAATATTACGTGATATAGTAATAATCTCCATATGGTAGTGCATATGAATATGTACATGTAAACATGTAAAGGAATGCGATGTGGAAAATGAGCATATAAGAATTTACAAATGAATAAAATGGCATGAGAATAAGTGTAAATCCATGTAATTAAGTTTAATTCATGTCAAAACAGCAAGCTAAATGAAATTATGATTATGATAAATACATGAAATAAGGTCTAAGTTCCATGATAGGACTTCTATTCATGTAGTACATAGTTTCATGCTTAACTTTTAGATAATTGTCATCCGATTTGAGTATGTTCTAGATCTTTAATCCATGTTTAATAAAGGTGATACTATTGCGATTTATTCATATTAAAACAGCAAATGAAATGTGTAAACAAATGAGAAAAATACATGTGAAATATGAATAGAGATCATGTTAGGTTGTTATCTACTTATGCTAAATTCATGTTCTAATTGGTAGAATAGTTACTTGATATGGATAATGTTTAGATTGATAAATCATGTTACATGATAGGTGTTTAAGAGTGCATATGATCATGTCATGTATGTATAAATGTGATTGCACTTAATTATGATAGAAGGTTTAGTATCATGTTATGTAGTCTATTTAAGAGCATGTGTAAGTGTCATGAGTATGATACACTATACATTAAAACAGCAAGTTAATTGTATGATAAAATGATATAATTGCATGAGAAATTGGCTAGATACCATTCTAGGAGTGTTCATTATCATGTACGTAACCTTGTGTTTTAAATTGATTAAATTGTGCAATGATATGATAAAGATTTGAACCATGTATCATGGGATATATCATGTGTAAAGAACTTGTGTAGGTGTATGTTATCTTTCATGATTAATATGAACATGTGTTAATTAGATATATGTTTGGGTAAGTTATGTGTTGTTGACCATAAGAAGCATGTGCCATGTGAATTATTGTGGTTAGAATGATAGCATGTGTTTCTTATTATTGGTAGCTTAGTTCGTATGTGATATGTATAAGTTTGATGTTTTAGATTACTTGCTGAGTCTTGTAAGACTCATACTTGCTTCGGCGTACAGGTGTGACAGGTTATCACGTAGCTGAGGAGAGAATAGTGAAGATTGACGCCACATATAAGGAATAGTACTTGAGGAGATTTTCTTTTTGGTAGTTGCTTATTTCATAGCTTGAATAATGTTGAATAATGTTATTCATATGGACAATGTAATGGACAATGTAGTTCTTTTCAAGCTGTAATAATGTGGACTCTAGTACTTTCTTTTACTATATAGAACTGTGGGATGTGTGATGATGATGGAATGAAGTAAAGCATTTCTTTAATTCCGTTGTACTCTTTCAATATTCATGGACATATCAACCTTATCGTTTAGTGTTGGGTTACTATCCCACTGTGACGACGCTCTTTATACTGATAGGGATTGGTATAATCGTACCGGTATGAAGAGGGTCGTTACAGTGATGATTGGTGTAATAGTGGATGGAGGCTTAATCATGGAGGGTTTAATGGCAATGGATGGCGATGTAGGAGGTGTAGGTAAATGGCGTACAAACATGACCTCGGAAGGTTCATCGTCGTAGCACCAAGTGGTTTCTTGGAGGGGTTCGGTGTTGGCAACTTCAGCCTGAGCAACAGGTTATGATGGAGGTGGAGGTGTTGTGGTTATTGTGGTGGAGGTACGGGAATCGAAATGGGAGCCGGAGCAGGCGCAACGTAGGGCGCAGGAGCTTCTTCATTAAAAATAGGGGCTTCGTAGGGCCAGTTGGAGGTTGCTGAGTCTAGAAAGGACGAATCAGTGGACACCTGGGTGGCGGCATGTTGTGGTAAATGGGTAGGTTATGCAGAGGCGCATATGATGTGGATGTCATGTGGTGATGAGGTGGATGGTGGATGGCGTCCACTGATCCGTTCTTTCTCGGTTTAATTTGATCAAATAGCTCCACGATCGGGGAGTCCATCAGGTGTGCCTGAAGGTAACGTCCCTGTTCGTAGAGCTCCTCCATGGAGGTGATTTGATTCATGGCAAAATGTGCTTGAACCTCAGAGTAGAGTTTGAAATGATTATTTTAATTGCTCCGACTCCGAGAGCTCATACTGCAAGCGCATGGCCATTGACCTCCAACGGTCAGCAAATTGAACAAATGCCTCGTTGGCCCCATCTTCTCGGATGTTAGATCCGTGACAGAGAGATAAGGGCTGACGCGATCTTTGTATCTTTGAAGGAATTTCTATGCAAAGAGCGTAATTCTCCTGCCTCACTTGGCTCTAGAGAGTAGAACCATTCGAGTATAGGGCCGTCGAGAGATTTTCTAAATAAATATGCTAGAGTCGTGGGGTCTTGCTGCCAACGAGAAGACTCATAAAGGAATTCTTTGATGTGGAGGTAGGGGTTACCCGTGCCATTGTACATTCGGTACGTTGGCATCTCCGAAGGCTGAATATAAATTTGAGGGAGAGCCGGCATGGCGGCGACGGGGTCACTCTTGGAATTTCAAAGCTTATTTATTTGTTTCTCCATATTGTTCAATTTCTGGAGAAGAGCATTTTGGAGTGGAGTGGATTGCCGCTGGGAAACGGAGGAAGTGCATGGGGGTGGCCTTGAATTAATGGGCCTTCCCAAGGGTTAGCCCGTTCGGACCGGAGCACGGGAGTGCAAATGGCCAGGGGGGCGAGGTGATGAAGAATATACAGGGGTATGTGGCGAAGTCACCGGAATATACAAAGGTGGGTGCCTGGGAGAAGGAGAAGGAGAGGGAGAAGGAGTCACACCCTCAACTAAAGATTGGATCAGATTGAGTTGTTGAGGTGTGAGCTGATCAATGGCATGCAGGACATGCTGGACAGTGGAATCATGGTGGGGGACAAGCTCTCGTTGAGTTCTGATTGGTGGTAAATATGAGGGGACATCAAATTGGTTAGTGCGCGGTGTGCGCACATAACCATAAGAAGTGGAAGGCGTCCCTCACGGTGGTGAGATGGACCGACATAGGACTGGAAAGACGGGGATGCGACATTATCCTCATAGTCCTCATAATAAAAATCAGCATGATAATATGGGTGGTCCATTTTTATCAAAGTAATAAGCAAACAAGGTTGAACAAAGATTAATCAATCAATATGTAGTTCAAACAAGTTGTAATGCTTAACGCTTGTTTTTAAGGAGTTTCACAATTATTTAAATGGATTGAAGAATATTGTGTCACTCCAGGTGAGACCTTAGTTGGGTAGAAGATGTATACTTCGGGGTACAACTAAGCTCACCCTCACCACGCAATGGGATAGCTAAACTCGGGTCAACGGAAGGGTACCGCCAGCTCGGTCCGCCGTGAGGGAATCCACGGGGTACGGAGTCTTATGGGGCTCTTGGCAAAGGTTCACTAGTCCAAAGGGACGGAATGCCCAATGGAGAGTTTTCCCTTACCAAGAGAGGTGTGTGGAGCCTAAGATATGAGGGAAGGAGGTCCCCGACCAATGCAAAATGCCCTGTATGCAACAATTTATAGCAAAAATGGCAGAAGGGGTGCATCTCTGTCAGCACTCTGAATCGCATCCGGGACAGCCGCCGCGACTTCAAGATCGCGTCCAATCACCAGGACGCAGAACTGAGAGCCTCAGAAGGCTATCAGCGACGCGTCCGGTCCCTGTGGTCGGACTGCTGGCAAAAACACGTCGGCCGTAGCCGCCGCGACAACAGAAAGAAATGTGTCTGGTACAGGGGGACTCGTTAGTGACGCGTCCTCTGCGTTTGGCCGCGTTTCTGAGCAAGCACCCAAAAATAATAACGAAAATAGGAAATAAAGCAGTAAAAAAATGCATAATATGAAACAAGGAAAAGGAACGAAACGCGTCGGCCTTGGCGGCCGCGACAACAGAACACGTCGGCGAAGGCCGCCGCGAATAGGGTGAAACGCGATCGGGCTAGTGGACACATTACCATCTCTGAATCGCGTCCCCTGCGTTGGACGCGATTCCAAGCAGGCACTCGAGAATCAAAAAATGAGGCAGGAAATGGCAGGGAAGATGTACAGGAAAGGAAATAAATTAAACACACAGCATGCTTGCAGAGTATAAAATAAATACAACGGAAAAAATGCCACGTGGGGCACGAAGGGAGGAAAGGTAATCAAGAGGAAAATCCAAAAAAGAGGTCCCACCGTGATCGCCAATTGTAGACACCGCCGAGGGGTGAATGTGTTCGACGACGCGTACAAAGAGGGATGCGTTGGGTGAGAGGAGGATCGTGATCGCCAGGTGCACGTGGGCACCGAAGGAGAATGCACGCGCGATGGGGGTGCAGGATGGAAGAGTGATGCGAGCGTACCTTTTAGCGGGGAGATTGCGCGGTGGATACCCTTGCAAAAAAAAAAAAGACAAATCCTTAGCTGTAGTGGATGATTATGAATAAGAGAGGAGCGGATTAGCCGGATGTAGTGAAAGAATGAATATGAATAAAAGGAAAAGGAGGGCCACGTGGGGCCCGGAGGAGGTGAAAACGTGAAGAGCCACGTGGGGCCCGGAGGGAGTAAAAATGCAAATAAAAGAGAGAGAGAGAGAGGGGGGGAGGGGGTGCTTCCCTGAATATTGGTGCGGCGTGACAGGCCGTTGCCGGTTAGATGGAGGAAGAAGAGGAGGAAGATGCTCTCGCCTCGTTCTGCTCCAGTACACGTGGAAGAAGGCGACAATGGCGTCGGACTCCGAGGAAGAAGAATGGTTCGTCAAGGGATAGTTCGGAGTCGAGGCGAGGATCTGGCAGGGCTTCACCGCTTCGTGGAACCCCCTCCCCCTAAACAAATGACCCTCGGGTCTAATTTATAGGCATCACGGATTCAAATCGCGTCCATCACAACGGATGCGACTTAAGACTAAAACGCAGCTGGGTGGCAAGCCGTTATTAGAATAGCATCGGGCAAGCGTGCCGCGACAAGGATGGAATCACGTCTGGGTGGCAAGCCGCAATTCAGAAAGTCAACTTGATGAGACAGACGTCTGACTGCCGTCAATGTCTCTAAATCGCGTCTGTCAGGACTCCGCGATAAGGAATGGAATCGCGTCTGCTATGGCTGCCGCGACTTGAACCGCGGCGGCCATGGCCGACGCGATTACCTTAGAGGTAATTTTCGAGGCAATCAGTTCGTCTGCTGATATGAAAATTGATTTGACCTTTCTGAATCGCGTCTGGGTGACAGGACGCGATTACAAGATTTTCTAACGATTTTGCAGCGTAGGCACTCAAGTGTGGCGACTTCCGGGGCGTAGCCTTTTTGACTTTCAAATCGTGGCGGTCATGCCGGACGCGACTCCAATGTGCTGATAAACGCGTCTGGTATGTCCGACGCGTTCATTATTGCGCCCCCAAAGGCCGTCGCATTAAGGTTGCGCCTTCTATAGCCGTCGAGACAAGGTTCATGAATCGCGTCTGCCAGTCCGGACGCCTTTCAATGAAGTTGTTCATGGGCCTCTGTGAACCAAATTTAGCTTCGGGGGCGCTGCCCCGGACCCCCCGCGACCTGACCGCGCAGGTCAATCAGCGACCGAACCACATGGGGAAGCACCGAGAAAGAATGGGTTAGATCCATAAATATTGGAAAAACACTCTTACGAGGCAAAAGAGGGCCATTTGTGGCATTATGGCGCAATATGAAATTTGCTTGCGGCGGAGCCAAATTCGTGTGTCTACAGCAGCCAAGTTTAGACTCTTGTCCCTAGACCTTCTGACCATCCAGTTATTGGGACCATATGGGTCTTCAGAAATAAAATGGATAAATCAGGAGTGATCACCAGGAACAAGGTCAGACTGGTAGCACAAGGATATTCCTAAGAGGAAGGCATTGATTTTGATGAAACTTATGCTCCAGTTGCTAGATTAGAGGCAATTATAATTTTATTAGCATATGCATGCTCTCTCAACATTAATTTATTTCAAATGGATGTTAAAAGTGCTTTTCTGAATGGTTTCATAAAATAAGAAGTTTATGTTGAGCAACCACCTGGTTTTGAAGATACTAAATATACAAATCATGTTTTCATTTAAAGAAAGCAATGTATGGTCTGAAACAAGCTCTAAGAGCTTGGTATGAAAGACTAAGTGCTTATCTTATATCACATGATTTCATAAGAGGTAAAGTAGATAGCACATTATTTATTAAGAAATTTTCAGATGGAATCTTGATAGTACAAATATATGTTGATGATATTATTTTTTGCTCTACTAATGAATCACTTTGTAAATTCTTTGAAAACCTTATGCAAAGTGAGTTTGAGATGAGTATGATGATGATCAGTCTGTTCTCATGTAATTCTAATTAATTACATATTGATTTTGGTGAATAACAAAACGTGATTAACAAAACCTTCTCAAGCTTTCTAACATACATTCTATAAGCTTGTGAGCACAGGAAATACTACAGGAAAATCAAGCAAATTTGGTAAGTACTACCCTTCTGAAGCAATATTAAGTTCAGCATGAAATTTCTCTAAGTCCACATCGACTTTCCTTATGCTACAACGATTTCAGTAGAACTGTAAAGATTTCATAAGAGCCTTAACGATTTCCTCATAAACCTGAAATCGTTCCCATAACGATTTGCTCATCGCAACGATTTCTTAAGTCGTCATAACGATTTGCTCATTGCAACGATTTCTTAAGTTGTCATAATGATTTGCTCATTGCAACGATTTCTTAAGTCGTCATAACGATTTGCTCATCACAACGATTTCTTAAGTCGTTATAATGATTTGCTCATTGCAACGATTTCTTAAGTCGTCATAACGATTTGCTTATCGCAACGATTCCTTTAGTTATCGTAACAATTTGCTCATCGCAACGATTCCTTTAGTCATCGTAACGATTTGCTCATTGCAACGATTTCTTAAGTCATCGTAACGATTTGCTCATTGCAACGATTTCTTAAGTCGTCATAACGATTAAGTCATCACAACGATTTCTTAAGTCATCACAACGATTTCTTAAGACTTCGTAACGATTTGCTCATCGCAACGATTTCTTAAGTCTTCGCAACGATTCCTTAGGATATCGCATCGATTTCTTAAGAACTCATAACGATTTGCTTCATGCAACAATTTCCTAAGTGTTCATAACGATTCCTTCATTGAACACAAGGATTTGCTTCATGCAACGATTTCCTATGTGTTCATAACGATTTCTTCACTGAACACAACGATTTGCTCTCCATAACGATTTCTTCGGTAAACATAACGATTTGGTTATGTCTTACAACGATTTAGCTAAATTGACTTGATCATAACGATTTCATAAGTCATGAATGTATCGACTTCTTATGTACAACGATTTGCTATTGGTCAAAGCATTGAATAGTCAAGTCATCACGCATATCCTTCTGACACCTTTGCATTTAATGTAGACTGAACGTATCTCTGCATGCATGCAGACGATATCGTCCATTATCTTGCTTACTCTTTATGCATCTTTTAGAACAGCAAAATAGCATTACTACTTGGTGAATACTCACACCAACGATGTCTGACAACAAGAGACAGCTTAGCTGTCTACTGTTTTAGCCTTTAATTTATGCAGGTCTCTGACAACCATTCGTCATACAACGTTGCACCCTGTAGCAGCAAAAGGACAGTTCAGAAGATCCTATCTCTTTGCGTGCATAAATGGATAAAAGACTGTTGACTGGAAGCTTCCAAGGACCATTTAGTCTAACGTCCACTAAACCAGAGACAATGGATACTTCAACGAATACATTTCAAATTGGAGATATAAATACGAGACAGAAGAACTCATACAATAACTGAAGGCAAGCAATTCAGATCTTCTGCGAGAATCCTAGAGCCAAGCATCCCACTCGAAATTGTCTCAAGCTCTCTGCTCTCTGTGGTGTATTAGAAATCCCAAGAGAGCCTATGTAGTTCTGAGAGAGTGCACTGTTAGATCTCTTGCTCTCAGGGCTATTAGCTTCAGATCACTACTTGCAAAATCTTGATCTAGGGGCTTGCTTTTCCTGCTTAATGTTTGTTGGTTGTTTCCTTCTATTGTGAAGGAAGACCTGGGGATCCAGGGTGTTGTTTTTCCCTTCTGTAGTGAAGGAAGACCTGGTGGGGTATCCAGGGTGTTGTAGCTCCCTTCGTGTGAAGGAAGACCAGCTGAGCTGGGTGTTGTAGTGTCCATAGGGGACTGTACCCTTGTTAGTAGAATCCTGAGTTGTTGCTCAGGGACTGGACGTAGGACTCCTAAGGAGAGGAGGTCTAAACCAGGATAATTCCTTGTGTTGTGTGATTGATTTCTTGTGTGTTTGATTGTTTATACTAACCTTCATCGAAGAACATCTTTGTGTGTATGTTTTAAGTACAGGTATTTATCAAATAATTTTTAAAAGACCCATTCACCCCCCCCCCCCCCCCCTCTGGGCTCGTCAACTGGGCAACATATGATGGGTGAGCTTAATTACTTTCTTGGGTTTCAAATCAAGCAGGCCAAGGAAGGCACTCACAATTGTCAAACCAAATACATTTCAGATTTACTCTCAAAATATGGTTTTGACAAGTGTAAGCCCCTAGGAACACCCATGAGCTCAGGAATTAAGTTAGATAGTGATCCACTTGGCAAAAAAGTAGATCAAAAGATCTATAGAGGCATGATTGGATCATTACTCTATCTTACTGTCAGTAGACCAGATATAATGTTCGGTGTATTTTTGTGTGCTAGATTTCAAGCTGATCCTAAAGAATCACATGTTAATACTGTTAAAAGAATTTTTAGATATCTTATAAACACAAGTAAATTGGGTTTATGGTATCCCAGATGTTCTGATTTTAAGTTGATTGGATATAGTGATGCTGACTATGCTAGATGCAAAATAGATAGAAATAGCACCAATGGTACTTGTCAAATTCTTGCAGGATGTCTGATCTCCTGGTCTTCCAGAAAGCACAATTCAATAGCATTGTCCACAACAGAAGCAGAATACATTGCTGCTGGAAGTTGCTGCACTCAACTGCTATGGATCAAACATCAACTAGAATACTATGGTCAAACACTTCACGAGATTCCAATGCTGTGCGACAACACAAACGCAATCAACTTGACCAAAAATCCTATTCAACATTCAAGAACAAATCATATTGAGGTCAGACATCATTTCATCAGGGACCATGTAAGTGATGGTGATATTTTACTTGATTTTATCTCTACAGATAATCAATTAGTTGATATATTCACTAAACCTCTTCCTGAAGATAGATTTACATCAATTAGAATAGAAATAGGTATGTGCAACCCTGATTGAAATGCTATGATAAATCCATGTCTAAATTTCTGAAGTGTGTGTTAAAAACTCATTGTAAATTTTTCTAAGTCCTGGTACTGCGACTGTCATGAAGTCGGAGTGCAGACTGAGACTCTTACAAAGTCGGAGTCTACTACGACTCATGAAGCAGGAAGTGTGCACTGCGACTTTTATGAAGTCGGAGAAGGCACTTCGACTCTTCAAAGTCGGAGTCTGTGAAGTCGGAGTTCATGTTTTTTTTAATAATAATAATAAATGATAATAATTTTAAATTTAAAGAGGAATTTGTTACAATAACGATTCATTCATTTAATCACAGTCGTTCATCTCCTCATCTTTGGTCCGTTACTTTTTCCATTTCTATATTAAGACCTTTCCTCCTTTTCCCAAACCACCCGTTTGAACTTCCTCTCCGACTCTCCTGTCATCTTCCTCCTCTTCCCGCGCGCACTGCTCATCCCCACCGGAACCGTCTTCGGAGCAACTTCAGATCTCTCATCTTTTCTGAAGAAAGGTAGGTTTCTTGATTTCTGAACATCATTTATGTGACTCCTTTGATATTCCTCTCAGTCTTCTTTGTCGTTCTTGTCTAGATGGCATCTTCTAGGGCTCCGGAGGGAACTATGTTCACACCTGAATAGTTCCAACGTCTCTCCTCTGCTAAAGTCTCCATCTGCCCTGGGAAGGTTGTAGATTTCATCCAGTTACATGGTAGGCTAGTCTGAGTAGAAGAAACCCTAGCAGCAATGGGCTGGTCTAGATTGTGTCAGATTGCAAAGCCAACTTTCGAAGGTCCCCTCAAGCATTTTATGTATCCCTCTAAGTTACTCCAGAAGGATCAGTCTCAGGGATACTGAAGGGCACCAGGATCACAGTTTCGGAAGAGCTTTTGGTTGAAATGTTGGATTGCCCCAATTCTGGCCACATAATCAGTGAGATAGTACCCATGGAGAAGCAAAAAATGGGTGTGATTGGAAGTCTAGGGTCCATTAGCAGAAAGGACTCCTAATAAATGAGTTGTCTGCCAAGAAGAGACCCATCCACTCTATAATCACCAACATCATCACACCTAGGGCTGGCACCCACTCCTCTATAACTGCTAGAGATGGAAGCCTGTTGTTTTGGGCTATTCAGAGACATAGGGCCAACCTGCCTTCAATTATTTGGAAAGGATGGCTGGATCTAGAAATCTGTAGGAGTCCCTTCCTTATGGACCTCTGCTGACCCTGATCTTCAAGAAATTTTCAGTGGATCTGAGGGGAGAAATTTCAGTGGTAGTGAAGGAAAAGATTGGTCTGTCTACACTAAGAAGAAGCCACTATAGTTTGGAAAGCAAGGCACAAAATTTTTGGACCAAGGACTCTGTGCCACAGTGCTCTCATGAAACATTTCCTGATGAGGCATAGAGTTCCTCATTTGTTCCTGAATTACAGCCTAAGGAAGAAAGAGAAGTAAGAGAAGAAGCCCCTGAACAACAACAGCAAGAACTAGAACAACAAGAGCAAGAACAAGAACATGTTCATGTCCCATCTTCTGAGCATGAAGCACCAGAAGAAACTATCAGTCAGGTGCTCAGAGATTTGAGGGGCAAATAGCACAAGAAGAAGAAGAAGTTCTAAGAACTACTCCACTTGAGTCAGTATTTGAAGAAGTAGAGCATCATGTCTCCCCTCCTCACTTTGAGACCCGGCCAAGGACTCAGGGGGAGACTAGCAGCAGTTCAATTTTTTGATAGATTTGATGATGAAACAGCAAGAGGGCTTGTCAGTTCTACAGATGCAAGTCCAACAAGTAGATGTTAAGTTTGATATCTTGGCTGAGGAGGCCCAGCAGATGAAAGATCTTCTGCTTCAATTGGTGTGCCAACAGGGCACAAGAAAGCCTTCTACTCCCTCCACTGCACAGCCAGAAGAGCAGCAGCAGCAGCAAGAGCATCAGTAGCAACAACCAGAGAAACTGCAGCAACAGCCTGAGCAGCAGCAGCAACCACAGCATCAGCAGTAGCAACAGTAGCCAAAGAAAGAGCAGTAGCAGCAACAAGAGCAGCAGTCAGAGGAAAATTAACAGCAGAAGGAGCAGCAGCAAGAGCAGTCAATAGAAGTTGAGCCAGAGTAGTAGCAGTAGCAGCCCCAGGAGAAGGAGTCTGGATCTAAGCGACCTCTAGAGTCTCAAGATTTGGAGGTAGATGCCAGGTCCAAGGTCAAAACCTTTAGGAAAAAGGTTAGAAGGAAACTCCATAAGAATGGTCAGCCTATTTTCCCTTCTCAACCCTTGACCATTTCCTCTCCTCCCACTGATCCAACTCCTCCTACTTCTACCACTATCACTACTCCTACACCTTCTGTGTCTGAACAACCTCCTCCACCTTCCTCTCATCCTACTGCTCCTACTGCTCCTTCACCTCCATCTCCCACTGATGAACAACCACCTCCACCTCCTCCTTCTACTTCATCTGATCCTCCTCCCTCTACCTATTTACCAGATGATTAGCCCCTTGCTTTCAACAATATAAATTTTTCAATTTATCCTTTGAAGTACAGTCTCAAGCCCTCCAAGGCTAACATACCCATTCTTCACACCTCAGCTCCTCATTTCTTTTCCTCTCTCCCTACATCTTCTACACCCTCTTCTGGTAAATCCACCCTTTCCCTTGTGGAGATTGTACCTAGTGTGGTACTTTCATCCAAAGGTGGACAGCAATTGAAAGACAATCCTGCCAAACTACTTCCCCCATTTTGGTATGCCTTTGTCTATCATTCTGAACACCATATGAACATGTTCAAGGAATTCCTATCTATCAAAGCCTTCCTTGAAGTTCATGAAATGCCAGGTTACACTTTTGAGGACTGGCTTCCCTCTTTGCTCCAAACATCCCAAGTACTGTTGACTGATCTCAACCTCATCACTCAGAAAAGCCACAGTTTATCTTCCAAAGAATTCCTAGAACTCTATCATAGTGAAGCCACCAAGTATCAACAAACTCAGGCTTGAAACCAGCTTATGTATATTTCCCTTCACCTGAACCTTAGATTTTATGACCTGTTTGGTACCCTCCTTAGAGAGTCGCAGGCCAAGTACACAAAGATGAAGGAATTTAATGAAGCTACATTCAAATTGGGCTTGCATGATGTGAACAAAGGGCAATGGGAGCATATCATCCGTGGTCAAAGAGAGATCTCCCCTTCTATGACAATTGGATTATCTTCTGGACTGCATCCTAGCCTTATTGGAGCCATTTCTGCTAGGAAGGAATTTGCTCAGCTAGTTTTCAATAGGCATATCAGAATAGCTACAAGGTTCAGAATCAAGTACAACATGAGCTTGTCTTTCCATAGGTTTGCTCTCACGCAAGCTCCTCAAAACTCTCAGCACATGGCAAATTTTCAGAACTCTTTTGCTGAATCTGAGAGATTTTCATAAGATCAATGGGCAGCTGCATACCCAGAAGATCACACAGACTGCCAAAAATTGAAGATTTCTATTCCTGAGTATCTCTGCAGAGGCTATGAAAATCTTTGGAAGTCTATTGCACATAAGTGGAAGCAGAGGTACTTAGTCTATTATCAGGCCAAGGAAGCAGCTATCAGTCAGGGCCTGCATTGGAACATTACAGTTCATGAGTTTCTTCACTTAGTAGCCAGCAAGAAGTTTATCCCTCTTAGGACTCTTTTGTGCCCTACCAATTACCATAAGAGGCTTAGTTGGTTCCACCGTAGACATGTCAAGTCTTATAGGAAAATTCCCTCCATAGGACCTTCCTACAAGATAGATTATGCTAAGTTTGAGAACTTCTTTCCTAACCATGAGAAGAAGCTTTGGGCTCTTTTTCAGCCTTTCCTTGCCCAAATTCCTCCTTCTCTATTTTTACCAAGTTCCTTATCAGCTTCCTAAATGTAATCTATACTTAAACATTTTATATATGAATGTAGTTCTGTTCTATATTTCTATGGATCTCTCTCTCTCTCTCTCCTTGATCTTACCTTTTCTGTTAATGCCATAAAGGGGGAGAAAGAAAGTAAGAAACAAATAAATCAATCTACATGAGGACATACTCTTGCAAAATTAAATTTATTTTTCACTGTCTATTTAAAAGTTTTTGTCATTAACAAAAAAGGGGAGAATTGTTGAGCAACTATTCCTAAGAAAATTGTTTAAGACTTTAAACTATATTTAACATGGTGATTTTGCTATGACACAATCTTTTAAAGACCTTTCTACAAACAAATCTACTAGAATATATCACAGAGAACATAACTTGTATAATACTGTATCAGCACTATCTTGAAAATTTTCTAAGTCCACAGAATACTCTATGTATCATACTGACTCCGACTGTGGATTCCGACTCCAGAAAAGTCGAAGTGTTGAACCAGTCCTGAACTGAACTCCAACTCCTTAGAAGTCAAAGTCTTGAGTCCGACTCCTTAGAAGTCAAAGTAAGGTAACGATTGATGAACACTCCTGAGAAGTCGAAGTCATCACTCTGACTCTTGAGAAGTCGAAGTCTCTGTATAGGACTCTTAACTCCCTGGAAGTCGAAGTATTCACTTCGACTTCTTCAAAAGTCGAAGTATGATTGATTGATGCCTTTCACTCCGACTTTCAAGAAGTCGAATTTTATGGTCAGTCTCACTGCGACTTCTGTAGAGTCGAATTTCAGTTTGTATCTCTTGTGTCTGACTCCGACTTCAAGAGAGTCAAAGTACATGTCTTTCTGACTTCGACTTCCCTGACAACTTTTGTACTTTACTTTTTCAGTGTAAAATATTACTTCTATAAATCTTGATATTTTATTTGCTTAATGAGATCATTTACAGAACATATAAAGCTTGTATATCCTACAGGATAACACTTTGTCTTGACAGTATTTTTAATGTATTCTGACAAGTAGGATATATTATATTCAAAATAACCACAAAAATTTATCTCTAAAAAGATCTGAAATATTTATACAAATTGGTCTCTTGCTTTATGTCAGAAGTTCAAGTCTTCTTTTCTCAGCAGTTGCCTTGCAGTTAATGCCTTCAGGCGCATGGGATATCTGACAGAGGCTCACCTACCACTGTCAAAACCTCACCTTACTGTTTAATGTAACTGTTTGTCTATCTTTTGTTGCACTGAACTTTTGTCTATTTGAGGTTTCCATACTTTACACATATTTCTGACTCACCTACCTCAGAAAGTATGGAGGTATCTTTTCTTTTATCTTGTCCTCATTGTAGAGCATTATTAGGCACATTTTCAACATGGAGCTTTCATAGAACATTAATTAAAGACTGTCCTCCAAGCTGTAAAGCTACAACATGGTCTGAAGCCATTGGAAAGCTAAAAAAAGCTGAAGGACTAATGGATAACAAAATCTCAACAGCATCCAAAGAATCAAAGGTCACTCCTCAAATGGCTAGATCTCCAATGGATAGTTTCAAACGGAAACATCTTCTGAAGCATATATAGAAGCCGAAGTTTGAACAAGGAACACTCACTTAGAGACTGAAGTCTGTTAGCAAAAAACATTCAACTCACACCTGTATTCTGCTAGCAAGAGCCTTCACAAGCCTTCTATTGAGCTGCAAAATAGAGAGCTTCCACAGTCCGAAAATTTCCAAGCTCTCCATTTCACAGAAGTCTTGTTTTGTGTTGGGTGGCATCTGTGTAACTAGATCTTTTCTCTAGTCCACTCTCCTTGATTCAGAAAGAATCAGAGCTGTATTTTTATTTGTACTCCTTTCTGAATTCCTTGTGTTTGCTCATTCTTTAGAGCAAACACACAAGTGTTTTTACAATCCTGTCTGTGCAACCCGCAGGAGGTTTGTTCTTGTAGTACCCCTCTTGTGAAGGGAAGACCTTGTTAAAGGTAGTTCTTGTACCCCTGTTCAGGGAAGACTTGCTTGGGAGCAAGTGGGCTTGTAATACCTCTCAAGGGTGAGAGAAGGCCAACTATTCTTGACAGCTAGTGAAATCTCAAGTGGTTTTTTTAAGGACCAGACGTAGGACTTCCATGTGGGAAGGGCTGAACCAGGATAAAATTTCTTGTGCATTTGTGTGATTGTTTCCGCCAACTTACACTTGTTTCACACACTACACTTAACACTAACAATTCCATTTAGTGTTGTCTAATTTCAGATAACATTTTTAGAGCGCAAGAAGTCCTATTCACCCCCTCTAGGACATCATTAGTGCCATCTCGATTCAACACTTCTCCATGCTCTTTATGCATGTTTCATTATTTGAGAATTATGTACTACATGTCCTTGGCTAATCCTTTCATCTTTGTGTTTCTTTCAAGGGGAATCAATGTTGGATCGGGATGGCACAATAGTTGTCCTAGAGGGGGGTGAATAGGACTTCTTTGCACTTTACAAAATTTTATCTAAAAGATAAACAGCACTAAATAACTTTATTACTACTTAGTGTGATGTGTGTGAAACAAGTGAGAAAACTTTACGAAATCAATCACACAAGAATGCACAATAATTTTATCTTGGTTCGGCCCTTCCCACAAGGAAGTCCTACGTCCAGTCCCCAAGAAACCACTTGGGATTTCACTAACTGCAAATAAATACTTGGCCTTCTCTCAAACCCGAGAGGAATTACAAGCACACTTGCTCCCAGCATGTCTTCCCTTAACCAAGGGGTACAAAGACCATCTACACTTGTAGATCTTCCCTTCACAAGAGGGGTACAGTAGGATACAAACCTCCTACGGGTTTCCTTACATAGAAGTATGAAAGCTTGTGTGTCTGCTCAATAACAATGAGAAAACACATAAATTCAGAAAGAGAAACGAAAGAAAGTGGAACTCAATCTCTTTCTGAAACACAGAGGTGGACTGAAGAAGATCTGAAATGCGGTAATCCACCAAGCAAAGAAGACTTTAGATTGTAAAGAGAGAGCAGAAGTCTAAGATTGAGGAGTGGCTCTCTTTCTCTTTGAGTGGTTCTTCTAGCTTTCGGATGGGAGTAAAGTGTAGGCTTCTAAGTCTTCTTTGTATGTGACTCTCTCTCTTTCCTTGTTTTCGTGTATGTGTGCATATGTAGACTTCATGCTTCGGCTTCATATGTATGCTTCAAATTTTTTGCCCGTTTGAGTTTTGGCCATTGGAAGCTAGCCGTTTGAAGGAGATAGCCGTTGAGAGGAAGCTTTGATATTCTTAGGTTTGTCCATCAAATCTTTAGCTTCATGAGTCCCAACGTCTTTAGACTATACGATGTAGCTTTATGCTTGAAAGACATTCTCATGATTATTCTGTAGGTTTCATGCTCAATGCAGAAGGCTAGCCATTCTTCATTAAATGATCTGCAAACCTGAAAAGACGAGCATATGCCTCCATACATGCCTTCGGAGGTAGGTAAGATAAAGAGTATAAAGTATGAAAATGTTCAGACAGAAGTTCAGAACATTTAAGAATGAACAGACAGATGCACACGTTTTTCTTCTGAAAGTCAAGGGATTTCTGACAGAAGCAGGTAGGTTCTGACAGATAGCCCATTTTACTTATTGAGCATTTAATTTTTGACCATCTGTGAACCAGAGATCAACTTATCTTCCTGTCAGTAGAAGAGATAGCAAGTATATATATATATATATATATATATATATATATATATACTTGCTCAGATAAAATAACTTCGAATAAAATATTTTTCCCGCCAAAAAGATAATTGAATTTTTACTGGGGAAAAGATTTAAGGGGAACTGTCTCAATGTAAAAGATATTTTAATGTAAAGCTTATTAATTTGTAGTTACTGATAGAGGCTTGAGATAACAGTTAAGTACAGAGATACAGAAGTTGATAAGAGATACTTTGACTTCCAAGAAGTCGGAGTAAAACAATACAATCAGTAATAAACTTCAACTTTAAAAGGAAAACAGCTACTTCGACTTTATTGAAGTCGGAGTAAGAAAGCAATGACTTCAACTTCTTAGGAAGTCGGAGTGCCAACAAATAGATAGCGGACTTCGACTTATATGAAGTCAGAGTACGTCCAACTTTGACTTTAAAGGAGTCAGAGTAAGGTCAGATTTTGACTTCTCAGGAGTCGGAGTAAGGTTCAATAGATAATCAATCGATACAAAGACTTCGACTTTCAGGGAGTCGGAGTGCTGTCAGACTTCGACTTCTTAGGAGTCGGAGTACTGCCAGACTTCGACTTCTTAGGAATCAGAGTGTTATCAGATTGTTCATTAATCAAAGCATTACTTTGACTCTACAAGAGTCGGAGTCAGGAGTCGAAGTTAGTGTGACATACAGTATACGCTGTGGACTTAGAAAACTTTTGCTGTGATGATGCTTAGGTTCTGTGTAGGTAGTTTTTCGACAGAAAGTATGTTTGTATAAATAATAGCTTTTTTATTTTCATAAATGGTAAAGGTGAAAATATTAAAAGGTTTTGTCATAACAAAAATATTATGATAGATGTTTTATTAAATAAGGAGATATGAAAAAAGGTGCTCAACAATTCTCCCCATTTTTGTTAATGACAAAAACTTTTATATGGTCAGTGAAAATAAGTTTGATTTTGCATAATAGTTGATTTCTGTCTTTTCTTATTTTTTGTTTCTTTAAGAACAGATAAAAAATTTGGTAAATGCAAAAACAATTGTTTTCTCTTTCTCCCCTTTTGTGACATTAAAAGAAAGGTAAAAGCGAAAAGACAGCAAGTAGAGAAACAAATTTATATTGACTGTTGTAATGATTGCATTATGATGTAAAGGAGGAGCTAGGGAGATACAGAGAAGGAGGGATGTGAGCCAGAAAAGGCTGAAGAAGATCCCATAGTTTCTTCTCATTGTTAGGGAAGAAATTCTCAAATTTCCAAGGATCTATTTTGTAGGAGGGTCCTATGTGTAGCAACCTGATTTTTCAAAAATAATAATAATAACAAAATTAATAAATGAATAAAATGGAAAATTAAAGAAAAGGGGAATTAATTAAAACTCATTAAACAAAAAGAAGTGACGGGCTTTGTTAAATGAACCATATAAAATTTATTGGGCCAAAATAGGGATTTTTAAAAGAGGAATAATAGGAAAATATCCTAAATTCGTAGCTTTACTATTTCCTAAAAAGAAAAGAGCTATTAAATCATTAAAATAACTAATTTGTATTGGAATTGGACTCCTAACCCTACCCAAATTGGCTAGGCACGAAATTGCAACCCAACCTAACCCAAATAGGTGATGGCAAGCTTGGAAGGTGGATAGAAATAAGGAAAACTCAGAATTTAATAGGAATTAGAGTCTTATTAGGAAATAGAAACAAGGGAAGCTTAAATACCCCCCAATCTCTCCATGGCTATCCCTAATGCGTTGTTGAGGGTTGCTGGACGTGGAGAAGAGGCCAAAGGAAGGGAGAACTCATGGGGAGAAGGCTGAGGGTTCAAACTTTAAAAGAATGTCTGACCACAGCGCATGTTCTCGCTCTTCCAATAGAGGGAGAAGGTTTCTCTGTCTATATCGATGCCTCGGGAATTGGGCTAGGCTGCGTATTGAAGAAAGAGAAAGTCATTGCTTATTCTTCAAGACAACTGAAGACGCATGAGGTCAACTACCCTGTGCATGATCTAGAGTTGGCTGTCATGGTCTTCGTCTTGAAAATTTGGAGACATTATTTATATGGTGAGCAGTTTACTGTCTATTCGGACCATAAGAGCTTAAAGTATTCATTCTCCCAGAAGGAACTTAACATGAGGTGGAGAAGATGGCTTGAATACTTGAAGGATTTCGACTTCAACATCCAGTACCATCCAGGCAAAGGAAATTTTGTGGCTGATGCTCTTAGTAGAAAGCCGATGGCATCTTTATCAAGTCAAGTTCTTGGCGAGATGCAACTACTAGAACAATTCGCAAGGTTAGACTTGAATATTGAACATAGGATGATCGAGTCTTGGTTGCCAATATCAAGATTCAATCTGACATGCTGGAAGAGATTAAAGCACAATAGGATAGTGATCCATTCTTGGTTCGCGTCAAAGAAACTTTAGCTGAGAAGCCGGACTTTGCTATGACCGAGGACGGAAGGCTTGTATTCCAAGGAAGAACATGTGTTCCGGACAATGAAGAATTAAAGAGGAAGCTAATGGATGAAGCTCAACAGACGAAGTATACAATTCATCCTGAAGGTACCAAAATGTATCAGGACATGAAAAGAACATTTTGGTGGTCGAACATGAAGAGAGAAGTAGCCGAGCATGCCGCTCATTGCCTTACTTGCCAACAGGTAAAGGCAGAACACATGCGCCCCGCTGGCGTGCTTAGACCATTAGATATTCCGGAGTGGAAATGGGATAGCATTGGCATGGACTTCATCATAGGTTTAGCCAAGACTCGTGGTGGACTCGACGCCATATGGGTCATTGTCGACCGACTAACCAAATCCACACACTTCCTACCTATAAAGAGTAAGTGGTTGGTGGAGGTATTAGCTGCTTTGTATGTCAAGGAGATCATGAGATTGCATGGAGTTCCATCATCTATTGTCTCGGATCGAGATCCGAGATTCATCTCTCATTTCTGGAAAAGACTGCAGACTGCACTTGGTACTAAGCTCAATTTCAGTACTGCTTTTCACCCGCAGACAGATGAGCAGACTGAGATAACCAACTAGATTGTTGAAGACATGTTAAGAGCCTGCACCATAGATTTCCACGGCTACTGGAATGAGCATTTATCTTTGATTGAGTTCGCCTATAACAACAGTTACCAGGCGAGTATTAAGATGGCACCGTTTGAAGCACTTTATGGTAGAAACTGTAGATCTCCTGCATGCTGGAATGAAGTTGGAGAACAGCAATGGCTAGGCCCAGACATGGTACAAAATACGACCAGGGATATTCAGGTGATTCGAGATCGGCTCAAGATTGTTCAGTCCATACAGAAGAGCTATGCTGACAAGAGAATGAGAGATTTAGATTTTCAAGTGGGAGACCATGTATTCTGAAAGGTATCACCTATCTGTGGCATCCAAAGATTTGGTGTTAGAGGGAATCTCAGTCCTAGATTCATCGGCCCTTTTGAAGTGCTCGAAAGGGTTGGTGATGTTGCTTACCGGCTGGCGTTGCCACCGAATTTGGCATGCGTATATAATGTGTTTCATGTCTCTATGCTTAGGAAATATGTGTACGATCCTACGCACATCATTCGCCATGAGAAGTTGGTGCTGAACAAGGACATGGCATATGAGGAAAAGCCAGTCAAGATACTAGAACGAAAGGTGCAGCAACTTAGAAATCGTCTCATTCATGTGGTTAAAGTTCTGTGGAATAATCGTGGAGTGGAAGAAGCCACATAAGAACCTGATTTTAAAAAAATAATAATAATAACAAAAATAATAAATGAATAAATTGGAAAATTAAAGAAAAGGGGAATTAATTAAAACCCATTAAACGAAAAGAAGTGACGGGCTTTGTTAAATGGACCATATAAAATTTATTGGGCCAAAATAGAGATTTTTAAAAGAGGAATAATAGAAAAATATCCTAAATTTGTAGCTTTACTATTTCCTAAAAAGAAAAGAGCTATTGAATCATTAAAATAACTAATTTGTGTTGGAATTGGACTCCTAACCCTACCCAAATTGGCTAGGTACGAAATTGCAACCCGACCTAACCCAAATAGGTGATGGCAAGCTTGGAAGATGGATAGAAATAAGGAAAACTCAGAATTTAATAGGAATTAGAGTCCTATTAGGAAATAGAAACAATGGAAGCTTAAATATCCCTCAATCTCTCCATGGCCGGCCCTAATGCAATGCTGAGGGTTGCTGGACGTGGAGAAGAGGTCAAAGGAAGGGAGAACTCATGGGGAGAAGGCTTGCTCAAGACCCAACCCTTGTTCTTCGAGTTCTAAGCCCTAGAAGACAAAACGACTCAAAGTTAGGCATTCTCACAAGCCAAACTCAATTAATTTCGTCTGTAGCATGTTCCAAACATCAGGAACAAAAGCCCTCTTGTTGCTCTATTTTTCATCGACCCAATCTTTTGTTATTTATTTTTGAAGTTCTGCAATCACCTTGACCCCGAACCATCATATTTAATTTAGATCTCCATGTACACTCGATCCCATGCCATGAAAATTTTACTGGAGATACTGTTCGATGTCAGAAAACTTTTGCCTCCATTTGCCCTAATTTTCATCTAGTATCTTGCCCGAATAAATTCTTTTACCTTCACTGTGTACTGCTCTGTGTTCATCATGCATGTTCATGTTTAAAACCTGTCCAGACCATGATGATTTACAAATTCCTAATTATTGTGTATACCCTCGCATGTCTAGATTAGTTTGCAAGTGGTTTCATGATTTTTCATCAACTATACGCAGAGATATCTATTTTTAATCTACCATGTATCAAAACATGGAAACTTGGGCTGCAATACAAGGCATGGTTCTTTTCCCGCTCGGACTCAGGCGCAGGACCTGAGAACGCGACGGCTCGATAGGCCGCATTCTCAGGGCTGATCGCGACATAGCAACTTGTCGCATTCTGAACGCGATAGGCTCTGGCGTCGCGTTCTGGCTACCTGTCCTGAACGCCCCGTCGCGACCATTGACTATCCCTGTCGTGTTCTGGAAGTACCCTGTCACAATCCTTACAGGGGTACATCGCGATCTAGACTTTTGCATGAAAACCCTTGATTTTGGGTACTCTATCCTTCTACAGTGATTATACCTCTTGTTAACAGTCATAAATGCAGTAAATAAAGTTGTTATGAAATAAACATGTATTGAATGATTTAAAAGACACACACTTGATCCCTTCATATCTATGATTTCTTCATCACGTGCACATACTTGTAACCATCCAATATGACTCAACTTGGCATGAAAATATCTCATAATATATCTGAAAGTTTACTTCAATAATGTATTTAAATTGCTCTATTTTAAATGGACTTGTCTTCGTTTCTCGTGATGTTTTGGGAATACCGTTACCGACGCTCCACTGTTCTAGAATTCCTCTGAAACGTCGAGCATTTATTTCTATACACACTTTTCTCTTGAGTTGGACAAACTCTCCGTCGGATATTCCTTCTGCTGGACTAGTGAATCCTTGTTCAAGGCCTCCGTAAGACTCCTCTGTCCATGGATTCCCACATGGCCGATGAGCTGGTTGTACCCTAATACCTATGATACCTTTTAGGGATCAGTAAGATCCAAACGGCCTTAGAATGCTCTCGCTCTTATCTTGAATCACGCCAGACCTCTGGACCTATGCATAACATGGTCAGTGGAAGGATAGTGAATTCCACCTGACTGCCAACACCTATCGCGCGTGTTGTGCAACTCTTACTATCGCCCGTTTAATCGATGTTCTATGTGCAATGACCTATAGTTCTCATCTATACTCTACTCGTTCATCTATTCACGTTCACTATACACTCGTCTATTCATCTAGTACTCTCATCTACTTCTTGGTACTCTCTATTGGCCATTGACTGATTGTCTAAAGATAAACAATATAACTAATGTCTGGCAATATATAAAGGGCCCAGTCTGGTCCTGAGAGGTGCGCCCAAAAGTGCTATTTACCCGCGGGAGTTAATTGACCAGAGTGTTTGGCATTACACTCAAGTGCTATCTATCTCGACTATCTATATGACAATCAAAGTGCTATACTATACTCGTTGTGCTATAGATATACATTGTGCTATTTGTGCTATGGCCATCCTACTCTGTGATTTATTTAAAAACTTGTGCTATTTAAATCACACGCTATCGTGCTATCTCGTACGTTACTTGACTCTCTCGCTCTATCATGTAGTGACTCTGCTTGTAATACATTAATCATTTAAAGCATGCCTGATCATGATATTTAAGTCCTACTAGGCGTTATCACTCACCCTGCGTTATTTGTCATGTGTTCTCAGGTGAGACCGAGGAAGATACTTACACTCAAGAGGACGGGAATGACCAAGAGTGAAGTCAAGAGTACCCTGGCGTCTTAGTATTATGTTAGAGTCTGAGTTTAGTCTTTTGCTTTTATTCAATGTAATTAGGCTCTATAGATCGGCTCTGATATTAGTGGTTGTAATAGACATTTGAGGAATTATTAATGAGAAGCTTTTACTTTAGTATTTATTCTTTGTCCAATGGTTTGATGTCTATTATACGCTCTGTACCCGTTTACTTGCAACTGCCTCACGTTCCGATATTCCGCGTCGGGGCGTGACACTATGGAAGGGAGTTTCCTATAAGACTTGAGATGCCGGCGATAATACCAGCTAAGTCTCTTATGGTATTTGTCATCAGATAAGGAAAACTTGAGGGGAACAAATTTCTTCTTGGCAGCTAAGGAAAGGAAGTCATGGACAGTGACATTCCAGTGAAGACCTTGGGAATAGGCTGCATCCTTAGCCTGATAATAGATAATGTACCTCTGAATCCATTTCTCATAAGCAGACTTCCTAAGATTGTCATATCCTTTGAGAAGAAAAACTGCAGGAGATAGCTTAAGTTTTCTACATTCTGCACTAAGTTCAGGATATGTTGCTGCCCATTCATCTTCATTCAGTCTCTCAGACTCTGCAAAGTAATGCTAAAATTCTATCATATGCTGAGAACTCTTGGGAGCATACATGACTACAAATCTATGGAAGGATAGCTTAATATTATTTGACTTTAAATCTGGCGGCTATCCTGATGTGCCTGTTAAGAACTAAGTTTACAAATTGCTTCCTAGAGGAGATGGCACCTACTAAACTAGGATGCAGTCCAAAGGGCAGACCAATTGTCATGGAGGGAGTAATAGGTCTTTTACCTTGAAGTATCATCCTCCATTGCCCTTTATTTACATCTAGTAGACCAAGCTTGAACCTTTCTTCATTGAAAGTCCTCATCCTAGTGAAATCAATTTGGAGCTCTCTCAGAAGATTACCAAACAAGTCAAAGAACCTAAGATTAAGGTGTTGGTGGACAGTCAGAAGAGGGTTTCGGGACTTGGCTAATATGAATTTTTCTACCTCAGATGGGTAGGTGTTGACAAATTATGATGAGGAAAGACGGTGGCGTTTCTGTGTAATTAAATTTACATCAGCCATAAGAACTTCAGAGGTTTTGATTAGAAGAGGGAGCAAGTCTTCAAATTTGTAGTCTGGCATCCCATGGACTTCAAGAAAGACTTTTATTGAGGGGAATTCTCTGAACAGATTCATGTGATGTTCAGAGTGATGGGTGAAAGTATACTAGAAAGGTGGAAGGAGGGATCCATGACTTTGAGAGCGTACATTGGATGATAGTCCAGGTGTAGAGCTAAGTGTAGATGAGATAGTTGGTGGAGGAAGAGAAGCAAAAAAAGTGTGGAGGTTGAGTGTGAAGGTTGGGAATATCTACCTCAAGTGTTTTAAAATGATATTTTAGAGGAAATGAGGAAATGGAAGTATCTACAGGAGGGTCTATTGTAGGTTGTGAAGTGGAAGGAGAAGGTGAAGTGGAGATAGAGGGAGTAGGTTGAGTGGGAGGAGGAGGAGGTAGTTCAGCAACTGGGGGGAAGTGTAGGATCAGAAGCAGGAGGAGGGGTTTGATCAGTGGAGGGAGAAGGAATAGATAAGGGTTGAGAAGGAAAGACTGGTTGACCTGACTTCATGAGCTTTCTCCTAACCCTTCTCTTAAAGGTTTGACATGAGGGTCTGACTCCTGATCACTCCGCTCCAACTGCTGCTCAGAAGGTGGAACTTCAAGTGCTGGTTGTTGCTGCTCTGATTCTACTGCTTGATCTTTCTCAGGCTAAACTGAACTACCTCCAGGATGTACTCCTACTACCTCAGGTTGTTGCTGTGGCTACTGGTGCTGCTCCTCAGGTTGAACTTGAGAATGAGTTGTGCCCGGCTGTCACACTAACTGAAGTAAAAGGTCCTTCATCTGATGGACCTCCTCAGACATAAAATCAAACCTGACATCCAACTACTGAATTTGCATCTGCAGGACAGACATCATCTCTTGCTGCTTTAAGATCAACTAGACCACATCATCCAGATTCTTGCTAGTCTCCCCCTGAGACTATAGGTCTCAACATGTGGTGGAGACACATGATGGTATTCTTCAAGGGAGGGCTCTATTGGAGTGGTGCTGGGAATATCTTCTTCCTGAACTACTCCTTTGCCTCTTAAGTCCCTTAGCACTTGATTTATAGTGTCTTCAGGAGCATCTTGTGCTAGAGAGGGGACAGTTGGCTGGACTTCTGCTTGATCTGCTGCGGGGGCTTCTTCTTCTCTAGCTTCTTCTTGAGGGGGAATGGAGGAGAAACTCTGAGCCTCATCTGGAAATAATTTGTAAGTGCACTGGGGAACAGAGTCCTTAACCCAAACATTCTGAGCCTTGTTTTCCAAGACATAGTGGCTTCTCCTCAGAGTGGAGAGCCCTATCTTCTCTTTCACAGGGGTGGACACTTCATCTCTTAAGTCCACGGAAAATTTTTTGAACACAAGGGTTAGCAAGGGCCCATAGGGAAGGGACTCCTGCAAGTTCTTGGAACATGCCAATTTTCGAATGAAGGGAAAAGGGTCTTAATAAAGAAAGAGGAATGTGAAACGAGTCATAGATGAGGAAATGAAGGGTTGAGATTTAATAAGTGAACGGTTACACTTTATTGCTCTTTAAATATATTTTTTTAAATTGAATTAAGATATGGACTCCGACTTCACAAACTCCGACTTTCGGAAAGTCGCAGTACCAAACTCCGACTTCTAAAGAGTCAAAGTCTCAGAACTTAGAAAATTTTCTAAAATGAAAGAAATATGCAGAGAATTTTAATCAGGATTGCACATATCTATTTCTCTTCTGATAGATGTAAATCTATCTTCAGGGAGAGGTTTGGTGAATATATCTGCTAATTGATCATTTGTACAAACAAATTCAAGTAGAATATCTCCATTACTTACATGGTCCCTGATGAAATGATGTCTGACCTCAATGTGCTTGGTTCTTGAGTGCTGGATTGGATTTTTGGTTAAGTTGATTGCACTTGTATTGTCACAAAACATTGAAATTTCGTGCAGAGTATGACCATAGTCTTCCAATTGATGCTTAATCCACATTAGTTGAGTGCAGCAACTTCCAGCTGCAATATATTTTGCTTATGTTGTGGACAAGGCTACTGAGTTCTACTTTTTAGAGGACCAGGAGATCAAACATTCTGCAAGAATTTGACAAGTACTACTGGTGCTTATTCTATCTATCTTGCATCCAGCATAGTCAGCATCACTATATCCAAGCAATTTAAATTCAGAACATCTGGGATACCATAAATCCAAATTACTTGTATTTATAAGATATCTAAAAAAAATTTTAACAGCATTGACATGCGATTCTTTAGGATCAGCTTGAAATCTAGCACACAAACATACACTGAACATTATGTCTGGTCTACTGGCAGTAAGATAGAGTAATGATCCAATCATACCTCTATACATCTTCTGATCTACCTTTTTGCCAAGTGGATCACTATCTAACTTAATGTCTGAGCTCATGGGTGTTCCTAAGGGCTTACACTTATCAAAACCATATTTAGATAATAGATCTGAAATATATTTGGTTTGACAAATGTGAGTACCCTCCTTGGTCTGCTTGATCTGCAACCTAAGGAAGTAATTAAGCTCGCCCATCATGTTCATTTCAAATTCACTTTGCATAAGATTTTCAAAGAGTTTACAGAGTGATTCATTTGTAGAACCAAAGATGATATCATCAACATATATTTGGACAATTAAGATTCCTTCTGAAAATTTCTTAATAAATAATGTGCTATCTACTTTACCTCTTGAAAAATCATGTGATATAAGATAAGCACTTAGTCTTTCATACCAAGCTCTTGAAGCTTGTTTAAGACCATATAATGCTTTCTTTAAACGGAAAACATGATTGGATACTTAGTATCTTCAAAGCTTGGTGGTTGCTCAACACAAACTTCTTCTCTTATAAAACCATTTAGAAATGCATTGTTGACATCCATCTGAAATAGGTTGATATTAAGGGAGCATGCATAAGCTAATAAAATTCTAATTGCCTCTAATCTAGCAACTGGGGCATATGTTTCATCAAAATCAATGCCTTCCTCTTGGGAGTATCCTTGTGCTACCAGTCTAGCTTTATTCCTTGTGATCACCCTGATTCATCCATCTTATTTCTGAAGACTCATCTGGTCCCAATAATTGGATGGTCAGAAGGTTTGGGAACAAGTGTCCAGACTTGGCTGCATTGGAACTGGTTAAGTTCCTCTTGCATAGCTAGGATCCAAGATTCATCTGCCAGTGCATCATTGATTGTTATAGGCTCTATTTGAGAAACAAAAGCAGTAAAGTCACAAGGAATGGTCATACCTCTTGTTCTTACCTTGTCTTGAGGATCACCTATAATGTTTTCTTTTGGATGGTCTTTGTAATACCTCAATTCTTTAGGTATTCCTTCTTGTGTTTCTGCTTGTTGTTGAAGTTATTTTAGTGGAGGATCCCTTCACCTTCTTCTTTTTCTTCAAGTGAAGCTTGTTCCAGATCCCTGCACAATTCTTCAGCAATATCTTCTTCTTCTATTTTCTTAATAGAATGGTTAGTCTCATCAAATAAAATATAACAGATTGTTCTATAGTTAGAGTTCTTCTATTAAATACTTTATAACCTCTAGGTTTTGAAGTGTATCCTAACAGAAAACCTTCATCGCTTTTAGCATCTAATTTGCCAAGATTATCTTTGCCATTATTTAAAATGAAACACTTACAACCAAAAGGTCGAAGATGACTGATGTTTGGCTTCTTTTCCTTGTAGAGTTCATAAGGTGTCTTCTTAAGATAGGTCTGATCATACATCGGTTGATAATGTAGCAGGCTGTGTTGACTGCTTCTGCCCAGAAGTACTTTGGTAGATTATATTCTGTAAGCATTGTCCTGGCCATGTCCAGCAGTGTTCTGTTCTTCCTTTCTACTACTCCATTCTATTGAGATGTTCTTGGTGCAGAGAAGTTGTGTTCAATGCCATTTTCTTCACAGAATCTGACAAATTCTTCATTCTTGAATTCTCCATCATGATCAGATCGAATACTAACTATTTGAAATTTCTGGTTCTTCTGTACTAACTTGCTAAACTTCAGAAAGGCTGAGAATGTTTCTGATTTGGCTTCTAGAAATGATACCCAAGTGTACCTTGAGTAATCATCTACAATTACATAGCTATAGACCTTTTCCTCCAAGACTTTTTTTTTTTAATCAAAAAGGTCCTCAGGGACAGCGACTAGGAGAGTGCACCTTACTCCAGAGGAGTAAAATGTTCCCACTCCACCAGTGCGAACCACTGGGCCAAAATTATTAATAAAGGACAATACAATAGCTAAGGGGCATACCCCAGTTAAACAATTCTGAGAGAAGGAAGACCAGACCGGTCCATGGTAAGAGGACCTTTACATTCACGAGGCAAAGATGTAGGGGAAGAGAAAACAATATTGCTAAGGGATTTGCAGCCAAGTTGGCCAATGCATCGGCCACTTGGTTAGTTTCTCTATACACATGAACCATCTGAACAGCAGAAGAGCGAATGTACTTGTGAGCTTCAATCCACCAGCGCATACAATCCCAAGCAGGAGAGCTACCAGATGTCAGAGAAGCAACAAGGGAGGCCGAGTCAGACTGAATCTGAGATAAAGGGAGGTCATATTCAGTGGCGAGCCGAATACCATCACACAAGGCCCGCACCTCAGCAACAAGACCTTTCCTCCAAGACTGACTGTCTCATTGGTCCAAACAAGTCCATACGAATGAGTTTCAAAGGTTTGGAAGTTGTTACCAGTATTTTGGACTGAAATGAAGTCTTGGTCTGTTTTCCTTTTGCACATGCTGTACATATTCCAGATTTCTTTAGCTTTAATTTTGGAAGACCTTCAACTAGATCATGCCTGATTAGTTTCTTGATCACTGAAGTACTAGCATGTCCTAATCTTCTGTGCCATAGATCAGTTTCCTCACTCTTGTGGTAGCAAGACATAGATTGACTTCTTTTAATTCGGCCAACTATAGAGTGTAAATATTTTTGACTCTTTGAGCTTCAAACACTATTTTCCATCATTTTGTATTATGCACTTATCATTCTGAAATTTAACTAAGTGACCTTTGTCACAAAGTAGACTGATGCTAATCAGATTATGCCTTAGACCTTCTACATACATAACATCTTCTATCAAATCTTTTTCTCTTGATTCTATGGTTCCACATCCTAGAACCTTTCCTTTTCCATTATCTTCATATGTAACTTGACCAATTTCATCTATAAAGCTTGTAAATAGTTTTCTGTCACCTGTCATATGCCTTGAGCACCCACTATCCAAATACCATTTGGATGCTCTCAGGCGACCCTGCAAACAGAATTAAGCTTTAATTTTTGGTACCCAAATTTTCTTGGGTCCTTGATGGTTAGTCTTTAGAATCCAATGCAAGTGTCTAGTTGTGCAAGTGCTGATTGTGTGTCCTAATTATTACAATGACTACAGCACAGATCATATGTATTCTTGTATGTGCAGTTTTGTTTGATTTCTATTTTTGTCTATAGACATATTGATTAATTTTTATGGTATTTTTAATTTCCTTCTTCACAAATGTTGGAGTTGGATATTTTTCAGGATAGATGATTTTCTCCTCATTCGATGGAGGTGTGTAACCCACTCCATATTCTTTTTGCCTGTTCGAGCACCTTTTAATTTTACAAACTAATGATGTTTTACAATGGTAAGTTTATCTATAGTTGTTTTTAGATAAATGCTTCTTCTCTTAATTTTTCTTCATCTTGTAGTTCTTTTAGATTTGCTTCAAGTTCCATAAGTCTTGTATTTTTTATTTTAAATCTTCAACAGTAGTTCATTAGATCTTTTAGTTTCAGTTAGGTTTTGTCCTAACTTTTCTACTTCGATTTTTAGAGTGTGTTGGATTTTTCTTGATTTAGTAAATTTAACTTGACTATTTTCATTTGTTTAACCATTGTTTTATATTTGTCACACAGTTCATTGAATGCATCTTCTAGATTATCAGAGTCGGAATCTGAACATGAAGTAAAAGATGTTTCAGAGTTTACCTGGTCTAGTCCTGCCATGAGGGCTAGATTGACTTGTTCTCTTCTTCTGATTCTGAACTTGAGGAATCTAAAGTTGTAGCTTCTTCATTATCCCAAGTTGTAGCCATAGCCTTATTCTTGTATTTCTAAATCTTCTTTTGTCATTCTTCTTATCAAACTTTTCAGTAGGTCTTTCTTCTTGAGTTTTGGACATTCTGACTTGTAATGTCCAGGCTGATTGCATTCATAACAGGTCGGCTCCTTCTTCTTTTCCTTTTTGAAGTATTTCTTTGAGCCGAACTTCTTTTTCTTTGCAAGGATTCGTTTGAGCTTTCTTGACAGCATGGCTTCATCATCACTGTCATCTGATTTTTTCTTTGAATCTTCAAAGGAGGAGGAGTCTGCAACTTTTAATGCATTTGGCATTTTCTTTTTCAAAGTGCTTTCAGAAACTCACTCCATGTTTATTTCATGAGCCATAAGTGAGCCAATTAATTTATCAATGGGAAGTTTTGTTAGATCATGAGCTTCCTCTATAGCAGTGTCACGCCCCGCCAATTTAGCAGCGGAATAAATCAGGGAGACGTGAGCAAAGTACATAGTAGAGTAAAATGTACAACAGATGAATGATTTAGAGCATCTAATGAACAATAATTTGAATAAACTCTTCATTTCATTATAAAATTACTAAGACTAGTACAACCACTAATTCGGAGCCAATACGTAAGGCTCAATGACATCATTACATACGAAGAGCAAATCTAAAGTAATAACTACTAGACTCCAATTGTGCTAGGGTAACTTCGTCATTTAACTCCGGGTCGCTCATCACTCGGGTACTGTCCCATTGGTGTGTACAACGTCAACGTCTAACTTACCTGAGACACAATAACAAATAACGAAGGGTGAGCAATAACGCCCAATAGGACTTAAATCTCAGGATCAAGCAGGCTTTAAATAATTAGTGCTTTAAAAGGCAGAGTAACTAATGATAGAACAAGTCATGTAAAGACGAGAAAGTAATAGCACAAGTATCATGGTTCAAATAGCAGATGAATCAAGTATAGCACGATGATTAAAGTCAAGTCATGATAGAAACGATACAACACGATGGCGAATAACGTCAACGTCAAGCAATAGCAAGCAACATGTATAGCAAGGAGAGAGAAAGTAGTTGGCCATATAGAGAGTAAATTGCACTTTGATTGATTTTCTTATCAATCGAAATAGTATAGCACTTTTGATTAACTTTCGCCAATCAAAATAGTAATGGCACTTTGGTTATCCGTAGATAGCGAGAGAGATATAGCACTTTGTCGTCAATAGACAACGAGAGAATATAGCACTTTGTTTTGTCAAAGACATCGAGAGAATATAGCACTTGTGTTGATTGTCTTAGATTAATCTTGATAGTATGGCACTTGGATATAATGTCGACATCCTGATCATTTAACTCCCATGGGCAAATGGCACTTTAGGGTGCTCTCCCCAAGACCAGATCGGGCCCTATTGCGCTGGCATTGGTTATGTTGTTATCTTTAGACAATCAATTAATGGCCAATAGAGAGTACCAAGAAACAGATGAGAGCACTAGATGAATAGACGAGATAGTAGAGTGAACGTGAATAGATGAGCGAGTAGAGTATAGATGAGAGCTAGTGGACATGGCACGTAACACGTCGAGTAAACAGGCGATAGTAACAGTTGCACAACACGTGCACATGGTGTTGGCAGTCAGGTGGAACTCACGACCCTACCACTGGCCATGTTAAGCACAGGTCCAGAGGTCCGACGTGATTCAAGATAAGAGCGAACTTCTAATAGCCGTTTGGATTTATTGATCCCTAAAGGGTATCATAGATGTTAGGGTACAACCGGCTCGTCGACCATGTGGGAATCCATGGACAGAGGAGACTTACGGAGGCCTTGAACAAAGACTTCTAGTCCGGTAGAAGGAGTATCTGACTGAGAGTTCGTCCAAGTCAAGAGAGAGTGTGTATATAGAAACAAGTGCTCGACGTTCTAGAGGAATTCTAGAACAGTGGAGCGTCGATAACGGTATTCCCAAAACAACACGAGAAACGATAGACAAGTATATGGCAATTAATTTCATAAATACCCGATACATTATGAATAATTTCATGCCAAATTAAGCCATATTTGGATGGTTCAAAGTGTGTGCATGTGACATAGAGAATTGTGGAGTATGAAAGGGTCATGTGCATGGCTTTTGTTTTATTAAAATAAGTTCAAGATTTACAGTTCCATTTACTGTGTTCAAAAGGGTTAGCAGAGCATGATATCACTGTAGAAAATAAGACTTGCAAAAATAGGGGGGTTTCATGAAAAAGTACAGAACGCGACAGGTCCTTGTAAGGGTCGCGACAGGGCCTGCATAGAACGCGACAGGGTCGTTAACGGGTCGCGACGGGTCAGTTAGTGCAAAAGAAGAGAACGCGACGGGTTCATATGAAGAAGGCGACAGGTCTATCAGACCAGAAGGTCAGGTCGCGACAGTGGTCCTGTCGCGATCAGATCGCGACGGTGATTCTTGTCGCGATCCGCCTGAGAACGCGGCCTATTGGGTCGTCGCGTTCTCAGGTCCTTGGCCCGAGTTCGACAGAGATCTGACATGTTCTTGGTTCTTGGTCCAAACTTACCATGCTTTGACACAGGGACGTTCAAAATTTCATAACTAATTGTGCAAACGATGGACAATCATGAAACCAATTGGAAATTGATCTAGACTCACATGGGTACTTAGAATAATTAGGAATTGGAAAACAAGCATGGTTTCGACAGGCTTTAATCAAATCAAACATGGAGAACAGAATACTGAGAACAGTTGAGATGCAAGAATTAATTTGCAAGATAGGATGCATGAAAATTAGGGCTTTCAGGGGAAAAAGATCCCTAATAGCCATCAGCTTCTCCAGTAAATTTTCGTGGCATGGGATAGAGAGTACATGGAGATCTAGATTTTTGAAAAGGGTTCGGGGTCATGTAAGTTGCAGAACATGAAAAATCAAGAACAAAAGATATGCTCAATGGAAAATTATGAAACCAAAGGGCTTTTGTTCCTGATGGACGAAACATCCTACAGATGAATTTTCATGGTTTATGCTCGTGAGAATGCCTACCTTTGGTCGATTCCCCTTCTAGGGCTAGAACTTGAAGAACGGGGTTGAGAGCTTTAAGAAGTTCTTCTCCCACGAATTCTCCTCTTCCTTGGCCTCTCCTCCTGGTCCAGGAACCCTTGGCAATGAGCTAGGGCCGGCCATGGAGCTTTAAGAGAGTATTTATGCTGTTGGGTTGTTATTCCTAATAGGACTCTAACTCCTATTTAATTCTGAGATTTCTTTATTTAATACCACCTTCTATGCTTTCCACTTCCTATTTGGGTTAGGGTGGGAGCTAAATTCGTGGCCAATCAACTAGGGTAGGTTAGGAATCCAATTCTAACTCAAACTTCCTATTTAATGCATTAAATACCCCTTTTCTAATTAAGTAATAATTTAGTTACGAATTTAGGGTATTTCCTATTATTCATCTTTTAAAAATCTCTATTTTGGCCCAATAAATTTTATATGGTCCATTTAACAAAGCCCATTATTTATTGGAATTTATCTTATGGGATTTCCCTTCTTAACTACGGTGTAATAGAGTTACGGATTTTATTATTTTTCTTACTTGATTTTATTCATGGACTATGAGAGGTCCATTGGTCTAATTTCTCATGATGGATTATCATTACATATTGTTTGGAGTCTACCCATCATTTTATTTTTAGTTGTTAATCTACTTGGCTCATATGATAATGGATTTTCTGAATTATTCCTTAATTACCATAATAAGTCACCTCCATTTATAAAAGTTGGTCTGAATTATTTTTCTAAGCCCAATTTTCTTAATGGGTCATCATTACATGACGTTGGAAGTCTCTCCGACCGGTTCGTTTAATTTATGGGCGCGTTATCTTTCCGTGCTAACGGTTTTTCGACTTAGTTTCCTAATTTGGATAATTAGTCACGTTGTGACGTACGCTTGGCCAATCGAACTTTTCGTTGCACGAATTTCTTCTTAGAACACTTAGGGATAATATTTGGGGTTGATTTATAATTTTTACGGAATTTTTGATGTGTTCTTACCCATACGATAATGGTATGTATGTTTCTATTATTCCATTTTTATAGAAATTTATTATTTTGAATTTTTAAATACTGAATTTTCCGGGTTGCTACAAGCAGTGACCTTAGGGGTTCAAGAAAGAGTTAGGATCTAAATATTTCTTGATAGTTTCTCATCAGAAAGAGTTTTTCCAAGAGAGCTTAGACCAACTACTATGTTTGAAAATTATGTACATTTGAGTATTATTTTCATTGGAAGTATTTTAAATTGTTCATATTGTGAAACAAGAATGTCTAATTTAGTTTGCTTAACTTTGTCTATTCCCTCATATGTTACTGTAATTTTTCCTACATTTCCTTTGCATATTTGCATGCTGATATTCTATTGAATTCTTTTTGATAAAGCACAGCATAAATAATTTCTTGCTTTAAGTTTAGAGACAATTTAACAATATTAGCTGCTGTAATTGCAGTAGTACCTTCAGCAGGACCAATAATGAAATCACCTTGCTCTATTACGTGTCACAGATCAAAGTCTGTGCCTCTGATGAAGCATTCCATTCGCATCTTCCAGTATTGGTAGTCCTCACCATCAAAGAATAGTGTTCTGGTAACTGACTGACCTTCATAGTTGTGAGCTTCAGCTGCCATCTCTTCTCAAATCTTTCGATTCTTCTGAGAAGACCTGGCTCTGATACCACTTGTTGGATCGAGATGGCACAATAGTTGTCCTAGAGGGGGGTGAATAGGACTTTTTGCGCTTTACAAAATTTTATCTAAAAGATAAACAGCACTAAATAACTTTGTTAGTACTTAGTGTGATGTGTGTGAAACAAGTGAGAAAACTTGGCTGAATCAATCACACAAGAATGCACAAGAATTTATCTTGGTTCAGCCCTTCCCACATGGAAGTCCTTCGTCCAGTCCCCAAGAAACCACTTGGGATTTCACTAACAGCCAATAAATACTTGGCCTTCTCTCAAACCCGAGAGGAATTACAAGCACACTTGCTCCCAGCAAGTCTTCCCTTAACCAAGGGGTACAAAGACCATCTACACTTGTAGATCTTCCCTTCATAAGAGGGGTACAGCAGAATACAAACCTCCTGCGGGTTTCCTTACACATAAGTATTAAAGCTTATGTGTCTGCTCAATAATAATGAGAAACACAGAAATTCAGAAAGAGAAACGAAAGAAAGTGAAGCTCAATCTCTTTCTGAAACACAGAGGTGGACTGAAGAAGATCTGAAATGTTGTAATCCACCAAGTGAAGAAGACTTCAAATTGTAAAGAAAGAGCAGAAGTCTAAGATTGAGGAGTGGCTCTCTTTCTCTTTGAGTGGTTCTTCTAGCTTTCGGATGGGAGTGAAGTGTAGGCTTCTAAGTCTTCTCTGTATGTGACTCTCTCTCTTCCTTGTTTTCATGTATGTGTGCATATGTAGACTTCATGCTTCGGCTTCATATATATGCTTCAATTTTTTTGCCCGTTTGAGTTTTGGCCGTTAGAAGCTAACCGTTTGAAGGAGATAGCCATTGAGAGGAAGCTTTGATCTTCTTAGGTTTGTCCATCAAATCTTTAGTTTCATGAGTCCCAACGTCTTTAGACTATATGATGTAGCTTCATGCTTGAAAGACATTCTCATGATTATTCTGTAGGTTTCATGCTCAATGCAGAAGGCTAGCCATTCTTCATTAAATGATCTGCAAACCTAAAAAGACAAGAGCATATGCCTCCATACATGCCTTCGGAGGTAGGTAAGATAAAGGGTATAAAGTATAAAAATGTTCAGACAGAAGTTCAAAACATTTAAGAATGAACAGACAAATGCACATGTTTTTCTTCTGAAAGTCATGGGATTTCTGACAGAAGAAGGTAGGTTCTGACAGATAGCCCATTTTACTTATCGAGCATTTAATTTTTGACCATCCGTGAACTAGAGATCAGCTTATCTTCCTGTCAGTAGAAGAGATAGCAAGTATATCGTTTATATTACAGATCCCAAAAGGGATACTTGCTCAGATAAAATAATTTCGAATAAAATATTTTTCCCGCCAAAACGATAATTGAATTTTTACTGGGGAAAAGGATTTTAAGGGAACTGTCTCAATGTAAAAGATACTTTAACGTAAAGCTTATTAATATGTACTTACTGATAGAGGCTTGAGATAATAATTAAGTACAGAGATACAGAAGTTGATAAGAGATACTTCGACTTCCAAGAAGTCAGAGTAAAACAATACAATCAGTAATAAACTTCGACTTTAAGAGGAAAATAGCTACTTCGACTTTATTGAAGTCGGAGTAAGAAAGCAATGACTTCGACTTCTTGGGAAGTCGGAGTGAGAAAGCAATGACTTCGACTTCTTGGGAAGTCGGAGTGCCAACGAATAGATAGCGGACTTCAACTTATATGAAGTCGAAGTACGTCCAACTTCAACTTTAAAGGAGTCAGAGTAAGGTTAGACTTTGACTTCTCAGGAGTCGGAGTAAGGTTTAATAGATAATCAATCGATACAAAGACTTCGACTTTCAGGGAGTCGGAGTGCTGTCAGACTTCGACTTCTTAAGAGTCGGAGTACTGCCAGACTTCGACTTCTTAGGAGTCAAAGTACTGCCAGACTTCGACTTCTTAGGAGTCGGAGTGTTATCAGATTGTTCATCAATCGAAGCATTACTTCGACTCTACAAGAGTCGGAGTCAGGAGTCGGAGTTAGTGTGATATACAGTATACGCTGTGGACTTAGAATAATAGCTCTTTGATTTTCATAAATGGTAAAGGTGAAAATATTAAAAGGTTTTGTCATAACAAAAATATTATGATAGATGTTTATAAATAAGGAGATAAGAAAAAAGGTGCTCAACAATTCTCCCCTTTTTTGTTAATGACAAAAACTTTTATATGGTCAGTGAAAATAAGTTTGATTTTGCATAATAGTTGATTTCTGTCTTTTCTTATTTTCTGTTTCTTTAAGAACAGATAAAAAAAATTGGTAAATGCAAAAACAATTGTTTTCTCTTTCTCCCATTTTGTGACATTAACAGAAAGGTAAAAGCAAAAAGACAGCAAGTAGAGAAACAAATTTATTGGCGACAGTGACCTATGTCGCCAATGATTATTGGTGGCACTTTGTCTTGCCGTCAATGCAGGTATGGCAGCATGTACTATGGGTCATACCACGCACGTCCGCACGACGTGAGCGTCGTGTGGAGGTTTTAAAATTGCCCTCTATATATTTAGAGGGTGTGGGAGAGAGCTATGAATTGAGCTCTCTCCCACCAACCCTCTCACTCTCCTTTCCACTCTCCTCTTCACTCCTCCTTCCCGCAACCTCTCTCTTGAGGAAAAGAGAAAGGGAGAAAGAGGGTTTTTCCCCCTTGCTCTAGCTGCTGCTGCTACTGCTTGCTTCGGCTGTTGCTGCTACTGCTTGCTGCTATTGCTGTGAGGAGCTGCTGGGAGCAGCCCTGATGAGGAGGAGACGTCAGCGAAAGGAGGAGTCATCCTCCCCGATCGCCATCGTGTGGACACCGCTAGAGGGAGGTCGTGTGAGCTCCTTCATCCGCGGGACCGGTTCTGCACTTCAGGGGTTCTAAGAGCACTCCTAGGTGAGATAGTATCACCCTTGTATGGTTGCATGACAGTCATGCACCCCGGACGTCATCTTGGTCCGATAACAAAGTGTGGGAATCGTGGTTTAAAATTTAAGTATATCGTTTCCGTTATGCATGTGATGCCCACCACGTATTCCTGCAGTAATTCCATGTTGTGTAGTTCATATTTTCCTGAGAATTTGTAAAGAGAAGCTTTACTCTCTACATGTCATGTCATAAATTGTATTCCTCATAAATCTCAAGATAAATCTTTTTTGAATTGTGGTTTAAAAGAAAACCAAATTATAATCTCTTGAAGGTTTGGGACCATCCATCAAAGATCAAAATTCTAGAAACTAAGAAAAGAAAAATTGGTTCTAAAATTGTGGATGGCATTTTATAGGTTTTGCTAAAGATAGTTCAGCATACTAGTTTTTTATCATTAAATTTGATGTTTTGATAATTCTATTTGTGAATTTGATAATATAATTTTCTTTAAAGATTTAATTCTTTTTAAAACCAAATTGAATGTTTCTATAGATTCATCAAATATCTCTTCCTCTAGTGGTTCTAAAGTTATAGAAAATGAGTTAGAAAGAGAACCAAAAGAGAATTCATTTTGAAAAGTCATTTGGTGATAATTTTATTTCTTTTAATATTGAAGAGAATCAAATTACTTATAAAGATGCAATGTTTACTCCTAATTGTATTTTCTAGAAAGAAGCTATTAAAAGTGAAATCGATTCAATTTTGTTGAATCATACTTGGGAATTAGTTAATCTTCCACTTAGTAGTAAAACAATTGGTTGTAAGTGGGTGTTTAAAAGAAAATGAAACCTAATGATACTCTAGATAAATATAAGGTCAGATTGATTGCTAAAGAGTATAGATAGAAAGAGAGGATAGACTTCTTTGAGACCTATTCCCCAGTAGCTAAGATGACTACTATCCATGTGTTTATTGCGCTGTCGTCCATATGTGATTTGAAAATCTATCAATTAGACGTTAAAACTACATTCCTTAAGGGGAATTGTAAAAAGAGATATATATATATATATATATATATATATATATATATATATATATATATGGACCAGTGAGACAGATTTGTATGCAAGTTAGTGAAGTCTTTATATTGACTTAAACAAGTCCCAAAGTAGTGGCATCAAAAATTTGATGAGGTGATTGCTTCCTTAGTTTCAATATATGTGAATTTGATAAATATGTGTATATCAAATTAGTTGATGATTCATGCATCATTCTATACCTTTATATTGATGATATTTTAATCCTTGATAATGATATTATGTTAATCAATGAAACTAAATAGTCCATAAATAGTAAGTTTGACATGAAAGATCTTAGGGAAGCTAAAGTTATTTTGTGGTTAAGGCTCCAAAAATCACGGGATATTCAATATCCCAAGCTCCTTATGTTGAGAAGGTGTTGAAGAGGTTTGATATGTATGAATGCAAACTTGTAAGGACCCTTTAGTGTCTTGCTTAAAAAGAACAGAAGTGATAGTGTTAATCAATTGTGTTACTCACAGTTAATTGATAGTTTAATGTATATGTCTAACTATAGTAGACTTGATATTTGTTTTGCTATGAATAAATGAGTAAATATACTCATTGTGTCACGCCCCGATATTTAGCAGCGGAATAAATACCGGGGGATGTGAACGATACAGATAGACGTATCACAGTTGAATAGCGCAGAGTCACAATTACATATAACCACACATTTCATACCATAATAATGTCATCAAAAGTACTCTTTATTCCATTCATTCAACTAATTACAACCTTACATAAGAAGGACTCACTGAAAAGAGTTCATTATTCGAATAAAATGTTTCTCTAATACATCGACTACTCATATGTCTATGTCTAAACTGTCCACTACTCATATGGTGGGTGCTCATCACTCTTGCCCTGCCCCATCGGACTCCACTGGTCATCATCACTACCTGAAAAAAGGCAGGTTGATAGGGGTGAGCGAACTAGCTCAGTAGGATTTATATCTCAATATTGTGTGGGCACTAATATACATGATTAGCATTTTAAATAGGCAGATATGCACATGAATATGATGACAATGCATGCAATACTAACAGATTGAATGGCAGAGTAGAACGGATATCATATCAGATCAAATGTCGAATTGCATATACAATGGACAGATATTTCAAGAGTAGAATCATATCAAAAGGGATTGGCCATATTCAGACAAATATCATGCGTTCACATGATCAGACGTATCATATCAAATTTTATCATAACAGATCAAATCAAACTTATCATATCAAACGAAGGCACAACTTTCACAACTCTTGCTTATTTGTTTGTGCTATGCCAAGCACCAGAAGTCCATACTCCCTCGGTTAATAAGTACGTTGGGGTGCTCCTCCCCAGGACTGGACCAGGCCCCTTTTTTTGCACAGGCATTGGATCAAATTTGGACCGGAGTCCCACGTTGTGCCGAACAAACAGATTCATATTATGGCCACAGAGTTTCAATAACAAGCTCGCAGTAAAAGAAACATGATCATTCCTAGAGTCAAGGTATGACAAATAGCTCAAGAGAACAAGGTAGGATAACGACGTATCTTATGTTTCATAATTCATTAATGTCTTGACATGAGGATGTTTCAAAAGACAGATCATATGCAGAACATGTGCTCTCAATTTCCCAAGAAGGGTGTACCTATTCGTGCAAATATGTAAGTGACGAGTTACGGATCTTTCCTATCATGTATGCAATTGACAAATGATTATTTGAACACCGGAAAACATAAAACTATTGAAACTCATATGCAAATTATGACATTAACTCCACTAGCAAGTCCATACCAACATGTATTCATCCCCACATCATATCATATTCTTATCTTATCAATTGACAATAAGCAAGATCACAAGGTAATCCAATGGACATAAGATCAATCACAATTACACATTAGATTCGTATTCATATCATTACTATTTTTCAATGGGTTGATTTATTTTAGGTCCATGCATACCATATAACATCATGCACATGCTAGTAGACATCATGAAATGGTCAGACCCAAAATATGCAATTTTTTGTAAGGGTAGTGTCGACACACCCCTTACTGGTGTCGACACAATGCTTCAAACACAAGACAAAATAATGCAAAACTGGTCAAGTAGTGTCGACACTAGATCAGGTAGTGTCGACACAGTGCTTTAAATACAAGGCAAAAAGGTCAAGTAGTGTCGACACTAGTTCAGGTAGTGTCGACACAGTGCTTCAAATACAAGGCAAAAGGTCAAGTAGTGTCGACACTAGAGACAGCTCCCAGAACACCTTCTGGCCAATCTGGGACAGTGTGTCGACACTAGCTCAAGTAGTGTCGACACTAGAGACCTTCCCAGAACACCTTCTGGGCTGTTTTGGGACAGTGTGTCGACACTAGCTTAGGTAGTGTCGACACTAGTGCCCTTCCAGAACAAAACCTATAGGTCATGTGGAACCCGAAAACACATCTCATGCAGTGGTTTACTTACCCCGCTTATAACTCTCTAACGAATGACATTTAGATAAAACATTCAACATGAAAGATGACGAGGTCAACTAGTAGAAGAACTTTGATGTTAGGGATTTGATCTAATTCAGTTCGAATCCCGAGAAAACATATGAAGACCAAAAATTCAAGTGTAGCCCGAAATCGCAGTATCATGGGTTCATTCAATGGTTCTGCTAACCATATTATGACACGCTTATTTTCTCCAATGGTTCTGCTAACCATATTAGGCAGCTTATGAAGTTCCTTAAGGCGTATGAAGAGTCATTAGGTCAGCTTATTAATGTATCTAAAAGTCATTCATTGTGGCGGACAAAGCTATTAGTTCTCTCAGTCACTCTATTGCTCATATCACGGGTTTTGTTCAGTCTAAACTCCCAATCAAGTATCTAGGAGTCTCGCTATTTGCTGGTCGGAGGAGGCCGATTTATTTTTCTCATATTATTGCTAAAACCGCTGCCAAGTTGCAAACTTGGAAGTCGGGGTTTCTTTCTATTGGTGGGCGGCTGGTTCTGATCAGACATGTGCTCTCCGCTCTACCTATCTATACAATGTCTTCTTAGGTTATCCCAGCCACTGTCATGAAGTCATTTCACAGATTACTGGCCAACTTTTTCTGGGGCTCATATGATGGTTCGCCCAAAAGACATTGGGTCTCCTGGGACATTATATCCCAACCCAAAGAATGTGGTGGTCTTGGGGTTCTAAATCTCAAACAAATGCAACTTGCTTTGAAGACCAAAATGTTATGGAAGGTGATAACTGGCACGTCTCTTTGGGGTACTTTCTTTCAGTCCAAGCACTTGTATCGTTCTCACTATTCCACCGCCTCCTATCACTGTTATCTGTTGCGGAGAGGAAATTATGGCAGCAGGCGTCTGGGTTTATTGCACATAATCACAGGGTTGTGGTGAGGGGTCTGGATTCTCATGCAGGATGTGTGGTCTGGGGCGGTCCCTCTTAGAGCGTTCCTTCCTGACCATGTCTGGTCTTCCATGCCAGACAAATATTTGTCAATTCGTCAGGTGTTAGCTGATCCTATTCGTCATCATATAAATATAGCTAAGCAGTTCTGCCCCCCATCCACTCTTGGTCACATCTTTGCGTCCACTGATGGTATGGATAGATGGATTTGGTGTCTCAATACTAATGGTCACTTCTCCACTAACTCTGTTCGCAAGCTTCTTCACAGTCACCCGAGATTTGGTTGGTCAAAAATATGGACTCCCCATGTTCCTATTAAGTGGTCGGTCTTTATTTGGAGAATGGTACGTGGTTGTGTACCCAGATGATATCATAGCTGGCTGTGGTATTCCCTTATGCTCTAGATGTTCCTGCTGCCGCCGTCCTCACGGTGAAACTGGAGTTCATCTGTTCTTTCATGGGGAGGTGGCAAATGAAGTTTGGTCTGTTCTGATCGAATTCCTGAAGTTCTGCAATAACTCTGTTAATCATATCGCTCATGGTATATTTCAATACATTTCTGCCTTGCATTGTTCCACATCTTGGGGGCGGTTGGCTAGACACATGTTCTTCTTGGCCATCTGGGAGATTTGGTGTAGCCGTAACAGAGCCAGGTTTGATGATAAGCCAATGGTGGCCCGTCAAATTCTTCACAGAGTTATGATGCATGTTTCTGATGCTCAAAAAATTTATCAGCCCCGTTTCTTTGATCTGTCCGCCCCTCACAGAAGTTTCCTCCAGCAATGGGGTGTCGCCATTCAAATGTCAACGCCACTCGCTCCTAAACTTATCAGATGGTATTTACTCCTCCTGGAAGACTGAAGCTAAACGTTGATGGTGCATTAAAACAACTTCTTCTATTGCAGCTGGAGGAGGAATTCTTAGGAATCACATGGGCGATATTATATTTGCTTTTCTGCTATCTATCAGGGTGTTTGTTCTAGTTTGGAAGCTGAAGAGCTTGCCCTTCGGAATGGAATTATACTTTGTTATGAAAAAGGCATATCAGATTTCCTTATTGAGAGTGACTCCCTTGTGCTGGTGCAAATGATGAAGGGAATTATTCCATCCTTGGCGCCTCTCCATTGTTACTCAGGATATACTATACCGCTGTCAGCATATTCATGTCTCCCTCAGTCATATCTACCGTGAGGCTAATCAAGTGGCTGATGCTCTCGCTGGTTTTGGTTGTACTATTACCAATTCTTGTTGTGTCTGGTCTTCATGGGCTGATCTTCCTCCTTCTATAAAGGGGCCCTATCGTTTAGATAAGATGGGGTTACCTTCTATTAGGCCCTGAGATTCCTTTGTAATGATTTTGATATTAATAAAATCTTCTGATGAGCGTGTGGTGGTGGAGTGACTACCTCATCCCTTCTCTGAAGGGGTGAGCACTCTCCTACTCCCTTGTCAGATATTTGCTTTAAAAAAAAAATCGCAGTATCATGCAGAGACTCTCTTACCATGCTCATAACTCTCTAAGGAAAGACTTTTGGATAAAACGTCAACATAAAAGATGATCGTTCCTTCAAGTACAAGAAATTTCATGAAGGAAGTTTAGTCAAATTCGGTCTCTAATCATGTGCATAATACGAAGAACGGGAAAAGCCCTAACTGTGTGAGACTTCGGGAAAAACTACGAATACACAACGTATACTCCATGAAAACTAGTCAAACCAAGTGAAAATGAACCTAGACTCAAAGATCTACATGATGGTGTTGATTTCTTTAATCTTGGCCCGAGAACACCTACCTTTGAATGCTAAGAACTCTCTGCAGATTTCTGGGTTGATACAGAGCGAGGTTGGGAAAGACTACGTTTTCCCCAGCCGTTCTCCACTTCCCCAGCGCTCTAAACTTGCTGCTCACGACCCCAACTTGTTGCTAAACCTTCCCCAAGAGTTTAAGGACGAGTTCTTATAGTTTTAGGGTGTACCAACAAGTCCTAACGGAACTAGGAAAGGGGCTGCGAATTCTGTTTCCTAGTTTCCTAGAAATCTGGGATTCTCTCACCCAAAGGAGGTAGCAAAGGTTTAGGAAACCACCTCTTAGAGTTGGGTTCGGTTTTGGCTTACCTTACATGACTAATCACCCATATTTTAACCCTAAATTGCCCTCCCTAATTACTGCATAATTACATACACGAATTTCTGGGTATTTTCTTGTCCCAATTTTTATCCTTGGGCCAAATGTGCTCCATTGGCCCAATCTGTTAATGGGTCATTTATACATAATGTTGGAAGTCTCTCCAACAGGTTTATTTAATTATGGTCGGGTTATTTTTTCGCGTTAACAATTTTCTGACTTAGTTTCTAAACTCGGGTAATTTGTCACGTGTGACGTACACTCGGCCAATCGGATTTTCCGTTACACGAATTTCTTAGTGGAACACTTATAGATAATATTTAGGGTTGGTTTTTTTTTTTTTTTTTACGAAATTTTCCGATGTGTTTTCTCACGTACGATAGTGGTACGTAAGTTCTATCATTCCGATAATACGGAAGTTATTTATTTACTAATTCATACTTGGATTTGTTCATGGGTCATAAGTTGTCATTGGTCCAATTTATTTTATGGACTATCCCACATATTGCTTGGAGTCTACCCATCATTTACTTTGGTTCATGATCATATTTTATACACATGATAATGGATTTTCCAACTTATTTCTTAATTATGATAATAAGTCACAATAACTCTTGAACATACCTCAAATGACTTCTATTGACCCAAATTTCTTATGGATCATTAGAGGATATTATTTGAAGTCCATCTATGATTTTTATTTAATTTTCTGACTCATCGAAGTATGTGTGATAAGGACTTCCCGACTATCCTTGATTACGACACTCAGTCGCAAAACGCCTTAAACTTGGACCTCCGATTTCCCTTTGCACAAATTTCTTCATGGGTCATTAGGGAACATTATTTAGAGTTGAACTATGGTTTTTATGAAATTTTATAATGGGTTTTGTATGTATGATAATGACAGTGCATTTTTGCTATTGCACAGATATTGAATTTATCGTTTTCGATTTATTTCTAATTTTTCAATTACCGAATTTCCGGGGTGTTACACATTGTCCTAACAAAGTGCATTGGCATGCCTTAGAAATTAAGGATTTGTAAATACTTAAAAGATACCTTGTCATTTGCTATACATTACAGTAGAATTCCTATTGTTTTAGAAGGTTTTGTAGATGCTAGTTGGGTAACAAAAAGACCTAGAGTAAGGGTACTTCAAGTTATATTTTTATGATGGGTGGAGGTGTTACAGCTTGGAAGTCTACATAGCATATTTTGCTAGCTCGGTCTACTATGGAAGCTGAGGTAATTACCTTTGAGGTAATAGGTAAAGAGGTAAAGTGGCTTAAAAATCTTTTGATTGAGATCCCTATGTTGAGAAGTCTGTTCCTATCAACTCTTTACATTGTGATAGTCAAGCTACTATAGTTAAAGCAAAGAGTGAAAAGATGAATGACAAATTAAGTTTTCATATTAGAATGAGAATTAAATTTGAAAGAAAATATTTATCCAAAGGAGTAATATCATTTGATTATATTAAGTCTGAAAAAAACCTAGTTGATCCTTTGACAAAAGAATTGAATAAAGAGATGGTAGTAAAATCATTGAGGGGGATGGGACTAAAGCCCACGATATGAACACCTTCAATAGGAACCCAACCTACCAACCTATTAATTGGAGATTCGAAGATGCAGGTTCAATGGAATAACAAGTTGAGTAGGTGTTTGTGTAAAGCACTTTGTGGAGACTAGTGTTTCAATGTCCCTCCCTAGTCCCTAGGATGATGCGCTTTGGTTGATATAGAAAAGGTTAAGCAGTATGCTCTTATAGAGACGAGGTGTAGGTAAGGACCAATACACCTTGAGGGCTTACCTATGTGAGTGGAATAGTAGGTAACGATCAAGGATTAATATAAGAGACTTCACTCTAGAGCACTCATGAAACAAGATATATAGTACAATACTGGAATGTGCTACCCCGTGAGAACACTTCTATAATCAGTGATGTATGTGCTGCATGAAACTCTATAAGGGTCTAAGTTCAAAACCTAATTCACTTATACCTACAAGGTAAGGGAACTGTTGCACTATATAAAGGTTAAAGTCCGTAGACATCTTTACTTATGCATAGTAGTTCTTGTTAGCTCTCTATGTCTATTTTCACATACTTTAAATTTTTCTTTTTCTGGTGGGGTGAATATTCAAATATTAGAAATTTTATTTGAAATTTTATTTTTGATTTCGTTTGATTTGGTGAACTCTATAAAGAGTTGTTAGCTCTCCAATATGAGATTTTCACCTCATGTTGGACTAGTTCTTATAGCTTTATCCATATAGGAAAATGAGAAATAATTCTTCTCCTTTATAAAGTTATTCCTTTGCTATAGAGATGTATCCTTAAGGGGGGGGGACTATGGATGAGAGCAGTGGCGGATCCTCAAAATTGGTCCAGTGGGGTCACTTGGACAAATTTTCATGATCTATGGATATGTTATTATATTTTATTAGAAAAATAAAATAATATTTCAATCATACACAATCATACACATCAAAATGATATGCTTTAATGAAAATAGTTCACTTACATGATGATTTTCTTACAATTGAATCCGACGAGTTCTCATATTTTGAAATATCTCAATGATAGCTTCATTGCTTACACTTTCAAATAAATCTTTTCAATATATGTCACCAAGCAATCATTCATCCATTCATCGCACATCCGATTCCGTAGCTTACTCTTCACATAAGTCATTGCAGAGAAGACTCTTTCAACACTTGCAGTAGCCACTGGTAAAAGCAATGCTAATTTTATAAGCAAATACACCATCGGATATACACCTTGTTTTTTGGTCTCCACCAATTTTCTTGCAAGATCACTGATACCTTTCAAGTTAGAAAATCTCTCATCTGATCTCATATCAAAAATGTAATTCTCTAGCTGATAATGAAGTGCTACAAGATCAGTCTTCTTTGGAAACTCATTTGGATAGAGTGTAGCTAACTGAACCAACTTCTCTATATCAAAAGCTGAAAATGAATCAGAAGGATTTAAGGAAGCGACACAAAGAAGCAATTCAGTGTTTCTTTCATTGAAACGATTGTTCAACTCTTGCAACTGCATATCTAATACTGTGTAGAATAATTCAACCTGAAAATGATGAAAATTTGTGATATAAGGAGCTCTGCGTTGAGATTTTCTAGGAAAAAAATATTGTTGATCCATACAAGGAATATGAATCTCTTCTTTGTCACAAAATGAACAAACTTCTCTAAGAAGATCATCCCATCCTTCATCTCTCATAATTTGTAACCTTTCTTTAGACAATGTCACAAGTGACATAGCATTAACTATATCTTGATCTTTTCTCTGCAAAGCTGTTGACAACTCATTTGTAATAGCCAATATTTTTGTCATCAAATGTAGAAGGAAGACAAAATCAAAAGTTTTCAATGCAAATAACAAACCACGTGCTTCACCTTTTGCTCCAAACTTCCTTCTTGGTAAATGACATCAAGTACCTCATTACAGAAGCAAACATCACAGTCAAATTTATAAGACTGCCATAATGAGAACCCCAACGTGTATCACCAGCTCTTTTAAGACTCATTTCTTGATTTAAACCTTTACCACTTTGAAGCTCACCATTGCTCAATGCTTCTGCAATATTAGCAGCTTGCTTTTCTCTAAGAGTATCTCGACGTTTGCAAGAGGATCCAACCACATGTACAATTTGACTAACAACAGTGAAAAGCCAAGATACATCACCATGATTTTTAGCAACAGCTACAAGTGTCAATTGGAGTTGATGAGCAAAACAATGAATATAATATGCAGAGCTATTCTCTCTCATAATCAAAGCCTTAAGACCATGAAACTCACCCTGCATATTACTAGCTCCATCATATCCTTGCCCTCGTATTCTTGATAAACTCAACCCATATTTTACAAGCATGGATTCAATCGCAGTCTTCAATGATATAGCTGTGGTATCAGTGACATGAACAATACCCAAAAATCTCTCAACAACAAAACCTCTATAATCAAGATAGCGCAAAACCATAGCCATTTGTTCTTTACCAGATACATCACGAGCTTCATCAACAAGTATTGCAAACAAATCATCTCCACATTCTCTAATGATTTCATTTGTTGTTTCAATTGCACATGCACTTACAATGTCCTTTTGTATGTAAGGAGCAATCATCTGGACATGTTTAGGAGCATTGTGCAACACAACATTATTTATGGACTCATTATGATCTGCAAGAAACTTTACAAGCTCAAGAAAATTGCCCCTCTTACTAGAATGCTCAGACTCGTCATGTCCGCGAAAGGCCAACCCTTGCTGTAAAAGAAATCTTATACAATCTATTGAAGCTTGCAATCGAATTCTATGATCATTTTTCATTTGCTCTGATTGCTTAGTGAAAGCTACTTGAATGCTTTGATTCTGTCTCATCAAATCCTCACAGTTTTCAAAGCTACATTATGTGAACTGTTAGGACCACCAACATGAATTTCTAATCTTTCTTTTTGTTCCAAGCTGAAAAACCATCACCAATAAAGGCATCACCACCAGCTTGTTTTCCATGGTCATGTTTGAACAAGTAACAAGGCAAACAAAATGCAGCATTTTTTGCAATACTATATTCTAACCAAGAAGGATATTCATTAAACTAAGAAGCTACAAATCTGCGCATTTTTCCACCCATAAATTTTGAAGGAAACTTATGATTGTGAGGTTGGCAAGGACCTTTCAACAAATATGCTCTTCTCACTTCATCTTGCAAATTTGGATGATAATCTGATATCTTTTTCCTTAATCCTGGATCTGATTCTAAAGAAGTCAAGTCCAAATGTTCCTCCAATTGTGCTACATTATGCTGGTGCACTTCATTAGTGGAAGAAGATCCTTGCAGTAGAATTCTAGAACTACTAGAACTTGATGCGTTGCCTTGTCCTTCACTTAATTTCACCAAATATCGTCTCATTCTAACAAAAAAAAATATTAATTGAATGATTATAAATAAAAAACATAGATGCTTAAATAAAAACATAAATGAGCCACCACCCAGACTCGCTGGATCACTAAAAATCAATATTAAATCATAATCATTAAAATATAACAAAAAATAAATGAGCCACCACCCAGGCTCGTTGGATTACTAAAAATCAATATTAAATCACAATCATTAAAATATAACAAAAAATAAATGAGCCACCACCCAGGCTCGCTGGATCACACAGAATAAATATTAAAAACAATCATCAAAATATAACATAAAATAAATGAGCCACCACCCAGGCTCCCTGGATCACACAGAATAAATATTAAAGCACAGTCATCAAAATATTATAGAAAATAAATGAGCCACCACCCAGGCTCGTGGATCACACAGAATAAAAATTAAGATAATATATAAGCAACTTATACCTGCTGAGCAACTCACTGGCTGTGTAATGTGTGCCGAGAGAGGGGCCGACTTGACAATTGGCACGGCACAAATATCCTGTCAATAATTGTGTGAGTTAAAATAATCACTATTATTATCAATTATCAACAATAAAGAACAGTGTGAAGTTGTAAACCAAAAACATACCTAGAAATGGTCGCGTTGTGGGGGCCAGGGCCGGGATTGGAAATGTTTAGCAAGCCATTCTGCACAAAGTATAAGCCGTTCTGCACAGAGTATAATTGATAGATATTTAGAATTACGTGTCTCAATGGCACATAAACGGATCTAAATGTCTGAAAAATTAATGAGTTAGAAAAATCGGAATACAATATTAGAAGGCCTTAAGAACCCGGAGACTAAATATAGAATTTTTGACAAAAGGAGCAAATATATGAAATTCTGTGGAAACTCCCTCTGCCATCTTCTAATTTCTAAGTTCTAACATATGTGTAGAAGATCAAATAAAACCAAATAAAAAACAAGACAGCAAAAACATGGATCAACTTGGGCTCGGCAAGGCAAACTCTGTTTAAAAAATGAGTGACCAAAAAATAAAAAAGGTGGGCTGCCATTCCCTGCTGCAGGAGGGCCGGAGGAGGAGGAGGGGGAACTGCCGAACAGGGAAGCTAGGGGCTGGAACGGGACTGGGGCCGGCCGACTGGGGATGGGGGGAGGCGGGAGGGCCAGTGGGGGAGAGAGAGAAAGACAGAGAGACAGACGAAGTGTCGTCCGCCTCCGCCTCCGGCACCGCCGCACCGGCACGGTGGCACCGGTTTCTCGAGAGAGAGAGAGGGAGAGATGGCGTGAGGGAGGGAGGGCCGGAGCCGGAGGGCGGAGGGGAACCAGGAAGACTCACGCCGACGCCGATTTGCCGAAGCTGCCGTGCAGATGCGACGTCGCGGAGCTGGAGCTGCTGCCGCCGCCTGCCAGGCTGCCAGCCACCGCGCGAGGCCGTCGGGGCCCGAGGACCGGCGTTCGGCGGCCGATGGTGAGCCGAGCCTGTCGAGGATCGTCGCCGTCGGGGAGGAGGCAGGAGCCAGGAAGGGTCCGAGGGCGGGGGGATTTCTCAGGTCAATTTGGGATTTTGGGGGAGTCAGGGAGTGTTAGGGCGGCCACTGGGGTCACCTTTTACTTTTTAGTGGGGTCACGCACATGACATTTTGCCTATCCAAAAAAAAAAAAAAAAAAAAGACCATTAGACCCTCCTTCCAAGTCAGTGGGGTCACGTGACCCACTGCTTCTTGGTAGGAGGATCCGCCTCTCGATGAGAGACCTTGAGGCTTAGACCACCTCGCACATGCACGCGCATGCAGAGCTGGCCCCTGTGTGTCGGCTCAGACGGTGGCGTGGTGCACACATGGAGGCCTAGTTGGTTGCCTACGTGAATTCTTTTACTTTATTTTTTGTTTAAGATCTTTGACTGGCCATTTTAATTCCTCTTGCATTCCTGTCAATTTTGGAGTCTAAGTCGTCGCCACTTTTAATGGGAATGACTGCAATGGGTATGAGGGGGTGAGAAGGGTCTCTCTCTCTCTCTCTCTCTCTCTCTCTCTCTCAACTTGTATACTTTCTCTCTTCCTGCCCCCGAACATTTTATGTGCAAATACGTAATTTTCTCCTCAACTTGGTGTTTGAGTGTTAGCAATCAATCTAAAAGAGTGTTTGACCAACGACGTGATTGGTGTGCATCTTCGCACTACAACTATATAGGTCGTCGTATACCGTAGTAGGGGTAGAGCGGCTTCAAATAAGTTTTCGTATTTCCAATCTGATCTCTCTTTGTCATCTATTTAGCTGTATTCATTCGATAGCTTCTATTTACCTCCGCTATTTATATTCTGAATTTCAAATCAGTTGCACGATTGTTTCATTGGCACACTGTTTTAGCCATGCCATGTTGCTTCAAACTCTTGGTTGGATGTCTGCAAACGTTGCCGTATACTAGCCTTCGCCAGGTTTTCCTATGTACCTACTTTCGCGACATAATACGCAACTTTTTCAGAGTCATAAAAAATATACAGTAAACCTTTCTTGGTTGACATGATGGATATCAACAACCACAGCCGTCCGATTCAGAGATATCAGCAAAGGCTGCATATCCGCATCCGCAGATCACCCGTATGCGCTGTTTGCGGGGGAGGCCGCCCGTTGGGGAGACGACTAGACGAGGCCGGAGATTCCCTCGTGCCGAGGTCCGATCACAATTGTTTTGTTCTTCGCGAAAGGTAGGTGCGGAGTATTAGTGTATCTGTGTATCATTCTGTCGTTCGGGGTTGGATCTTTTGGGTAGAAAGATTTGTGGGTTCAAATGAAAACGGAGGCTATGTGGTTGATTGGTCGTTTGTGGATTCCTCTCTCTGCCCTTTCTCTGGTTTTCTTTGCTCCTCCCCGGCATGCGCTTCGCCTTCTGTGCGGTGTTTGCGCGGGTGAAGGAATAGAGAAATTGCAATATTTGAGGGATCGACATTGTCACATTGGCTGATGCCTCAAGATCACATTTTTCTGTTCTTCCCTCGTTTTTTTTTTTTCTGTTGCTTACCTATTTTTTCTCTTTAATCCTGGATGGGCATGATGAAGCCCCACGTACTTTACCTTGTGCGTGTTGTTCTCTATCCTTTCTTCGTAATTACTTTCTCATGTGCCGTAGAAATTATTCGTGTTTGGATTTCATTGTGGTGTTGGACTCCTGTTCCAAGTAATTCTACGCACTTAACCACTTTACAGCCTTATATAAAATTACAGCTACCTTGAATACCCTGTTTGCCTAATTTGACCGTTCTACAAGTCCACTTGTGTTTTGATGATCTGAACATCTATAGTCGTACTCATCAAATGATGTCACGTTGAAACTTCTTGCCCTGTCGTTAGACAATTCATTGGAAATCTTGCAACAGTTTTGCAGGCAAAATTTTTGTACTCTTTGTAAGAGACTGATGAGTGTTTCCAGGTCAAAATCTTTTGTAAGGCACTTGAACCATGACAATTTAATTCCCTTCTACTTTCTTTCTTTGTCTTATGATTGATCGATTATTTCAAGTAGCTGCTGATGTGTATGTGAATCTTTGAGGATATTGTCAGAAAGCATCTGATTTTAGCTGCCTCTCACCCTTATGGTATTTGTCACATTTTTTTCATTTAATGCAAATCATCTTTTGTAGATAACTTACTCGTATCATCCATGACTTTCTTAATTACTACAAAGTTTCGTTGTATTGCTACTTTTGGGTAGGTCCGATTGAGCAGTAGAAGATAATGGGAATATGGGATGTGTTTGCATCTGTGCATTCATGTACGTATATAGAGAAAGGATCAGATTCAGATGCACCCCACAGGCCACGGCTAAGCTAGATGTGCCCCTAGAAAATGACAGGGTTACAACCTGCAGAAATGAAAAAGCAAGAAAGATCACTTACTTTTGATCTTTCATCCGGTGCGATGAGGAACCTGGAGGACCTTGACAAAGAGGTCTTAGGAAACCTGGTGAACTGCAGAACACTTGCTGGCGAGGTGTCACCAGATAGACTATGTTCATGCTGCACATTTCAGAGCCAGGACAATGGGGAGCAATTCTAACTAGCTATCATTTCATGATGACATCTCATTTGGTCTTTCTGAGTATAGCAGTGTGCACTTATCTTTTAGGTCTGCATCTATGAGTCAGTGAGAAATGGACGTGGCTTTCTTATTTGCATCTTTCATTGACTCCTACCAACCTAATATCAAGACTTTGCATTGTTCAAAGCTTGCTGGACTCCCTGATGCAAGTGCACTGCTAATGTAAACTATTATATCCATCTAAAATTACTATGACTAGGTTTTCTTTGGAAAATAGTTGTAGTCGTGGCCAAGCTTTTGAAATCTTGTACCACCAGTCTTTTCAGTGCTGCAATTGGGTGGTATTCCTTAGAATGTAATCTCCAATTTTATTATTGCTCATATAAGTCATGAAGAGCTTGCTGCTGTGTGGAAACTGTAGAGTGTGAAGATTTAATCCTAACTCTGCCCCCCAACCGCCAACATGTACTCTGCTGATTTACTAATCTAATGCACAATCTGATGATACTCCCATCTTATGCTGCCAGGGAAAATTATGGACTTGAAACCAACAGTAGTATTGAGAGCTGTTCTTGTTAGTGGAATAGCAGCATTTGCAAAAATTGCAGGAGCGATGAAGGCTGCAGGTGGTGTGAAAATAGGCGCAGCAGCAGCTGCAATGACAGCTGCGGCCACTGCAGCTGTTTCAGGAACCACGGGATGAAAATGTTGATTCAAGACAACCAACAAATAAATCATAAGAGACCAATCTATTATCCTTGATAACTATCGAAGTATTTTACATTAAAGCACATCACCAGCTTGTTATATCCACTTTCTGAGCAATAAATAATTTATGAGAAACAGGAAAGAAAGGATGTTCATTTTTGTTGGTGGCACATTTTGTACCCTGCTTCACAATGTAGACCTCTGTTCAGTTAGAAAGTAATAACTTTTTACCCTTTTTTGCTATTAATCGGTGAGTCATTTTATGTTCTTTCCATGTTTTTTAAGATGATTTGCATGGTGAAAACTGTGGGAAAATGTTTGATGTATGTTCCATGAGGTTAGTGAGATCACCATTCCACCTGGTATCTATAGAGGGCTTCAAGCAGGACAGCTGGTCAGACAATTTGCAGATCCTTTTCCTTATATGTAGTCGCAGATCAATAGGATGATGATGATGAAAATGGCAATGCACATATGTATTGTTAGTCAGAGGTTTTCGGATAACTCATCTAGGTCAGACTCAGTCTACCTCTGGTACCACAACTTTTTCAAATAGATTTCCCAGAACAGCTCTCTCATTTGTAGTTGATTCCCTTCAAAGATCCAGTTTGAAGGAAGAGGTAGATGGGCTTCAGAAGTGGTTTGTAAAATCATATATGCTTAAGTCTGTTGGTGCTCTCATTGAGCTTCACTTTTGCCTGCTAATTTGTCTGGTCTTTACATTTCACTACTGTTCTTCCAAAGTCAAGGTTTCCTCACTTCCAAGGTAGCCTAGAACTGATTGTCACATATGTTGACCTTAATTCTCCGTTACCACATAAATTAATGTTAAATATATATATATATATAAAGGGAGAATAAAGTTTCCTCACTTCCTTTCTCTTTTGTCTGGAAATAGTATCTGCCCATACCTGGTGTGTAAACTTTATTCTCCTTTTATTCATATATATATATATTATCCAGTGGAATGGCTAGCATTTAGATTTAGGTCATTGTCGAATCAAAAGTAGCTCTATCAAAAGATGTTCAGCTTGTATGTCTTATCACATTTCTCATGTATTCTTCATTCCTATTATAATTTTTTATATAGAACTTCATTGCTACCGTCATAGTTACCGCTTGCAGATGAACACATCAATAGTTGGTCTGATTTCGCAAAGTCTGAACTATTTCAATCATAAAACCTTGTAATCTTATTATTCAAGTACTCATTACGATGTATTTCACCTTCCAAACAAATTAAAATTTCGAGTATTTCTAAAAGTAACTTTGAGATATGGATTTCTATAGCACGACGAACGCAGAAATATCTGCATATTACTATGTTATTTGTGGTACAACATATTGTTCAAGGTCAAGTGTTGCTGGTATCTTCTGCACTCATCAATGAGGCAAGCGGCTGAATTTTTGTTGCATATCCAACATATCAACGGACTTGATTCTTTAAGATCTGCAGCATGGCATCTTCCTTGCCATAACTATTTGAAAAACCTTAAGCTTGCATAAAGATAGATTTGTTCTTTGGAGTAGAAGAGCAGTGTGCCCAAAAAAAAAAAGTGAGGGGGCGGGGGGTGAGGTATTTTCATCCCCACCGGACAGTGAAATGGGAGGCATCATCACAGTGCTGGAGGGAGCATCGTAGTGGTACAGATCCTGTGTGGCCTAAATGGATGATCTTACATGGGTTGGCCAGAAAGTAGATTATATATCTTGACATAACTATAATATTATAAGAAATGCTAGTGCACTCTGGATAGTGCTGGAGGGAGCATCATAGATAGCAGTACACAACCTGTATGGACTGCATGGATGATTTTAGATGGGTAGCTAGAAAACAGATTATAATCTCTGGCACAACTATAATATTATAAGAAATGCTACACAAACTACCTGTCTAATATGCAATCAGTTCGCACAATCGTGCGCAAGCCCTATCAAGCAAGAGCGCTGTAAATGTTTGTGTGTATCTTCATAAAGTTATTTGTCATCTTTAATTTGTTATTTATCACTCTAAAACTAAAGATGGCAAATAACAAGTTAAGTATAATAAATAATTTCAACCCTCAATTATCTACTTGTCATCTTTAGTGCTAAATATGACAAATAATTAATTAAGAGGGAAAATTAACTTTTGCATTGAATATGTATAAAAGGAGGGAAAAGATAGTAAAGTTTGGTCACTGCACACGTGATCTAATGACATCTAGAACAAGGTAGGAATCCATTCGGTAGTCATGTACGGGAAATAAACATTCCTTTAATATTATATAGTTTTAGCAAAGGGCTGGGACTTGGATTGCATGTTTCAAACTTTTATGTTTCTTTTATTTGGAAGGGTAATGGCTAAGAAGACACTACGTTTTTCTATACTTCATAACCTCAAGAAAATTTATTTCCTTATCCTTTTTTTTCCTTTTGAAGAATGGTAAAATAAGCCTTTAGATCTGAAGACTTAGAATGTTGGTTTTCTGTTTCTTTTAGTGGGTTAGTCATGGAATGCCGACTTTTTAATGTCTCGGCTACGTTAGAACGTCTTCCAACTCAATGACAACAAGATCCCCCACTCTTTAACATGAACTTCACCATAGCCTTTCCTCAGCTTAGATATACCCTCTAAAACATCTACATGCGGAGAAATGCATGATGAACGTTGTCGTAGGCCAATGCACTAATGTGACCGTCCGTGCAGTGACCAATCATAGAGCCAGACATTTCAACTTGACATATCCAACATGCAACAAATATTTCTCCTAGGTGTAATGTCTGTCATGACAACCGGGTTTCTCGACAAAACAGCCCCCCATCACTTGAGCCATTAACAAGGGCTGCAAAATATTTCTGTAGAAACTCCCACCAGGATTGCTCGGCACAAACTGCCCGTCAAAGCATACACCAAGTAATTCCATAAGAAATCAAATAGGACCAAGGAAAGAGTTTGGACACATCTAACTTAAGTTCAGTGCTTAAGTGTTTGGATCACGAGATTCAACTTTAGCACTTTTAATCGGTGCTCCGCACATCCATGACGAGAAGAGCGCAGCATGCCATGCCAGCATTCGTCCAACAAAAGATAAAAGGATCAGAAACCACCTGAAACTTGCGCTCCTTGGGGTTTTGATAATTTAGAAAGCCATCTGAATGGATTAAGTCCTAGATATTACATCTGCATGGGCAGAATATTCTAGACTAAAAATTACAACTCGCAGTCAGATATCATCCAATACATCACTTTGACGAAATTTATTTGTGAAGAATGGCACGATACAAAGCACCTGGAGTATATGCTGTTTGACGGCGCCGCTCCTAAGTTAAACAGAATGATGGCCCCCGTCTACATCATACACGTCTGGAACGAAACCATCCGTAGTCTGGCAACTGATGGATTGGTCCTAAGGCAGCAATCACTATATCCTGAAATGGAGAATCGACAACCATGCATAATGGTTATAAACAAGCCTACGATATGAGAATTCGGCTTGACGACCATAACAAACAGGAGTCCAAGAGTAAACTTGAGAACTGTGTCTTATTGAGGCGTCTTTTTCAGTACAATGGATTGAAAGAAAAAACTACTCTCGATACTAGAAATATGGGGGGTGAAAGGAGATTGTGAATAGGAAAAACGTGTTAACATCCTTGCCTTGTCGATTATGAAGTTTCTTGCTGTTTCCTTGATTGTCTCAGAATCAACAGCGTCAATACGAGCAAAAAGCTCGAAGAATGGAACCACCCGCCCATATGTCAGCATCTGTATTCGACAGCATGTTGTTTTATTAGTGTGGCATTGGCATGCAGTCTATTCCTGATCATTCCATTGTATAGTTTTAACTGAAGTGCCATTGCTCAGTGCAAATGACATGACTAAAATGAGAAAAAATCATGCCTCACCTGCCGTCATTATTTTCTGCAACTGAACTGCTCCCATCAATATGAAGCAATAGTGCAGCTTTCAACTGTATAAAAAAAAGTGTCATTATATAGTTAATAATAAATAACCACATTTTTCTTTCTTTTCTTGGTTCCCATCTCTCACAAGTATGCAGGGCAGAACATGGTTTGGTCAGTTCGATTCAGGACCATTTTCAACCTGAACCAAATCAAACCAAACCGAACCAGACTTGGAAGTTGGAACCAAACCAAATCAAACCGAGGCCGATATAAACCGTCCCATCAATATGAAGCAAAAGCACAGCTTTCAACTGTATAAGAAAAGTGTCATTATATAGTTAAATAATAATAACCTCATTTTCTTTCTTTTCTTGGTTCCCATCTCTCACAAGTATGCATGGCAGGGCTGAACATGGTTGGTCCAGTTCGATTCAGGACCACTTTCAACCTGAACCAAATCAAACCAAACCGAACCAGACTTGGAAGTTGGAACCAAACCAAATCAAACCAAGGCCGATATAAACCGTCCCATCAATATGAAGCAAAAGCGCAGCTTTCAACTGTATAAGAAAAAGTGTCATTATATAGTTAAATAATAATAACCTCATTTTTCTTTCTTTTCTTGGTTCCTATCTCTCACAAGTATGCATGGCAGGGCTGAACATGGTTCAGTCCGGTTCGATTCAAGACCATTTTCAACTCAAACCGAATCGAACCAAACCGAACAGACTTGGAACCAAACAAAATCAAATCAAGGCCGATATAAATTGAACAAACCAATCAGTTTGGTTCGTTTCAATTCACGGTTTGGACCTTTTGGACTTTTTTAGGGCTGTTGGTTCTCGTTAATTTGGGTTTGCTTACTATTAGGGTATAAGTTTTGAAACTTGTCTTATTATTTGGCTATGGACTTTGGTCTTGACAAGTTGACATTTTAAATTAATCAAATGAATTTAGAGAGCTAGAAATCTCAAATTAAAAAAATAAAAAATGAAGATTGAGCAATGAGCACATATTGGTAATAATTAAATACATGTCTATGGATAAAAAAATGGCACACCTATAAACCAGAGCAAATTCACATCATATAACCCTTTTAAGAGTTGGAAAACGAAAACCTCACATTCAAAAAAGAAAAATAAAAAATAGAGAGCTAGAAACCAAGTAAGACAATATCTCATATTCACAACATCGAAATTCATTTTCTAAAAGGCTGTCCTCATGGTAGAATCCATTTTCTAAAATTTATCTGCCTACATATTTAAATGAAGCCAAATCTATCCACTTTCTAAAATTTCTAAAATTTAGGGACTTGGTAAGACCAATTCATTTCAAACAGTCTGGCTCGGTTTAAAACCAAAAAAACTGAACCAAACTAGTTAAATTTATTTGGTTTCGTTCGGGTCATTGACCCCAAAATTTGGACTTTGAACCAAACCGAACCAAAAAATTCAGTTCGGTTCAGTTTGGTTTGTCGTGTCAAACTGGAAATTGAACACCCTACCTAGCACAACAAAAATAATAATAAGAAGAAAACTAGAGCTAACTTTTTACATCCATATTCAGAAAGGACAATATAAAAATCAGTGATAAAAATAGTGAAAATAAAGAAAATCAGTGAGAAAAACAGTGAATAAAAATCAATGGAAAAAACAATGAAAATGAAAATCAGTAAGAAAACAGTGAAAATAAAATTCAGTGAGAAAAAAGTGAAAATTAAAAAAAAAATGAGAGAACAGTGAAAATAAAAATCATGAGAAAAATAGTAAAAAAAAAATCAGTGAGAAAAATAGTAAAAATAAAAATCAGTGAGAAAAAATGAAAACAAAAATCAGAAAATAAAAATAAAAATCAGTGAGAAAAACAGTGAAAGATAGTTAAATGCTGCTATCCATTAGCAAAAAAAAATATAAGTATAAAAAATCACTGAAAAAAATTCTGCAAAAACCAGAAGAAAAAGTGAGAAAAAAAAAATACTAAAAAACTGGTCAGTTTATTTGCGGTTTCTAGAGCGAACGAACCATTTAAAGCTAATCCGGCTTGAATTGGGTCATTAACCCGAAGTCTAGCATTTTGAACTGCGGTTCGATTTCTCAGTTCAACATCAACCCAAGAAATGAACATCCTGTGCAGCACGCAAGACTCCAGATACCAGCTTTGTCCCAGCTCAGGCATCTGCACTATTTCCTTTTTAACTTCGTCATTGTTTCACTTCACGAAACTGGTGTGGACTAGTCACCCCCCCCCCCTTCCTCCAGAAGAAAGTGCAAGTGCAAATGCAAAACCACACCATGGTTGTCAGTGTGACACTGAATTATAAATCATCCAAGAAGAAAGCCAAGTGAGAAAAAAGTGAGGATAAGATAAATATATCTAGTGCATGCATGGAAGGCAGGATCGGAATCGGGATCGGGATTGACCAGGCTCGATCGATCTGGACGGATCGGATCGCAAGATCCCATGGATCCAAGGGAAGTCTGGCCGATCCTGGATCGACCAGTTTATAAATGGTTTTTTTTGGGAAAAAATTCAGGAAAATTCAGGAAAAAAACAGATAAAAAAAAAAAAACAGCAAAAAATGAGGGAAAATCTGATAATTGAAAGAACTAATATTTGCATAAAAAACCAATCATACATGCATTCATAATTAGGGGTGTCAATGGGCCGGGCCTTGCTAGCCCGGGAGTAGGCCCGGTATGGCCGGCCCGGCCCGCCCAGAAAAAGCCCGAAAAGCCCGGCCCGGCCCGAAAAATAAAAAAAGTATTATTTTTATTTATATAATATATACTTTTAATATATCTACTATATCTATATCTATAAAAAATAATATATATTTTACTTATATCTATATTAACATTTAACTTGTAAAAGATTATATTTTGAGTAGATTTATTGTAGAAAAATACATATAACTCTCTTTCTAAATATAAATTTTATGTTTAATATAAATTATATTTATTTTTCCGGGCCGGCGAGCCGACCGGGCCGGGCCCACAAAGCCCAAGCCCGGCCCTATTTTTTTCCGGGCCGGGCCAAAAATTTGTAGCGGGCTCATTTTTTCGGGCCCAAGCCTGGTTAAATCGGGCCGGGCTTCCGGCCTCCGGCCCGGCCCGGCCCAATTGACACCCCTATTCATAATATATGAACATAAGATTTTGTGTATTATTACTACTATAATAATACAAGAAAAGTATAAAATATTAAAGACTTAGTGTATTATTGACCTGAATACCATGGGCTCATTTTTTCGGCCCAAGCCTGGTTAAAATCGGGCCGGGCTTCCGGCCTCCGGCCGGCCGGCCCAATTGACACCCCTATTCATAATATATGAAATAAGATTTTGTGTATTATACTACTATATAATACAAGAAAAGTATAAAATATTAAAGACTTAGTGTATTTGACCTGAATACCATAAGTAAAGGTTAAAATTTGTAGTTTCATTTATTTAAGATATTACATGTAAATAAGGAAATATCCCCCATTTGAATCTAATAAAAATATCAAAAAAATCACATTTCTTACTAATAAAAAGTCAACTCTCCCATCTAAGAAGAAAATCGCAATTTTTGTGATTTATCAAAGTAGCAACTTTCTAATCTCTTATAATTTGACATATTTAAAATTTTATAATTCAAATAAGTCTAATAACATACTAACAAATCTAAAGTCCAACAAAAAAAAAATAAAATCAAACGTGCATATGACTTCTCCAAGAAGCCGCTCTCCTACTGACAACACTAAGTCTACTTGGACCTCTTAGGATTAGGTAAACTAAGCTATCATCACCCAAACTCATGAGTGTCATGAGTGGGTGATGGTAGCTCAATTTGACCAATTCTAAGAGGTTTGGATGATGATAACTAAGTTTGACCAAATCCTGAGAGGTCTCAAGCAGACTAAGTGTTGTCAGTAGGAGAGTGGCTCCTTGGAGAAGTCACATGCACGTTTGACTTTTTTTACCAGACTTTGAATTTTTAGTGTTCCATGTGATTATTTGAATTATCAAATTTTTAGATAAGCTAAATTACGAGAGATTAGAAAGTTAGCATTTCGCTAAAATCACCAAATCACGATTTTCTTCTTCAATGGGAGAGTTGACTTTTTATTGGTAAGAGATAATTTTGATATTTTTATTAGATTCAAATGGAGGTGTACTTCCTTTTACATGCAATATCTTAAGTAAATGACTTAAATGATATTCAGGTAAATAGGGGATCCTGACAACCCTGCCTGAAGAGGATCCTGAAGGTAGCCTAATGATATTCAGGTAAATAAGGGGATCTGACAACCCTGCCTGAAGAGGATCCTGAAGGTAGCTGAGGGAATCGACCTGGATCAGTCTGGAATCGGTCGATCCTTACTTGATCCAGTCGATCCAACTCGATTCTGGCCGATCCAGCTGGAAGTTTGCCGATTCAGGGACTTCCCCCCCCCCCCCATAATCGGATCCATAGCCCTCGATCCGATCCAGGATCGACCGATTCTGGGTCGATCCTGGCGATTTTCCTTCCATGAGTGCATGCATATATACTATAAGCTTTAACTTGGATATCAGATTTCAAATGCATCCTCCGAGCAGTAGAATCTCACCATATGTGGCAATTGGCCGTTTAACAGGAAGAGTAAACAAGTGCCTATATGAATCGTAATCAATTGACTATCATTAAGAGCAAATCTCCTGGATACAAGCAAAATTTTTCCAAATTACTGTCGACATCCGATATTTATAGTGAAAACATAGTCCACACAAGCAGGCTGGCTATGGGAGAAGCTACTGCTCGGTATCGGCCGTAATTGGGTGGATCAACGGAATAACATGGATTGGGTGATCTCAAGCAATCTGGGATGATTCTGGCCAATCAAAATGATCAGCATGACACTTTACGGATCGGTGATTAGGTCCAGATCGAATTGGACTCGGATATAGACGATTTCTATACCAATCTGAGTCAGCCTTATGAGATGAAAGGAAAGACGACTAGGATGAAGGAGAGGAGAAAAAAAGGAAGAGAGAAGAGGAGGATATGAGGATGAGGATGTAGGAAGTAAAGTTTTTCAACACGCCAAGATGCCATTGAAATCCAGGCAATCCTAATTTCTACAAGTATATTTGGATCACTATATTATTTGGTGTTAACATATGAATGACTAAATGCACAATATCCAAAGCTGTTCTCAGATTCTAGGATTATCATGGTTTCCAACCACTTCTCTATCTCACCGAGATCCCTCAAAGAATTTTTCATCAGCCTTCCAAATTCTACTAGTACAAAACTCAGCCACATGTCTTTGTTTCAGTTTACAGAGGATCTAAGAGGGCTTCACAGATCCAGATGGCAACCTGTTTTTAGCCAAGAAAACTGTGTTTTAAATGTTGGTTACATTTTAGAAGCCAATACCTTTAAGAAATATTACTGCGAGATTGGTGTTGCACACAATACTCACTTGGATTGCAAGAAAGCAATCATATTTGTGAGAGGAGTGATAAGGGTCATGTCAGGCCATCTCCACCAATAAGATCGATTTCTTGAAATCCATGTCAATATTATTGCAAAATTTGGTCTTTCAATATCTCATGCCTTTTTGGGAGGATAACAATGTCTATAACTGATTGATTAATGCTTAGTGAATTGATAACTCGGATTCAGATGAGATCATGGGCAACTAAGCATGTAAAAATAATTAAGGCTACAAGCTTTTGTTATAGCACCTTAAATCTATTGAATTTATGACAACTGAAATCTACAGTAAAACAAGTATTGGCCACACAATACATCATCCAAAAAAGTAAAATAGTAGCTACTTTTTGAAGAAAGGAGGAATTTTATAATAGAATATATTGAATTATCACCATTTTGCTAACATATGCAAAATTCGGGTCTAAGTGGAACAAATAACAGTCTATTCTCCCATACATTCATTAAGCATCATTGATGCTCTAAAAAGATTTTAAAATGCAATAGAGGGAAACATTGAGTATGTCCCAAATAAAAATAATTTCAGGCTACATATTCGCATGGCCTAATCTGTTCAGGCTTTCTGAGTTGGTATTACATGAGCACCTATTGTTTTCCCATCTTCCACAAATCCACCCCCCCCTCTTTCAATCCAACTATTGCCATTCAGGCTGCATTTAAAGGATTTCTGGTTCAAGGGAGCTACTTCCTATAGCTATATTATAAAGGATAATAAACTATATACTCTTATAACTTTGCATATTTCTATATATACTCCTATTTTTTTTTATATTATCATCAATACCCTTATTAAGGAAATTGCTTCACCTCCCTTTAGGGGATAATGCCATTAAAGTAAACGGAATATTTGCTAACATGTCTTTTGCGCACTCAAAAATGAAAGTGGGCAAGGCCTTAGGACCAGAAGGCATACCTATTGAAGTATGGAAAGGCCTAGGAGACATTGATATAAGTGGATAACTAAACTTTTCAATATAATTTTGAAGGAATAGAGAATGACAGAAGAATGGAAGAAAAGTGTCGTGGTCCTTTTTATAAAAACAAATGGGATATTCAAAGTTGGAATAATCATCGTGAATTAAATTATGAATCATATTATGAAACTTTGGGAAAAGGTAATCGAGAAACATATGTATGACTATGTACCAGAAAATCAATTGATTTATGCCGAGTAGATCTACTACAAAAACTATTCTTATTACGACAATTAATGGAGGAAATATAGAAGATGATAGAGATTTATATATGATTTTCTTGATTTGGAAAGGAGTATGATGTGATCAAGTACCGAGAGAATTGATTTGATAGATTAAGAAAGAAGAGAGTCTCTCAAAGATATGTTAGCTTAGTTCAGGATATGTACGAAGGTGCTACTACTAGTGTGAGAACTATTGCTAGAGAAATTTGTGAATTTCTGGTTACTATAGGTTTGCATCAAGTTCTGCACTAAGACGGTGTTGCCAAACGATTTTTAAAAAACAAAAATCACAAAAATCGGCTTCGGCTGCACCTAACAACAGTCTTGCATTATTGCCTCATCGCCCGCGCCTTTACGGCGTGGGTGACGAGGCTTTTGAAGTTGTAAAACAAAAACAAAAACAAAAAATTCCTCACCGCCTACGCACTGTCCATCTCTCTCTTCCGTTTTAAAATTTTTCAAAAGTGGGTGTAACATCGCTTTTCCTGTTCCAACTCTTCCCTCCTATCTCTCTCTCAGCCAATTTTGGAGGGCTCCAAGCCAAGAGAGAGGTGCTGCATTTGGGAAGAGGGTGGTCTTTTCGAAGATTTGTAATTTTGAAATTTTTTCAACTTTGTTCCCAAACGCCACCTAAGTCTAATAACTCTTTGCTCTGGTAATGAATGAAGTAACAAATAATTGTATGATGATACCTTGGTGTATGGTATGGATGAAGTAATAAAACAAATTGTATGATGATATCTTTGGGTATGTTAGTGCAGATATATTATCTTAATGATGGTATGATGATTAAAATGTTAAGTAAAAGTTGTACGCATGTCTTGGAGTCTAAAGGTTTCAAATCAGTAAGAATAAGTCAGAGGTATGCATTATAAATATAAAATGAGATGGTGTTACAGAAAGATGTGATTTTACGTGATGTACCAACATTCCTAAGAGCAATAGCTTTTGGTACTTAAGGTCTATGATTCAAGAGAATGGAGATATTATGACTATATTTGTAGCAACCTGAATTTTTCAAAAATAAAAATTTAATAATATAAAAATTAGTCAATTGGAAAATCAAGAAAAGATGAAATTCAAACACTAAATGAAAAGAAGTGATTGGTTTTATTAACTGGATCACATAAAAGTTATTGGGCCAAAATAGGGATTTTTAAAGAGGAATAATAGGAAAATACCCTAAATCCGTATCTTAAATATTACCTAAATAGAAAATGGCTATTAAATTATTAAAATAACTAATATGGGTTGGAATTGGACTCCTACCCTACCTAATTGGTTGGCCACGAATGTATCCCAACCTAACCCTAATAGAGTGGCAAGCTTAGAAGGAGGAGAGAAATATAGAAATCTCAGAATTAAAAGAAGGTAGGCATTCTCACAGGCTAAACACAATTATTTTTGTCTGTAGATAGTTCCAACATCAGGAACAAAAGCCCTCTCGTTTTCACTATTTTTCATCACGTCAATCTTTTGTTCTATATTTTGAAGTTCAGCAATTATCATGACCCCGAACCATCATGTTTAATTTCTATCTCCATATATACTCGATCCCATGCCATGAATTTTAACTAGAGACACTGATGGTAGTTAGGCATCGTTTGCCCCTGAAAGCCCCTAATTTTCATCCATCATACTGCGCGAATTAAATCTTCTATCTTCACTATACCATGCTCTGGTTCTTCGTGCTTATTCATGTTCTAAACCTGTCAAGACCATGGTTGTTTTCAAATTCCTAATTACTGTAGTACTCTTGCATGTCTAGATTAGTGTTAAATCTGATTTCATGAATTTCATCGTCTGTACATCGAGTTCTTGATTATATGAACGACCCTATGTCAAAACAAGGAACTTGGACCGCAATCCAAGGCCTGTCCTTTTCCCCGCTCGGACTCAGGCGCAGGACCTGAGAACACGACAGCCCGATAGGCCCACGTTCTCAGGGCTGATCGCGACATAGCTACCTGTTGTGTTCTGAAAGTGACAGGCGTGGCGTCGCGTTCTGGCCACCCTGTCCTGACCAACCCGTCGCGATCTTTGAATGACCATGTCGCGTTCTGTTGTACCCCGTCGCGACCTTTACAGGGTACGTCCCCTTCTGGAGTTTTGCATGGAAACCCCATATTTCTGCAAATCTTGATTTTCTACAGTAACCACATGCCCTGTTAACTGTCTTAAACACAGTAAACGAAGTTGTTAAATATGGATATGTTTTAATTAATTAAAAGTCATTCACATAATCTTTTCATATCCATGATTCTCTATGTCACATGCACACACTTGAACCATCCAATGTAACTTGGCTTGACATGCAAATATCTCATAAAATATCTGGTAAATTATTACAATATTGTATTTAAATTGTCCCATTTATTTAAATGGATGTGGGCTCGTTTTTCTCGCGATGTTTGGGAATACCGTTACCACGCCGCTCCACTTGTTTTAGAATTCCTCTAGAACGTCGCGCACTTTGTTTTCTATATATACACTTTCTTGACTTGGACAAACTCTCCGTCGGATATTCCTTCTGTCGGACTAGTGAATCCTTGTTCAAGGCTTCCGTACGACTCCTCTGTCCATGGATTCCCACATGGTCGACGAGCTGGTTGTACCCTAACGCCCATTACACCTTAAGGATCAATATGATCCAAACAGCTATTAGAAGTTCGCTCTTATCTTGAATCACGCCGGACTCTGGACCTGTGCATACATAGCCAGTGGAAGGGTAGTGAATTCCACCTGACTGCCAACACCATCGAGTGTGTTGTGCAACTGTTACTATCGTCTGTTTATTCGACATTCATGCGCATTGACCCTTAGTTCTCGTCTATACTCTACTTGCTCATCTATTCATACTCTCTCTACTATCTCGTCTATTCATCTAGTACTCTCATCTATTCTTGGTACTCTCTATTGGTCATTCTTGGTACTCTCTATTGCCCTTTCTTGGTACTCTCTATTGGCCATTGACTGATTGTCTAAAGATAAACAATATAACCAATGCCTGGAAATATTAAAGGTTCAGTTTGGACCTGGGATGTGCGCCCGAAAGTGCTATTTGCCTGCGGGAGTTAAATGATCAGAGTGTTTGGCATTACACTCAAGTGCTATCTATCTCGACTATCTAAATGACAATCAAAGTGCTATACTATACTCGTTGTGCTATCGTTATACATTGTGCTATTTGTGCTATGGTCTCCTGCTCTGTGCTATGCTCGACACTTGTGCTATATTTAGAAACTTGTGCTATATTGGAAACTTGTGCTATTTCAATCACTGCTATCGTGCTATCTCTTACGTACTTGACTCTCTCGCTCTATCTTTGTTACTATGTCATTCAATGTATTAATCATTTAAAGCAGCTTGATCCTGAGGTTTAAGTCCTACTGGCGTTATACCGCTCACCATGTGTTATTTGTCATGTGTTATCAGGTGAGACCGGATGATGCTTACATCAAGAGGACGGAATGACCAAAGTGAAGTCAGAGTACCCTAGTGTCTTAGTATTATGTTAGAGTCTGTGTTAGTCCTTTTACTTTTATTTCGATGTAATTGGGCCCTATAAAATGGCTCTGATATTAGTGGTTGTAAAAGACATTGAGAAATTATTAATGAGATGTTTTGCTTTAGTATTTACATTTGTCCAAGGTTTTGATGTCTATTATACGTTCTGTACCCGTTTACTACAACTACCTCACGTCCGATATTCCGCGTCGGGCGTGACCAGTTTTGTGTATCAGAGCCTAGGTTGTTCTTAAGTATAAATGATCTAGTTACCAGCCTCGACTAGAGTCAATTATCCTACCTATGTGAGATGTGGTTAGAACCATGGGTAACTAGCTAAAATGAACTCACACACGCACAAATTAAACTCCACATCAATATCCTAACAACAATTATTTGTAGGAACTAAGCAACTAAGATGACTATTGAACGTGCTCAGATAAGGGGCATGCAACAAACCATCCAAGAACTCACTCGTGCAATTATGCAAGCTACACAAGGTGGAGGAAATCGCGGCGGTGCAGGCGAGCTGCTTCGTAACTTCAGGAGCTTGAACCTACCTAGGTTCAGTAGATCCATGGATCTGGATGAGGCCGAGTACTGGCTAAAGGAGGCAGAAAGAATTTTCCGTGTATGCAATGTGCAGTTGTGAGAATCATTTTTTTAACTTTTTTTAAAAAATTGTAATTTATCTTTTGGATTTGATTTATTTGAATTTTTCTTTATTTACATAGATATGGTCTTATTTAGTTCGTTTGACCTCCCCCACTAACCTCAGTTAGTGTTAATTATATCAGCACAAAGGCTGAACACTTTTGATTAACCATTAGACAACCCCTTTGAAACAGAAGAGCATGACTCACAATTAAATCAAATGAGAGAAAACAAAGTTGCAAGCATGCAATCTATTTTTTTGGAGTTTTTTCGATATTTATTTCATTTTTATTAAATTTTAAATTCATTTTCTATTTTTTATTTTAAAACCATTGATTTTATTATTTAATTATTTTCGTCATGTATTTATTTAAATTATGATTATGTGGATTAAATTAATGTTTTTATTTATTTATTTGATTTAAAGAGAGATTGACTTAAGGTGGATCAAAAATGACATGAGACATGACTTGTTTGTTATTTTAAGTTATAATAAATTAAAAACAATGTTTGTGAAATATTTTATTAAGGTTTGTTGAAAATTTGGTTGATTTGATTAAGAAATCAAGTGGTACAGGGTTTGAAAAACGTGACACTACATGTAATTATACATATAGTGTGTGATTAAATGAATAAAATTAGCCCAATAGGCCCATTAAACGTCACATATAATGATATACCACAGGCCGGCCCATTAACCATCATCAGGCCCATTAAGCATTAAGCATCGTGGTCATTTAATACATCATAGCATAGAAGATACAAGTCTGGCCCAATAAGCAATTTGTGGCCCAATAAGAAATTTGGCCCAATAAGGAAGCCCAATGGACCTTGCTTAAGACTTGAGAAAATTCAAATTGTGCCTTGCACAATGTTCTTTAGAGCTGCCTTGCAGACCCTTTTCCCAGACCGCCTTGCGGTCTTTCCCAGAGCCTTGCTCTGTGTTGAAGCTTTAGAAAATCCTCCCTTTGGCTTGGGCGCCCCCTCCTTTTATAGTGAAAGGAGGAGAGACCATGGCCGGGACGTTTGTGTACCTCCCCCGGGAGGCTTGCATACCCCCACAAGGGGGTTTACATAATTTTACCGGGAGATTTGCTTTAGCAATTTGCATTTTGGCCCCTTGCAAACTTCTTTCTTTCCCTTTTTTTCTTTCCTTTCTTCGTTCGCCCCCTTCCCGGTTGGTCTCTGCGAGAGGCCGAGCAGAGGAAGGGGGGGGTGCGCGGCCCTCCTTCCTCTTCCTCTCCCCCTTGCTCGACGGCGGCCCCCTCCAGGGAACAGTAGCAGCAGCGGCGGCAGCACAGTTAGGCAGCGGCGATCCTGCAGCAGGGCGGCGGCGATCCTGCAGCAGGGCGGCGGCGGCGACAGGTGCCCGAGCAGCAGCAGCGGGAGAGAGCAGTGGCAGAAGGGGGGCCAGAGGCGGCGGCTGTAGGAGCCAGCAGGGGGCCGGCGGCGGCTACCCCAAACAGGGGCGACGGCGGCAGCAGCAACGGGGGGCCAGCGGCGGTCACCCCAGGCCAAGACGACGGCAGCAGCAGCAAGAGGGGCCGACAGCGATAGGCGCTGGCCTAAACAGGGGCGGCAGCCAGCCCAGGCCAAGGCAACGCAAGCCCAAGTGGCTGGGGACAGCGGTAACGTTCTTCCCCACCCCCCCTTTTTCTTTTCTGTATTCTGTTTATTTGTTATGTTTATCCCTTTTTTCCTTGTTTCTTCACCTCTCTCTTTGGAGAGGGCCGGGCAAAATCCGGCACAACAAATGCCCCCCGCGAGACTGGCGTCCGAGAGTGAAACATAGGGCGACTGTCTCGTGTGAATCTTTCCAGCTATATTTTAGCACATTGCCATTCAGAGGGTCCATTTCATTGATTCTGTCAATGCATTTCAGCCATTTGACTTTGTTGAGATCCATGTTGGAGATGTTATCTTATGGATTTGATATGTCACAGCTTATGACATACTTGCAGTAAACTTTTCATTTCTTTTTGGACTTACGGTGCCCATAACCATCATCTCATACGTACATTTGACGTGACGCCAATGCCAAAATTTTGCTTTATGCATTGAGAATTGTGACTTTGCTACAATATCTTCTAATAAGCTGCTTTAATCCTTTTCTTTTTCTCGTTCTTTTGTGGCAAAAATATGATCTCCTGTTGTTTTGACCTGCAGAGTTGGATCAGGTACATGACATTGGAGGAGATTACTTGGAGCTGAAAATCTTGGTAATCCAGCTGACTGTTTTGCAAGCAGAGATTGTTTATAACTTCTATAAAATCGTACAAGCCATGAATTGGCATTGGATGACACCCTCGCTTATGCATGACAGAGCCATTTGTACCATTCTTTTGCACAGGTTGACCTTCTGAGGGCAGCGACACCAGAGCATAGTCTTGCTTAAGAAATGTTGTTTTTAGCATCAGTACATGCTATCCATTCATTTTGACTTCTCCTTTTTGGGCTAATCCCAAGGGCCTATCTTGGGACCAAGACTTTTATTTGCTATATACATTGTGCTTCTGAGTTTCACCATCAACATGTGATCTTTATTGATAATAGGGGTTTTAAGGCTTCCCTAAAAGCCGTGAGCTATTTCATTTAGAGGATTAGGGCTCCTCTGGGGCCATAACATGCTTGTGTTAGAGAATTAAGGCTTCTCTAGGGCCATAATTTTGATCAGGAGATTTGAGGCTTCTCGGGCACGTAATTTGGGTGAGAGGATTGAAGCTCCCTCGGACACGTGATTTTGGTTGAGAGGATTGAGGCTTCTTCGGGCACGTGATTTGAGTTGAGAGGATTGAGGCTCCCTTGGGCACGTGATTTTGGGTGAGAGGATTGAAGCTTCCTCGGGTACGTATTTTGGTTGAGAGGATTGACGCTCTCTCGGGCACATAATTTGGGTGAGAGGATTGAAGCTCCCTCGGGCACGTGATTGAGTTGAGAGGATTAAGGCTCCCTCGGGCACGTGATTTTGGTTGAGAGGATTGAGGCTCCCTCGGGCACGTATTTGGGTGAGAGGATTGAGGCTCCCTCGAGCACGTATTTGGGTGAGAGGATTGAGGCTCTCTCGGGCGCATATTTTAGTTGAGAGGATTGAGGCTCTCTCGGGCACATGATTTGGTTGAGAGGATTGAAGCTCCCTCGGGCACGTATTTGGGTTGAGAGTGCCCGTATTTGGGTGAGAGGATTGAGGCTCCTCGGGCACGTATTTGGGTGAGAGGATTGAGGCTCTCTCGGGCGCATGATTTGGTTGAGAATATTGAGGCTCCCTCGGGCACGTATTTGGGTTGAGAGGATTGAGGCTCCCTCGGGCACGTATTTGAGTTGAGAGGATTGAGGCTCCCTCGAGCACGTATTTTGGTTGAGAGGATTGAGGCTCCCTGTTGGCATAAAAAAATTTGTCAAACCCCCCATGCCCAGAAATCCCAAAAGCATATAATGGGGGATATGGGGGCCTATTTATAGGCAAATTCCCCTTCCCCCTAACCGATGGACCCCTCCATCGGTTAAGAGGGATTCTCCCCCTAACCGATGGGGGGTACCATCAGTTAGGGATGATACCCCTAACCGATGGACCCTAACCGATGGACCCCTCCATCGGTTAAAGGGGATTCTCCTCCTAACCGATGGGAGATTCTCCTCCTAACCGATGGAGGGTACCATCGGTTAGGGGTATCCCTAACCGATGGTACCCTCCATCGGTTTTCTCCCCCCTAACCGATGGAGGGTACCATCGGTTAGGAGAAGGACCACACCCTCTCTCTCTCTCTTGCGCATGTAAGGGTGGCCACCCCTATAAAAGGCCATGTAACCCCCCATTCAAGTGGGGGGCTTTTTTGCTGAAATCCAGGCTCCTCTTTCCCTAAAAAGGGAGGAAAAATCTGAAAAAAAAGGCAAAAAGCTTTCTCTCTCTCTCCAAAGTTCCCCACTTGTTCTTCAAGTCCCTCGACTCGGTGTGAAGGTACCGGCCCTTCCCCCGCCCGGTGTGAAGTGTGGAACACCCGATAAGCGCAAGAAAAGGGAGATCGCGTCCATACGGCATCGACATCTCCTCTATCCCCCTCTATGGAGGGATTCTCAAAGAAATCATAGTGCGGTCCTTTGCCCCCACATTGAGCAAGACTCTGTGGGGGTAATATCCTTCGGAGTTTAAATATCTTCCATATCGAGCAAGACTCTATGGATATATGGTATTTAAATACCCTTATTCTCGTGCTCTAAATGCCTCCATATTGAGCAAGACTCTATGGGTATGCGCATTTAGACGCACATGTTCTCCCCGCCTGTCGAGCAAGACTCCGAGATGGTGGGTTTTGTGCTTATATGTATATATTTCTAGAGGAGACTCTGCCCAAGCGGAGGTTCTGCCCGAGAACATACCCATATAATCACAATCTCGTGCTCATGTGTGTATTTTTCTTAGAAAACTCTGCCCAAGCGGAGGTTCTGCTGGAAACATTCATATATTAACAAATATTGTGCTTATATGTATATATTCCTAAAGGAAGCTCTGCCCAAGCGGAGGTTTTGTCCGGGAACATATCCATAAATTCACAAAAAGAGTTGTGCACATACGCGTATGCTCTCGGGGAGAAACTCTGCCTAAATAGAGATCCCGCCGAAAATATATCCATATGTTCAAGAATAATATGTTCATGTGAATATGTCTTTTAAAAGAAACTCTGCCTAAGCAGGGGTTCTGCCCAAAAGCGTATCCATATGTCCATAAATACACACGTACATATGTGCGCATTTTATGGGGACACTCTGTCTACACAGGGACTCTCCCCTAAAAATCAATACAAACATATGTGCGTCAAATTCATACTCATATATTTGTGTGATAACCTTGCCTTTGCGGGAGCGCTGCCCAAATTCACAATACACTCAAATTACCAAATGAATTCACGGGTATATACCCGTTCACTTTCAAAATCATATATCAAATCCTCAAAAAGGGGAACTCATACTCCTTTTCAAAATAAAATGTCCAGGCACCAATAAATCCACGGGTATACACCCGCATACTCCTCAAACCATATTTCAAAACTCAAAAAAAATCCATATTCCTTTCCAAAATGAAACCTCTTTCACCAAACAAATATTCTTCTTTTCAAAGCGAAATACCCTTTTCAAAAGGAATAAATCATTTCTCTCAAATCAAAGTTCATTTTGTCCGACATAATAAAAGGGAAAAACATTGTATTACAATTTTCTAGAAAATGCATATTTTCTCGTCCTTGCTATCAATAGTATTCGGGTTAAAATTGATGTTAAAACAACATCAAGGACTTTTAACTCGATGTAAACAAAACATCGATTCCGATCGATAGAGACAGGGGTCCAGCACACGCTACCCTAATCGCCTGACGAGGAACCAAGAAGTTCAGATTAAAAACGGTGCACTTGTCCATTCCATGGACATCAAATTTTCTTCTCCGCACTGCGCGGATTCTTACTTCTGTCTGTTAGACAGGCTGGCACGTCCCGCAAGGCAAAAGAAATAAAAGAAACAAACAACAAATCAAGTCAAACTCGAATAACAAATCAAGAAAGATAAGGGAGAAAAGAGTGAATTTTTCCGCGTGTCCACACTCCCTCGGGCACATATTTGGGTTGAGCGGATTGAGGCTCCCTCGGGCTCATGATTTGGATGAGAGGATTGAGGCTCTCTCGGGCACATGATTTGAGTTGAGAGGATTGAGGCTCCCTCGGGCACGTATTTGGGTGAGAGGATTGAGGCTCCCTCGAGCACATCTTTTGGTTGAGAGGATTGAGGCTCCCTCGGGCGCATATTTGGGTGAGAGGATTGAGGCTCCCTCGGGCACGTATTTTGGGTGAGGATTGAGGCTCCCTCGGGCACGTCTTTTGGTTGAGAGGATTGAAGCTCCCTCGGACGCATATTTGGGTGAGAGGATTGAGGCTCCCTCGGCACGTGATTTGGGTGAGAGGACTGAGGCTCCTCGGGCACGTCTTTTGGGTGAGAGGATTGAGGCTCCCTCGGCACGTCTTTTGGTTGAGAGGATTGAGGCTCCCTCTGACGCATATTTGGGTGAGAGGATTGAGGCTCCCTCGGGTACGTGATTTGGGTGAGAGGATTAGGCTCCCTCGGGCACGTGATTTAGGTGAGAGGATTGAGGCTCCCTCAGGCATGTGATTTGACTTTTGGTTGGTCTTGACGACTTGTTAGCCACAAGACGTAAATTTTGACTTGGCCGGCCATCATGGATAGGGAATGTCCATAACAGTGTGGCTGGCAAATTTTGCTCTTTCTTTTTTTTTTCTTCTTTTTTTTTGTGCACATTACCAACCTCAGCGCCCTTTCGGGTTTTCGCCAAGATTGGCCCCCTCTAACTTTTTCCAACACGCCTTTGCAGGTTTTCGCGTTGAGGGGTTTACCCATTTTTGACTGAGACGCCCTTTCGGGATTTCACCTCAGCCGGGTTTTAGACCTTTTTGTCCTTGATCTATCATGATGAAGTGATAGACCAAGTCCGTCGGGGCACCTCCTTTTTAAGCCCCTATTTATTTTATTTCTTTCTTCTTTTTTTTAGAGAATTAAAGACTTCCCTGAGGGCCATGAGGCTTTGAATGCGGTAAGGAATTAAAGGCTTCCTTGAGAGCCGTGGGATTTGGATTTTAATTGGGTTGGCCGATCTTGACGGTGTGTTGGCTAGAAGCTTGGGTTTATAGTCGGTAGAGAATTAGAGGCTTCTCTGAGAGCCATGGATTGAGAGTTTGGATTTGTGTATAGTAGAGAATTATAGGCTTCCCTGAAAGCCATGGATTGTGAGTTTGGGTTTATGTATGGTAGGAATTAAAGGCCTCCCTGAGAGCCATGGATTGAGAGTTTGGATTTGTGTATGGTAGGGAATTATAGGCTTCCCTGAAAGCCATGGATTGTGAGTTTGGGTTTATGTATGGTAGGGAATTAAAGGCTTCCCTGAGAGCCATGGATTGAGAGTTTGGGTTTATGTATGGTACGGAATTAGAGACTTCCCTGAGAGCCATGGATTGAGAGTTTGGATTTATGTATGGTAGGGAATTAGAGGCTTTCCTGAGAGTCATGGATTGAAAGTTTGAATTTATGTATGGTAGGGAATTAGAGGCTTTCCTGAAAGACATGGATTGAGGGTTTGGATTTATGTATGGTAGGGAATTAGAGGCTTCCCTGAGAGCCATGGATTGAGAGTTTGAATTTATGTATGGTAGGGAATTAGAGGCTTCCCTGAGAGCCGTAAATATGTTTAGAGGATTGAGGCTCCTCTAGGGCTCGTGATTTGACTTTTGACTGGTCTTGACGACTTGTTAGCTAAACGACATGGATTTCGACCTTTGACTGGCCTTGACAGCTTGTTAGCCAAGAGGTCTGGATTTTGAACTTTTCGACTGGCCTTGACGGCTTGTTAGCTAAAGAAGCTCAAGATTTGACTTTTGACTGGCCTTGATGGTTTGTTAGCCAAAAGGCATGGGTTTCACCTTTGACTGGCCTTGACGGCTTGTTAGCCAAGAGGTCTGGATTTTGAGCTTTTTGACTAGCCTTGACGGCTTGTTAGCCAAAGAGGCTCGGGATTTGACTTTTGACTGGCCTTGACGGCTTGTTAGCCAAAAGACGTGGGTTTCGACCCTTGACTGGCCTTGATGGCTTGTTAGCCAAGAAGTCTGGATTTTGAGCTTTTCGACTGGCCTTGACGGCTTGTTAGCCAAAGAAGCTCGAAATTTGACTTTTGACTGGCCTTGACGACTTGTTAGCCAAAAAACATGGATTTTGACCTTTGACTGGCCTTGACGACTTGTTAGCCAAGAGATCTAAATTTTGAGCTTTTTGACTGGCCTTGGCAGCTTGTTAGCCAAAGAAGCTCGGAATTTGACTTTTGACTAACATTGACGGCTTGTTAGCCAAAAGACATGGATTTGACTTTTTTTTTTTTAATGAGAGCTTTCTCTTTTGTTTGGGTTCTCCTTCTCTCTCTTTCTTTGAGCAAAGTTCGAGTTTCCCACACTTCTTATAAAGGCGGAAAGACACAATCATCGTTGTCTCGGTCGTAGCCCCAGAATTGGATTATTCGTTCGAATGAACTTGGGGGTTGTTTCGCCATCGACAACTCTTGTGTCTTTCCTTTTATAAGGAATGCGGGGTAACTCAACCTTGCTCTAAGAAAGGTCGAGAGAGTACCCTCATCTCTTCTTTTTTTCTTTTTTTGATATACCAATTGTGATGCCCTTTTTAGGTTTTCACCACAATTAGCCCCTTCTTTCTTTTGTCTGCACGCCCTTTCGGGTTTTCATGCAGCAGGGTTTCCCATTTTTACTTGAGGCGCCCTTTCAGGTTTTCACCTCAGTTGGGTTTTAGGCATTTTTGCCCTTGATCCACTTTAAAAGAGTAATGGATCAAGTCTGCCGGGGAACCTCGTTTTTAAGCCTCTTTCCTCTCTTTTTTTCTTTTCTTTCTTCTTTTTTTTTATTCATTTGGAAGATCTTGCAGTGAGATCACTTCTATTTCGCCGGTGTGTACTGGATCCGGATCCATTTGTTGCTTGCACATACGTACTCGCACTCGAGAGTATGGTACAGTTTCATGTATCTGCCATTTAAAGGAAAAAACATAACATTTTCTTTTTGGTCGACTACTGTGTGGGCACCACCTTCAAACACTTTGTCGACCACAAATGGGCCAAGCCAATTGGCTATGAATTTACTTTTGGGTCAAAAGGCCATGACGTCTTTTTGCTTGACCATGACAAGATCTCCCTTTTTAAAAGCTCTTTTTCTTTACTATCTTGTCAAAAGCGTGAGACATCCGTGCTTGATAATCTTGAAGACGTTGGTATGCAACCAACGCTTTTCTTTCAGATTTGACAATTCTTCAAGCCGTCTTTCAATTTAGTTTTCTGATTCAGTAGGGAACCCGTAGTGAAGAGCTACCCTATAAGATGAGAGCTCAATTTCAACAAGAATGACTGCTTCGGTCTCATAGACCAGGAAAAAAGAACATCCTGTAGGAGTTTTGTAGTTGCCTCAAAATAGGCTTTCAATTCTTCTTTTTGGACTTCAAAAATATCCAACATTTGTCTGACGACCAGCAACGAGTCACCAAATACTTCAATACATCTTATGCCCATTCCTAGGCGATTTCCAAGCCAACTATGAGGGCTTCATATTCTACTTCATTATTTGTGAGGGATTCCATTAAAGCACATGAATAATGCAATATCCCTTTTTCTGGGGTTACGAAGATAATTCCTACCCCTGCCATATTTGTTGATGTGCCATCAGCCTTCAAGGAAGCCCGTGCAGCCCCATCAAAATATAATTGTCAATATTCAAGTTGAGTTTCTTGTGCTTCATAAATTTCTTGAGCAAGGAGCACCTCCTCATTAATCAATTATGTATTCAGAGGGGAGTCTTCTGGCACTGGATGAGTTGTTAAGCACTCTGCCATGTGCTGCCCCTTTTTTTTTCTTTTCTTTTTTTCTTTTCTTTCTTCTCTCCTTTTTTTTATTTTAAAGCTAGTAATACACCCAGTGATGCACACATGGCCGCAATTAAAGGCTTGCCCTTGATAGGTGCCCCCAGCATAGAAGAATTAAGCAAATATTGATTTTGTCCAGAACTTTCTGACATTCATCGTCCCATATGAATGGGGTTCCTTTCTTTGTCAATTTATGTATGGTGATATCTTACATTCTTGCTCTCGGAAGGATAAGCATTTTCTTGAATTTTCTTTGGGGTTTTGAACCACCCTTATTTCATTTGTGGAGAAATCATCGTCCATATGGGAGTCATTCTCATCCATCCTTGTTTTAATTATTGGAAGCTTTATGCTGACAATATTTGCAACATAGCAGACTGCGGGACCTTCCCGTGTCTCCCCATCCGAGACCTCCTCTGTCGTTGTGGGGGAATGGTGGTTACCCCCTGACATTGGTAGGGTACCATATTGCTTGATATAGCTTGGCTCTTGTTCGACTTTAAACTTGAATATTTTGCTTCCGGCATATTGCCTTTATGTGCTCTAGCATGTCTTTCAGATCTTCGACCATTTCCTTGAACTTAATAGTGGCATCTTTTAGCCAAAATCATTTGGAGGTTGTTTGGGTATTAACTTCCCTTTATAGAACACTATTGGTTGTCCTTCAACATGGTAGGCCACAAAAGAATTTTAGAGGCTCCAGTGTGCGGACCTCCTGTAGGATTGTCGTTTGTATATGATTTAATGGCAGTGGTATGCCAACATCTATTACTTGGCTTATGGCATTAGTTCCAAACTTGACAATGGGCCTATGCAGCTGTAATGGCCTTCGCTCGGGATCCTCCAACTGCATGCTGAGCTTTAATGTCGTTGGTGTTTCTTTATTGAAAGTGATTTTTCCTTTTCTTTTTGGAGATGCCCCCATTATTTCTTTGCATTTGTTTGCTTTGTTAAAGGGGCATCATTTTTGCTAAACCCTTGCATGGTTGTGGTGGAGGGAGGATTGCAGCATTGTCGCCCATTTCCTACTCTCATTTTCATTTTTTTTTCTAGAGAAAGTTGTTCAACTCCGAGGGGTACTAAACATTTTTCCTCCTCCTTAATTGGTGTTTGAGATGGTTTCTCATTTATTGCCACTGCGAACATTGGCTTATTTATTTCAACAGTAAATTCTTCCTCTTCTCATTCTTCTTTTGATTTTTTATTTTCCTTCTCAAGACTGCCAATTATTGGAGGATTGTTTCTTTTGCTATTTCCTTAGGTGGAGCGACGCCACCGAGGTATGACTTTCTAGGTCGTTCTTTCTTTTGGAGTTTCTTAGGGGCTGGCCTCTTGTTTGTATTCACCAGGGTCCAGCTAACTTCTTCTTACTCATGGTGGAATGTTGCTTGTATAGGACCTTCCACTACCTCCCTCGGGAGTGATATGCAGCGACTCTGGACAGCTCATCTAGCTATCTAGCCTGCGCCATTTGTGCTTGGCCTTCATTGGGACCTAGCCTGGGCCATAACATGGATCACGTTGGCAGAGAACATGAGTTTTGGTTGTCGGTGTGGCTTTGGTGGATTTACTAAGTGCTCAGCCATGTCAATAATTCCTTCTTGAATTAGTTTTTCTACTCGATTTTTGAACAGATAACAATTTTCTAGAGTGTGACCCAACACGCGATGATATGGGCAATAATTGGGTTTGTCCACCATTGTTGCTTCTTCTGGGCGCTTGGGCTCTGGGAGTGTCATGAGATTCTCTTGGAGACATATGTCTAACAACTCTCTGGTGTGCTCCCTAGTAAATGAGTAAGGGGTGTTGAGCCTCTCACTTAGGGTGGAGGCTGATCTCCTTTCTTCTTTCTTTGAATTTAAAGAGGCGGGGGTATCTCCCTTGCCCCCAGCTTTCTCCAGGGCTGCAGAAAAGTCCACGGTATTTACTTCTCGTGACCTGGTGTTTTCGTCTTTAGGAGATTTACCCCTTCCATATGAAGCAGTGGGATTTTCGGCAAAGAAGATTTCTATCTCTGCCACTGTGCTGTTGAGATGTTCAAATGTCCGGATATTGGCCCCTAAGAGTTTTTCCTTTATTTCTGGCTTCAGACTTCTTTGACATAGTTTCACTGCATCTTCATGTGCTGGTGGTTGCTCACATTTCATGCTCATGTCACGCCATCTTTTGATGAAGTCCAGAACAGACTCATTTTTATTTTGCTTTAAGGATATGAGTTCTGCTAAAGTGACTCTTCTTTCTGTCACTCTAAAGCGTTCAAAGAATTTCCTTTGCATATCTTCCCAACCAACTATTGAGTTGGGCTTCAGTCGGGCATACCATTGAAAGGCTGGCCCAGTAAGTGATGTTAAAAAGTACCTCAAAAGGTATGACTCTTCAGTTGCCAATTCTCCCATGATGCTCATGTAATGAGCTATATGTTCATGAGGTGACCCATCCCCATTAAATTTTGAGAATTTGGGGATCTTTGGGTGTTCTGCTAGGAGCTTTTTAAAGAGATGGTGTATAGGGCATGGTACCCTATACAGGTCATAGGTGGCAGACCCCTCGTTCTGCTCAGCCATCTTTGCTTCAATTATTTGTTCAATCATGGCCCTCTGAGAGACCATTGTTCCATCAAATAAAGTATTTAATTGTGGTGCATCATGCCTTTGTTCTGTGACATGCACCTCTTGGGTTTCCTCATGGCTTGAATTTGGATCTTCAATTGGTTGTCTAACCATAAATTCTGCACAGGGTGTATTTGGTAGCAGGTTCTCAGGCTGGGATGCCACTGTAGGCAATACTGGCTGGCTTGCTTGTTGAAGTTGCTGAGGTTGCAATATTTGTTGTGCCTGTTGTGGAGGCTGTAGTGGTGGTGATGGTTGTGGTGGCAGTGGCGCCGCCATTCCCAATTGTTGCATAAGGCTTTCCAACATAGCATTTAGCTTCTGATTTTCTTGCATTACCATTTCTAAATTTGGCGATGAGGGTACCCTGCTATTAGGGTTTTCAGTAGGTCGACCATGATCCAGAGGGTGATTTGATGTGGTAGCAATATCGGCAGCCCCCATGCCTCCTTCATTTTGGTGTGGTAGACCACCTCCACATTTACCCGGTCAAGCCAGGCTCGAGCTTGCTCCCTTCTGCGATTAGATATCGTGGGATGTTGTTCCATATTTGAGGTTTCTACCTGGTCAGCTATTGCAGGCAGATTGATGTTAGAGGCATAGCATGTGCATATCTGCATGCCTTCTTCAGTGATCTGTACTGTTCTTCTCTTCTTCTGCCTAAGGCATATAGTGGCACCCAAGCGTTGGAAAACTGATCTTCTAGGGATATCATCATCCCTCTTGTGTTCTTCTGATTTGAAATTTTGAACTGTCTCCGGGCTTGCTTGTCTTCTTTCTTGATATACCCCTTTCCTTTTAGAACCTCTTAGTGCATTCTTTGGTCCGAGACTCTTGGGAAGACTCCCTCTGTCTCTCTGGGACGCTTCTTCTTTTGGAAGTTTGCCACTTTGCTGGGTCTTTGCTTCATGACCGGTCTTGCATTTTTTCGTCCTACAAGAGATTCTAGGGCCTTTGTCCTTCAGAGTTCCTGGGCTTTTTCTTTAGTGACCCAGACCCGTTTAACACGAGGCGGGGTATATATCTCATCTTTTTCAGCATTGACTTTGTATTTTTTGAAGCTAGCTTTGTCAAATTGATTGTTCTTGGTTTCAGCTTTCATCCATTGCTTCTTCACATTTTTCACTTTGAAACTTGGCTTGTCTTGCCGTACTTTAGACAGTATACCGAAACTATTCTTTACCGGTACAGTAGCTACACGCCGCTCCGGTATCATTAGGATCTCACTCCCGTCCAGGCGGATCCGGAGATTGCCAACTCGGACAGTCTTACCAGAACCTAAAATGCCACGTGTTGTGGGCTTCTTGCTAGACTTGCGCCTTCTGTTCTTTCCAGTAGTTGGGGTATTGACAAAGTTGATAACGTAAGTTGCAAACATCTGTATCAAGTTGGCCTCCTGAGCTTGAGGCTCTTCTTTTGCTTGTTTTGCCTCGTGAGCCTTGGCAGTAGTTGGTAGTACGGCTGGTATCACGCCGAGGAAATATGGAGACTCCACCACCGGGGGGGAAATCTCCAAACCTGGTTGGTGTAGTGAGGTACACCTTACGTGGTCCTGGACCACAAGTGGGCCGAAGAACACGCTCGAAGTGTGAGCAGCAACCGCCATCGCAGAGTTATGACCTGCACAAAAATTATAATGTGAGTACATCTTATTGTTAGGGTGTTGTCGGATGGAGAGATGAAGGGAAGGGAGGTCCCCAGTAGAGTCGCCATCTTTGTGAGAATCATTTTTTTAAGACTTTAAAATTTTTAATTTATCTTTGGATTTGATTTATTTGGTTTTTTTTATTTACATGGACATGGTCTTATTTAGTTTGTTTGACCTCCCCCACTAACCTTAGTTAGTGTTAATTATATCAGCACAAAGATTGAACACCCTTGACTAACCATCAGACAACCCCTTTGAAACAGAAGAACGTGACTCACAATTAAATGAAATGAGAGAAAACAAAGTTGCAAGCATGCAATCTATTTTTTTTTGGAGTTTTTCGATATTTCTTTCATTTTTATTGAATTTTAAATTCATTTACTAATTTTTTATTTTAAAACCATTAATTTCATTTATTTAATTATTTTCGTCATTTATTTATTTAAATTATGATTATGTGGATTAAATTAATATTTTAATTTATTTATTTGATTTAAAGAGAGATTGACTTAAGGTGGATCAAAAATGACATGAGACATGACTTGTTTGTTATTTCTAAGTTATGATAAATTAAAAAACAATGTTTGTGAAATATTTTATTAAGGTTTGTTGAAAATTTGGTTGATTTTGATTAAGAAATCAAGTGGTGCATGGTTTGAAATAAACGTGACACCATGATATGCAATCTCGCGAGAATATCGATCTCGGCCCCTTCCCGAGAAACGAGAAGACCGAGAAGCCTCTTCGGGCAGGGTTGTCAGGATCCCCTTATTTACCTGAATATCATTTAAGTAAATGTTTCATTTACTTAAGATATTACATGTAAATAAGGAAGTACCCCCCATTTGAATCCAATAAAAATATCAAAAAAATCATATCTCTTACAAATAAAAAGTCAACTCTCCCATCCAAGAAGAAAATAGCGATTTCGGTGGTTCCATCAAAATAGCGACTTTCTAATCTTTCATAATTTGACATATCTAAAAATTTCATAATTCAAATAAACCTAATATAATACTAAAAATCTAAAGTCCGGTAAAAAAAGTCAAACGTGCATATAACTTCTCCAAGGGAGTCACTCTCCTACTGACAGCACTTAGTCTGCTCGAGACCTCTCAGGATTTGGTCAAATCTAAGCTATCATCACCTAACTCATGAGATTTTTCACTTTCTAATTGAAAAGAAACTAGAATCCTAAGGAGAGAAAAATGAAAATGCACATCCTGAATCCCAATTCCCACACTCTTGTTGTATGATATATGTGAACCTATGTCATCCATGGTTAAGGCTTGAGAATGTATGCAATTATCTATGTTCCTTAAGGAATTATCTATGTGAACCTATGCGATCCACGCTTTTATGTTATCCTGATCTCCCGAGATCTCTCCAAGATCTCTTCGAGATCTCTTCTCTTTGACCATCCCAAGACGAAGCCGAGATCCGATATGGCAAACCTTGCGTGACACTACATGTAATTATCCATATAGTGTGTGATTAAATAAATAAATTAGCCCAATAGGCCCATTAAACGTCACATGTAATGATATACCACAGGCCGGCCCATTAACCATCATCAGGCCCATTAAGCATTAAGCATCAAGCATCGTGGTCATTTAATACATCATAGCATGGAAGATACAAGTCTGGCCCAATAAGCAATTTGTGGCCCAATAAGAAATTTGGCCCAATAAGGAAGCCCAATGGACCTTGCTTAAGACTTGAGAAAATTCAAATTGTGTCTTGCACAATGTTCTTTAGGGCTACCTTGCAGACCCTTTTCCCAGACCGCCTTGCGGTCTTTCCCAGAGCCTTGCTCTGTGTTGAAGCTTCAGAAAATCCTCCCTTTGGCTTGGGCACCCTCTCCTTTTATAGTGGAAGGAGAAGAGACCATGGTCGGGACGTTTGTGTACCTCCCCCGGGAGGCTTGCATACCCCCACAGGGGGGTTTACATAATTTTACCAGGAGATTTGCTTTGGCAATTTGCGTTTTGGCCCCTTGCAAATTTCTTTCTTTCCCTTTCTTTCTTTCCTTTCTTCGTTCGGCCCCTTCCCGGTTGGTCTCTGCGAGAGGCCGAGCAGAGGAAGGGGGGGCGCGGCCTCCTTCCTCTTCCTCTCCCCCTTGCTCGACGACGGCCCCCTCCAGGGAACAGCAGCAGCGGCGGCGGCAGCACAGTTGGGCGGCGGCGATCCTGCAGCAGGGCGGCGCCGCGGCGGCGGCGACAGGTGCCCGAGCGGCAGCAGCGGGAGCGAGCAGCGGCAGCAAGGGGGGCCAGCGGCGGCGGCTGTAGGAGCCAGCAGGGGGGCCGGCGGCGGCTACCCCAAACAGGGGCGACGGCGACAGCAGCAAGGGGGGCCAGCGGCGGTCACCCCAGGCCAAGGCGACGGCAGCAGCAGCAAGAGGGGCCGATGGCGATAGGCGCTGGCCCAAACAGGGGCGGCAGCCAGCCCAGGCAAAGGCGACGCAAGCCCAAGTGGCTGGGGACAGCGGTAACGTTCTTCCCCCCCTTTTTCTTTTCTGTATTCTGTTTATTTGTTCTGTTTATCCCTTTTTTCCTTGTTTCTTCACCTCTCTCTTTGGAGAGGGCCGGGCAAAATCCGGCACAAGAGCAGCTGGGGATAAGCTGCTACTAGCTACTTTCCAGCTGGAGAAGGACGCCTGCGCTTGGTGGGAGTCAGTAGAAGCGACCAGAGCTAATGGTCAATTTACTTGGGCTGAATTCAAAGAGGCATTCAACTCCAAGTATTTCTCGGAGCGTGTCCAAGAGAAGAAGGTTGCGGAGTTTGCTGCTCTTAAACAGAGGAGCCTGTTTGTGGCCAAGTATGAAGCCCAGTTTTCAAGGCTGGCACGTTATGCTGAACACTTGGTGAACACCGAAAGGATGAAGGCTAAGCGCTTTCTCAATGGCCTTAGGCCACAATACATCACTCAACTGGCCCCTCTCGACATCCAGACCTATGCCGAGATGGTGAAGAAAGCTCAACTGCTAGAAGATGCTACAGACTTCACTGACCGTATCAAAGGGAAGTTCGTGAAGAAAGAACTGACACTTGGCATGACATCTGCCAAACCAAACAACGTCAAGAAGCGTCCTTTCAGCATCACGGAAGGACCCAGCCAAGAAAGGAAACCCAAAGCTTTTGTTCCCAACACTCCAACGAAAAGCAATTGTAAGCATTGTGACAAGCCTGATCACACAGCTGATGAATGCTGGAGGAAGGTCAGCGCATGTCTGTGTTGTGGAAGCCGCGAGCACCGTATCCCCGAGTGCCCGCTACTAAAGGAGAATGAGAGGCGCACTAATGTGCCGAAGAGACAGGGAAGACTACAAGCCCTGCATGATAAGGAGCCCGCTGAGAAAGGTGGCGTGGTGGAAGGTACACTGCAAGTTTTCTCCCTATCAGCATTTGTTTTATTTGATACTGAAGCAACTCATTCATTCATATCTCAAAACTTTGCTGACACCTTGAATGCTAAACCTATATCTATGGGGTGTGAATTTGCTATCACAACACCGTTGGGAGAGAAGGAGAAATTGAACAAATATTTTCCATCTGCCGATGTAATGATCGGAGAACACAACCTAAAAGCTGACCTGGTGTGTATGCCCATGGAAGGCTATGATGTGATTTTGGGAGCTGACTGGTTGTCCACTTATGGGGCAAGTGTCGATTGTAAGAAAGAGAGAGTTACATTTAGTGATTTTCCTAAGTTGTCTTTCACGGGAATTAGACATAAGAGACGGATGTCTCTAATCTCTGCCATAAAGGCCCACAACATGATAAGGAAAGGTTGCTTTGCTTTCCTTGCGGCCGTAATAGTTAAAAAGAAAGGTTCTAAGATAGAAGACATTCACATAGTCCAAGATTACCCAAATGTGTTTCCCGAAGATCTGCCAGGGATTCCCCCGGAACGTGATGTCAACTTCGCCATAGAGTTGATCCCTGGAGCTACCCCGGTTATTGGCGGATCCAGAATTTTTTTTCAGTGGGGTCACCCATAGTGAAATTTTGTGCCCCCAATATAAATTCTTTTATCCAGTGGGGTCACAGGACCCCACTAAATACATGCTAGGTCCGCCCCTGCCGGTATCACGACAACCATACCGGATGTCACCTGCCGAGCTAAAGGAATTGAAGGCGCAATTGATGGGAGCTATTAGAGAAGGGGTTCATCAGACCAAGTACTTCCCCATGGGGAGCACCTGTGTTATTCGTTAAGAAGAAGGATGGATCGATGAGGCTATGTATCGACTATCGTCAACTCAATCAGCTAACCATCAAGAACAAGTACCCATTGCCCCGGGTCGATGAACTTTTCGACCAGATATCTGGAGCTCTCCAAGATCGACCTTCGATCTGGCTATCACCAAATGAGGATCAAGGATGACGATATCTTCAAAACGGCTTTCAGGAGCAGATATGGACACTATGAATTCGTCGTTATGCCTTTTAGTCTGACCAATGCTCTGCAGCCTTTATGCAACTCATGAACAGCATATATCGACCCTACATTGACAAGTTTGTAGTCGTCTTCATCAATGATATCCTTATATATTCAAAGACTAAAGAAGAACATGAAGAACATCTGAGGATCGCACTACAAGTCTTGCGAGACAACAAATTGCACGCAAACCTGAGTAAATGTGAATTCTGGCTCGAAGAAGTGTCTTTCTTGGGCCATGTCATCTCAAATGACGGCATCTCCGTTCATCCCTCCAAAGTCGAAGTTGTACTCAATTAGGAGAGACCAACCAATGTCACAGAAATCCGAAGCTTCTTAGGACTGGCTGGCTACTACAGGCGGTTCATAAAGGACTTCTCCAAGATCGTCGTTCCTCTCACACGTCTGACACGAAGGAGAATCCCTACTCCTGGAGTAAAGAGTGTGAGAAAAGTTTCCAAACTCTAAAAGACTGTCTTACCTCAGCACCTGTTCTCGCTCTACCAATAGAGGGAGAAGGTTTTTCTGTCTATACCGATGCCTCAGGAATTGGGCTAAGCTGTGTATTGATGCAGAAGGAGAAAGTCATCGCCTACTCTTCAAGACAACTGAAGATGCATGAAGTCAACTACCATGTGCATGATCTAGAGTTGGCTGCCATGGTCTTCGCCTTGAAAATCTGGAGACATTACTTATATGATGAACAGATCACAGTCTATTCGGGCCATAAAAGCCTGAAGTATTTATTCTCTCAGAAGGAACTTAACATGAGGTAGAAGAGATGGTTGGAATACTTGAAGGATTTTGATTTCAACATCCAATACCATCCAGGCAAGGGAAATGTTGTGGCTGATGCTCTTAGTAGAAAGCCAATGGCATCTGTTTCGAGTCTAGTCCTTGGCGAGACGCAACTACTGGAACAATTCGCAAGGTTAGACTTGAATATTGAACATAGGGATGATCAAGTCTTGGTTGTCAATATCAAGATTCAATCTGACATGTTGGAAGAGATTAAAGCTCAATAAGATAGCAATCCATTCTTGGTTCGCATCAAGGAAACCCTAGCCGAAAGACTTGACTTTGCTATGACCGAGGATGGAAGGCTTGTATTTCAAGGGAGGACATGCGTCCCCGACAATGAAGAACTGAAGAGAAAGTTAATGGATGAAGCTCATAAGACAAAGTACATTATTCATCCTGGAGGTGCCAAAATGTATCAAGACATGAAAAGAACATTTTGGTGGCCGAACATGAAGAGAGAGGTAGCCGAACATGCCGCTCATTGCCTTACTTGTCAACAGGTAAAGGCGGAACACATGTGCCCTGCTGGCGTACTTAAACCACTAGATATCCCGGAGTAGAAATGGGAAAGCATTGGCATGGACTTCATCATGGGTTTTACCCAAGACGGGTGGTGGACTCGACGCCATATGGGTCATTGTCAACCGATTAACCAAATCCGCTCACTTCCTACTTATAAAGAGTAAGTGGTCGGTGGAGGTACTAGCTGCTCTATATGTCAAGGAGATCGTAAGACTGCATGGAGTCCCATCATCTATTGTCTCGAATCGAGATTCGAGATTCACCTCTCATTTCTAGAAGGGACTACAGACTGCACTTGGTACTAAGCTCAACTTTAGTACCGCATTTCACCCACAAATTGATGGGCAGACTGAGAGAACCAACCAAATTGTTGAAGACATGTTGAGAGCCTGCACTATAGATTTCTAAGGTTACTGGAATGAGCACCTATCCCTAATTGAGTTCGCCTATAACAACAGTTATCAGGCGAGTATTAAGATGGCACCGTTCGAAGCACTATATGACAGAAACTGTAGATCTCCTACATGCTGGAATGAGGTTGGAGAACAGCAATGGCTAGGCCCAGACAAGGGATATTCAGGTGATTCGAGATCGGCTCAAGATTGCTCAGTCCAGACAAAGAACTATGCTGACAGGAGAAGGAGAGATCTGGAATTTCAAGTAGGTGACCATGTACTCCTAAAGGTATCACCTACCCGTGGTATCCAAAGATTTGGTGTTAAAGGGAAACTTAGTCCTAGATTCATCGGTCCTTTTGAAGTGCTCGAAAGGGTTGGTGAGGTTGCGTACCGACTGGCGTTGCCACCGAACTTGGCATATGTACACAATGTGTTCCATGTCTCCATGCTTAGGAAATATGTATATGATCCTACGCATATCATTCGCCATGAGAAGTTGGTGTTAGACATGGCATACGAAGAGAAGCCAGTCAAGATATTAGAACGGAAGGTGCAGCAACTCAAGAACCGTCTCATCCATGTGGTTAAAGTTCTGTGGAATAATCGTGGAGTGGAAGAAGCCACATGGGAACCAGAAGGAATCATCAGACGAAACTACCCCAATCTTTTCGGTAAGACATTCTCTCCATTCTGATCATATGAATTTGGGGACCAAATTCTTTTAAGAGGGGGAGAATGTAACAACCTGAATTTTTTGAAAAATAAAAATTTAATAATATTAAAAATTTAGCCAATTGGAAAATCAAAAAAAGAGGATTAATTCAAATCCACTAAATGAAAAGAAGTAACTGGTTTTATTAAATGGATCACATAAAAGTTATTGGGCCAAAATAAGGATTTTTAAAAGAGGAATAATAAGAAAATAGCCTAAATTCGTATCTTAAATATTACCTAAATAGAAAATGACTATTAAATTATTAAAATAACTAATATGGGTTGGAACTGGACTCCTAACCCTACCCTAATTGGTTGGCCACGAAATTGCATCCCAACCTAACCCTAATAGGAGTTGGCAAGCTTAGAAGGAGGAGAGAAATATGGAAATCTCGGAATTAAAGGGGAATTAGAGTCCTATTAGGAAATAGAAACTCAAGGAGCTTAAATACTCCTCAACCTCTCTATGGCCGGCCCTAACTCGTTGCTGGGGCTTGCTGGATGTGGAGAAGAGGAACTCGTGGGGAAAAGGCTGGACCGAGCTCCAACCTTCGTTCTTCAAGTTCTAAACCCTAGAAGACAAAATGAGTCAAAGGTAGGCATTCTCACAGGCTAAACACAATTAATTTCGTCTGTAGATAGTTCCAATCATCAGGAACAAAAGCCCTCTCGTTTCACTATTTTTCATCGAGCCAATCTTTTGTTCTATATTTTTGAAGTTCAGCAATTATCATGACCCCGAACCATCATGTTTAATTTCTATCTCCATATATACTCGATCCCATGCCATGAGATTTTAACTGGAGACACTGATGGTAGTTAGGCATCGTTTGCCCCTGAAAGCCCTAATTTTCATCCATCATACTGTGCGAATTAAATCTTCTATCTTCACTGTACCATGCTTTGTGTTCTCCGTGCTTATTCATGTTCTAAACCTGTCAAGACCATGGTTGTTTTCAAATTCCTAATTACTCTGAGTACTCTTGCATATCTAGATTAGTTTAAATCTGATTTCATGAATTTTCATCGTCTGTACATCGAGTTCTTGATTTATGAACGACCCTATGTCAAAACAAGGAAACCTGGACCGCAATCCAAGGCTTGTCCTTTTCCCGCTCGAACTCAGGCGCAGGACCTGAGAACGCGACGGCCCGATAGGTCGCGTTCTCAGGGCTGATCATGACTAGGGTTTGGCATGGCGAATCGGATCGGCCCGATTCAGCCGAATCAGATCGGATCAGGGGAGATCCGATCCATGATTCGGTTGATCCGATCCGATTCGCATGGGTACATACATACATACCCTTTCTTCCCATTTCTTCTTCATACTTATTTACCTGAATATCATTTAAGTAAATGTTAGTATTTATAGTTTCATTTACTTAAAATATTACATGTAAATAAGGAAGTACCCCCATTTGAATCTAATAAAAATATCAAAAAAAAAACATATCTCTTACTAATAAAAAGTCAACTCTCCCATCGAAGAAGAAAATCACGATTTCGGTGATTTTAGCGAAATGCTAACTTTATAATCTCTTGTAATTTAGCCTATCTAAAAATTTGATAGTTCAAATAAACCACATGGAACACTAAAAATTCAAAGTCCGGTAAAAAAAGTCAAACGTGCATGTGACTTCTCCAAGGGAGCCACTCTCCTACTGACAGCACAGTCTGTTTGAGACCTCTTAGGATTTGGTCAAACCTAAATTATTATCACTCAAACTCGTGAGAATTCACTTTCCAGTTTCTTTTCAATTAGAAAGAGTGAATTCTCATGACTTTGGGTGATGATAGTTTAGGTTTGACCAAATCTTGAGAGGTCTCAAGCAGACTGTGATATCAGTAGGAGAGTGGCTCCCTTAGAGAAGTCACATGTACGTTTGACTTTTTTTACCGAACTTTGAATTTTTAATGTTCTATGTGGTTTATTTGAATTATCAAATTTTTAGATAGGCTAAATTATGAGAGATTAGAAAGTTAGCATTTCGCTAAAATTACCGAAATTGTGATTTTCTTCTTCAATGGTATAGTTGACTTTTTATTGGTAAGATATATGATTTTTTTTATATTTTTATTAGATTCAAATGGGGGGTACTTCTTTATTTACATGTAATATCTTAAGTAAATGAAACTATAAATACTAACATTTACTTAAATGATATTCCGGTAAATAAGTACGAAGAAGAAACTGTGTTTCCCATGGGTAAATATACACACACACATATATATATACATATATTATGTGTTATATTAAATATATATATATATATATAATAATTCGGAGCGAATCGGACCGATTCGCTCCGATTCCATGCGAATCGGATCGAATCAGGGCGAACCCGATTCGGTCCGAATCACCGCTCCAGCAAACCATGATCGTGACATAGCTACCTATCGCGTTCTGAACGCGACAGGCGGTGGCGTCGCGTTCTGGCCGCCTGTCCTAACCAACCCGTCGCGATCCTTGAATGACCATGTCGCGTTCTGACTGTAACTACATACCCTGTTAACTGTCTTAAACAGGGTAAACGAAGTTGTTAAATATGGATATGTTTTAATTAATTAAAAGTCATTCACATAATCTTTTTATATCCATGATTCTATATGTCACATGCACACACTTGAACCATCTAATATAACTTGACTTGACATACAAATATCTCATAAAATATCTGGTAAATTATTGTAATATTGTATTTAAATTGTCCCATTTATTTTAAATGGACTTGTCTTCATTTTCTCGCGATGTTTGGGAATATCATTATCGACGCTCCACTATTCTAGAATTCCTCTAGAACGTCGCGTACTTGTTTCTATATACACACTTTCTTGACTTGGACAAACTCTCCGTCGGATATTCCTTCTGCCGGACTAGTGAATCCTTGTTCAAGGCCTCCGTAAGACTCCTCTGTCCATGGATTCCCACATGGTCGACGAGCTAGTTGTACCATAACGCCCATTACACCTTAGGAATCAATATGATCCAAACGGCTATTAGAAGTTCGCTCTTATCTTGAATCACGCCAGACCTCTCGACCTGTGCATAACATGGCCAGTGGAAGGGTAGTGAATTCCACCTGACTGCCAACATCAATCGCGTGTGTTGTGCAACTGTTACTATCGCCTATTTATTCGACGATTCATGCGCATTGACCCTTAGTTCTCGTCTATACTCTACTTGCTCATCTATTCATACTCTCTCTACTATCTCGTCTATTCATCTAATACTCTCATCTATTTCTTGGTACTCTCTATTGGCCATTGACTGATTGTCTAAAGATAAACAATATAACTAATGTCTGGCAATATATAAAGGGTCCGGTCTGGTCCTGGGATGTGCGCCCGAAAGTGCTATTTTCCTACGGTAGTTAAATGATCCGAGTGTTTGGCATTACACTCAAGTGCTATCTATCTCGACTATCTAAATGACAATCAAAGTGCTATACTATACTCGTTGTGCTATCGTTATACATTGTGCTATTTGTGCTATGGCCATCCTGCTCTTGTGCTATGCTCGACACTTGTGCTATATTTGGAAACTTGTGCTATATTTGGAAACTTGTGCTATTTCAATCACATGTTATCGTGCTATCATGTTACTTGACTCTCTCGCTCTATCTTTAGTTACTCTGTCATTCAATGTATTAATCATTTAAAGCATGCTTGATCCTGAGGTTTAAGTCCTACTGGACGTTATCGCTCACCATGCGTTATTTGTCATGTGTTATCAGGTGAGACCGAGGATGATGCTTACACTCAAGAGGACGGGAATGACCAAGAGTGAAGTCAAGAGTACCCTAGTGTCTTAGTATTATGTTAAAGTCTGTGTTAGTCTTTTACTTTTATTCGATGTAATTGGGCCCTATAGAATGGCTCTGATATTAGTGGTTGTAATAGACATTTGAGGAATTATTAATGAGATGCATTTGCTTTAGTATTTACTCTTTGTCCAATGGTTTGATGTCTATTATACGCTCTGTACCCGTTTACTTGCAACTGTCTCACGTTCCGATATTTCGCGTCGGGGCGTGACAATATTGCACATAGAACTAAGGTCAACTGGTTAAAATGGAGAAGTGCATCAGGAGTCCTCTGTGATCATCGTATAGCAGAGAAAGTTAAAATGAAGTTTTATAGAATGGTTGTAAGACCTGCTCTATTATATGGTACCAAGTGTTGGGTAGTAAGAAAAAATACATTAACAAAATGTGTGTAGTAGAGATGAGGAAGTTGAGATAAATGTGTGATAAGACTAAGAAATATAGTATTAGAAATAAGCACTTCCGTGAGGACTTCAGGATAATATCTCTATTGATAGTAAAATAAGATAAAATAGACTCAAGTGGTTTGAACGTATGCACTGTTGTCCTAATCAGCATTAGTTAAAAGATGTAAGCAAATCTTAGTAAATACTAGTAAAAGAGCTCAGGGAAAACCTAAAATAAGATGAGGCGATGTTATTAGGAAGGGAATTGGCTTCTTGAGTTTAAACACGGTATAATACTTGATAGAAATCTTTGGCGAAATAGGATTCATGTAGCCGAGCTCAAATAATGGGATAAGGCTCTGAGTATGATGATAAAAGATTCTAGGGGTATACATGTTATTAGAGGTTGTTTGAAAAGAACTTTTTATTTATGTTTTCTAATATTGTTTCTCTTCTTCGATATTAGTTTTCTTCGTTCTTTTCTCGATATGTTTATCTGTTCAACACATGGAGAATATGGATTTGAGGCCCTTATGCATATAGTTAAGGGTTCGTCATCATCTCCCACATGTGAACTTCAGGTGATTCGGAGTTCGTGCGCTGGACCACTCCCCGTCGATAAATCGACGTTTCTTTTACATCGAGGAGAACTCAAACACCTTTGATACATGTCTAGACCTCTTAATTATTGAAAGGAATTCATTGAAGGGAAAACACCATTCAAACAGATTGGGGGTTACCCGTAGCCTTATTATTTGTCTTTTCGAATGGGACTAGGATTGGTTTACCAAAATACTCCCTTGGATAGGGGCTGATTTATGCAATCTCCCCTTTAATGGGAACTGATTTGCCTCTTTGTTCATGAAATGAGGACTGATTTGTAAAATACCCCTCAAGATGGGGACTGGTTCAGAAATCCCTTCATATTTAAGGACTGATTTACATATGGCCCCTGAAATGAGGACTGGTTTGCAAGATACCCCTCAAGATGATGACTGATTCAGAAATCCCTTCATATTTAAGAACTCTTTTGTCATTTCTTTATCATATGAGAATTGAACTTGTAGTTTCCCTCATGGACGGGACTATATAATGATTCTTTCTTGGATATCATTCCATAAATCGTTATTTCTGAATTTTCAGAAAGATTATTCACATCTAAAAGCATTAATTTCAGATGGTTCCATGTTTTTTTTTATTGTTTATACAAATAAACAAAGTTCAGGGGTTTATCTGTAACGATTTTTTTGTCAAGACACAGAAATAATACCCCTGTCATATGTGCACCAAGTAAACACAGTTGGTAATCTTCTTCCTTCTTTGTTTTGTATAAACATGAATTTTGACAAGAATAATCCATCAGTGATATTTCGAAGTCCATGAGGACTGTTTTACAAAAAGTACATGGCTTATATGTAGCCTTGCCTGTAGTAAACAGAACACAACACTTCACAGCAGGGAAGCCTTGGGCGATTTCTGGAATCCAAGACTTTGGTGAAAAAATTCCCCCTTCTCTTCTTGGAGGTGCTCCTCTTATATAGGAGTTTGGGTGGAGACTTGGTGGTCCAACGGGTTTCCCTTCCGCGTCCCAACGGCACTTGGCCATCACTGTGAGTTTTCCTCCCCACCTCTGTCCATTTTTTTTTTGTTCGGAGGAGACAAAAAAGAGGGAAGCCCCACCGAGGCATATATACGAAGGGCCGTCGAGAGGGAGAGAGAGAGTGAGTGTGTGTGTGTGTGTGTGTGGTGTGTGTGTGACACAAACCTCGGGTTATATAATTTAGCTCCAGATTACACAATATGGTCCAATTGGCACCTACGCTATTTTGCTCCAAATTACACAATTAAATTAGAAATACACAATTTGCCTTCAGATTACATTGTTTGGCTCCACATTATACAATTAGACCAGAGATATACAATTTGTCTCTATGTTATAATATTTGGCTCCATATTATACTATCTGGCTCTTGATTACACAATTTGGCTCCATGTTATATTATTTGGCTCTAAGTTACACAATTCGGTTGCGGGTTACACTATTTAGCTCCAAGTTATATTATTTCTCTCATTTATACAGCTTGACTTCAGGATACACTATTTTGCTCTAAGTTACACTTTTTGCCTTTAAGTTACACTATTTTGCTCAAGATTACACAAGTCAGCTCTAGATTACACTATTTTGCTCCAAATTATAAAATTTGGCTCCAAATTATACTATTTTGTTCTATGTTACACTATTTGTCTTCAGGTTACACTATAGGTTATACTATTCGCCTCCAGGCTACACTATTTGGCTCCTGATTACACAATTAGACTAGAGATGCACAATTAGACTCCGTTACACTATTTGATTTTAAGTTGCACTATTTGACTTTAGGTTACACAATTTAACTTTAAATTACATTGTTTGACTTCAAGTTATACAAATTAGCTCCAAATTACACAGTTTGACTCCAGATTATACTATTTATCTCATTTACCCAGTTTGGCTTTAGATTATACTATTTTATCCTAGATTACACTATTTGGCTCTAGATTATACTATGTTGTTGCACAGTTTGACTCCAGATTACACTACTTGATTTTAGGTTACACTATTTACTACAAGTTACACAATTTGACTCCAAGTCACACTATTTGTCTCATTTACGTAATTTGCCTCCAGGTTACTTTATTTGCCTCATTTACACAAGCCTCTCTGTGTATGCGTGTGTATGTATGTGCCCACCCCACCATCTCTCTCCCTCTCCACCCCCACCACCTCTCTCTCACTATCAACGGCCTTCGCATGTATACCATGCATGATGTACGTGCCACTGAGAGTGTGATGAGTCTCTCCATACCTCGCCACCATCTTCCTCTACTGTTGTTTGCACCACCTCACTTTGTACGCGTTCACTCTCTCCCTGTCCCATTGTCTCTCTCTCCCCCAATTAACGGCCTTCGCATGCATGCGATGTACATGCCACCGTGAAAGCAATGAGTTGCCACATGCCTTCACATTCCGCCTTCCTATTTAGATGATTACCTTCTTGTTCAAATTTTTGAAGTGCCAATTTAAATTTTTGAATCCGAAATATGAATTACTCGGAATTAACAGTTCGAGTGTTAATGATTAATCAAATTAATCTTTATGAAATTTAAACCATTTTTGAAATATACCATGTTTGTCTCAAAATTAATTATTATCAATAACTAATTTAATATTAACAAAAATAGTAGAAAACACTTTTCTTTGTTTTAAACAATTTAAAAGCACACCATCTTCTTGGAGAATTAATTTTGAGACAATTTGAATTTTTAAATTTTCATGACATGTAAAAATTCATCTAAAATCAATAAGATTAATAATCCTATTTTTTTTAGAATTTTTTTACCCTGAAATTTAGAGTTTTAATCAAATCATCTAAATAAGGGTATATGCATAAAATCCTATTCTTTAGGGTCTCGAGGCACTGCTAAATAGGTTTCTTCCTTCCCTTCTCTCTACCCTGCACTCTCTCTCTTCCCCCACTCTCCTCTCTCTCTCTCTCTCTCTCTCTCTCTCTCCGTTCCTCTCTTTCTCCACCCCGTGCTCTCTCCCACACACTCTCTCCTCTCCATTCTTCTCTCTCTCCTCTTGTACTTTCTCTCTTTCTCCCCTAGTGCGTTTTCTCTCCCCCCACTCTTTCTCTCTCTCCCTCCCCCATGGCTCCCTCTCTCTCTCTCCTATGTGGCATAAAAAAAAGAAAAAAAAACAAAGTGGATGTGGCGGTTTTTGCCACATGGCAAAAAAATAGACATGGTTTTGTAAATATTTTTGAGTGGGTCATATTTAGGTAAATATTTTTAAATAAGATTTTTTTAATAAATTTTCTCATCACAATCATTAGATTGTAAATAGTGTTGGAATATGGAGCTTGAGGCCCTAAATTCTCTAATGTGCGGTTACGCACATACAGATCGACCAATGTGGTCATCACAGGGCTCAAGGAGGCAGTGCTCCTTGCAGGGGATTTCAAGGAGGAATGCCCCCAGAAGAAAATTTTAATTTGCAAAGCAAATAGACAAACGTCGTTTGTTTATACATATGTGGTTATGATATATGTAATCATACAAATAAATTTACACATTTATATACGTATAGAATATAAACATAATCACATGCATATCTCTTAAATGTACTATTGTAATTAAATTAATTAATATTATATCTTTATAGTATATATATCATATTAATGAACACTTTATACATATATGTGCGTGTTAATATACATACAATCATATATTAATGCAAATATAGTAATAATATATTCGTATAGTTAATGTTTACATATATGATAATGAATATAAATGGTTGTACATATATTAATGTAAACATAATAATCATCATCGTCAAAACATTATCCCATTATTTGGGGTCGGCTACATGAATCATTTTCCACCAAAGATTTCCATCAAGTGATATATTTGTGTTTAAACTCAAGAAGTCCAAGTCATTCTTAATAACATCACACCATCTCATTTTAGGTCTTCCATTTACTGACATCCAATAAGATTTGGTCACATCTTTTAACCGACACCGAATTAATGCATATATATGACATTGTATATGTATAACATTTGTGTGGCACTAGAATTAGTCGGATCGGCTTAGGATTGGCCAATCTAGGCCGATTTGATCCAATTTCAGCCGATTTAGTCCGATTTCAGCCGATTCGGTTCGATTTCAGCCGATTCGGCCGGAATTTCACTGATCTAGGGGGCTACCCACCTAGAATCAGATTAGCCTAGGCCGATTTGATACAAAATCGGCCGATCCCAATCCAGATCAACCGATTTTGCTTCCATGCTTATAGGGTTCAAAACAAGGTACGTTTTGGCTAGCACTCACTATTTGGCCATTTTAAATCTTCAACAGTACATGACACTGTTGGAGTTCAAAATATAGAAAGTTTTGTCAGCACTCACTGATTGGCCATTTTAAATCCTCGCAGGTGTCATCCTCACTACTTGGTAATTTTTAAATCCTCACCAATGCATAACACTGATGGGGTGCAAAATAAGGAAAGTTTTGGTCAGCCTCAGTGCTTGACGATTTTAAATCCTCACTGGTGCATGACACCGGTAAGGTTCAAAATAAGAAAAGTTTTGGTCAATACTCACTATTTAGCTATTTTAAATCCTTATCAATTCATGACATCAATGAGGTTCAAAATAAGGAAAGTTTTTGTCCAACCCCACTGTATGGGCATTTTAAATCCTCACCAATGTGTAACATTAGTGACGTTGAACATAAGGAAAGTTCTTTGCAGCCGTCACTACATGGCCATTTTAAATCCTCAACGATGTGTGACACTGCTTGTTCAAAATTAGAAAAGTTTTGACAACCCTCCCTGCATGGCCATTTTAAATCATCACCGATGCATAACACCTGTGGGGTTCTAAACAAAGAAAGTGTTTTGCTAGGCTTCACTGGGGTAGCCATCTTATCACGCACAGTAAGGTTCAAAATAAGCAAAGTTTTTTACTAACCCTCATTGCATGGCCATTTAAAATTATCACTAGTGCATGACACCAATGAGGTTCAAAACTTCAAATAAGGAAAGTTTTAGCCAACACTCATTATTCAGTCATTTTAAATCCTGATGCGGGACGGGAAGAGGGAAAGAGGCCGAGAGGGAGAGAAGGAGAGAGGGTCGCCGAAGAAAAAAGGGGGAGGAAGGGAGGAAGGCCAGAATCCACCGGAGGGGGAAGGGAGAAGAGGAACAGAGGCGCTGTCACGCCCCAGCGCGGAATATCGGAGAGCGAAGGCAGTTGCAAGAAAAGGTATAGAGCGTATACTAGACATCAAACCATTGCACACTGAATAATACTAAAGCAAATCTTTCTCATTAATAATTTTCCAAATGTCTAGTTACAACCACTAATATCAGAGCCATTCTGCAGGGCCCAATTACATTGCAATAAAAGGAAATAACTAACTACAACTCTAAGATAACATAATGACTCAAGGGTACTCCTGGCTTCACTCTTGGTCATTCCCTTCCTCGTGAGTGTATGTGTCATCCTCGATCTCACCTGAGAACACAACATCAAATACGTAGGGTGAGCAATAACGCCCAGTAAGACTTAAGTCTCAGGCTCAAGCAGGCTTTAAATAATTAGTGCATTAAATGGCAGAGTAACTAAAGATAGAGAGAGTTATGTAAAGTCGAGAAGTAAGAGCACAAGTAACATGGTTCAAATAGCAGATGAATCAAGTATAGTACAACGAATAAGATCGAGTCGATATAAAGCAACACAACAACACGATGGCAAATAACGTCAACATCAAGCAACATGTATAGCAAGGAGAGAGAAAGTAGTTGGCCATATAGAGAGTAAATTGCACTTTGATTGATTTTCTTATCAATCGAAATAGTCTGGCACTTTTGATTAACTTTCGTCAATCGAGATAGTAATTGCACTTTGGTTATCCGAAGATAGCAGGGAGAGAGTATAGCACTTGTTTGTCAAAAGACAACGAGAGAATATATCACTTTGTGTTGATTGTCTTAGATTAATCTTGATAGTATGGCACTTGGATGTAATGCCGACATCCTGATCATTTAACTCCCGCGGGCAAACGGCACTTTAGGGCCCTATTGCGCTGGCATTGGTTATATTGTTTATCTTTAGACAATCAATTAATGGCCAATTTGAGAGTACCAAGAAATAGATAAGAGCACTAGATGAATAGATGAGATAGTAGAGTGAACGTGAATAGGTGAGAGCTAGTGGACAATTGCGCGTAACACGACGAGTAAACAGGCGATAGTAACAGTTGCACAACACGCGCACGTCGTATTGGCAGTCAGGCGGAATTCACGATCTACCCGCTGGCCATGTTATGCACAAGCCCAGAGGTCCGACGTGATTCAAGGTAAGAGCGAACTTCTAATAGCCGTTTAAATCATATCGATCCCTAAAGGGGTGATGGGTGTTGAGGTACAACCGGCTCGTCGACCATGTGGGAATCCATGATCAGAAGAGACTTACGGAGGCCTTGTGCAAGGGTTCACTAGTCCGGCGAAAGGAATATCCGACGGAGAGTTCACCACAAGCCAAGAAAAATGTGTATATAAAACAGGTGCTCGACGTTCTAGAGGAATTCTAGAACAGTGAAGCGTCGATATCGGTGTATAAACAACGCAAGAAACGAATACAAGTCCTTTAAAATAGGGCAATTAATATTCTTTATTTCAATAATTTACCAGATACATTATGAGATATTTTATGCCAAATTTCAGCCATATATGGATGGTTCATGTGTGTGCATGTGTAAGAAATCATAGATAGAAATAAAGTCGTGAAATATGTATTTTAAAACATTCAATATAGCTCCATTTTTTGGCAAGGTTTTTACTGGGGGTATAACGGTAACAAGGCGTAAGAATTATTTAGAAAGTGATAGAAATATTTTTATGGGTTTTTCACCAAATTCTTGTGAAGGCAACATAGGGCTGTAAGGGTGGCGACATGTGCCAGGCAGAACACGACAGGAGCATGTAAGGGTCGCGACATGGCTTGCAGATCAGGTTCTGAGAATGCGACGGCTCACCTGTCGCCTTCTTGAATCCGACAGGTAGGCTGTCGCAATCGGAGCCCAGAAAGCGACATGTCAAGGCGTCGCCTTCTGGTTGTCTGCGCCTGACTCTGACAGGAGTCAGACCAGACATTGGATTGCGGACCAGGGATTTCAATTGTTGATACAGGGTTGTTCAGAAATCCATAACTAATTATATACACGATGAAAAATCATGAAATCAGGGGCAAATGAAACTAGACATGCGAGGGTACTTCCAGTAAATAGGAATTCGAAAGAGAGCATGGTTTGAATATGGTTTGAGAACGAACAAGAACGAGTAACATAGAACATGACACAGAGAGAAAGATCGATTAAATTCGATCAACATGCTCGATGAAATTTAGGGCTTTTAGGGGCAACGATGCCTAACATGCATCAGTTCCTACAGTAAAAATCTTGTAGCATGGGGTTGAGTATACAAGGAGATCAAGAGTTAAGAAGAGGATTCGGGGTCATGTAAGTTGCAGAACTTCTAAATTCAAGAAGAAAATATTGGCTCGATGGAAAATTATAAAACATGAGGGTTTTGTTCCTGATGCATGGAACAATCTACAGACGAAATATTAGGATTTTAGCTTGTGAGAATGCCTACCTTTGACTCGGTTTGTCTTCTAAGGTTAGAACTTGAAGAACAAGGGAAGAAGCTTCAAGCACTTCTTCTCTCCACGAAATCCTCTCCTCCTTAGCCTCTTCTCCACGTCCAGCAACTCTTGGCAACGAGCTAGGGTTGCCCAAGAGAGTTTAAGAGGTGTATTTATGCAAGTATGTATTTCTATTCCTACTACTACTCTAATTCCTCTTTAATTACGAAATTTCCTTACTCACCTTCCTTCCTTGCTTTCCAATCTCTATTTAGACTTGGAAGAGATCCAAATTTGTGCTAACCCATATGGGGTAGGTTTAGGAATCCAACTCCTACTCTAATTGCTTATTTAATGCATTAAATATGCCTTTCCAATTATGATATAATTAAACTCCGAATTTAGGGTATTTTCTTATTATTCTCCCCTTGGAAATTCATATTTTTGACCCAATAAATTCTAGAGGGTCCATTAAGCAAAGCTCATTATTCTTTTCCATTTAATGGGTTTTATTTAATGCTCTTTTCGTTTAAGTATCCATTTAGCTAGGTTTTAATTCTTTATTTAAATTTTTATTTTTCTTAAAAATTCAGGTTGCTACAGGCGCACCCCTCAAAGCAGAGGCTAGGCCATTTTGTTTTTTTCTTCAAACATTCATTGCTCAAACGTGGGGGGGTTACATGTATTTAAAGACCCACATGGCCCTTCTCACCTACCAAGGACCCAAAAGACCAAAATACCCCTTTCTAAATACATAAAATTTTAAAAGAGAAAATTACATCAAGTGGGCCTCTAATGGGCCAAACAAGGTAAACAAATGGCCCATGGATCCTTTGGTGCAATTTTTCGATTCTCATCATTCTCCCTGGTTCGAAAAAATTCGTCCTCGAGTTTTGAAGTGAAGTAGTATCCACGGGGAGATGAGGGAAGAAGCGAATCCAACTGATATCATGAAAACCTCTTGGACCAATGTGTAAAGAAGAATCGCGTTGCTAAATGGGTAGTGCGCCTCAATCTCGCTCCAAATGTGATCGAAGTCATACAGGCTGGTAGCATCCACAATGGGCTTCAACTGGTCAACCACAATCTCCTTTATCCTTGGCTCAAGCTTCTCTACAGGGACGTCTTCATCTGCTTCAGACAACTCCGATTCAATCTGTCTATAGTACTCATCTTCTAGTGCGGAATCAGCTACATAATGTATTTCTTTCATTTGCTCTTCATACTCCTCAATCAGCGTCGGGTCGACCACATAATGCACTTCTTTAGGTTGTTCTTCATGCTCATCCTCACGTGCTGGGTCGACCTTGTAAACAACCCTCTGTAGAGTAGCAGCAAACATGTCGAAGATGTCGCGTAATTGGCGAAAGTCATTTTTGAAAGCTACCCAATCAGGATCTTCAGACAATCTCTAATAGGGACTTGGGTAGTCGGTAGTCATCGCTAGAAGTCTCGACAACGTTCATGAAAGACTTACAGAGATGGCACGTAAAACGATGCTTGTCTTCGATGTCAGCACACTGATCGAGTTGGCATCGTTGCGAGGAAGACATCGCCGCAAACGGCGCAGAAAACGGAGCACAGATAAGACGGGTGTGCTGGCGGTGCAATAAGAGCCTGGTGCACCGCCAGGCACTGTAGTAGGCCGGATGGGGGGGAACCCAACCAGCTGACCCGGCCCCTTTAAAGGGGTCGGGCTTCCTCCTTCCACCTCTTCTCTAACCCTCACGCAGGGAGGAGTCAGAGAGAGGAAGAGAAGGGGGACTGTCGCGGCTCTAACGGCGGGGAAGGTGGTCGCCGGCGGCGACGATGGCGAACGGCGTGTCCAGCGGCAGCGGCGACAACGGCGGAGGCTCCAGTCAGGGGCGGCCTCGTTCCCCTCTCTGTCCTCTTCTTCTTCCTGTTCTTTGGGGGTCCGAGGGAGGAGGCAAGACAGCGGGAAGGGGGGGCAAGCCCCACGCGGAGGTGGGCGGGGCGGCCCGCGGGGCGCCGACAGGAGCTCTAGCGGAGTCGGCTCCTTCTCCTTCCTCCTCTACTTCTTCTTTTTCTTCTTCCGGTGATGGGGTTGGGCTTGAAAGAGGGGGGGGGGGTCGCGAGGGAGAGAATGGAGGCGGGAGGGTGTGACGGACGTGGGGGAGAAGGCGAAGCAGGGGGGTGGGGGAAGCTCTGCGCAGGGGTCTCAGGAGAGGGGGGGGTAGCGGATGGGGGAGAGGTCTGCGCAGGGGGTGGGGAACCTCTGTGCAGGGGGGGCGAGGAAGTTGGGTTGGTGTGATGGGGGGTCGCAGGGCTCAGAAGAAGTGAGAGAGGGAGTTCCAGGAGAGAGAGAGAGAGCTGAGAGCGGCGAAGGAGAGTGCAGAGGGGGAGCAAACGGCAGCGGACAGCCGGCAAGGGACCGAGGTTTGCTATGATACCAATTTGGTGTGGGACAGGAAGGGGGAAAAGAGGCCGAGAGGGAGAGAAGGAGAGAGGGTCGCCGAAGAAAAAAGGGGGAGGAAGGGAGGAAGGCCGGAATCCACCAGAGGAGGGGAAGGGAGAAGAGGAATAGGGGCACACCCCTCAAAGCAGAGGCTAGGCCATTTTGTTTTTTCTTCAAACATTCATTGCTCAAACGTGGGGGGGTTACATGTATTTAAAGACCACATGGCCCTTCTCACCTACCAAGGGCCCAAAAGACCAAAATACCACATAAAATTTTAAAAGAGAAAATTACATCAAGTGGGCCTCTAATGGGCCAAACAAGGTAAACAAATGGCCCATGGATCCTTTGGTGCAGTTTTTCGATTCCCATCAAATTCTCACCAATGCACGACGCCAATGGGATTCAAAATACGGAAACTCATAGTCGACCCCTCACTGCATGGCCATTTCAAATCTCCACCAGTGTTATCAAAAAAGAAAACTCTTGGTTGTTGTCACTGCTTGCCTTCTTAAATACCTACCTGTGCGTGACAATGATGGGGTTCAAAGGTAATAAGCAAGCTGCCCCCACATTACCCCTGGCGATTCTGACCCTCACTGGTGCATGACACCGGTGAGGTTTCAAAATCATTAATGAGCAAGTCTAGTAGGTGCAAAGGAAAACCCAATGCTGAAACGATGTATATCACCGGTGGGGTTCTCAACAAGGTAGAGAAGGCTAGAACTGCCTTTCCCCCCATGCTGCCCCCTCTCCCTTTATATAAAGGGGGACACAGCCCTTGCTTCAAGCCAAGGAAAAAGAGGAAAAACTCAACAAAAAAAGGGTAGAAAATCTCAAGAAGAGAAGGAGAAGGGGGCGACTCAACTAAGAGGCTTTCTCTGCACCAAGGAAGGAGAAGAAGAAGAAGAAGAGAAATAAGAAAGAAAACTTAGGTTAGTCCCTGAAAAATGGATAAAGTTTGAATTCGAAATAAAGGAAAGAATCCTCACCATTGCACGAGACTGGTGAGGTCTTAAATGAGGAAAGAAGGGAAGGTTTAAGGGAAGATGAAACTACACGGTGGGATTCAAAATAGGGAAAGTGAGGTTGTCTATGGCTGCTCCTCCACCTCTATATAAAGAGGACTACTACTCCTTGCAAAACACACAGAAATCAAGTGAGAAAGCTCAAAGGAAAAGGCAGGGAAACAGTACAAAGCACACTCCACCAGACAAGAAAAGAGGAGAGAGAAAAAGAAGAAGAAAAAAAAGGAAACTCAAAGTAGGGGAGTAAAAATAGAAGAAAAGAGAGAAGTCTAAGCTAAAAATGGGATGAGGATCAGCTTGAGGAGACCCCCCTTGAAGTCCAACTCTACACAAGAAAGATAAAGGGGGAAATTTACAAATTTGCAGTCAAACCGTCTGCAAATCAATTCCTTAATGAAGACCCTCTTTAGTTGTTCAATTTTACCCAAGTCTTCGGATGACTTGTAATATGCATGTGACATACTAAAAATGAGAAGTTTTAATCTTGAGGATATGAAATCACAATGATACCCTATTTTTAGGGAAATTGCAATTAGACCCAATTTTTTAGATAATTGCAATAAAACCCTATTTTTCTAGTTAATTGCAGTTATGCCCTAATTTATTACTGCTTACTCTTTTAACCTTTGTTCCATATGCAATTATGACAATTATTCCTCCAAGGAGTAGTCTAAAATCTAAATGTCTTAAACAAGATGTGTTAATAGGGAAAGAACAAGAAAACAATATGATAAGGACAAAATGAACAAAATATATAATTCAAATATCCGAACAAATAAAGAAGGGTAAGCATAAACATGGATGATGAATCAACAAACAAATAATGACAATACAACTACTATGACTTTTTAGAAACTTCCCCTTTTAAACTCCCTCCTTTTTTAATGTTGTATTATGGACGCCATGTGGTGGTTAATCGGGTGTCATTGATAATCGATGTAATTAACATCAACTTACATTGATAAGGAGAAGCAAAGGGCACAAGCCTACATCAATAGGCCTAGTCCAAATAACACCAAAACATCAATGAATAAAGAAAACAAATCGTGAGAGAATCTATATTAAAAAGTTTTTTTCTCACAAAAACATTAGGTCAAGGGTATACATGCAATTATCCTTATTTAGCATAGTTGTCAAGACGTGCTTGGGCTCCATGTGGGCCTAAGTGCTTAGGCTCCCGCCTAAGTGGCGCTTAAGAGCCAAGGATGACGTCTAATCTGGGCTATTTCAAGAGTGTCCCTCTATATAATATTTATTCTCTAAAAATATATATTATATAATACTCATAAAAATTAAATAAAAAGATCATAATGTGGCAGATATTATTGAATCAACATATCACAAAATTTTGAAGAGAAACATTGAAATAATTATGTATAAATGAAACATCAAATATAAACTTATGTACCTCTGCCTCATAATTTAAGGTTTAATGATTATGTTCACATAGTCATTAGATTGTGTGTGCCGCACCGGTTGGGGGATGGGGGTGATGGGGAGGCCGGGAGTTGCTGTTGCACTATGTGCACACTGCACAGTGACACAGGTGGAAGGGCAGGGGGAGAAGGGGGGAGAACCCGGCTTGGGGGTTGGGAGGTCGGGGATTTGGTTGGGGGGGTGGGGGTGTTAGTGGAAGTGGACCTCACTGCAGGCTTTCTGGGGTCGGGGAAGGGCAGGTGGGGGGAGGAGGGGACATCTGAGAGAGGGGAGGGGGCTTCTGGAGTCCAGACTGATAAAGAGAGAGAGCCGGTACCTCAAAAAGAAGCTTTGCGGCGGCGGCGCTGACAGCTAGAGGCGTCGCCGGTGGCAGCCGGAGGTAGATGCCACCGGAGTCATAGTAGGAGCATGGGGCGAAGGGGTATTGACCCTAGCTGGAGCTTCAAAGAAAGGAATCGCAATTGGGGCCGATCGGGGCAAAGGGCTTTAAAACGGGATTCGAGTGCAGATCGGGCAGGTCTCAGACCCTTAATGGGTCTAAGCGTTCAAGCGGTCCTAGGCAAACACCTTGGCCGTCTTAGCGGTGCCTTGGGGTGCTTTTTTGCCCTTTTAAAAGGCGGGCTCGTTTTAAGCAGTAACGAGAGCGCCTTTGCATTCAGGCGGCGCCCAGGCGCCCGCCTTGACAACTATGTTATTTAATAATATGAGAAGATTAAAAAAGGATAGATTAGTCCTTTTTAGACTTAATCTATCCAAAATTAAGCTAAACAAATGGCAGATAATGGCAGGGGTATATATTATGATCAGACATGATGTATTATGGTGGTATAGATGACAATATCAAGAATACAGGGGTACACAGTAGAATATGCAAGATTTGAGGGTGGACATGTATTTGTATCGTAATGTATGTATATTCACTTTTTTTTCCATGAATAACTCTTTGTGTGCCTCTCTTCAATGTCATTGAACAACTTTCATCCTCTGCCGGAGGGGCTATCTCGATGTGGTTGAGTGCAAAGGTTGTATATCATTGGCTGTCACTCCAGAAAACACAATGGATCCATATTCCGCAAAGATCTATTGTCACAAATCAATTGTTTGTATATACAGCAAGGAAATGTTGTTCAACTGAGATGCAAGACAACAAGCACTATGAAGCTTGTAACTGCATATAGATCATTGTAAAGAGATTGACAATTCAAGCAGCCAAATTTGTGATCACAATGGGATTGCCGGCTTGGTCAGAGGATAAAGTTTGGACTGCACAACAGCTAGAAGTTCAAGAAAAATCATCTAGAACTGTGCAAAGAATCACCAAGATAACAAGAGGGCTTAAAAGAAGAGGTAAAAAGGTTCAAGATTACACCCAGCAAAAGAAATACATAAGGGAAAAGGATAAGAAAGGGATAATGTCTATGATCCTTAAGTTCATTGATTACTCTAAAGAAGTGAGTCGGTGGAATCACATAATAAGAAGGTTCAGCAGTCATCACAATCAGTTCCAAATTGCAATTGAACATGGGGCTGCCTTTGGAAAAAGAATAGCATAAGATGAAATATCCCTTTGAGTAGTCTTGTTTATGCAAGGGTTACATTGTGGACCTCACATTAAAGGATAAAAAAAGTGGAATGGCAATTCAAATTTGACCTCCTGTTGAACAGAGGTCAATTAGAAACAAAAGAAATGGTAGTCAATCAATTAAAGCTCCAGCAGATATGAGACAACCGCATCTGTACTGTAACATGGCATGATGCCAGATACAGTTGTGTTCTTTCACCCGTTAGTTGGCTCTTAAAAGTCAAACAATGAGCAATGATTGGAATGTACTGCTCTGAATGCAAAACACAAGAAAATTTATTGTCGCATATGGGTACACAATAAAAAGAATCTCAAATCTCTGAATATATACCAATTAACCACCACTTGCAACAATCACATTCCTCCAGAAATGTTCTGAAGTCTTGTGCTTACCTTATTACGGGCACGTATAACTTCTTCTTCAGAAACTTGGCTTGCCAGTCTCCTTAGCTCTTGCATTACAACAACAGACAAATCTTGAAGTCTAGTGGGCTGCATACGGAACATAACAAGAACAAAAACAGTGACAGATAAGACACAATGTCCATACCATAAGAGACAGAAATGATGAGATAGGACAATGAAAAAGCAAAATATGCCTCGGAGTAAGTGATCAGAGCCACCACAGATAAACAATTTCAGATATAAATTATAATGATGTCTAACTTCACTAAACTTTGTAGAAACAGAATAGACAGGTTATTCCCCAAGGCTATGTGATTTTGTCAAGTAGCCAGCTTTGCTCTCAGGCTGAAAGGTTGTCAGACTATTAGGTCATGACTCATGCCCAAGTTAATTTCAGCTTGGTCTCTGTCAAATCCTGAACTCAAAACTGATAGAATGGTGAAACAAGTTATTCACCATGCAACCAAAACTAAGTTTAAGTTCCGAGTGCGAGTTCAGGGAGTACCAACACTTGATAATCTGTCTATGCGCAACAAGGGCCACATGCTTTAGTTATTTCTACCTAGGTACACTACATCTATTACATCTTCATCATATAAAATAAAACCAAATTATTAATGGATTTTAGAGCAAATGCAATTTTCTCCTCCACACTGCTGCTGTTTATGCTGTTTATTGTGGGGGGGAGGGGGGGGGGCTCAAAGATTAGAGATGATTTTATGCTTTGTATATGGTTGTAAATAATAGAATGATTACATATTCACCTTCAAAAAATAGAATGACTACATATTTGCCCTTCTTTGTCCTTAACATTCATATACAAAATGAAGATTTAGTTGTACATTGTAACTAGTTCCGATAAAATAATTTCCCGAGGAAGCACAAGACAAAGGGGGCAAAAAAAGAATAGAACAAAGAACTAGGTGACCATAACCTGAGATATTCAGCACGCAAAGCTCATGGTCAAACTAAACTTATGAAAATACATGCTGAATGACGGTAATATTTTGGCCCAGTTGAAATTATTTCTATGAAACACTAAGACTCGTTGAAAAAATGAATCATTACCCAGACATCAATCATCCTTACCCATACATCAATCCTCTAAAAGGGATACCAGATACCAAGACTGGGAAATGTTGGACAAAGGGAGATTTAACAAAAAAGATATTAGCATTTATTTAGGTAGCTGGATCACATCAATGGATGTTACATGATATTTTTTCAGCGATTCTATTTAGTTTGTGTATTTAATCATATAACTGCCTAGGCACCTTTGTTATTCATATCACATGCCATGACCTTCAGGTAGGGCTCAAAGACTTAATCTTGATCCTTCATTCTCCTTCACTTTAGAGAATGGCTGCATGTGCGCCACATGTCTCATTCTCGACACCTTCATCATTCTGCAGGGATTGAACATTGACTACAAGCCTTAATGAATTTCAGCAAGGAAATCACACTGCAACAACCATGGAAGGAAGAATCGCCGGGATCGAGCCAGAATCGCTCGATCCCGGATCGGATCGACCCCCCAAGGACCGATTCCCCCTTGAAGCCCCCCAAAACCCTACATTTCCGGCTGGATCGACCCAACTCAGTAGGATCTGAGTTGGATCGCTCGAGTCGAACCGGGATCGATCGATCCCGGCTCGATTCAGTCGATCCAGACTGATCCAGGTCGATTCCCTCAGGCTACCTTCAGGATCCTCTTCAGGCAGGGTTGTCAAGATCTCCTTATTTACCTGAATATCATTTAAGTAAATGTTAGTATTTATAGTTTCATTTACTTAAGATATTACATGTAAATAAGGAAGTACCCCCCATTTGAATCTAATAAAAATATCAAAAAAATCATATCTCTTATCAATAAAAAGTCAACTCTCCCATCGAAGAAGAAAATCGCGATTTTGGTGATTTTAGCGAAATGCTAACTTTCTAATCTCTCGTAATTTAGTTTATCTAAAAATTTGATAATTCAAATAAATCACATGGAACACTAAAAATTCAAAGTCCGGTAAAAAAAGTCAAACGTGCATGTGACTTCTCCAATGGAGCCACTCTCCTACTGACAGCACTTAGTCTGCTTGAGACCTCTCAGGATTTGGTCAAACTTAAGTTATCATCATCCAAACCTCTTAGAATTTGGTCAAATTGAGCTACCATCACCCAACTCATGACACTCATGAGTTTGGGTGATGATAGCTTAGTTTGACCAAATCCTAAGAGGTCTCAAGTAGACTTAGTGCTGTCAGTAAGAGAGCGGCTTCTTGGAGAAGTCATATGCACGTTTGATTTTTTTTGTTGGACTTTAGATTTTTAGTATTTTATTAGACTTATTTGAATTATAAAATTTTAAATATGTCAAATTATGAGAGATTAGAAAGTTGCTACTTTGATAAAATCACAAAAATTGCGATTTTCTTCTTGGATGGGAGAGTTGACTTTTTATTAGTAAGAGATGTGATTTTTTTAATATTTTTATTGGATTCAAATGGGGGATATTTCCTTATTTACATGTAATATCTTAAATAAATGAAACTACAGATTTTAACATTTACTTAAATGGTATTTAGGTTAATAATACACCAAGTCTTTAATATTTTATACTTTTCTTGTATTATTATAGTAGTAATAATACACAAAATCTTATGTTTCATATATTATGAATGCATGTATGATTGGTTTTTTATGCAAATATTAGTTCTTTCAATTTATCAGATTTTCCCTCATTTTTGCTGTTTTTTTCTATTTTTTCCTGAATTTTCCTGAATTTTTTCCCCAAAAAAACCATTTTATAAACTGGCCGATCCAGGATCGGCCAGACTTCCCTTGGATCCATGGGATCTTGCGATCCGATCCGATCCAGGATCGGATCGAGCCTGGTCGATCCCGATCCCGATTCCGATCCTGCCTTCCATGGCAACAACCATGTTTTCAAACTTGATATGTTAGTTTCTCATGTTCTTCTATCTATTGCAAAAGTAAAAACTGAGCTCTTAAGTTTTCTTCTTCAGGCATGCACAATCAGAATATCCTTTTTTTAAGTGATGTTAATCAAACATTAAGATGCTTGTGGCATTAAAATATATTGAGTTAGATGGAACATTTACAAAGATTCACACTAGCGAAATGTTAACAAAAAGAAGAATATATGCATGCTTCTAAAATTCATGGGGATGTAGTGATAAAGTATATTGACATAGATAAAGCATTTAGAGTAAAGATTCACACTACCAAATGTTAACAAAAGAAGTATATATGGATGTCTTTAAAATACATGGGGATGCATGTGATTTTTTGGGGGGGTGGGGGGAGAGAGAGAGAGAGAGAAAGAGAAACAGTGCTCACCATGGCGGTAAAATAGATGCCTAGTAGCCCTGTGTCCCAATAGTTGGTATTGAAAGCCATCATCTGCTCAGCCAGGTTGTCTATGCTGACACGATATGCCAGCTCACACCTGAGTGTAATTTTAGGCTGAGAAGGTAGGCAATTATTTGAATTATGCACATCTTAACTAGGTCATAGGAACATACCCTGAACAACTGCCAGCCTGACCTTTGTTCCAAGTACCCAGCAGGCTCTGGATCACCATTAAAGGAATAGAGTTGGGATCAGTCCATGAAGCCCCTTTGAAAGCTATTGCAAAATACACCAGAGGCATGTTATCATTCTCTATTCGAACCTGAAGTCATTAAGTTAGGAGTAAATCACCACATGAAAAATTTCTGGAGCAAAAGATGATCAGAGAGTCATAGAGACATGAAGAAGTTGGTGCATTGAGAAACCTCTGAACCAGTGAAGATAGCTGGATTATCTTTGACAAGTTGTTCTGCAGTGGTGGGGTCCTTGGATAGTTTATTAAATAGCTTACTCACTTGGTTAACAATATCCTGATGTTTGACTGCACCCGCAGCAGATATAACCTAGTTTGTACCAGAACAAATTGAGAAAATAAGCATCATTCTTCCTGTCACTGAACCAGTGCTAACTGCCAGGTACGAAGTTTGTTACTTGAAAATACCATCCTAGGTCCAGTGTAATGAGTAGAAATGTATTGTTGCAGGTCAATTTTTGAAATTGCTTGGATATTTTCTTTAGGTCCTAATATTGTATCTCCCAAAGAGTGACCATTGAATGCTGCTGAATGCAAGTGGTCAAAAAGTACTTCTTCCATCTGCCCTTGTACCTATTTAATTCACAATTTACAAAATGACAAAGGAAAATAATAAGGTCTTGGTAAGTTTTCATGGCAATCCCTACATATACATAAATACTACTAGACATATGAAACAAAGGAAGGAGGGAAAATTTATGGATATGTATGAGAGGGGGATAAATTACCTCCTCCATTTCTCGGAGGATGACACCGCGTTCCCATCTTATGGCATAGTCAGAAAATTTTGAGTTTTGCAAAATGTCAGCAAGAATGTCAATAGCAATAGGAACATCACCATGTTGGACATCAGCATAGAACGTAGTTTGTTCACGTGAAGTATATGCATTAAGACGAGCACCCATGTTCTCAATTTCCTCCTCCAAAGAGGTTGCCGTGCGACAGCGAGTTCCCTTGAAAATCATGTGCTCTAGAAAGTGGGCAGTGCCATTCGTGCCTGCAATTTCAAACCGGCTCCCGGCATCAATCCAGACACCAATAGAAGCTGTATGTGTTGCAGAGGATGGGAATGTCTGGGTAGCCACACGAATACCATTGGGGAGGGTGGAGATGTGGATCTGAGGAAAAAGGAGTATAGGGGAGTGATCAGTCAGCTTGGGTTGAGGCAAGCTATGGAGAAAGAAGCGTGCATCACTTGCAACATTTTCTGTTGTTTCTTGATGTACAGAATGCACAATATTCCGCACTTTAACAGTTGAAGAGAGATTCTTTATTTCCTACCAATCCGGGATGGAAAAGACGCCATGCACTTCTTTTGGTAAACGTGCTATGATATATTATATCACCTTGTAGAGGGGGGAGGATGAACAAGGAATTTGCAGAACAATCAGATGAAGGGTCTGTTTATGGTTATTCTATACTGCAATATAAAAGTGTTTCATCGATAGAGGTGTTCAGAGGCTTCATCGAATCATATTTGAACAAGAACAGATGATCCTGAAGAAGAAAGAAAGATGATTACAATTTGACAAGAAACACATCCAATTTTCAAGAGTCCAAACAAGGAAATACAGAACTCAAGAGATCTGATCTTAAAATATAGATGCTAATGTAGAATATCAGATATCAGCAATGATTTATGACAGGATCATATTCCACATGCAATTTTGTACTTAAACTTCTTTCTCTCAGAGAGCAAATACTTGCAACTTATCAAGTACAAGATTCCGAAGAAACAATATCCTTTGCTCCCACTATAAAATTGCCTATAAGGAGCTCCAGTCCTTTCCCATTTCACCACTGGTCAAGCCCCAGTGATCACAATGTTCTTCGACCACTTATGGACCTAGCAGTTAACTCAAGCTTGCCATTTTGAATAATTCATGCAAACAATTAAGAGAACATGCGCAGTTGCTTCTATCAAGAAGATTAGAAGATTAAAACAAATTCTCATTTTGGCATGTGGAGCATCTACAATGACATTGTAGCAAAGAAGACTTAGGTATCAGGCTTGGGTTGGAGGCTCCCCGATGATCAGCTGATCCAATCCCGACCCTGAAGTGATCCAGTTATTTTAATGTTAAAGATTTGTTTATAGTTTTATAAATATGGGAGGGGTTCCTGTGCAATTTGCCACCCCAACACAAGGTAGATGTCGGAATGTCCCCTTGTGAAGTGGCATTGTGTGGAAAAGGAGGACGAGGGAGAGGTAGGGCTGGGCTGGGTTTGGAATGAATTTACCGATTTCCAGTGTGGGATCGGCTGAACCCAGGATGATCCACCAGGTTCAAGAGATCGGAGTCAGTTCATTTGGGGTCAGCCAATCCAATCTGATTTTGCCTTCCTTGCATTATAGGTTGTAATAAAAGAGACAATGACACAGGGATAAAAGGTTTTTCTCTCTGGTGGCCTGTTAATCTTGTCTCTATTTGCTATCCGTCTTTTTAGTTATACATGTCTCACAGAAAGGTATGCAGAAACCAAAGATCTTGTCCTACAAGTGCAATAACAAATCAAACCAAAAGAAATTATGATATAGTGATAAAAGGTTTTTCTCTCTGATGGTCTGTTAATCATGTCTCTATTTGCTATCCGTCTTTTTAGTTGTACACGTCTTACAGACAGGTATGCATAAACCAAAGATATTGACCTTCAAGTGCAATAACAGATCAAAGCATTATTCACAAAATTAGCTAACAATCTGCACCAGTCCAACAATCTGAAAGACTCTAGTACAAACCATGAAAACCAGCTGGCAAAATGTTTTGGCTTAACAGGTCTCTGAAGGCTCAGCCCCCAATTTTGGAGCATACTTAATGGGTGTCTAGGTGAAAAGGAATGCAAAAGTCCTTCTGCAATAAAAATAAATCCATGGCACAAACAAGAACTTTACATATGAGTCAATAGGAAATTTAACATTTGAACAGATAGAAATGAAAAAAAAAAGTCATAGCATGGGAAACAATTTAAACAACAATGAGTAACAAATTGCAAATTTTGACACATACGAAAATGAAGCTTCCGAGGAAATCAACCTTCTAGTTCTGATCAACAAGATACGCAGCACATGATTTTTATTTTACTATCTTGTAAGTCCCCTCGGCTCTACCACAGTGATTGGATATCACCCTATTTGGAAGGATCACCTGCTGCAATTAGGGTGATTGAAAATCCCACAAGTGATGCACCTAACTGGGACAAAATGACCCGAGACTACTCTACTGAAAGAGATGAAATCACCACCCAGGGACAGTACTCCAGAACTGGTCCTTTAATGACTCTAATATGTACAGGCGAAAGGAAAAATCAATGCTGGCTAGAAGATTACTAGTTATCACAAAATCATGATCATAAGAATGCCTACCATGAATGAGATTAAAAAAAAAACAGCAGGATCAAATTTTTCAGTTTGCTTGCCAAGCCTTTATGGAAATTATTGGTGTAGCTTCATTGCATACTGCAAGTACGCGACATATGTGCTGCCTGCAGCAGCAAAAGTGAGCACTAAGGATATAGAGAAACATCAGATGTGCGAACGAGTTTGACATAAAGAAGCCACTGGTGTTACCTCAGAAGAACAGACAGTTTATGAAGAATAAGTGTGGAAGATACGTAAGATTTGTAATCCAATTTCCCCCCTTGAATCACATTTATACTTGTAAAGATATTTCACCGAGTTTCATTTGGGAATATGATTGGCATGTTAGTGAGTATGTGGGAATTTGCTGAATTTTGTTTGAGAATTGAATTTATGGACAGTTAGTTGTGTGAGAATTAAATAAGTCATTCATAGCAAATTCCTTGACGAATTAGTGAAATAAATAAGTGAGCACTCATGTCTAAAATTTAATTCTCAAAACTTTTAGTGACTCAATCAGATCATTTGTTGGGTGGAACTTTACATAGACATTACAAATGATAATTAATTCAAATATATATATATATATATATAATTCATGCTGGAAAATATATACCATAAACAAGAAATGCAGCTAATGTAAAAACAGCCACATCAGATAAATCATTTAAGTTTGAGTTGGAGATAGGCATAAAACTATGGATGACAATTCAAGCGAAAAAGAAAAGTCAAATAATGTCCCTTTCAATGATAACTCCGACAATGAAATTATAGTTACCCTGAGCAAGCATGAAACCAAATTAAAACAGGCAACATCAAGCACACTTAAGAATAAAAGGTGTTGTAAAAAATGAACAGAATAAGAACCAAAAACGATATTAAGATTGGCCTGCAAGAGAGTAACAAGTAAACATCGACAGGAAAAATAAAACGCATCACAATCACTATTCCAACCAAGCTTTGGAACATTCGCCGGTGAAACTCGCAAATCTCAGTCTAAGCGTATTAAGAAGCAAACCGTCGTACGCACAAAGTGCATTTACGCACCCGGGCCCAAAACAACATCGCTCCTGCCACAAGGACGGGGGAGCTGTGGCCTCTCGCAGAGTAAGCTACACCTTGTCGCAGCAGACGCGGCAGACCGCTTCCTGCAGCAGCGCTGCTGCGAGAGGGACCGCCGGCCCTAGCAGCAGGCTGCTGCGCATGCGCCGCCGCAGCCACTCCCTTGGCTACTGGCCAGGCGTGAGGAACAGAAAACAGGCGAAGAAGGTGAAGCAGATAGCGGAGTTTGGGGAAGACGCACCTTCAGAAAGAGAGATGGCAGCGGCTTCCTTCGCCGTTCGAACTGACCTCTGCGACGGCACTCCCGGCTGTGGGAGAGAGAAAAGGGCATGCTTTAATTCAAAAACATATATATAGATTATAGAATAAGATTTTGCATATATACCTCTGTAGATGATGAAATAGCATGAAAACCCACTCTCCATTTCTATTTGCATATGTCTGCGGACTTTAGTTGATGTAATTGCTGCTAGCTAAAGCTGATAAACTATGAAAGCACCAACATCAATCTATATGGGATTTAAGGGAGGAGATCTCCCGGGTGCTTGCACTGAGGGGACTCTCTCGGTACCTAGTGGGGGTGGAAATGTAAAATATCTCACCCCCCTTCTTTCGAGAGCATTGAGAGAGTCCCCTCGATGTAAGCACCGAGGGAATTTGGACTCGATATTTAAATACGTCGAGTGGGTCCGATCCAGAAAAGCCCCTTATTAGGAAAAAGAGAAAAAAAATTGTTATACTAAAGAATTGCACTTTTTAGGTATTTTAATTTTTTTTTAGAGGACTCTGGTTGGGTCGATCAGTTAGAACTCTTACTTAAAAGCAGGAGGTCCCGAGTTCGATTCCTGGGGGGAGGGTTTACTTGATTTACATGCAATCCTTGAGGTGTGTAGATCCGGAGTTTTTCTGGTCAAGTGAGATAAGGGCAATACAGGTACACGGAAAATAAGAGCTGCCAAGTTCTGATCTTGGAGTTCACGAACACCAATCTCTGAACCCACAAAATCATACGGAGCGGAGTTTCCTCGTTATCAAAAAAAAAGATATTTTATTTTTTTATTGGCCGATGCACTAAAGATATATTATATCCATCTAATAAAAAGTAAAAAGAGCATGAAAATTTTTGATTCTCAAGTACAATAATTTTTTGCTTAGAAAAAACTTGGAGGACTGTTCAGGCTAGGCAGGAACAATCAGGTGGTTCAGGTAGTTTTCGACTTCCTCAGCAGTCAGCGGGCATCAGCAAGGGTAAGGCACCCTCCGGAGCTCCTTCGTCGTCAGGAATTGCAAAGTGGGGTAAGCAGATAAAGAAATTCTTTCGAGGAGGAGGAGGTCGAGGTGGAGGCAGGCAACAGGGTGGTTTCCAGCAGGGTCGTGGTTTCAGGCCACCGGCACCGGCCCCAGAGGAGTCACAACAGAGCACAGCTGGGCAGCCTGCGGCATATCCAACTTTCAGATGTTACAATTGTGGGCAGCCTTGGCATTTAGCAAGAAATTGTCTACTTCCACGAGAATACAGTTATGGCAGAGGGACCCAGCAGTAGCCAGCAGAGGTGCACCGTACCAGAGAGGAGGTCGGGGTCGAGTGATGGAAGTTACCAGAGCTCAGGCGGAGGCATCCAATCTTATTGAAGGTATATTATCGCTCTTTGACTTTTCTACTAGAGTGTTAATAGATCTTGGTGCTTCCTATTCGTTTATTTCCGAAGATTTTTTTAGATAGTATGATACATCCTTTAGAAGAGAGGCAGTGTGACTTGGTAGTAGAGATTCCCTTAGGAGGGTACATGCTTACCTCATAATTTCTAGATGAGTTCTAATAGTGATCCAAGGGAATCAAATGCCAGCGAGGTTGTATGCTTTGACATTGAAAGATTATGATATGATATGGGAATGGATTGGTTAGAAGCTTATGGAGTGATGGTAGATTGCAGGAAAAAAGAGAGTCAGGTTTTGTAGAGCAGGCGGAGCAGTGTTTGAGTCCCAAGGTATGCCTTTTTACACACCTAAGTTTATTATTTCTGCACTTAGAGCTAGGAGGTTGATTAATGCTGGGTGTGTAGCATACCTTGCCTCAGTTAGTTTAGTTGAGTCTGGTAAGTCTGTAAATTCAGTGCCAGTGGTTAGAGAGTTCGCATATGTGTTCCCAGGAAATTTTCCAGGGTTAGCTCCATACAAAGAGGTGGATTTTACAGTTGAGTTGCAGCCGGGCAGTATGCCAATCTTCAAGGCACCGTACAGGATGGCACCAACAGAGTTAAAGGAATTGAAGAAGAAATTGCAGGAGCTATTAGAGAAAGGTTTCATCAGGCCCAGTCATTCACCGTGGGGAGCGCCAGTATTATTTGTTAGAAAGAAAGATAGCAGTCTGAGAATGTGCATAGATTACAAGCAGTTGAACAAAGTCACCATCAATAATAAGTATCCACTCCCCAGAATAGATGATTTGTTTGATCAGCTACAATCAGCCAAAGTATTTTCCAAGATAGATCTGAGGTCAGGATATCATCAGTCGCGGATTAAGGAGGAAGATATTGATAAGGCAGCTTTCAGGACCAGGTATAGGCATTATGAGTTCGTGGTCATGCCATTTGGGTTGACAAATGCGCCAGCAGCTTTCATGAATTTGATGAACAAGGTTTTTCACCCATATTTGGATCAATTTATAGTGGTCTTCATAGATGATATTTTGGTCTACTCAGCGTCAGAAGAGGAGCATTCAACACACTTGCGGATTACTTTGCAAACATTAAGGGTGCATCAGTTGTATGCCAAATTCAGTAAGTGTGAATTCTGGCTGAAAGCAATACAGTTTTGGGGCCATGTGATATCAGGTGAGGGTGTGTTGCAATCGACCCAGCCAAGGTTGAGGCAGTAATGAAATGGGAAGAACCAAAGACAGTGTCAGAGATTAGGAGTTTTCTGAGTCTTGCAGGTTACTACAGAAGATTTATTCAAGATTTCTCCAAGATAGCAGCTCTAATGACAAGGTTAACAAGAAAAGGAGTTCCTTTTGTGTGGTCTTCAGATTGCAGGCGCAGTTTTGCTGAATTGAAAAAGAGGTTGACTTCAGCCCCGATATTGGAGATTCTGTCAGGCAGTGGAGGATTTGTTTTATACACAGATGCATCCAGAAGAGGTTTGGTGCAATTCTGATGCAACATGGCAAAGTAGTAGCCTATGCCTCCAAGCAGTTAAAGAAACATGAAGAAAATTATCCAACACATGATTTAGAGCTAGCAGCGATTGTTTTTGCATTGAAGATTTGGCAGCACTATTTATTGTAAGGAATCGATCAGAACGCAGCGGAAAGCGCGATCCCTCAAGTTGATATCGTTGCCGGTGGTCTGAATCAAACAAAAACTGAAAACCCGCGCGTAGGAATATCCGATCTTTACCTTTGCGGGGTTGCGAAACTCCCGAACCCAGGGAGGTGGTAGCGCTGGAGGCGCTGATGCTTCAAGCCGTTCAGGAGTTCAGCCTCTAGACGTATCCACGCGAACTCCAGACGCAGACGGGATCTCCTCGGTCTCCACGCATCTCTCGGATCTCAACTCCACCATGTGCCAGGAGAGAGAAGAGGTGGGGGCGCCCTAGGAGAGAGAGGAGGAGGCGGCCAGAGAGAAGACCTGGAGCTTGGGCCAGGGTTTAACTCTCCACGTGTATATATAGACTCTGCAGTTTTCACAAAAACCCAGTTAATATCTATATCGGTCATCCTGCCCAGTCTGCTCGGAACTCTATTGCGTGTGACCCTCTAGGCCCAAGTGCTAGTCCAGTTTTCGGCCCATTAAGCCCAAAACTCTTTATTGACTTATTGTAATTAATTAATATCTCATATTAATTAATTACACAATCAATTATCGTCTCACGATAATTGACCGGGCTTCCAATCAAGTTGGGTGCCAAGCAACACCACTTGATCCTGGAAAGCATTGGGGTTCAGCAACCCATTCAAGGAACCTTTTGTATCAACAGATACCACGTGACTATAATCCTTCGCTCGTACAATGCTCCCGAGTGCACTTAGGGTATGGTCAACTGTCAACCCTAATACGTGCACTCACTTGGATTAGATGCCGCATAACAATATCAGAAAACTCATTTTCTGATAAGTAGTCATGCCCTGGCCAGGGACTATCAGGCATCTTTCTCTAGAGCACTCACTCTCTTATTACCGAGAGCGAGCGATCCCATGTTGACCACACAATCACCTTCGAAGGTATTCCGCTAGATCCGAACACTTAACTGATTAAGACCCCATGGCTAGAGATCTATAAGTTAAGGTCAAAATCTAGAAGTCCACCGACAAGGTGTCCTTGGTGTCTCAGGCTAAGGACCAATCACGCCACTGTGACAATGAATCTAGCTGGTTGACAGCTAGGTAACATTACCATCCAGCGATTCATAACGGATCAGTTCAGTGAACTCATTCTCCAATGAGCACCTACAGATTCACCTTAGTGTCTCCACACAAGTGACAATGAGACCAGTCACCCTCATCATATGAGCAAGTGCAACCTGTACTAGTATAACCGGATATTCGATGTCCTTCTTGAATATCCCCCGACTAGGAACAATTAAGAATATACGTTTAAAGGATATTAATCCCATTGTTACGATCTCATCATAATTAATATCAATTGCGCATATTCATGGACTTCATAATGAAATGATAAACGAATTACACATAATGAATATAACATCCTTATTATATTGTTACGGGGGTTTCCAAGCAGGTTGGCTAACCCCGAGTGTAGCCGACCACTTCTGAGGATAGCCCGACATTCAGCAGCTTTGGCTGATTGGCATGGACCTCACCTCGGGTGAAAACCAGTCCAGTTCGGCAGTCAACGAGAAGGGCGACGTCCGAACTGATCAGGGCATTCCCATCAGCTCGAATCTCGGGTCATCCGACCTTAGTAAGGCCATTGGCCGACATCTTGTCTATGGTCCAAATCAGCACAGTTCGGGTCACCCGACCTCAGTATCTGCAGCTCGGCCCTGGCGGGCCGTCTACATCTCGACGAGCATTCTCGTAACATTCTCAAATAAATCTCATTGAACACCTCGAGTTGTCAAAGCTCAGGCCACGCCGACCTAGAGCTCGGCGTCCTCGCGCGCCCATCAGTCCTTACGGGGTCAACGGACAAATAAGGTAACCGCCAAGACTCGCGGAACCGCCAGTCACGGCCATTAAGGCCACGATCTCAGTGATCAGACCTACAGGTGGCAACCACGATCATCGCAACTCAGCAGAAGCAACGGCACCCAATCCTGCGGGAATCTCGGTAACTCCCAGAGAGATTGGCGGCTCGTCCAGCTCACACGTACGTGTCCTAACATTATATAAAGGGTAGACACTCCACAGGCCAAGGTACGCTATTCTCCCCCACGCTAGGCCATTCTGCTCAGCTAGCAACTGACTTGAGCGTCGGAGTGTCTCCCCGCCGAGCCCACTCGGCGGGCTTTCGGGAGCAGCGTCGGCCAGCGCGCTCGGGATCCATCGGCTTGGTCATCTCGGCTCTGTCTGGCGAGAAGCGCCTCAACGGTCACCTCGGCCGGAGCCGAGCTATGTTACTATAACAGTAACATTGGCGCCGTCTGTGGGAACCGTCACAAAAGGTCAGTACGGTTTCCCCTTTCTTGTTCTCAACAGAACTCCTCCAGACAGAGACAACAAAATAGCCCCTATAGCATTTATCGCAATCGCCAAGGCGGCCAATGCCTGGCACAAGCAGCAAGGGGGCCGACCAGGAGATCATAAGCCCCTATGCCTGAGGTCGGCTCGGGGCCCGGCTCAGCTCAAATATCGTGAAGCCCTTTAGGATTCGTTTGAGGCCTGCTCGGGGGCCGACGAGTTCCAGGTTCAGGGTAATCTTGCAGTTCCTATTTACAGTCATCTCCAACTTCGGAAGCCTAAGCCCTCTAAACAATAGGCCGCGATCACACGCTTGATATCCTTAGTCATGAGGGCAACGAGGTATGTCTGTCACTCCACTCCTTGTCTTTGCTTTCGTACGACTATTTCTCGAAAAGGAGGTTCTGGACGAGATCGCCTCGGTTGTCCAGAAACCGAGAACCCGACATACGATAAAATGAAGGCGCGGTCGCTTCGGCACGCGTGTCATAGCTCGTCCGATGTCGCTTCGGCACTCCGAGCTCCCGAAGGCGCGGTCTCTTTGGCACGCGTGTCATAGCTCGTCCGAGGTCGCTTCGGCACTCCGAGCTCCCGAAGGCGCGGTCGCTTCGGCACGCGTATATCACAGCTCGTCCGATGTCGCTTCGGCACTCCGAGCTCCCGAAGGCGCGGTCGCTTTGGCACGCGTGTCATAGCTCGTCCAAGGTTGCTTCGGCACTCCGAGCTCCCGAAGGCGCGGTCACTTCGGCACGCGTATATCACAGCTCGTCCGATGTCGCTTCGGCACTCCGAGCTCTCGAAGGCGCGGTCGCTTCGGCACGCGTATATCACAGCTCGTCCGAGGTCGCTTCGGCCCTCCGAGCTCCCGAAGGCGCGGTCGCTTCGGCACGCGTATATCACAGCTCGTCTGAGGTCGCTTCGGCACTCCGAGCTCCCAAAGGCGTGGTCGCTTCGGCACGCGTATATCACAGCTCGTCCGAGGTCGCTTCGGCCCTCCGAGCTCTTGAAGGCGTGGTCGCTTCGGCATACGCGTACATAGCTTTTGTGCGAGGTCGCTTCAACCCTCCTATCTCCTGAAGGCGCGGTCGCTTCGGCACGCGTATATCATAGCTCGTTCGAAGTCGCTCCGAGATCTTGAAGGCGTGTTCGCTTCGACAAACAAGGATCGTAAACGTCGTGTTCGCTGAACGAAGTCGCTTAGTCACTCATCAGACGACGTCCGACGATATATGGATGGTTGCTCTACGAACTGAAAGACGACGTCCGACGTTGTTTGAAGGCTTGGTCGCTTCGGCACACGTAGACACGAACGTCGTGGTTCTGGACGAGGTCGCCTCGGCACCCCCCCCAAGAACCGAAAAGACGACAAAGCTCTTGAAGGCGTGGTCACTTCGGCGCACGTATACATCCGAGCTCCCAACACGAAGTCGCTTCGGTACTCGTCTCAGCAATACGAGCCCTCGCGTGGGGTCGCTTCGCTACGAATACATCGTAACACGAGCGAGGTCGCCTCGACTCTCTGAACTACTGAAGGCGTGGTCGCTTCGGCACACGCAAACATGAATTTGTTCTTGGACGAGGTCCCGACTCTCCACAAACCAAGCAAATGACGTCTGACAAGAGGAGGCCACCTCCGCATTCCGAGCTCCTTGAACGAGGTCGCTCCGACAAATGCTCCAAAAGTCGCTTCGGCACTTTAGATGAAGTACAAAGGGACGACGTGTTCACTGGACGAGGTCGACTGGGCACTCGTCAGGAACCGAGGTAATGTCCAACGCAAATCAAAGATTATCAAAGCTCACTCTCGCGATCAATGGCCCTCGTCGGGAACAGACGAACGTCCGACATGAGTGCACTACGACCAAAAACGAACTACCCTAGGATTCTTGAGGCTAAGCCGACCATATGATCATATCGAAACAGGTCGCATCGCTAGAACGACGAGTTGTCATACCCATAGCTGGTCGGTTCATACCGAGGGGATGACGATCAGAAGTATTTTCGGAAGAAATGAACGACGACAATCAGTTAAAACAAGCGATAACAAAAGAGGCAAGTGTTTCGATTTGTACTGAAGAAAATACACTACGAGGCGAACTGCCACATACAAAGGTGAGGCATTCAATCAACTACAACTTCGTCGGACGCAGCGACTTGAGCCTCGGTAGTAGCGGCCTGATCGGAAGCAACAATCACCTCATCGCCATGAGTCGCCCCGGTCGCGGTCTCGGCCTCGTCGGCGACCTCAGCTCGGTCCTGAGCGTGACCAGCGTCCTCGTCCTCGTCCTTGGCATCTTCCAAACCCGACAAGTCATATTCAGGATGCAGTTCTCGGATCTGTTTGATACAGTGGTCGTATCCGGCCTGGAAGAGCTTGCCAACCTCTTCACCCAGCTCCTCAGAGTCGCGATACTCTGCGATAATTTTTGCGCTCCTCCTCGGCCAGCCTTGAGTTCTGGGCCTTGGCCGCCTCAAGCAACTCTTCCTTCATACGAAGAGCCTCTTTAAGATCCTCGGCTACCTTGGTCATCCGAGCTGCATCCGCCTCGGCTCTCTTCGCCTTCAGCCGCTCCTCGGCCAAGAGCTTCTCAATAGTTTTCGCTCTCTTCTCTGCCTCTTTGGTCTTGCTTGCAGCTTCAAGAACTTTCTGGTCGGCTGCCGCCTGAGACTTCTCGGCCTTCCTGAACAAGGCCCTGACCAGGCCCAGTTGAGTTTGCACGGAATCGTAGTACTCCTCCACGATCTCGTTGGCTCTTTTGGACGATGAATGGGCCAACTTCTCCACAGGGGTCGCCCGACGAGCCCATTCGGTAGCAGTGAGCACAGCGCGTCCCGATGGTCGTTGAGGGCTCGCAACATACTGGTCGGCAACCTGCTGCTCCGGTAGTTCTCGTCCTTGAGGTGACGTCGGTCTAGGATCCGACGATCGCCGCCTCGTTTGACGAGATGAGTCACCGGCTTCATCCCTTGGGCGCTTTGGTTCCCTCACGACACTCTTCTTACCGCGACCCGCGAACCTTTGTGCTGCTCGGTCAGCAAGAGAGGTCCCTCTCCCCCGGCCGACGTCGGGAGCAACTGACGACTTGCCCTTGTCGGCCATCACTACGAGAAGCAACAGTTGATTAGCTCTTATTCACAAATCACAAAAGCAAGACATTGGAAAGAAAATGACCTTTGTCGGCCTTGGCAATCAGTTTGAACAATCCATCGAGCTGAAACAGGTCGGGAGGATCCAGCAGCTGTAGAGAATCAAACTCCGCGAGCTCGATTTCGATGAGATTTGGAGCTCGGAAGGCTTTTTGATGAACGTTCACTACCGTCCAGGTGGTCGGAAATGGCCACCCCGTCGGGCTATGAACAAAAATGAACTGCCTCTTCCAGTTGTGAACAGAAGAGGGCATCCGACCAAGGATCTGTCGGCCAGATCGAGCTTCAAAGTACAGCCAGTCCCCAAAGGCCTTGACCGAGAAGCAGTAAAAGAAAAGGCGCGAGGTCGAAAGGACCTTAGCCAATGAACAAACTGCCAGGAAGCCGACAACCGACCTCCACGAATTGGGGGTCAGCTGCGACGGTGCGACTCCCAGCTTGAAAAGAAGAAGTGTGGCGAAGGGATGCAAAGGAAGGCGGAAGCCAGCTCAGACGACCTCGGCGTAGATACAAACTCCACCCTTTGCTACGTAGTGAGCACGAAGCTGACTCGAGCGATACATAGAATAACCCTCCGGAAACTCTAGTCCGGGGTGAGTTTTCATCCACGCAAGGGTCTCGTCGCTAGTTTCGCATTGAGCGTCGGCGACATTGTCAGCCGGTCGACGAGCTCCAAAAGTATGAGAGGAAGGCTCCTTGGGAACGTAAGTCCCAGGATCAACAATAAAACAATCGTTGGAATGGTCTGACGGCTCGCCGTCAGGCCGAGAAGAATGAGACATTCCCCTAGAGGAGACCGCCCCTGCTGCGGAGGAAAAGTTCTCGGAAGGAGAACCTCCAGACGACGATCCCTCGTGGAGACGAGCACGAGAGGAAGAAGAAGAACTCGAAGACATCGCTTACCTCGGAAGGAAGCAAGCAACGATGAACGAAAGCTCAGACAGATGACGGAGACGTCGGCACGTCGGCTGGCCGACTGGTCGTCTGGTTTGTGGTCGCGCGCGAAAGCAAGGAAAAGCTTTCGGCAGCAGACCCTAATATTTATAGGGCCAGGAGGCCAATCGAATCCAACAGCAGAGATCCAACTTCTGAGCCAAAGGTCGAGATCGGCTCGCGTGTCATCACCGGATTGGCTGGGGGCCGACCCCTCGGATCCTGATCAGCGTGAAGCAAGGAGCGCTGAGTGCGCACGGAGGACGAGGCCGCGCAATGATGTCAGCACGGCTTTCGTGGTGGCGCCAGGCGGTTTGTCAGATGAAGCAACGCCAGGCGGTTTGTCAGATGAAGCGACGTTCGGCGGCTCTGACGTTCGGCGTCCTCGCGAGCACGTGGGTCAGTAGCGCCACGTGGCGGGGCATCTGCTTCCAAAAAGAAAATTAGCTTCACCTCGACCCGCGTTCACGGTCCGACCTGAACCTAGGGGGCCAATGTTACGAGGGTTTCCAAATAGGTCGGCTAACCCCGAGTGTAGCCGACCACTTCTGAGGATAGCCCGACATTCAGCAGCTTTGGCTGATTGGCATGGACCTCACCTCGGGTGAAAACCAGTCTGGTTCGGCAGTCAACGAGAAGGGCGACGTCCGAACTGATCAGGGCATTCCCATCAGCTCGAATCTCGGGTCATCCGACCTCAGTAAGGCCATTGGCCGACATCTTGTCTATGGTCCAAATCAGCAACAGCTCGGGTCACCCAACCTCAGTATCTGTAGCTCGGCCCTGGCGGGCCCGTCTACATCTCGACCCGAGCATTCTCGTAACATCCTCAAATAAATCTCGTTGAACACCTCGGGTTGTCAAAGCTCAGCCACGCCGCCTAGAGCTCGGCGTCCTCGCGCGCCCCATCAGTCCTTACGGGTCAACGGACAAATAAGGTAACCGCCAAGACTCGCGGAACTGCCAGTCACGACCATTAAGGCCACGATCTCAGCGATCAGACCTACAGGTGGCAACCACGATCATCGCAACTCAGCAGAAGCAACGACACCCAATCCGGCGGGAATCTCGGTAACTCCCAGCGAGATTGGCGGCTCGTCCAGCTTACACGTACGTGTCCTAACATTATATAAAGGGTAGACACTCCACAAGACAAGGTACGCTATTCTCCCCCCACGCTAGGCCATTCTGCTCGGCTAGCAACTGACTTGAGCGTCAGAGTGTCTCCCCGCCGAGCCCACTCGGCGGGCTTTGCAGGTCAGGTCGGGACGTCGGGAGCAGCGTCACACATCGGCCAAGAGCGCCTCAAAGGGATCCATCGGCTTGGTCGTCTCGGCTCCGTCTGGCGAGAAGCGCCTCAACGGTCACCTCGGCCGGAGCCGAGCTATGTTACTATAACAGTAACAATTATTATTAAAGAATAAAATTGTACAAGTTATGATTGACTTGAGGACACCCATAACTAACATTTATATGGTGAGAGATTTGAGATATTTACTGATCATAAGAGTTTAAAATATAACTTCTCTCAGAAGGATCTGAATTTAAGGCAGCGCAGGTGGATGGAGTATCTAAAAGATTATGACTTCAGTTTAGCTTACCATCCCGGTAGAGCTAATGTGGTAGCAGATGCATTAAACAGAAAGGCGGTTATGAATCAACTTATGATCATAGAATGGAAATTATATGAAGAGGTAGTAGAAAATTCATTGTATGTGCCAAATAGCCAGCGGAGAGCAATATTAGCAAGCAGTGCAGTGGAGCCTTCTTTATACTGGCAGATAGTAGAAGCGCAGAGACCAGACGACAGTTTGGCTGATATTGTGAGAATGGAAGAGATAACTCTTGATAATGTCAGCGTAGTCAGACTCAAGGGCCGATTATATGTACCAGTTGAAGCAGAGATCAAACAGAAAGTTTTAGAAGAAGCTCACAGATCAAGATACACTATCCACCCAGGCAGCACAAAAATGTATCAAAACATGAAAAAGCACTTCTGGTGGCCGAATATGAAAAGAGAAATTGCAGAGTTCATAGCAAGATGTGCAGTATGTCAGCAAATAAAAGCAGAGCACCAGAAGCCAGGAGGATTATTGCAGCCATTACCCATTCCACAATGGAAATGGGATGACATTGCCATGGATTTTGTAGTAGGTTTGCCCAAGTCCACATGAGGTCATAATGGTATTTGGGTTTTTGTGGACAGATTGACTAAGGTTTGCAGGCTATTGCCAGTCAACATGTCATGGTCCGTGGATAGATTAGCAAAATTATATATGGAAAGAATTGTGCCTTTGCATGGGATTCCAATCACTATTGTCTCAGATCGAGATCCCAGATTGACTTTAGGCTTTTGGAGGAGTTTGCAAGGGTGATCGGCATAGAGTTAAGATATAGTTCAGCATATCATCCACAGACGGATGGGCAGACAGAAAGAACAATTCAGACAATTGAAGATATGTTGAGAGCTTGCTGTCTAGTTTGGGGAGGTATATGGGAGCGTCATTTGGGCTTAGTAGAATTTGCTTATAACAACAGTTATCATGCAAGTATTGGAATGGCACCCTATGAAGCATTGTATGGCAGACCGTGCAGGACACCATTAAATTGACATGAGGTAGGTGAGAGACAGGTTATGGGTCCAGAGTTAATCCAACAATGTGTGGAGACAGTAAAATTCATTAAAGAGAAGCTTCAGACAGCGCAGAGTCGCCAGAAGAGTTACGCAGATACCAGACGCAGGCCTTCGCAATTTGAAGTCGGAGATTATGTCTTTTTGAAGGTTTCTCCTACCAAGAGTGTGCTTAGATTCAGCAAGAAAGGCAAATTGAGTCCGAGGTATGTTCGACCGTTCCCAATAAAAGAAAGAATTGGTGAAACAGCCTACCGATTAGATTTGCCAGCAGACTTTACAGATGCACATGATGTGTTTCACGTCTCCATGCTCAGAAAGTATATTAAAGATCCATCCCAAGTGGTCAGCTATCAAAGAGATGATTTGAAGCCAGATATGACAATGCCGGAATATCTAGTGCAGATCACAGGTCACAGAACTTAGAAGCTCAGAAATAAAGAGATTGAATTAGTGAAAGTCAGATGGGAAAACAGACAAGGCGGAGAGGATACATGGGAATTAGCAGACGAGATGATGAAAGCGTATCCATACTTGTTTGAGTAAGCGTTTAATTCTTTTAGGTGATAGTACCATACTAGTTTAATTAAAATTTTGGTGTTGGATTTCTATTTTCAATTTCGAGGATGAAATTTCTTGTAGGTGATAGTAATGTAGTGTATTGATCGTTCAGATCGTGTCATTGTGCTTGTGGAGGCCAGTGTGTGGCTAATGACATGCTTAGCAGGTGTCTACGCAGGTTTTCTAGGTGTTGTGGGCCAACATGTTAGGCCTAACGCGCCTACATGTTCACTGTCTGTGAACGCAACAGTGAGGGGCGTCACGTTTTGAACGCGACGGCCCTAGGTGTCGCGTTCATAGAACCGCTATTAGGGGCGACGTCTGCATGCACGCCGCGTGTCGCACGCGGGGCGGGGCTTACTGACGTCAGGAGTGGGAAGGCGACGACCACAACCATCGCGTTCAGTTTGCGACAGTGTGCTACGTCGCGTTCCCAACCGAGCTTCGTTTTAAGAGGGTTTTGGTCGGACAGAGCTTTTGCAAGCTCTGCTCGACCAGGAGAGGTGCTGTTGCGAGGTTTTGTGGCGATTTGGCGTTCCAAGGGAGTTATTGGCGTGTTCTCACCGCGAGGTCGTTGCGTGGAGCGGGGGAAACGCCGTGTAGATCTTGTTCTTCGCATTCTTCGCGGAGGTAGGAAGATTCCACCTATTTTATTGCATAGATTGTGTGTGTGTCGTGTTTAATGTGTTATTGGCTTTACAAACAGTAGATACCATGCTAGGACACACATTAAAGCATGAAAAATGGATGGAAACACTGGTTTGAAGGGTCTAAAGGAGAGATCTGGCGAGGGGTCCCCGGATTAGGGTTCCTGCCTGTGAAGGCGATGGACCCTCCTGTCGTGATCAGGTCGCGACAGGCCGACCCGTCGCATTCAGGTTCTTGAACACGACATATCGGGGTGTCGCGTTCAGATGGCGACATGGGACCCTGTCGCGTTCACAGCCGAGGGTCTGTATGTGTTTGTGCATGTGAGCATGTTATCCGATTATCGTGTATGGTGATGCATGGCAATGGTAAGCGATGCATTGGAACCTGTAGCACTCGGGGAGCATACTGTGTGTGGTTTGCGTAGTGTTCACACGGTTGTCGTGGGGTTTCACGTGGCTTGTGCGGTGTGCACATGGTTTGTGTGTGCGTAACGAGTAGTACGACGCCTACCGTGGATACCTCTTCAGTTGGGAGCCCCAGGTTTTGTGTGAGCCAGACACGTGTGTGTGCTCGGGGCTTGTCCTGGTACTGGGTACCTGTAACGACCCTCCTCATACTGGTACGATTATACCAATCTCCATCGGTACAAAGAGCATCGTCACAGTGGGATAATAACCCAACACTGGTCGATAGGTTGATATGTACATGAATACAATTGAGTACAGCGGAAATAAAATAAAGAACTCAATTTTTATTCCATCACCATCACACATTCCACAGTCTAAATAGTAAAAGAAAGCGCTAGAGTCCACATTATTACAAATATAAAAGAACTACATTGTCTATTGCATTGTTCATGCAATCAACTTTATTCATGCTACGAAAGGGAAAAAGTACAACTACTAAGCAAACTCCACAACTACTCCTCGCTCTTGGGGATGCTCCTCGCTATGCCTCCCTCTGGCACGGATACCTGTCTCACATGTACGCCGAAGCAAGAGTGAGTCTAAAAGACTCAGCAAGCAAACCAAAGAGTCAATATCACACATATCACACACATGTTAAGCTATCAACAATAACGAAATACATACTATCATTTAACTATAACAATTTACATGGTACATACTCTTAACTATTAACACATATCTAAATCACCTAGATATGCTTTAGACTATTACATGTTTATTCTAAATCATGGATATTAACATACACCTATACATGTTTTCTACACCTAACAGGTAGCATGATTCATTCATCCAAACATTTTCTATTTCATGGTATACTTCTACGAACTAGAGCATAGATTTAAGCATAAAATAATGAACAACCTAGCATGATAACTATTCACTTTTCACATGCACTTTTCATACTTAATTGACCATTTTATTTGTATCTTAATATAAATAACTCTCATTACACATGATTTCACACTTTATAATTATGAATTTAAGAATTCAAACATAGTCAAGTTGGTTGGCAACAATAAGCAATTAAAACATAAAAATTTATATTAAATAAACATCACATCTAGCATGGAACCTATACATGATTACATGTATTTATCATATTCATAACTACACTTTACTTGCTGTTTTGTCATGAATTAAACTTAATCACATGGAATTAGATTTATTCACATATAATCTTATTCATTTAGCAATTCTACATGTTCATCTTTTACGTTGCATAATTCACATGTCAGCATATGTATATTCGCATACACTATTACATGAAGATAAATAAACTAAATGTCATGATACTACACATGATATTGCATTTGAAGTATTAATACATGAAAGTATGAACATTTGCACTATTATATTGGTATCACATGAAATCACACTCTCATTCATATTCACTCTCCCTTACATATCTTTTCACACATTTTCACATTGTTTATTCTTGCACTTTCACTTATTACATGTCATATCATTTGCACTCGTCGCGTGCCGCATTCACACTTTACTTTACACTTATTCATATTATATCGCTTAAATTGCCTTGACACATAGTCCTAACCACCTACTAGAGGACGCACGCACCCATACCTCATAGCACATAGCTCATCTCATAGCACATCTCATAATCACAACTCATAATCACATACCCGCCACCTAGGCAATGCAGTGGCGAATCTTGGTAACTGCACAGACCGGAGAAGCCCTCTCCACCCTATCTAGTGGTACTTTTCCCTTTCGTAGCATGAATAAAGTTAATTGCATGGACAATGCACTAGACAATGTAGTTCTTTTATATTTGTAATAATGTGGACTCTAGCACTTTCTTTTACTATTTAGACTGTGGAATGTGTGATGGTGATGGAATAAAAATTGAGTTCTTTATTTTATTTCCGTTGTACTCAAGTGTATTCATGTACATATCAACCTATCGGCCAGTGTTGGGTTATTATCCCACATCTTTGTGACGACGCTCTTGTCATTGTGACGACGCTCTTGTCATCGCCATCGGTACAAAGATGTGGGATAATAACCCAACACTGGCCGATAGGTTGATATGTACATGAATACACTTGAGTACAGCGGAAATAAAATAAAGAACTCAATTTTATTCCATCACCATCACACATTCCACAGTCTAAATAGTAAAAGAAAGTGCTAGAGTCCACATTATTACAAATATAAAAGAACTACATTGTCTATTGCATTGTCCATGCAATTAACTTTATTCATGCTAAGAAAGGGAAAAGTACAACTACTAAGCAAACTCCACAAACTACTCCTCGCTCTTGGGGATGCTCCTCGCTATGCCTCCCTCTGGCACGGGATACCTGTCTCACCTGTACACCGAAGCAAGAGTGAGTCTAAAAGACTCAGCAAGCAAACCAAAGACTCAATATCACACATATCACACACATGTTAAGCTATCCACAATAACGAAATACATACTATCATTTAACTATAACAATTTACATGGTACATACTCTTAACTATTAACACATATCTAAATCACCTAGATATGCTTTAGACTATTACATGTTTATTCTAAATCATGGATATTAACATACACCTATACATGTTTTCTACACCTAACAGGTAGCATGATTTATCCATCCAAACATTTTCTATTTCATGGTATACTTCTACGAACTAGAGCATAGATTTAAGCATAAAATAATGAACAACCTAGCATGATAACTATTCACTTTTTACATGCACTTTTCATACTTAATTGCACATTTTATTTGCTGTTTTAATATAAATAACCCTCATTACACATGATTTCACACTTTATAATTATGAATTTAAGAATTCAAACATAGTCAAGTTGGTTGGCAACAATAAGCAATTAAAGCATGAAAATTTGTATTAAATAAACATCACATCTAGCATGGAACCTATACATGATTACATGTATTTATCATATTCATAACCACACTTTACTTGTTGTTTTGTCATGAATTAAACTTAATCATATGGAATTAGATTTATTCACATATAATCTTATTCATTTAGCAATTCTACATGTTCATCTTTTACGTTGCATAATTCACATGTCAACATATGTATATTCGCATACACTATTACATGAAGATAAATAACTAAATGTCATGATACTACACATGATATTGCATTTGAAGTATTAATATATGAAAGTATAAACATTTGCACTATTACATTGGTTTCACATGAAATCAAATTCTCATTCATATTCACTCTCCCTTACATATCTTTTCACACATTTTCACATTGTTTATTCTTACACTTTCACTTATTACATGTCATATCATTAGCACTCATCGCGTGTCACATTCACACTTTACTTTACACTTTATTCATATTATATCGCTTAAATTACCTTGACACATAGTCCTAACCACCTACTAGAGGACGCACACACCCATATCTCATAGCACATAGCTCATCTCATAGCACATCTCATAATCACAACTCATAATCACATACCCGCCACCTAGGCAATGCAGTGGCGAATCTTGGTAACTGCGCAGACCGGGAGAAGCCCTCTCCACCATATCTAGTGGTACTTGTCCACCTCCAAGTTTTCATCCTAATGCCCATTAGGATATACTTTTCACAACGTTGAGCCTTCCATAGGGACTTTTCTATGGTACAGCTCTCGAACCTCTAGGGTAGCAGTGTCAATCTCGGCCCAATTATTATACATTCACTTTATCACGTTTTCTCACATTATTCACATATTTCACTTATACTATTTAATCACTTTACATGTATTATTTAACAATTGCACATGCCTCAATTAGCCTAACATGATACTACTGTTTGCAGTAATAAAACAACTCATAATTCAGTCCTAGACTTGTTGTTAATTACTGAATTACACAAGATTACATTTAACATATCATATATGAATAATTCCCATGGTTTAACTAATAATTACACCTACTGACATCAAATTAGTTCCAAATTTTTATCACAGGTTATTAACAACAAACATATCACATATATAATTTTCCAAATTTTTCGAACGGTAAATCAAATTTTTGTAATTAATACAGAATTCAGGCATATTATTCAAGAAATTCACTTAATTAGATTTCACAGTAAAACAATAGTATCTAATAGTTTCAAAACATGGGAACAGTCATCATACTAACACAAAAAAAAATATAAAATCCTAACATGCACTGTATCTAATTAATCAGTAAATATCATGGTCATTTCATACTCACTATCCAGTTACAGAAATTTTAATAAATAGGACTAATTACATAAATTCATTTTGCCCTCATGATACGACCTATTGACTATTACTGACCACACATAAAATTTGCAGCATGTACATATACCCAGAAATCAAATAAACAGCTTAAGAAGATCAAACAGTGCAATTTCAGGACACTGAAGAACTTGACTACAAGAGATGTGGCCGCCTACTATCAACTGCACCATCTGGTGCCGCCAACACAGGAGATTGACTGCAGCAGATGCTGCCGCCAACTTCCTCCCAGCAGACTACACAGACAGCACACGCATGCAAGGGGAAATTGGAGGTTCCAGGACTCGAGGAAAAATCCAGAAAAATCCTAAGACTTAAGGGGACATGTGTAAGGTTGAGATCCATGTTTTACTTGCCTCTAATAAAATCCTAGAAGATCAAGATTCATCGGTGAAGCCCTCATCGGCCCTGCCAAGAAGGTGCTCGAAATCTCCTTAGATCTGGTTCTCTTGTTGATGCAGATGGTTCCTCGGAGTTGGGACCGCTTCTCCTATGTGTAGACTATCTCCCAGTCATTGTAGATCTCCAGAACCACCTTCCAATCGCCGGATCTAGCCCTCCAAAGAACAGTTTTTCTCCACTACGGGTGCTAGGGTTTCACAAGAGCAAAAGACTTAATCCGGTCGAACCAAGGTGTTTTTATAAGGTTGGGTAGGTTGGGTACGCACTAGGGTATGTTGCCTACGGTTACACAAGACTTTCCTAAACTGAAACCGGCCAAAACGCGGGCGTTACCAAATCTGGACCGGCCTGCACACGGGGAACTTGGCGTCCACCTTTTGTGCCGCCAGCAGGGCACTTGGCGTCCATCGATCTGGACGCCAAGCCCTGTGCTTGGCAGTCAACGGCAGCAAATCTGGCCGCCAACTGGACAATTCAGCTAGATTTCAATAATACACTAAAATAACTATAAACTTACATCACAACCAACTAAATATGTACTGAAATAAGTAAACATACATCCACCATATAAACTACATGCATTACATAATATTTATTTAAATATAACTTACACTAATCTTAATTAAAGATAATATGCATAAATAACATTCATATATGCATATATATATATATACACACTACATGATTACATGCATTATGCATGAGCATATAAATACAATGTGCTCATCATTAGTTAGATACTACATGCACATTATTATTCAAGTACCCTACACATCATAAACAATTTATCATGCTTAAAAGTAGACATATATCATTTTAACAAGATTAACATATGTATGTATACATATACACATCATGGTTACATACAACATGCATGGAATAATTTAATATAATAGGCATATCAATAATTAAATAATACTTGCTCATTTAAATATATTGCATGCACGAAAATAAACTCACAATTGCTTACAAGATGTATGATAATAACTTCTTACTATATGTACATCATATACAATACACATGGAATTAATACATATAACATGTATAATAATTAGATTGAGCATACACATCATATATATATATATATATATATATATATATATATATATATGTATACGTGTATGAAAATAACTCACATGTACTTACAACATATATAGCAATACTTACCTATCACATGCACAATGTCATTTAAGTACTATACATATACTATAGACAACTTAATGTACATAGAATTAGATAGTTAGATATCACATGCATAAGATAACATACATGTACACATATGTATATCGTATAATTACATACATATCCATGGAATAAGTAATATGATATACATATCAATAGTTAGATAATATATGCACGGTATCCTTAAGATGCAATATGCAATAAGTTAACTAAGAAAATCTATACAACAAAATTTAATTCTTGCATACGCACACTTAAATTGACATATGTATATTTATATAATATATACACATTACATGATTACATGCATTATGCATGAGCATAAAAATACAATGTGCTCATCATTAATTAGATACTACATGCACATTATTATTCAAGTACCCTACACATCATAAACAATTTATCATGCTTAAAAGTAGACAGATATCATTTTAACAAGATTAACATATGTATGTAGTAGATCTGACCGCTGGACAATTCAGCCAGATTTCAATAATACACTAAAATAACTATAAACTTACATCACAACCAACTAAATATGTACTGAAATAAGTAAATATACATCCACCATATAAACTACATGCATTACATAATATTTATTTAAATATAACTTACACTAATCTTAATTAAAGACAATATGCATAAATAACATTCATATATGTATATATATATACACACTACATGATTACATGCATTATGCATGAGCATAAAATACAATGTGCTCATCATTAGTTAGATACTACATGCACATTATTATTCAAGTACCCTACACATCATAAACAATTTATCATGCTTAAAAGTAGACAAATATCATTTTAACATGATTAACATATGTATGTATACATATACACATCATGGTTACATACAACATGCATGGAATAATTTAATATAATATGCATATCAATAATTAAATAATACTTGCTCATTTAAATATATTGCATGCACGAAAATAAACTCGCAATTGCTTACAAGATGTATGATAATAACTTCTTACTATATGTACATCATATACAATACACATGGAATTAATACATATAACATGTATAATAATTAGATTGAGCATACACATCATATATATATATATTTATACGTGTACGAAAATAACTCACATATACTTACAACGTATATAGCAATACTTACCTGTCACATGCACAATGTCATTTAAGTACTATACATATATTATAGACAACTTAATGTACATAGATAATTAGATATCACATGCATAAGATAACATACATGTACACATATGTACATCGTATAATTACATACAATATCCATGGAATAAGTAATATGATATACATATCAATAGTTAGATAATATATGCACGATATCCTTAAGATGCAATATGCAATAAGTTAACTAAGAAAATCTATACAACAAAATTTAATTCTTGCATACGCACACTTAAATTGACATATGTATTTATATAATATATACACACTACATGATTACATGCATTATGCATGAGCATAAAAATACAATGTGCTCATCATTAGTTAGATACTACATCCACATTATTATTCAAGTACCCTACACATCATAAACAATTTATCATGCTTAAAAGTAGACATATATCATTTTAACAAGATTAACATATGTATGTATACATATACACATCATGGTTACATACAAAATGCATGGAATAATTTAATATAATAGGCATATCAATAATTAAATAATACTTGCTCATTTAAATATATTACATGCACGAAAATAAACTCACAATTGCTTACAAGATGTATGATAATAACTTCTTACTATATGTACATCATATACAATACGCATGGAATTAATACATATAACATGTATGATAATTAGATTGAGCATACACATCAAATATATATATATATATATATATATATATATATATATATATATATATATGAACGAGGTTAGATAAGAAGTTTGGAGAGATTGTTCGGAGAGATCGGAATGTGGTATCAGAGCCTCGTTACAGATGCTCATAATAATCTTTGATAATCTGTTTGCTATCTTGCAGATCATAATATCATTTCTGATAATATTGTTATTGATCAGAGATCTCATCCATAAGTAGTTATATGCTCATTCCCGATCACCAAATAGAAAGCAAAGGCAAGATATTTGGAGGAATGAAACCATATCAAGTTCGGTCCTCACAAGCCTCTTCATCCAAGTAAGTTCATTTCTATTGTTTCTTTCTATTGTGTCTCTATTTTTAGGTTAATCGTCGTAGTGTGTAGTACTGAGGATTTTTGGTGTGTAGTACCTTTGATGCTCAGACAGGAAGTCTTAAGCAGAAGGGAATATCCAAAACCCAGGAATATCTATGGCTGATCCACCGACAACAGAAAACACAATAGCAAATACAGTAGAAAACTTACCAGTAACTTGTGATGAACCCGAACCTAGTACTTTTAATCATAAAACACATAATGGATTAGCTAGTGATCAAATAAGGTTAAATTTTCAAAATATATTTGATCAACAAAATACTATAATAGATTATCAAAGAGAATCTCATAAAACCTTAAATAAAATAACATCTCAACTAACAGACATGGCTATTAAACCTAAACCAAATACTCAGATAAAATCAAATTGGTTCATGCCTGAATCTATATTTGATTATCATAAAGTTCTAAAACCACCACAAACTGATACTAAGCAGAAAGCTATCGAATCTATCTTTACTTTAGAAGAAGACTATAAAATCTTTCAAGACAATAAAAGTAAAATAGAACAATTAACTAATATTTATTTAACAAATCCAACTACGAAAAGCTTATCTCAAATCCAACAATTTTATGACAATAACTATGAAAATTTTAAAGAACATAATTATAATCCAACTTTTGAAATAGATTCAGATAATGATTCTATAAAATCTTCAGCAGAAGAAATAATGGCCACAGAACCCATAATAGAGGAAGCTCAATCCTCAACTAGAACTCAAAATTTTCCAGACAGAAAAAGAACAGCTGATAGTACTAAATATGCCTACGACTTTAATATTCCTTACAAAGTATTTAATTCTAGTCAACCTGAGATGCCTCCTAATGAGAAGTTGTTTTTTGATAAATATTAATTCTTCAAATCATAACCTTCTTCTGATCCATATGTTTTAAACATAGATAATATTCCTATCTTTAAAGAGCTGAGGCAATAATACTATGGTCTAGAAAAATATCTGCTCTACCTATGCAATATCCTAATCTTACTACAGAAGAATTATTTAATCTAGCCCTAAGTAAATTAGAAGGCAGTCTAGTATTTACCATGGAAAATATACAAAATACTGTAGAAATGATACAGATCCGTAATAATCTTAATTTTCATGATATGATAGGACATTTTAGAAATTTTTTATTACAGTTTCTTTGTGCCAGTACTATAAGTGATCAAAAAACTATAGAAATGATAAAAACTACTTTATCTCGTATGAAAATATGTAATATCTGCTTCGTAGAACCATTCTCTAGATTATATTCATCTCTCGTATGGAGATTACCATTGACAAAATGGAATCATTGGGAAATAAAATATTTTAATAAATTACCACCTCCATGGGATAATAATTGTAAAAATCAATATCATATTACTTTACAAACAGTACAATCAGATCGAGCTGGTGCAGATAATTTGGCCACTCGTATGAAATGTGCTATAGATATTTATCATACCTGCTGTCAGCAAGCATCCTTACAAAAATCTTATCATAATTCTATGTTTGCTTTGAAAGCTTCTAAAACACCAAAACAAGCTTGTCAAGATATAGCTCCCACATATGTCTTTGGTTGCCAACCAGTGCGTAGCAAACAAGGTAAACCGAGACCTTTTAGTCAACCTAAATCTTCATGGTTTTTACCATGGAAACCCAATAACCTAATTCTAGATAAAACAAGACTTGTACGTCCAAGATATAAACGTTTTTATAAATTCGCAAGAAGACCTAGGCAAATTAGACGTAATAATAAGTATTTAAAAAGAAAACCAGAATTTAAAAGAAATGTAAATGCTTTAAATGTGGAGAACAAGGACATTATGCAAATGAATGTCCGAATAAACGTTCTGAAGCAAATTTAATAGAAGATATGAACATAGTAAATGAACTATATGATATAACAACAGGATCAAATATGTCAGGAGAAGACATAGATCAATTTGAATATGAAATAGAAAGTGTTATAGCAGAAGCAGATACAGAAGGAAACCCCTTAGATGATTTTTATGATGTAATAGATAAGAACTATTATGAACAACAACCCAATATTCCTTTTGAATTAATGAAAAATTTTATAGAGCAAAAACAACAATGGATTCAAGATTTATATCAAACTTATGATTTTGAAGAAACAGATTTAGAATATAATAACGAAGATGAAGATATATATTATGTAAACATGGTAACAGATAAAAATTCAGACATATTATCAATTCATGAAGAAGATACAAAAGACTCAAATAAACAGTTAGTAATATTTGATATGAATCCCTTTATAATAAAATTCAAAATTCATCATGGTTAATCGATAAAAACAAGTATATAATTTTAAATGGAATTTCCTTCGACAGAATAAATTCTTCATAGAAAGATTTGAACGTGTAACAGATTCAGAAGAGACAAATAGTAATATAACTAAGATTCAAATAATCAATAAAGAACAAATAAGACAAGTCCTAAACAGCATAAATGACAAAAAAAACAAAAAATGAAATATCTTCACCTTGGTTGTATAGATATAACTATAAAAGCCAATTTTAGAAAAGGAATAAATGCTCCTTCAACAATCATTATATCTGATAATAGACTTCTTACTCCTTCTCAATCCATTATAGGTATGATACAAAGTAATTTAATTTATCAATACTTAAAGTTCAGAATTTTCCCTCAATATGCTATCAGTCTTAATGATAAAAACTTAGATCAAAGTTTATTCATATATCATGAACTATCTGGAATTCAGATGCAAAAGGGAAGCAAACCCTTAACAATAACTACAAATTTATTAGCATCCTTATCAGAAAACAATGACAGAAAATCTTATTATGCTAGAAGATCAACTTAGTTACTCAGAAGTAATAGAACCTAGACAAGAAGCCATAACTTTACCACAAAACTGGTTTATATCAATAGATAAACTTCGTGAAAAACAATTAAGTAATAAACAAAAACTAATTATAGAAGACGATACAATTAAAATTAAAAGATCTTTTACGTTACCAAGACAACTGCAAATAAAAGACTTAGATGCTTTAAGTCATTCAGGTGAATCTTCGTGTAACTTTCAATCAGCGAGAAAATCGTTTAGTCTACAACGATATCTACAACATGATCTTCCTAAGGAAGAACATGTTGTAATAACTAGTAAATATGCCAATCTAGTAACAATTTTAATAACTATAACGTATGGAGTTGAAAATAAACAAAAAACAGTAAATGCTCTAATAGACTTAGTGTTGGGTTCTCATATTGGAGAATGTTGGGTAACAACAAGTGCTTAAATGTTTTTGATGATGAGCAATACTAATTGATGTTATGTAAAATGTTCACAAATGGTATGTTTGTTTTTTATGATGAACATTTCATGAACAAGACAAAATTGATGTGTTATGAATGTGTGAAACATGATGAGAATGACAATTGGATGCAAATGAAACACATGTTTTATATGTTCATTATATCTCACTAATTATGTCTTTTAATGTAGGTGTGAATGTACACAAGACAAAGCCCAAAATCCAAGTGCAAAAGAACAAGACAAGTTGCTGAAATAGTGCACCTGTCAACATATGATAGTGCATCTGTCAACAGATGAATAGTGCATCTGTCGCATCTGTCGACAGATGATTTTCGCCTGTCGACAGATACACTCAGAAATCTATTTCCAGAAAGCCCAGTCTTCCGGTTCTTGCAAACCTGTCAGCATCTGTCGACAGCAGCAAGTCGGCTGTCGACAGATGGAGTTTCGGGAAGATCTAATGGCCAGGATATGATCTATATTTTGGTGTTTCCTTTTAGCATGACTCTCTATGCTTGGACACCACTATATATGGATCATATGAGGCTATTTTCGCAGCAAGGAGCCACCATACCAAAACCCTAAGCAAAGGTCAAGATCAAGGCTTTCTTCCTGCTGCCCTGCTTCATCTCTCTGCCCAGAACAAAGAATAACAACCTTCCAAGCGGAGTTGAAGCCGGTTCGTCCGTGGTTCAAGCTTCTCCATCAACTGATACTTGTCAAGACGAAGCTTGGAGTCTTCTGGACGACCAACGAGAAGAGATCTACATCGGGATTTGATTCTTCATCTCAAAACTCTTCTCCTTTCACTACTTTCATATATCTGTGTGTGTGCACTGATTTGAGATCAGTACGTGGATGTTGTGGAAGTGTGGTTTGTTGTTCTGATTGCGTGTTTGCATCAGACAACGTGTGTGTGGTGTGTTGGTCAGATCAAGGCTAGAGGATCTGATCTTTTGGGGACTTGATCTAGCGTGTGTGTGTGTGGTTGAGCCGGTGTGCTCGTGTGTGTGTTGTACTCAGTTCTTGAGTAGTGTGTCCTCACTGTGTGGGGGGTGGACGTAGGAGTCACGTGGTGTGATCTCCGAACCACCTAAAAAATCCCTTGTGCACTGTGGTTTGATTTGTGGTTTGCATTGTATTGCGCTAGATGCATGCATAGGGATTTCATCTACACACTAACTGTTAATTTATTCACACATTACATCAGATCAAAGGGGTTTTAATTGAGTAGATCTTTTAATCCGAAGTAATTTTCATATTGCTTAAGTTTCCGCTGCAAATCTATTCAACCCCCCCTTTCTAGCTTTGCCAATACCGAATATCTGATCCTAACACTTAGGAGCTTCAATGTCCCATATTAATATTGATATTATAGAAAATCAAATAAAACCGGCAAAAGAACGAAGGCAATATATAACTTTTGAAAACAAAATAATAGAATTACAACATGAAGGTTGTGGTTCATGTCTATCCTTATTAGATGTAAATAATGTTTCATATTCTATATACTTGACCAACTATATGTAAATAAGCATGATTCAATTGCTTTACTAATAGGAAATGATATCTTAGATAAACTTCATCCTATTACCATAAATCCCAATACAATCACATTTACCTTTGATCAAAAACCTATAACGGTTAATAGAACTGTAGAACCTTACAGTTCCATAAGGATGGAAGTAGCTTGCCCCAAAAGAGTATATTTTCATAAAAATCAATCATTATATATTATAAAATATGATTCCAATGCCCTATGGCCGGAAGAATCTGAAATTGGTCTTACCATATTCAGTAATGAAACAGTTACTATATCCCCGTATGAAAGAATATACTTTCTACAGGAATATGTTTTCAATTTCCACCTACATATTTTGGAATTATAAAAGGAAAAAATGGATGGCTTAAAAATGTTGATTTAGATATCATAAAGGGCGTAATTAAACCTTCATATTCAGGAGAAATAAAGTTATCATTCGTAATTGTGAATCAGATGCAATAATTAAAATAACCAATAAAATGAAATTAATAGATATCATTATACACAAACAGATTGAATGGAATTGTCCAAACAGACAAATTGGATTATAATAAATATTAAAGAATCAAATAATAAAATACATATGTTAATTCCTATTATAGACACAGGAGCAACAAAATCTATTACAGATAATGTTCCTTGGCTAAATAATATAAACAACAACTAGCGGAGCCAAAGCTTTTTCAGGAATTATAGGAGAAATCTCTTCTACTCATGTAGCTAGAGAAGTTCCAATTTATGTTCAGGACAAAAATGATATAGAAGAAGAATTTATAATCCCAGAATTATACCTTATTAATCAATCTATAGGAAAGATGATCCTTGGAAATAATTTTATTAATCGATATTCGCCCATTACAATTGATAGGTTATTTAATATCTTTACCAAAGATCAAAGATAAATAACTATTCCCAGATACTTTATGATCAAACATAAACATACAATTAGAATAGTTTCTGAAACATTTGAAGCTCAATATATGCACATCTTATCAGAACTCTTTTCTGATAATCCGTTAAAATTATTTGATAGAAGTCCTAGATATTGTAAATTAGAATTACTTTCAGAAAGTAAAGATAAAAATATAAGGACAAACCTCTTGTTTATTCAAAACAAGACACTGAAGAATTCAAAAATCAATTACAAGAATTAAAATCCATACCCTTAATACAGAATAGCTCAAGTCCACATACTTCACCCGCCTTTATGGTTCGCAACTACTCTGAACAAAAACGTGGTAAAGCTCGAATGGTTATAAATTACAAAAAAAATTAATAAAATATTAAATTTGATGTTTTTCATATTCCTAGTTGTGAAAGTATCATCAAAAACTTCAGAATAAGCAATAGTTTAGTAAGTTCGATGCTAAATCTGGTTTTTGGCAAATAAAACTAGCTAATAAAGAAACCAAATAATTATGTGCTTTTTCTACTCCATATGAACACCTTGAATGGTTGATAATGCCTTTTGGAATAAAAAATGCTCCTCAAATATTCCAAAAATGGATGAACTCACTCTTTAAAGATTATGATCATTTTATTACTGTTTACATAGATGACATCCTTGTTTTCTCAGATACATATGAACAACATGTTCAGCATCTTAATATAGCACGAAGTATACTAATCAAACATGGTGTAATTCTTTCTCCAAAGAAAATAGAACTCTGTAAACAACAAATTGAATATCTAGGTAAAATTATTTCTCATAGACAAATAGAATTACAGTCTCATATCATTACTAAAATTAAAGAATTTCTAGACACTTTTACCACATTAAAACAATTACAAAGTTTCTTAGGAATACTTAACTATGGTAGAAGATACATTCCTAAACTAAGTGAGATAACCCAACATTTACAACTTAAGATTAACTCAGAAACCAAAAATATAAAGAGAACCATAATAAAATAATTTCTCGTTGGGAAATCGATAAAATCAAATTCACTCTTACCGATAAAGAAAATCAGGAAATTAAATATCTCAAATCAATAATAACCAAAATCCCTAAAACTATCATTCCCAAACAAACTGATAAATTAACAGTCTCTACTGACGCCAGTCAATTTTATTGGGCTGGAATTGTTACAATAGAATATTCAAAAGATATTGTTGGATACACTTCAGGAAAATTTAGGAAAGCTGAAGTAAACTATTCCACGTATGAAAAAGAATTTTTAGCTGTATTAAAAACCATTAAAAACTTTAAACATTGGTTACTACCATCAGAATTTATCATCAAGACAGATAATAAAGGTTTATACCAATATATTAAAAATCGAAAAGAAGATCAAAATAGTCGTAGAATTAGATGGTTTATGCAGTTAGAAGATTTTAATTACAATATATCTTTTATTCCTGGATATCAAAATGTTATTGCTGACTTTTTGTCTCGTCCAATACAGCAATCAAGTTGATCTATCAAAGACTCCCTTTCTGAGAGCAGCGATGAATACTCCCAGTCTCACCAATCTTAATACTCCCAGAATCCCATACTATCCGTCAAATAATATGACCAAAACATCTACAATAATTACTTTAGCATTCGCTGAAGGATCAATAAATATTGATTTATCCAATAGTCAGAATCAAAAGGTCATAAATAACCTTGCCCAAGGTAAAACAACATATAGATGTCAAAATAATCTTTCTCGATATGCATTTGATATCATAAATAATATCTGGAAGAATACTGGAGGTCTTCAAAATAATCACTTTTATATGCAAGCAATAAGGCAACTTGATGAATGCCTTGGAACTTTAGAGAGATATTTATATAATTATTCAAATGATAGAAATACTCAGCTTGATAAAATAACTATCTTACATAGAGATATAGAAGAACTCAAAATCTCATATCAAGAACTTCTGATAGAACATATAATCCCTTTCTTAGAACTATGGGTTGATAAAGCTTCTTTTAATGAACAACTTGCAATATTTAATGATTTGTCTCAAAAGAATATATGGACCTCAAAACTAGAAGAAAAAAGAAGAATAGTCTTATATAAATATTGCAAATATGAGCTTCCAATAGATATGTTTCATAAAATTGATCAATATATATGGCATGATCCTATCCCAGATCTGTATAACGAATATTCTGCAAATATTATAAGTATCTGGCATTCCAAACGAATATTTCTAACTTTTGATGAAGTTGATAATAGAGCTATCCATGCAATAGAACAAGGATTGGTTCAAGGTATAATAATCTCTCGACAACAAATAATGAACTTAAACTTTCCAATGATACTTAAAACAATAGTCAACTGGCTTCCCAATCTAATTCATACTCTAGAATTCTCAATAAGAGCCTCTTTCCTGGAACCAGAGATTGGCAATATCATCCTTCTTTACAGATATGGGAAATGACTCCCCAGAGCTCCTACTCCATGAACTACGAACTACTTCCAGAAGATTTCGTTTTCAACTGGCGCAAAGAGCAAAAGCAAAATTTGATCGGAATAAAAAATTATTACAAATTCCCACAAGCAGCAAAACTTGGAGTGATGGACGAATACTCATAGTTGATAAATGTTCAATGATACAAGATCATGATGAAGATAACAACAAGCTAGAAGACAGATTGCTGGGTCCAGATAGTCAGCATATTTTTAATGAAATTCCAATCGATCAAGAAGATAGCAATGAAGACATCTTTGATATGGATATCAACCCAGAAGATATTTAGAGATAAGCATCAAGTCAATTCAGCTACAAAGCATCCCCGACAAAGAGCTACAGGAAAAGGCATGATCGGCATGACATCTTTCAAAGATAAAAGAGCTACAGAAAAAAGCATGGCATCTCTCAACAGTAAAAGCAAGCAATAATTATACTACATAGTAAGATGATCAGAACGAATATGTAATAGTTTCTTGGATAAGCTTTCTGGATCCTTCTTTGAAGGTTATAAATAACCTACTCCTTCGGGTTGTGAAGGACACGAGGAAATAGAATGAAATAGCTTCTTTTGCACTACTTTCCCCTCTTACTCTCTCCATTTCCATTCTGCTCCCATTCCAATCTCTCCGAACAATCTCTCCAAACTTCTTATCTAACCTCGTTCAAAATTTGGTATCAAAGCCTCGTTAAAATTGTTGGATTTGGTAAGTTCGATGCTAAATCTGGTTTTTTTTTAAATACTTATTATTACGTCTAATTTGCCTAGGTCTTCTTGCGAATTTATAAAAACGTTTATATCTTGGACGTACAGGTCTTGTTTTATCTAGAATTAGGTTATTGGGTTTCCATGGTAAAAACCATGAAGATTTAGGTTGACTAAAAGGTCTCGGTTTACCTTGTTTGCTACGCACTGGTTGGCAACCAAAGACATATGTGGGAGCTATATCTTGACAAGCTTGTTTTGGTGTTTTAGAAGCTTTCAAAGCAAACATAGAATTATGATAAGATTTTTGTAAGGATGCTTGCTGACAGCAGGTATGATAAATATCTATAGCACATTTCATACGAGTGGCCAAATTATCTGCACCAGCTCGATCTGTTTGTACTGTTTGTAAAGTAATATGATATTGATTTTTACAATTATTATCCCATGGAGGTGGTAATTTATTAAAATATTCTATTTCCCAATGATTCCATTTTGTCAATGGTAATCTCCATACGAGAGATGAATATAATCTAGAGAATGGTTCTACGAAGCAGATATTACATATTTCATACGAGATAAAGTAGTTTCCATCATTTCTATAGTTTTTGATCACTTATAGTACTGGCACAAAGAAACTGTAATAATAAATTTCTAAAATGTCCTATCATATCATGAAAATTAAGATTATTACGGATCTGTATCATTTCTACAGTTTTTTGTATATTTTCCATGGTAAATACTATATATATATATATATATATATAAATAACTCACATGTACTTACAACGTATATAGCAATACTTACCTGTCACATGCACAATGTCATTTAAGTACTATACATATACTATAGACAACTTAATGTACATAGAATTAGATAGTTAGATATCACATGCATAAGATAACATACATGTACACATATGTACATCGTATAATTACATACAATATCCATGGAATAAGTAATATGATATACATATCAATAGTTAGATAATATATGCACGGTATCCTTAAGATGCAATATGCAATAAGTTAACTAAGAAAATCTATACAACAAAATTTAATTCTTGCATACGCACACTTAAATTGACATATGTATATTTATATATATATACACGTATACAACATATTTATATACATTATGCATGAAATAGATAAATGCAACATGCACATCGGCAATCAGATTAAACATACACAACATTACTTAAGTATCATATGCCTAGGATTTTAGTATACACATATACACAAAATTAGCTTGTGATACCCCAAAATTTCTTTTTTATATATATTGTGCATGTGTCTTTACTTGTTGTGTGTATAACATGCATATTCAATTGTGTATATTACCATTTTATTACTTCTCATGAACAAATGCATGTTATAATTATCTATTTCTTGCCAAATGTATATAACTATGTTGTATACGTATGTGTATATTTATACGTATGTCAATTCAAGTGTGTACATGTAAGAATTAATGATTGTGGTATAAATTATTCTTAGTTAACTTATTCCATATTGCATCTTAAAGATATTATGTATGTAAAATTTTGAAGTGCATATTGAACTATCTATTCCATGGATGTTATGTATAAATATATGAAGTACAAATGTATATATATATGTATGTTATCTTATGCATGTGATATCTATCTAATCCTATGTACATCAAATCATCTATAGTATATGAATAGTACTTAGATAACATTGTGCATGTGGTAGGTAAGTAATACTATATGCTATGTAAGTACATGGAAGTTATTTTCATACAAGTATAAATATAAATATAAGTGTGCATGCATTATTTACTTATTGATGTGCCTCTTGTATTTAATTAATTTATGCATGTTGTAAGTAACCATGGTGTGTATATGTATACATACATATGTTATTCTTGTTTAAATGAGATCTATCTACTTTATGCATGTTAAATTATTTATGATGTGTAAGGTGCTTAAATAATAATGTGCATGTAGTATTTAACTAATGAGGAACACATTTCAGTCATAGGTTCATACATGAATTATGTAATCATGTAGTGTGTATGTATATGTGCATATATGTATGATTTGGATGCATATTATCCTTAATTATGATTAGTGTAAGTTGTATTTAATTAAATATTATGTAATGCATGTACTTTAGGTGGTAAGGATATATGTAATTATTTTTACATATACTAAATTGTTTTGGTGTATTTATGTATTTATTTTAGGGTTTGGCAGGGTTTTGACTGCCCTGTGCAGTTGGCGGCCAAGACCTGGACGCCAATGGTTGGCGTCCACATCCCTGGACGCCAACTCACAGTGGGCGGCCACCCCCTGGACGCCAACCCCTGTTGGCGGCCAGCCCTTGACGTCAACTGTGCAGTTGACTACAACCGATGTTGACGTCAATATCCTCCGGCGTAACGGTTCCAGATTTGTTAATGCTCGCGTTATGGCTGGTTCCAGATTAGGAAACCATCCTAACCCGTAGGAAACCTACCCTATTGCGTACTCCCACCCCCAAGCCTATAAAATACCCATCCTAGGTCGAGGAGAAGGTTTTTAGAATTTGGTGAAACCCTTGGACCCGAGATGAGGAAAAGCTGATCTTTGGAGGGCCGGATCCGTCGACTGGAGGTGTTCCCCGAGGAGCTACACCAACTGGAGGATAGCCTATGCTTAGGAGAGGAGATCCCAACTCTGAGGAGCCATCTACATCGACAAAAGAAGAAGATCTAAGGCGTTTCTGAGCACCTTCTTGGCAGGGCCGAGGAGGGCTTCACCGGAGATTCTTGATCTTCGTAGATTTTTTTTAGAGGCAAGTAAACCTAGATCTTGATCTTATACATGTCCCCTTAAGTCTTAGGATTTTTACAGATTTTTCCTCGAGTCCTGGAACCCCAAATTCACCCTGGTATGTAGTGCGGTCTGTGTGTGCTGCTGGGAGCAGGTTGACGGCAACATAGGTTGCAGTTAAGTTCTTGAGTTGACGGCAAGGGATGCCACAGTTGAAAGTAAACGGCAACATCCCTTGACGTCTACTTTTTCAGTGTCCTGAAATTGAGCTTTTTGATCTTTTTAAGCTGTTTAATTGATTTCTGGACGTAATTATATATTGTAAATTTTATGGGTGATTGTATACTGTCAGTAGGTCATATCATGAGGTTGCCTGAATTTTCTATGAACCATGTTAATTATTAAAATTCAGTGACTGAGTAATGAGCATGATATGAACATGTTTAAATCTAGTATAAATGGATTTTGTTGTGAATTAAATTTCATAAATTTTCCATGATAGATTGAATATAGGTATTAGGTTTCTGTTCTGTTAACGCCCAAACATATTGATGCGTACCATGCTTAATGATATTTTGATAAATATGTCTGAAATCTAGATTTAATTATAGAAATTATGTTTACTGTCTGGAAAATCTAGAAAATTTCATATGCGAATTACTTACTGATAATAACCTGTGATAAAAAATTAGAACTAAATTGATGACAGTACGTATAATTTCTAGTTAAATCGTGGAACTTGCTCATATTAGATGTGTTGAATTTGATTTGGTGTAATCCAGTAAATGTACAGCATGTTAGGACTGTAGTGTAAGATGTTTTATTTCTGAAAACAGTAGTATCATGATTAGGCTAATTGAGACATGTGCAATGGACAAATAAGATATGTAAAGTGGCCAATTAGTATATGTGAACAATGCAAACAAAGTGTAAGAATGTGTTAAAGTGAATGTATAATAATTGGGCCAAGAATGACACCGCTACCCTAGAGGCTTCGAGAGCTGTACATAGAAAAGTCCCTATGGAAGGCTCTACATTGTAAAAGTATGACCTATGGGCATTAGGAAAAAACCTGGAGGTGGACAAGTATCACTGGATAGGGTGGAGAGGGCTTCTCTCGGTCTGCGTAGTTACCAAGATTCACCACTACATTGCCTAGGTGGTGGGTATGTGATTATGAGTTGTGTTATGAGTTATGTGTTATGAGCTGTGTTATGAGTTGTGCTATGAGATGAGTTTGAGTTATGAGATATTGGTTTGTGTCCTCTAATAGGTAGTTAGGACTGTGTCATGGCATATTAATCAATAGAATATGAATGAAGTATAAGATGATGTGCGAATGTGGCACATGATGAGTTCAAGTGATTACGTTATGTGATAAGTGAAAACCAAAGAGTAAATGATATGAAGGATGTGTGAAAAGATATGTAAAAGAGAGAATAAATATGAATGAGAGTGTGATTTCATGTGAAACCAATATGATAGTGCATATATTCATATGTTACATGTATTAATACTTAAATTGCAATATCATGTTTAATATCATGTCATGTATTCATTAATATTCTTGTAATATTGTATGTCAATATATATGTATAAACATGCGAATTATGCAACACAAAAAGGCGAACATGTGGAATTGCTAAATGAATAAGATAAAGTATAAATAGATCTAATTCCATGTGATTGAGATTATTTCATGTCAAAACAGCAAGTAAAGTATAGTTATGAATGTGATAAATATAAGAAAGAATATTTAGATTCCATGCTAGATGTGATACTCACTTAGTGCATAAATCCATGTTTAAAAATCATATATGTTGGAGAATTAATTGAACATGTTCTAGGCTTTTCAATTCATGCTATAAAATATGAAACCATGTGTATGAGATTTATTTACATTAAAACAACAAGCAAAATGTGAAATTAAATATGAAAAGTGCATGTGAGAAGTGAATAGTCATCATGTTAGGTTGTTCATTTCTTTATGTCTAATTCTATGTTCTAGTTGTAGAATTATGTCATGAAATGGATTAATGTGTGGATGAATGATTCATGCTACATGTTAGGTGTAGAAAACATGTACAAGTATATAATATTAGTATCCATGATAATATTTAGAATTAAACATGTAATAAAATAAAGCATGTATAGGTGATTTAAAAATGTGTTGATATTAAGAGTATGTTCCATGTTTGGTAGTTTCAATGATAGTATGTATTCTTTAGTGTTTAATAGCGTACCATGAATGTGATATGTTTAAGATTAAGTTTTTGGTTTGCTTGCTGAGTCTTTAAACTCACCCTTGCTTCGGCGTACAGGTGAGACATGTATTTCCATTTTGGAGGAAGGCATAGCGAAGGTTGATCTCTTGGAGGAGTAGCTTTTGAGGAGAGATTATCATTTGTACTTTTCTTTTTCATAGCATGAATAAAGTTAATTGTATGGACAATTATTTGGACAATGTAGTTCTTTTATCATGTAATAATGTGGACATTGTCATTTTATTTCGCTATATAGATTGTGGAATGTGTGATGGTGATGGAATAAAAGTTGAGCCATTTATTTTGTTTCCGCTGTAATCAATTGCTATCCACGTACTTTTCAACCTATCGGCTAGTGTTGGGTTTTATCCCACTGTAACAACGCTCTTTATACCGATGGGGATTGGTATAATCGTACCAGTATGAGGAGGGTCGTTACATAGCTAAATGCCTATTCTTACATAAAATAACATATATACATGCATATGTTCATGAGGAATATAGAAATTGTAATATGCACAATTCAATACACATGCTATATACACAACAAGTAAATACACATGCACAATATAAAATGAAATAAAATTCGGGGTCTCACAGTACCGACGAGGTCTTGTCGTCTTCCTGGACACCCTCACTCTTGTGTAGAGTAGTACGTCCAGCTGAGGGAAAGACGGCAGTGGGACACGACTTGTGAGAGTTGTGTTTTGTCGCTTGTAGCGCGCTCGTGGTTGGGGGCTACGGACACCAGTAGACGTACTGGGCCCCAGCTAGTCCTGTTTTCCGGTACCTTACTTTAGGGAGCTTGGGCCAGAGTCCCTAAAGGTGCCAGACATGGGCCTGCGGTAGTGTGGTCCGTAGGAGTGGTGTTGGTTGGTCTCCACAGTTTCTTGGCTTGTGTTTGGTGGAGCGGCAGCTGAACCTTACGTCCGTGGCTGCAAGACTGAGAGGTAGTCCTGTGTGGTTTGTCCGGGTTAGTTATTGGTGTCGCGAGCCAGTCTACGTGGTCCGAGTGTGGCGTTATTCTACTTTAGCACGTACGCCTGGTTGTGGTTTGACATTTATTTATTATTGTTGTATTTTGTTAAGCGGCAAATGGTAAGTGATATTTACAGTTTTATATCTTGTTAGCTAGTTCTATAAATTGTTAGTGTAGCCTCCTGGTTTACTACTTGTGTTGGTTGCTCGGTTTCTAGGGAAGTTTCCCTACTGAGCCAGTGACTCGTGAGGCTTACCCCTACCCCCTTTCAAGTGAGGGAGAGCAGGAGACTTCGCACCCGTCGTCTAGTTCTGAGCCGCACCGTAGCGGTGCAGGGTCTGCACTACCTCCAGCAGTGTAATTTTCTTTCCTATTGTACACCTCAGGGTATGCCCCAAGTTGTTGTTGTACTAGTTTGGTTACAGTTGAGGAACTGGCTATGTTTATTTCATGTAAATATTCGTGAGATTGACAATCTTATATATATATGAGCTGTTTCCTTTGTATTTCTACGAACATGTGAAAGGTATCCCTTGCGAGGCTTCGGCCGGTTCGCAGGAGGCAGAGTCTTGTCGGGCTCGTTATTAGGTTAACGGGTTTGAACGACGAGGACCGCTACACCAGGTATGACAGTTTTGACATGGTTTTGACATGTGGGGGTGTCAGTATGGTCTAACCTATACTTCCTTGTTACCTAGGACCTTAGGGAAATCCTAGGCTTTAATACGACAACTATCATGCCCCCGATTTAGCTGTAGAATAAATCGAGAATGTGAAGATACAATTATCATGTAATATAGAACAAACACTAACTTCCAACAGACAACTACAAAAATAATACTAAAGTTTCAGTTTATTGATTCTAAGTCAATAAGTCTATTACAACTACTAATTTATAGCAAAAACATAGGGCCCACTTATTCAATTACAACTGACACTTAATAAAGAATAACTATTCTAGACTCATTTGACTCTACTACATAATAGTTGACACTCTAAGTTGGCTTCTCAAATGTTTGGGACACTCTTCACTTTTATCCATCTCCTTTTGTATCGACGTCTTCTTCTTCATCACCTGAAAATGTTAAGTAATTGTATGAGCTTACGCCCACTAAGATTTACATCTTGATGTGTGGACATACTTTAAATGATTGACATATTGACAAGTAGAATTCCTACAATGACAGGATGACAGTAAATAATTGGCAGTAAACATGATTCATATGACAATAGTGTGAGCAATAAAATGAAGCAATATTCCAATAGTTTGTATAGTGGTTCATGTAGACAATTATCCAGTAGATCGTGAACAAAAAATCAATAACACTTGGAATTAACCAGATCAATATTGCAATTTAGTGCAACATGCCACATGAGATCCATACTTCCACAATTATAAGTACTTTAGATGCTTCTCCTAGGCCTAGACAGAGCCCTTTATTTTGCACCGACATTAGGGGTCAGTGAACTGAAGTTCCATTTCAATCTTTTGTAATTTCTTTATCAATTATGGCTATACAAATTCCAAGAACAAGCTCATGGTAACTAGCATATTATTTTCAGGGATTCTAATAGTAAAGGTGATGACAAAAGGATGTCAAAGGTGGTACAAATGTCAGGAGTCCAATTGGACATCATAACAATTTTTAATTAAATTACATAATCAATTAGTGACTTGACAAGACTGGGGACATATGTCAAATCGTACACGGAATAATAGTGCTTTCTATCTTCAAGAAACTTCATGATACAACTAGCTTGGCCTTCGTGGGGGAATCCATGGGGTACAAAGACTTATGGAGATCTTAACAATAAGGCCCCTAGTTTGCTAGAAGACATATCTAATAGGTAAGGTTCAAAGTCATTAAGGAGGGATTGCCTAATTGTGCAAGTGTGTACGTGTCGTAACGCGAAAACTTGACTAATCATGCATGTGATGGAATAGCAATAAATCATGCTAACAATGGAAAGTAACTTAAATAAGTAAGCTATAGTGCCCTAGAAAATTTTTCTTGAATTTATTTTGCAAATTGTATGTTTATTTCTGCATGAATTTGAATGCTGATCTGTGTGGAACTTGGCGTCAACATCTCTTGGCGTTAAGTCCTGTTAGCGGCAAGATCGCCTGCCATTTACTTTCTATTAACGACATACTCTTGTGTCGTTTATTATTTTTTGAATTTCTTAAATTTTTGGGCAAGCCTGTAAACGACATCATCGATGGACGTTTACGTGGAGGCCGACGGCATCTTATGTTGACGTTAAGCTGACTTGCCTGTTTTTGATATTTTCGTTCCGAGGGAGAGAGAGATCTGCTGTTTTAAGAGCTTTTATTAGGCCAGATCTGAGCGTTTCACATCCTAGGGTCAGGATATAGGCTGGCCATCGCATGAGAGGTCTTTATAAGACCTAGATTTCGCAAATAGGGAGGTTTTCACACTGGTTTTGAGGGAGAGAAAAGAGGGTCGAGAAGGGGCAATTCTGTGCCAGTTCGTGCGGTTTGGAGGCTTCTGAACCAAGGAGGTTCGACCAGCTTCGTGATCAGGAGCTTCTCCAAGCAGAAGGCTTGCGTGGGAGGAGGATTGGAGCGTTTGGAGTCGGCGGGAAGGAACTGCCTCACATACGAGGCGGGCTTCCTCGGGCTCAGAATCGACACTCCAGTAGGAGGGATTGAGGCAAGTTACATGGGGGTTCAGTTTAGGATATGACATACTATCTATTTACCATTTTTTCGTATTTTTAAAGCATGCAAATAACCTACGGGAAGGGGTAGAAGTTGCGTTATTTCATGTAGGGTTCTGTGTTTTCTGCGCATAAGAACTAAACGTCCAGATCGCTTGCCGTCTATATATTGCTAACGGCGGCATCGACTGTCGTCTACTTCATGTGAACATCGTTCGTTTTCTGACTTTTATTATATGTAAACGGCGCTATGTGCCACCGTCAGTATGTGTTAACGGCGCTATGTGCCGTCGTCTATTTAGGTTTAACGACAAAGTATGTGGACGTCTACTTCAGTAAACGCCACATACCTTGCCGTCAAGTTTATCAGTATCATGTTTTTCCAGAAAACTGATTTTAATTATCTATATATGATCCATGCTTGTATGAGTTTCGGCCATGTGATGTTTAGGGTTTTTGTTTACTGTTATAATATGGACTGATTATTCCAATAGTAAACAAACTATTTATATCTATATATATATGAATGTTATTGATGTTAGATTGACAAAAGGCAAGTGTAATGAGTTGTAAAATGATGTATGTTAGAATATGAATGGTTGAGGACTGAATTACAGTGAGAGATACAGCATGCCAGTGGTTCTCTGTTTTATATAAAAATTCCTTGATCTTTTCCTAAATGTTGTACCATGTTAATTAGTCGAATTGATGTAATTAATTCATGAAAAATAGTTATAGAGATCAAAAAAATACGAAATTTGGCATGTGCATAGTATATCTTGATTCTGAATTTCTGTTAAATTTTTTAAAAAATTAGACATTTGTTCATTCTGTTATGAATTTCTGATAAGTAAGTTGCATGTAGAAATTAAATAAAATGCAAGTATGTACATGATGGAATGTGTTGCATTTATTATCATGATAGGGGTCTGTCATGCAGAAAGTAGAATTTCAGAACTGAAAAGATATGCTATAGGTTATTGCAAGTGCATGAAATGTAAATTAAATGATATCATACATGTTAGTGCATGCATTGAAATGAAATGCCAATAAGACATTGTTATATTAGAGATTCCTACAAGGAACTACACCATAGATGCCCCTATGGTAATGGTTCACCTACATGTAAATGATATATTGAATCTGTGGGCAACGGATTGAAATCCTGGAGGTAGACAAGTTCTATTGGTTAAGGTGGGAAAGACTTTCCCCGGTTTTGCGCAAATACCATGACTTCATCACTGTATTGCCTAGGTGATAAGTGAATGATAAATGACTAATGATCTCTATTATAGTGCGGGCTATGTCTTGACAAATAAATGAAAATGTCTACATGACCTACATGCTACATGCCTACATGAACATTGTCTACATGATTTCATGCTACATGTCTATGTGTTAAATGTTACATGAATTACATGCAAATTGAAATATGAAAGAATTGCTACATGTTTAAATGGTCCATTGTTACATGACAGCTGTTACATATTGCATAATGTAGCATAAGGTTTTCATTGAAATAGTTTACATGATTACATGACAATAAGTAGAAACTGTTGGTCCTTTTGGTACGGCAGCAATCTATCTAGAGGGGGGGTGAATAGATTTTCTGCACAAAACAGAAACTTAACACACAAATTATTACAACTAAAATTTTGGTTAGTTATGTGATAGTGTGAGATAAAGAGTAGCAGTGCGGAAGCAAATAACAATCACACAAAGCACACAAGGATTTTTATTTTGGTTCGGTACTTCACAGAAGCAAGACCTACATCCAGTCCCCAAGAAAAATCTTGGGATTTCACTAATCGAGGTACGATCCCCCCAAGGATATACAACCCCCAGCTCCCTGCTGGTCCTCTTCCTTTCTGAGTAGGAAGGATACTCACTTCTATTTCAGGTCAAGAAGCTAACCTCCTAGAACAAACCCCAGTGCGGTTCTGCTAGACTTAAACCCCTAGCTGGGTGCTATACTGAGAACAGTCCCTCAGCTGGACACAACTGGCCAGTACCCCACTGGCCTTCTCTTCACATAAGAAGAGGCTTACTGTAAATAGTCCTACAGCCGGACAAAACTCTTTCTTAGAGAAGAAAGATCAGACTGAGAGATTTACAAGGATGGACTCTAACTCAGAAATTCTTAGCTGAAAGACTCTCCCCAAAATTACAATGTAGAGCAAAGGGAGTGAAGAGAGGAAGGAGCTTGAAAGCTTGAAGACTTCAGATGGTTGCTTGCACACTTCTTCTTGGGCTCGAGCTCTTTCTCTCTTGCTTTGAGTGTATGTGGAGTTGAGGCTTCTTACTGGATGTACACTCTTTGAATGATCTTCAGAAATACTCTCTTGTTGTTCTTCAGCCTTGCTTCATCTTTTATAGAGCAGCTTTGAACATATCTGTTGAGAGATAGTTGTTGGAACTTTTAGATCCGTTGGAATTGATGTAGTCGTTGCCTTTTGACCGTTTAGAGAGAGAGAGAGAGCTCTAGTTTCCTTTGTATTTTGATGAGCTTATTATCCAGAGGTTCTTCAGTTTTGCTTCTTTCCAAGGTCTTCAAAAGAGGTTCAGTTTTCACAGCTAGAAGATAAGCTCTTTTCCTTTCGGAGTGGACTGTGAAAGGAGCATCTCAAAAACATGCTTCAATAAATGCCTGCACAAAGACAAGACAAAAGGAAGAGACTCCATACCTTTGAGGTAGGTGGATTAGACAAGTACATAGGAGGGTATGGAAACCTCGGATGCAGAAGCTTTCAGATAGAAAAAGTAGACAGGCAGACATGCTAAAAAGTAAAGCATGGGTCTAGTCAGAGGTAGGTGAGACATGTCAGATGCCATGCGCCTGAAAATACATAAATGCATTGTATCTATTGTATCCATGAAAATCCGGAGCAAAGATGTGAAGACCATGAGGCTCAGATCAAAAAATATTTCAGAAATAATTTGCACAGGATTTAGATGAATGTTTTAAGTTTAATATGACTTGTCCTGTCAGAGAAAATAATAAAGTAATGATATTTCTGATGGATTAATAAGATATAAAAGATCCATTAAAAAAGATGTGAAAAGATTAGGAGATAAGCTTACAGTAGGTGTTAAGCCTAAAACAGATCAGAAAAAGTATTAAGTACAGAATTAACAGTGAAGTCGAATTTATAAGAACATACAATTCGACTGAAGGAGTAGAAGTGATTCGACTCTAACAAGGTAATTCGACTTCTGAGAAAAAACAAGGCTATTCGACTATAGCAGTCGAATACTATATAGATCGATTTCTGAGGCATTCGATTGTGGCAGTTAGGGGTGTACACGGTTCGGTTCGGTTTTCTCCATTTTTGGAGGAAACCGAACCGAACCGAATTCATTCATTGAACCGAACCGAACCGAACCGAACTCGGTTCGGTTCAAACCGAAATCCCGACGGTTCCTCCATTTTTTGTTGTTTTTCTGGCAAAATTGTGGGTTTCCTGGTGGTCGCGAGTTTCGAACTCGCGACCACCCGGCGCGTGGAGGGCGCGCGACGCCGCCCTCCACTGCGCTACCCTTTTTTTTGTTAAATTTTATTATTTATATAACTATATATCTATATTCGGTTCATTTCGGTTTCCTGCACCAAAACCGAACCGAACCACTTGGCCCATGAAACTGAACTGAACCGAACCGAACCGGTCGGTTCGGTTCGGTTTTTTGGTTTGAACCGTATTATGAACAGCCCTAGTGGCAGTCGGAGATGACAGTCAAATCAAGAGTTGGGTTTTGTAAGGCATTCGACTGTACCAGTCGGAGTCATCAGTCGAATTATATATATCTGTGACAGCCGAATATGACAGTCGAATCATGTTTTGAACTTTGAAAGGCATTCGACTATAACAGTCGGAGTCATCAGTCGAATTCAGTATGATAACAGTATATATGCTGTGGACTTAGAAAAAATCAGAAAAAATATGAGCAGTCAGAACATGCGCCATTCAAAGAATGTTTATAACATATATTTTTCCTGTGATATTACTATAGTACATTTGAAGATTATTTATGCAGATGCATTAAATGAATGTTCATACTTATAACTGAATTGCATGAGTTTTAGGTATCACCAAATCATAAGATAAAGAATAGTCATGAGTTTTAGTTATCACCAAAACATGAGATATATAAAAGAGTGGTTCAACAATCTCCCCCTTTTTGGTGATGACAAAACTCAATAAAAAACTATGTGAATTTTCTTAAAGAGAATTTTGGAATAGAAAAATTCACAAATAAAATACTCTCCCCCTTTTTGTCGATAACCAAAAAGGAAGGATCTTACCATTTGCTATTACTCCCTTTTGTAAATACTTCTTACCAAATGTTGTTGGAGAGGGGTTCAACAATCTTTTGTCATGAATATGTAACTCCCCCTTAGAGTAGGGCTCCTCCTAAGCATGAGGCTCCCCCTGAATGTGAGGCAGTTAGATTTTCAGGGTTCCTCTGATCTGTCGACCAATCTGGTCATCATCTGTCGTATTTTCACTTGTTGGTTTTGACATATCCACTTGTTGTTTGTCAAGTCTTCAAGATTTTTGCCTGCATTTATCTAAAAAAAACTTGCAAACATTGTTAGTAACACCATAAAATTAAATACAGATCCGTGACTACTCCCCTTTTAGATGTGATTTGGATGAAGAGCCAGTAGTCACCAATGCCTTGAGCATCCTTTGTTCCTAATGCTTCAAGGTTGTCCTGCAAACATCTTATTCAGAAGTAGGTACCCAATTCTTTTTGGGTCCTTGATGGTTAGATGCATGAAAATATCCTTTCGGAATCCATACTAGGTGCCTGGTTGTGCAGGTGTTTACTGTGTGTCCTAATTTATTGCAATGAGAACAGCAATGAATATAATTTATTTTGTAGTTCTTATTGTCTTTGTAATATCTGTTTAGAACACGATTTTTAGAAGCCTTTTTCTTTTGATAGAACTTGTTTGTTACATGGACCTTTTTTTGAGGCATCTTGGTTTCTTTTACAAATTTTGACAAAGGATAATTTTCAGATATTATAACTTGTTTTCCTTTTTTAGAAGGTTTGTATCCAAGGCCTTGTTTATTGTTATCAGTTTTAGAGCCTTTTAATTATAGAGCTAGAGAAGTTTTTCCTTTTGTAAACTTTCTAACTGATTCTTTTAAATAAAGATTTTCTTCAGTTAGAGTTTTCAATTTTTCTTCTAACTTTAATTTTTCATTATTCTTGCTCCTTAAATTTTCATTCAAAGAGAATTATTATCTTTACTTTACTTCAACTGTTTTTCCAATTGTTCTATTTCTGATTTAAGATCAGAATTAGTGTTTTCCAAACAAGTAAGGTTGCTCTTGATATTTTTTAATTCATTTGCAACAACCTTGTGTTTATCATAAAGTTCATTAAAAACTTGTTCTAAATCTTCAGATTCTGATCCTGAATCTGTGCAAGAATAAAAAGATGAGTTAGAATGTACCTCATCTAGTCCTACTATGAGGGCTAGACTTACCTGCTCCTTTTCTGAATTTGAGCTTGGTGAATCTGATGTGGAGACTTCTTCATTGTCCCAAGTAGGGCTACCAACGGGTCGGAGTCGGAATCGGAAATGGTACTTTCCGCATCCATTTCCTATAAGAAAATCGGAAACGGGTCGGAAACGAAAACTAATCGGAAACATTTTGTACGATCAAATGGTAGATGTATATAGTATTAGAAGCAATGGTAAAAGAGATGTCTTTGATAATAATATGTATAATACATACCACGAGAGAGATAAGTTAATTATATTCTATTTACAAATTAAAGAGAAGCTAAAAACTTAGTCTAAAGTTTTTTAATATTAAGAAATAAGATTTTAAGAGTATATATTTTGTAAATAAAATACAAAATATATCTTATCAGAAACGGAAAATCAAAAAATAATCGAAAACGGAAAAACGGATACGGAAAGGTCGGAAACGGATCGGAAAGTCGGAAATCAGATATCCATTGGCAGCCCTAGTCCCAAGCAGTAGCCATTGCTTTTCTTTTGAATTTCTTGTGCTTTTTCTTGGACTTTTCTGACTGACCAGTCTTCTTAAGTCTTGGACAATCTGGTCTTAGATGTCCAGGTTTTCTGCATTTATAACAAACTGGTTCTTTTTCCTTTTTCTCCTTCTTTTGGATCCGCCTTGATCCATTTTTCTTCTTCTTCTTGAGGATCTTCTGAAGTTTGGATAGTACATCATCTACATCACTGTCTTAAGAACCTGTATTTTCTGAACTAGAAGAAGAGGAGGAAGGAGCAACTATAACTTTGAAAGCATTAGTAAGATTCTTTTTGGATGAGCTTTCAGATAGTCGCTCCATATTGATCTCATGTGCTATCAGTGATCCTATCAGCTTTTCTAATGACATAATTGTAAGGTCATTAGCTTCTTCGATGGCTGTGACTCTTGGACTCCACTGGCTTGGTAGAGATCTGAGGATCTTTCTTACCATATCTCCGGTGTTGTACATCTTTCCAAGCCCTGCAAGACCATTAGTAATGTCAGTAAATCTGCTATACATTTGTGTAATGGTCTCACCTGTCATCATTTAGAACTTCTCATATTTAGTGACCAAGATGTCAATCCTGGTTTCTCTGACTTTGTCTGTTCCTTCATATGTGAGCTTCAGCTTGTCCCACATTTCTTTTGCTGATTTGCATGCTGAAATCCTGTTGAATTCGCTTCTTGTCAGGGCACATCATATTAGATTTTTTGCTTTACTATTCTGGGACATCATCCTTCTGTCGTTATCCGTCCATTCTTCTCTAGGGTTGAGGACTACCAGATCTCCTTCTTCTATGATGGTCCATAGTTGATAATCATAACCTTGAAGGAAGAATTCCATCCTTGTCTTCCAGTAGTTATAATCTTCACCATCGAACAAGGGTGGTCTGTTGACAGATTGGCCTTCAGCAAATCCTTGAGCTGCCATGGATCTTTGCTCTAAGATCGTTGGATCTTCTTGAAAGTTCAGAGACCCTCTCTAATACCACATGTTGGTCCTTTTGGTACGGCAACATTCTATCTAGAGGGGGGTGAATAGATTTTCTGCATAAAATAGAAACTTAACACATAAATTATTACAACTAAAATTTTGGTTAGTTATGTGATAGTGTGAGAAAAAGAGTAGCAGTGCGGAAGCAAATAGAAAATCACACAAAGCACACAATGATTTTTATCCTGGTTTGGTACTTCACAGAAGGAAGACCTACATCCAGTCCCCAAGCAAAATCTTGGGATTTCACTAACCGAGGTACAATCCCCCCAGGGATATACAACCCCCAGCTCCCTGCTGGTCCTCTTCCTTTCTGAGTAGGAAGGATACTCACTTCTATTACAGGTCAAGAAGTTAACCTCCTGGAACAAACCCCAGTGCAGTTCTGCTAGACTTAAACCCCTAGCTGGGTGCTATACTGAGAACGTCCCTCAGCTAGACACAACCTGCCAGTACCCCACTGGCCTTCTCTTCACACAAGAAGAGGCTTACTGTAAACAGTCCTACAGCCGGACAGAACTCTTTCTTAGAGAAGAAAGATCAGACTGAGAGATTTACATGGATGGACTCTAACTCAGAAATTCTTAGCTGAAAGACTCTCCCCAAAATTACAATGTAGAGCAAAGGGAGTGAAGAGAGGAAGGAGCTTGAAAGCTTGAAGACTTCAGATGGTTGCTTGCACACTTCTTCTTGGGCTCGAGCTCTTTCTCTCTTGCTTTGAGTGTATGTGGAGTTGAGGCTTCTTACTGGATGTACACTCTTTGAATGATCTTTAGAAATACTCTCTTGTTGTTCTTCAGCCTTGCTTCATCTTTTATAGAGCAGCTTTGAACATATCTGTTGAGAGATAGTTGTTGGAACTTTTAGATCCGTTGGAATTGATGTAGTCGTTGCCTTTTGACCGTTTAGAGAGAGAGAGCTCTAGTTTCCTTTGTATTTTGATGAGCTTATTATCCAGAGGTTCTTCAGTTTTGCTTCTTTCCAAGGTCTTCAAAAGAGGTTCAGTTTTCACAGCTAGAAGATAAGCTCTTTTCCTTTCGGAGTGGACTGTGAAAGGAGCATCTCAAAAACATGCTTCAATAAATGCCTGCACAAAGACAAGACAAAAAGAAAAGAGACTCCATACCTTTGAGGTAGGTGGATTAGACAAGTACATAGGAGGGTATGAAAACCTCGGATGCAAAAGCTTTCAGATAGAAAAAGTAGACAGGCAGACATGCTAAAAAGTAAATCATGGGTCTAGTCAGAGGTAGGTGAGACATGTCAGATGCCATGCGCCTGAAAATACATAAATGCATTGTATCTATTGTGTCCATGAAAATTCGGAGCAAAGATGTGAAGACCATGAGGCTCAGATCAAAAATATTTCAGAAATAATTTGCACAGGATTTAGATGAATGTTTTAAGTTTAATATGACTTGTCCTGTCAGAGAAAATAATAAAGTAATGATATTTCTGATGGATTAATAAGATATAAAAGATCCATTAAAAAAGATGTGAAAAGATTAGGAGATAAGCTTACAGTAGGTGTTAAGCCTAAAACAAATCAGAAAAAGTATTAAGTACAGAATTAACAGTGAAGTCGAATTTATAAGAACATACAATTCGACTGAAGGAGTAGAAGTGATTCGACTCTAACAAGGTAATTCGACTTCTGAGAAAAACAAGGCTATTCGACTATAGCAATCGAATACTATATAGATCGATTTCTGAGGCATTCGACTGTGGCAGTCGGAGATGACAGTCGAATCAAGAGTTTGGTTTTGTAAGGCATTCGACTGTACCAGTCGGAGTCATCAGTCGAATTATATATATCTGTGACAGTCGAATATGATAGTTGAATCATGTTTTGAACTTTGAAAGGCATTCGACTATAACAGTCGGAGTCATCAGTCGAATTCAGTATGATAACAGTATATATGCTGTGGACTTAGAAAAAATCAGAAAAAATATGAGCAGTCAGAACATGCGCCATTCAAACAATGTTTATAACATATATTTTTTTCTGTGATATTACTATAGTGCATTTGAAGATTATTTATGCAGATGCATTAAATGAATGTTCATACTTATAACTGAATTGCATGAGTTTTAGGTATCACCAAATCATAAGATAAAGAATAGTCATGAGTTTTAGTTATCACCAAAACATGAGATATATAAAAGAGTGGTTCAACAGAAACCATGATAAAAACGATAGCATGTTATATGTAAGAACATGTTACTTCAATTGTTAGTAAATAAGATGTGGATTTTATGCATTGCATGACATGATTATTTCCATAATAATTAGAATGCTATGAATGAATGATTGCCAATTGATTTAGAACCATGTTAGTAGGAAGAGTATATGATATCAATGAAATGAGTGATAATATGTTACCATGTTTTAAAACCTATTATAATTATAATATCGTGAACTGTCTTTCATGTGATTTGCTGAGTCTTGTAGACTCATACTTGCGTAACATTTCAGGAGAACCAGAGGACACTCAGGAGTTAGTTCACACTGATGCGGAGCGAGATGACGTGGAGACTTAGATTGGTTGAGAGGTTTAGAGTGACTCTTGTATGTGAGGACTATATGTATTTTCCTTTATGCAATTGGACTATGAAATGTAATAAATTTGGGACTATTGTTATTTCTCTTATGCACTAGACTTTACATTTGAGTATAATGTTGATTACAATCATTTAGTTCCATGTTTCGTTGCTTATTATTGGAATTAATTTGTCATTTGTGTATATCTCAACCTGTACCGTCAATTGTTGGATTTATTCCACTGTAATACCTCTGTTAGATCCAATGTGAGTTGGTATAATTGTACTGGGTCTAAGAGGGGCGTTACATAAGCTCAAAACTTGAAAAGGCTACATATAGCAAGTCTAGATTTAGGAAAGTCCAAATAAAGCAAGACTATCAAACTTAGCATGACATGATGTATCATGTGCATATAGAAAAAACACGTACAATTAAAGATTATGATTAAGCATGTTTATGAACATGATGTTACCATCACTACATTTTCATCCAAATTCACGTTATGATTTTTATCAATAATATGAAATGTAAGGTCATGATCAAGCGTAATCATCTAGAGAGAGATGTAGCCATATATATCATTAAGAACATTGGAGTAATATTCACGTTACTAGCACTTTTAATTACCTGTTGTTTAGCAATCTTAGGTTGCTGGCATATCAACACATGGTTTATGCAAGTCTAACAGGAGGTCCCATGCATGGAAAACACAACAAAATAGGGAATTCTAGGGCCTTCAAAATTGTCGTCTAGTCATTAGGGCACCACTTTAGAGGGAAAAAGGGCATACAGTCAGAAAGTCACCTTTACAGTCTAAATAAAATAAAGAAAAAGATCACCCTTGAAACTGGTGTCCACTTAGGTGGACACCAACTCGAATTGGAATCACTATAACGGGATGCCAATTCATAATGAATTGGCGTCCTTTGTAGAGGATGTGAATTCCAGTATGTGGATAGTCCATGAATGCAGAAACACAATTTTGTGCAAATGGATATAAATTCAAATCTAATGCATTTTGGCCAAAACTTTCAACATGAAACTTGTTCTAAATAGGTTATAGAAGGTCCCTGTACAATTTATTGGGATCAATATGACCTAGGGACGTGTGGATCTCCGTTTTATGCAAAAGAAATCCTAGCCCACAGCATGCTTAGAAAACACTTAAAACATCCAAGCCAGTGTATAAAATAGAGAAAATACATGAAAAGTGTTCATAACATGTTGAAGAATCTACATTCAAACTTTCATGAAGTTTGGTTAAGGGACTTAGAAGATATAAGATCAAGAACATGCAACTCATATAAACACGAAAACTAAAATTTTGGGGCTTTAATTTGATGTGTATGCATGATATAAATAGGAAAAAATTGGACAATCATGTTGGGGATATAAGAAGGGACCTATGGACGAATTTATTTAGAGTGTGGCCTAAGATTACCTAACTTTTGGATGACTCTTGCAAAGGGGCTAAATAACCATGTTTTAACACTCAAATCCTTGCCCCTAGCTCACCTCTTATTGCTCCTAGCCACTCCACCCATGTCCAACAAGGTTGGGAGAAGGTTGTGGAGCGACCATGGGGGGCTTAATGTTGTATTTATAATGTTAGGGTTGATAAAAACAATTTGGAGATTCCTAATTTTGATAATAGGAGTCCTACCATGACTTAGATTGTAAAACATGGCTATTATCTCCCTTTTCAACCTCAATTAAGAGGGTATGAGAGAGCAAATTCGTGCTCCCACTTTGGGCTTGGGGTTAAGCCCATTCTATGATCTAATTTGTATGGGTTTATGCATAATTATCCTATATTATTAATGGGCATTGGGTTGATGTGAGTTTTAAATATTATTTCCTCATGTTAGACTGTCCATTGAGCCCAATAAACTTTATTGAACCCAAACATCGCTTTTTACTCGATGGTTTTTCGAGTTATTTACATGCGATAATAGATCATATGCATTATCGAGTTTAATCATCTTTTAGGATTTTGCTAAGCCAAATGTTTGTGACTTGCCTCAATTTCTTTGTTTCTCATTGTAATCTATTATTTAGTTTACACGTATAAAATTTCATTTGATTTCACATTAGTTTCCACATGTGATAATAGCTTTTTATTATTATCGACTTTAACCATCTTAAGACTTTGTTTATCGTTTAACAACCGAATCCTGCTTTGGATTACCCAATTTCTTCACTAATCATTATAATCTATTATTTAGTTTCTAAATATAAATTTTCATTCCATTCCATATCAATGTCCCACATGTAATAATAAGATTTTCATTGTCGACTTATTTACCTTTAAAGTTGATATTAAACCCTTGCTTGGTTATTTTATAAAGATTTGATTCCTCCTATTTAGTCTCGAGGGATTTTCCATTTATTGATGATTTAGAAATTTAAATTATTACATTTAGTGTCTTCACACAAGTGATTATAAAACCAACCACCCTCATCATAGGAGCAAGCATAACTTGTACCAATCTTGCTAGACATTTGATGTCCTTCCTAAATATCCATTGACCACGAACATTTTAAGACATGTTTATAAACGATTAGTCTCGTTATCATGATCTCATCATGATTCAATATTTATTACATATGTCTATTATGTAATACAAACACATAATTAAACATACTGATTAACATATCTTTATTAAAATAATACGAATCAAAATATATAATCAATGTACATGATTGGCTCACTGGTCACAATTTCCAATAGATTCATTTGGTGCTAGATTGTGGTGAGTGACAGAGAGAGAGAGTCATTTGCTGCCTCAAGGGCGGCTGCCCTACTTGGAACCCCACCACGTAGGCATCTGCTTTGTTTGGGGTGGTTGCGGCTCCTGCAATGACGCTCCAGATGACACTACAGTAGGCAAACACGAGATATTTAAAGCAGAGGATGAGCTTTGACGCCACCTACCTATCGAGCAAGGAGCGGCGGCACTGGAGGCCGGTGAGGGATGGGGAGGAAGAGGAATCATTACTGTGGCCTTGACGAGCTCGTTAGCGTAGGAGGCAGACATGGCCGGTGAGGGATGCAGTGGGGTGGGAGCAAATGACAAATGCTGTCGTGGACGGTGGTGGAGGCAATGGAAAAGAAAGGAGGGAGGATTGGATGACAGAAATATTTTTTTGGTCAAAATACATCCATCTAATAGGAATATTAGCAAGTTTCAAGAATAGTCATCCCTAGGGCTGTTCATAATATGGTCCAACCTGAAAAACCGAACCGAACCGAACCGGTCAGTTCGGTGCGGTTCGGGTTGAGAAGTTCTATGATTCATGTCACGTCCCGACGCGAAATATCGGAATGTGAGGCAGTTGCAAGTAAACAGGTACAGAGCGAGTACTAGACATCAAACCATTGGACAAGAATAAATACTAAAGCAATTGCATTTCATTAATAGTTTCCAATGTCTAGTTACAACCACTAATATAAGAGTCATTCTATAGGGCCCAATTACATTGAATAAAAGCAAAAGACTAAACTCAAATTCTAACCACTACTAGGACTCTAGAGTACGCTTGACTTCACTCTTTATCGTCCCCATCCTCTTGAGTGTAAGTCTCTTCATCGGTCTCACCTGAGAACACATAACAAAAAACGCAGGGTGCACGATAACGCCCAGTAGGACTTAAATATCAGGATCAAGCAGGCTTTAAATGATTAATGTATTAAAAAGGCAGAGTAACTAATGACAGAGCGAGAGAGTCAAGTAGTGTAAGAGATAGCACGATAGCATGTAATTGAAGTAGCACAAGTTTCAAATATAGCACAAGCGTCGAGTATAGCATAAATAGCAAGATGACCATAGCACAAATAGTACAAAGTATAGCAATAGCACAACGTGTATAGTATAGCACTTTGTTGTCAATAGACAATGAGAGAATATAACACTTTTGATTGTCATTTAGATAGTCGTGATAGATAGCACTCGAGTGTAATGCCAAACACTCTAGTCATTTAACTCCCATGGGCAAATAGCACTTTCGGGCGCACATCCCAGGACCAGACCGGGCCCTTTATATATTGCCAGGCATTGGTTATGTTGTTTATCTTTAGACAATCAGTCAATGGCCAATAGATAGTACTAAGAAATAGATGAGAGTACGAGATGAATAGACGAGATAGTAGAGAGAGTGTGAACAGATGAGCGAATCGAGTATAGATGAGAACTACAGGTCATTGCACATAAAACGTCGAGTAAATGGCGATAGTAACAGTTGCACAACACGCGCGATTGGTGTTGGCAGTCAGGTGGAATTCACTACCTTCCACTGGCCATGTTAAGCACAGGTCCAGAGGTCTGGCGTGATTCAAGATAAGGGCGAACGTCTAATAGCCGTTTGGACCATATTGATCCCTAAAGGGTTTCATAGGTGTTAGGGTACAACCAGCTCGTCGACCATGTGGGAATCCATGGACAGAGGAGACTTACGAAGGCCTTGAACAAGAATTCACTAGTCCGGCAGAAGGAGTACACGACGGAGAGTTCGTCCAAGTCAAGAGAAAGTGTATATATAGAAATAAGTGCCCGACGTTATAGAGGAGTTCTAGAACAGTGGAGCGTCAGTATCGGTGTTCCCAAAACAACGCGAGAAATGAAGACAAGTCCCTTTTAAAAAATATGGTAATTTAATATATAATTGAAATAAATTACTAGATGTATTATGAAATATTTTCATGCCAAGTTAAGCCATGATTGGATGGTTCAAAGTGTGAGCATGTGTCATGTGAAATCATGGACATGAAAGGTCATGTGAAAGATTTTAATTAATTAAAATATATCCAAGATTAATAGCTTTGTTTTCTGTGTTTAAGAAAGTTAACATGGCATAATATTACTGTAGAAAATCAAGACTTGCAGAAAGAGGGGGTTTCATGCAAAAACCCCAGATCGCGACATACCCCTGTGAGGGTCGTGACAGGGTCAGACTAGAACGCGACAGGGTCATGACAGGGTCAGACTAGAACGCGACAGGGTCATGCACAGGTCGCGACAGGTCGGCCAGAGCAGGCTGCCAGAACGCGACAGGGTGGCCTATCACGTTCAGAACGTGACAGGTACTGTGTCGCGATGGCACTAAGAATGCGGCCTATCGGGCCATCATGTTCTCAGGTCCCGCGCTTGAGTCCGAGCGGGAAAAGGACAACACCTTGGATTGCGGTCCAAGTTTCCCTACTTTGACACAGGTTCGTTCAGAAATTCATAACTAATTGCACAGTGGATGAAAAATTACGAAATCACTTGCAAACTGATCTAGACATGAGAGGGTACTTACAGTAAATAGGAATTTAAAAACAGACATAGTTTCAGCATGCTTCAAATAGGTTTATTCATGAAGAACATGGAACAATGTACAGTTGAGATGCAAGAATTAATTCGAGCAGTAGGATGGATGAAATTTAGAGCTTTTAGGGGCAAACGATGCCTAACATCCATCAGTATCTCTAGTTAAAACTTCATAGCATGGGGTCGAGTATTCATGAAGTTCTAGATTTTAGATGAAGGGTCGGGGTCATGACGAGTGCAGAACTTCAAAAATCAAGAAGAAAATATTGGCTTGATGAAAAATTATGAAACAGAGGACTTTTGTTCCTGATGGTTGGAACAATCTACAGACGAAATTTTATAATTTTTGCTCATGAGAATGCCTACCTTTGACTCGTTTGATCTTCTAGGGTTAGAACTTGAAGAACTCGGGTTGAAGCTTGGTCCAGCTTTCTCCCCACGAATTCCTCTGCTCCTTGGCCTCCTCTCCTCATCCAGCAAGTCCCAGCAATGTGTTAGGGCTGGCCATGGAGAGTTTAGAGAGTATTTAAGCTACTTGGATTTCTATTTCCTAATAGAACTCTAACTCCTATTTAATTATGAGATTTCCTATTTCTATCCTCCTTCCAAGCTTTCCAACTCCTAATTACGTTAGGTTGTGATGCAAATTCGTGGCCAACCTATTAGGGTAGGGTTAGGAGTCCAATTCCAACTCAAATTACTTATTTTAATATTTTAATACCCATTTTCTATTTAGGTAATATTTAAGTTACGAATTTAGGATATTTTCCTATTATTCCTCTTTTAAAAATTCCTATTTTTGCCCAATAAATTTTAGAGGGTTCATTTAACAAAGCCCATTACTTCTTTTCTTTTAATGAGTTTTAATTAATTCCATTTTCTTTGATTTTCCAATTGATTTAATTTTTAATATTATTAAATTTTATTTTATTTTTTCAAAAAATTCAGGTTGCTACATCCTCCTCCTCTTAAAAGAATTTGGTCCCCAAATTCATATAATCATAATGGAGAGAATGTCTTACCGAAAAGATTGGGGTAGTTCCGTCTGATGATTCCTTCAGGTTCCCATGTGGCTTCTTCCACTCCATGATTATTCCATAGGACTTTAACCACATGGATGGGACAGTTCCTGAGTTGTTGCACCTTCCGTTCCAGTATCTTGACTGGCTTCTCTTCATATGTCATGTCCTTGTTTAACACCAACTTCTCCAGGCGAATGATATGCGTAGGATCATATACATATTTCATAAGCATGGAGACATGGAACACATTGTGCACACATGCCAAGTTTGGTGCCAATGTTAGTCGGTATGCAACCTCACCAACCCTTTCGAGCACTTCAAAAGGACCGATGAATCTAGGACTGGCCTTCCCTTTTACACCAAATCTTTGGATGCCATGAGTAGGCGACACCTTTAAGAGTACATGATCACCGACTTGAAATTCTATATCTCGCCTTCTCCTATCAGCATAGCTCTTCTGTCTAGACTGAGCAATCTTGAGTCGGTCTCTAATCACCTGAATGTCCCTTGTTGTATTTTGCACCATGTCTGGGCCTCGCCATTGTTGTTCTCCAACCTCATTCCAGCATGCAGAAGATCTACAGTTTCTGCCATATAATGCTTCGAACGGTGCCATTTTAATGCTCTCCTGGTAACTGTTGTTATAGGCGAACTCTATTAGAGATAAGTGTTCATTCCAATAACCTTGGAAGTCTATAGTGCAGGCTCTCAACATGTCTTCAACAATTTGGTTGGTTCTTTCAGTCTGTCCATCAGTTTGTGGATGAAAAGCGGTGCTAAAATTGAGTTTAGTACCAAGTGCACTTTGCAGTCCTTTCCATAAGTGGGACGTAAATCTCGGATCCCGATCCGAGACAATAGATGATGGAACTCCGTGTAGTCTCACTATCTCCTTGACATATAAGGCAGCTAGTACCTCTACCGACCACTTACTCTTTATGGGGAGGAAGTGAGCGGATTTGGTTAATCGGTCGACAATGACCCATATGGCGTCGAGTCCACCACGAGTCTTGGGTAAACCCATGATGAAATCCATGCCAATACTTTCCCATTTCCACTCCGGGATATCTAGTGGTCTAAGCACGCCAGCAGGGCGCATGTGTTCCGCCTTTACTTGTTGACAAGTAAGGCAATGAGCCGCATGTTCGGCTACCTCTCTCTTCATGTTCGACCACTAAAATATTCTTTTCATGTCTTGATACATTTTGGTACCACCATGATGAATAGTGTACTTCGTCTTGTGAGCTTCATCCATTAACCTTCTCTTCAATTCTTCATTGTCGGGGACGCATTTCCTCCCTTGAAATACAAGCCTTCCATTCTCGGTCACAGCAAAGTCAGGTCTTTCTGCTAAGGTTTCCTTGATTCAAATCAAGAATGGATCGCTATCTTGTTAGGCTTTGATCTCTTCCAGCATGTCAGATTGAATCTTGATATTGGCGACCAAGACTCGATCATCCCTATGTTCAATATTCAAGTCTAGCCTTGCGAATTGTTCTAGCAGTTGCATCTCGCCAAGAACTAGACTCGATACAGATGCCATTGGCTTCCTACTAAGAGCATCAGCCACGACGTTTCCCTTGCATGGATGGTATTAGATGTTGAAGTCGAAATCCTTTAGGTATTCTAGCCATCTTCTCTGTCTCATGTTGAGTTCCTTCTGGAAGAATAAATACTTCAAGCTCTTGTGATCTGAGTAGACAGTGAATTGCTCTCCATATAAATAATGTCTCCAAATCTTTAAGGCAAAGACCACGGTAGCCAACTCTAGATCATGCACAAGGTAGTTGACTTCATGCGTCTTCAGTTGTCTTGAAGAATAGACAATGACCTTCTCCTTTTGCATCAATACACACCCTAGCCCAATTCCTGAGGCATCGGTGTAGACAGAGAAACCTTCTCCCTCTATTGGAAGAGCGAGAATAGGCGTTGAGGTAAGACAATCTTTTAGAGTCTGAAAACTCTTCTCACACTCTTTACTCCAGGAGTAGGGATTCTCCTTTCGTGTCAGCAACGTGAGAGGAACTGCGATCCTTGAGAAGTCCTTTATGAATCGCTTGTAGTAGCCAGCCAGTCCTAAGAAGCTTCTGATTTCTGTGACGCTGGTTGGTCTCTCCCAATTGAGTACAACTTCGACTTTGGAGGGATCAACGGAGATGTCGTCCTTTGAGATGACATGGCCCAAGAAGGACACTTCTTCGAGCCAGAATTCACACTTACTCAGCTTTACGTACAGTTTATTGTCTCGCAAGACTTGCAGTGCAATTTTCAGATGTTCTTCATGTTCTTCTTTGGTCTTTGAATATATAAGGATATCGTCGATGAAGACGACCACAAACTTGTCAAGGTATGATCGATATATGTTGTTCATGAGTTGCATAAAGGCTGCAGGAGCATTGGTTAGACCAAAAGGCATAACGATGAATTCATAGTGTCCATACCTGCTTTTGAAAGCCATTTTGAAGATATCGTCATCCTTGATCCTCATTTGGTGATAGCCAGATCGAAGATCAATCTTGGAGAAATATTGAGCTCTGGATATCTGGTCGAAAAGTTCATCGACCCTGGGAAATGGGTACTTGTTTTTGATGGTTAGATGATTGAGTTAACGATAGTCGATGCATAGCCTCATCGATCCATCTTTCTTTTTAACGAACAACACAGGTGCTCTCCATGGGGAAGTACTTGGTCTGATGAACCCCTTCTCTAATAGCTCCATCAGTTGCGCCTTCAATTCCTTTAGCTCGGCAGGTGACATCTGATACGGTTGTCGTGATATCGGGGCAGCTCCAGGGATCAACTCTATGGCGAAGTTGACATCTCGTTCCAGGGGAATCCCTGGCAGGTCTTCGGGAATCAAATCGAGGTAGTCCTGGACTATGTGTATGTCTTCTATCTTATAACCCTTCTTTTCAACTACTACGGCCGCAAGGATAGCAATGCAACATTTTCTTATCATGTTGTGGGCTTTTATGGCAGAGACTAGAGGCATCCGTCTCTTATGTCTAATCCCAGTGAAGGACAACTTAGGGAAATCACTAAAGGTAACTTTCCCTTTCTTACAATCGACACTTGCCCCATGAGTGGACAACCAGTCGGCTCCCAAAATGACATCATAGCCTTCCATGGGCATACACACCAGGTCGGCCTTTAGGTTATGGTCTCCGATCATTACATCGGCAAATGGGAAGTATTTGTTCAATTTCTCCTTTTCTCCCAGTGGTGTTGTGACAACAAATTCACATCCCATGGATATAGGTTTAACATTCAGAGTATCAGCAAAGTTTTGAGATATGAATGAATGAGTTGCTCCAGTATCAAATAAAACAAATGATGATAAAGAGAAAACTTGTAGGGTACCTTCTACCACGCCACCTTCCTCAGTGGGCTCTTCATCATGCAGGGCTTGCAGTCTGCCCTATTTCTTAGGCACATTAGGGCGCCTTTCATTTTCCTTTAGCAGCGAGCACTCGGGGATGCGGTGCTCGCAGCTTCCACAGCGCAGACATGCGTCGACTTTCCTCCAGCATTCATTTGCTATGTGACCTGGCTTGTCCCTTCGTGATGTTGCTTTTTGCTGGAGTGACGGAGACAATAGCTTTGAGTTTCCTTTCTTGGCTGGGTCCCTTCGTGATGTTGAAGGGACGCTTCTTGCCGTTGGTTGGCTTAGCAGATGATGGACCAGACGTCATTTCCTTCTTCACGAACTTCCCTTTGATACGGTTAGTGAAGTCCATAGCATCCTCTAGCAGTTGAGCTTTCTTTACCATCTCGGCATAGGTCTGGATGTCAAGATGGGCCAGTTGAGTGATATATTGTGGCTTAAGGCCATTGAGAAAGCGCTTAGCCTTCATTCTTTCAGTGTTCACCAAGTGTTTAGCATAACGTGCCAGTTTTGAAAACTAGGCTTCATACTCGGCCACAGTCAAGCTCCTCTGTTTAAGGGCAGCAAATTCCGCAGCCTTCTGTTGAACCACTCCTATATTTTTACCCTTGTATTTTGATGATAACAAAATTTATGATTGATTAATTATTATTAAAAATAATTAATATCATGTTTTCCCAGTAAATATAAATTTATGGAATTATCGTTATATGATTTGCACTAGAAAGATAAATCGATGTTCATTCAATACATCGATTTCAGTTCACAAAGTGCCAACAACGATTTCTGTAGAGATGTAACGATTTCCTTACATTCACATTCATAAGGATTCGCTAAGTGTTTTATCGATTCTAAAGAAATCGATCTCAGATCGATTTGTTAAGTGAATGCAAAGAAATCGATACCATAACGGTTTCTTTATTGATCTCATAACGATTTCGTTAGTCATCAGAACGACTTGCTTTCGTAACGATTTCTTTAGAAATCATAACGACTTGCCTTCGTAACGATTTCTTTAGACTTCGTAACGATTTGCTCTCGTAACGATTTCTTTAGACTTCGTAACGATTTGCTCTCGTAACGATTTCTTTGTCTTCGTAACGATTTGATTTCATAACGATTTCCTTAGTGATTTCATAACGATTCCTTTAGGAACTTCACATCGATTTGCACATCGATTTCTTAATTGATTCATAAGGATTTGTGCATCGATTTCTTTATAAAATCATAACGATTTGCACAACGATTTCATAAGTCATACAAATAACGATTTTATAGAAGACAACGATTTGTTTTCTGATTACGTTGAAAAGTCAAATATCTTTCTGAATATCTTTTTGACTGCTGTGCATTAATGAAGATCGTACGTACCACTGCATGCATACATACTATATCTTTCACTAACATGCTTATCATGTGAACATCTTTTTATAACAACAAAATGACTTTACTACTTTAATGATCATATCTTCTAACGTTGACTGACAACCAGAGACAGCTTAGCTGTCTACTGTTTAAGCTCATAAATGTGTGTAGGTCTCTGACAGCACTGGTAATACAACGTTGGATAAAATAGAAGCCAAAGGATATTTCAGAAGATCTTCTCCTTACAGGCATGAGAAGCAAAGGACCGTTGAACTAGAAGCTCCTCTGCACCATAGAGTCTAACGAACACTTGAGCTTGGAGACAACGGCTACTTCAACGGACACTTCAACGACTATCTTTCAAGTTGAAGATATTTATAGAAGACTGAAGCTCCAGAACAAACGGAGAATATAGAGAGAAAAGCAACGCTCCCATTCCTTCTGAAGATTCTTCTGCGAGCATCTGAAAGAGCAATCACTCCTTCTTCTGTGTAGCTCCTAGCTCTCTGAGTTCAGTGTAGATCTTTGTGAGAGCCTTTAGCACTGAGAGAGATCATCCCTATTATGTAGATCTTTTATCCTCTCAGTCTTTGCTTCAGATCAAGCACCTGTCCTATTAGCTTGATCTAGGGGCGTCTGTTTCCTGAACACATTTATATGTGTTGTTCCCTTCGTGTGTGAAGGAAGACTTGGGGGTGCCAGGGTGTTGTTCCCTTCTTAGAGAAGGAAGACCAGCTGTGTGCTGGGTGTAGAACCACACTGGGGTTTGTACCAGGAGGTTTACTTCTACGCCTATAAAAGAAGTGGGCTGCCTTCTTGCCCGGAAAGAGAAGAAGACCTGGTGGGGTATCCAGGGTGGTGTAATTCCCTTCGTGTGAAGGAAGACCAGCTGAGCTGGGTGTTGTTAGTCCATAAGGGGGACTGTACCCTTGTAGTGAAATCCCAAGAGATTGCTTGGGGACTGGACGTAGGACTCCTGTGGAAAGGAGGTCCGAACCAGAATATATCAATGTGTCCTTTGTGTGATTGCCTTGCTTCTTCTATCCTTCTTGTACTAACTCTAACAATCTGCGAAGTGTGTTTGTGCAATCATTTTTGTGAACATGTTTTATTGAACAAATTTTTTAAAGTCCCATTCACCCCCCTGGGCTCGTCAACTGGGCAACAAGTGGTATCAGAGCGAGTCTCTTCGACAAAGAAGAAGATCCAACGATCTAAAGAGTAAAGATCCATGGCAGCCCAAGGCAACATTGAAGGTCAGTCTGTCAACCGACCCCCTCTCTTCGATGGTGAAGATTATCCTTACTGGAAGACCAGAATGGAATACTTTCTACAAGGCCACGATTATCAAATTTGGTCCATAGTAGAAGAAGGTGATCTGTTAGTCACAAATGAGAAAGCGCAGTGGACAGATGATGACAGAAAGAAGATCTCCTTGAATTGCAAAGCAAAGAGCATCTTATGCTGTGCTCTAAGTAAAAGGAATTAACAGAGTCTCAGCCTGCAAATCCGCAATGAAATGTGGGAAAAGCTCAGGATCACATATGAAGGCACAGACAAGGTGAAAGAAACAAGAATTGACATTCTTGTGACTCAATATGAAAGATTTCAGATGGAGCCAGGAGAAACAATCTCTCAAATGTTCAGTAGTTTTACAGATATCATCAACGGATTAGCTGGACTCGGCAAGACCTACCCAATGGGAGATATGGTCAGAAAAATACTTAGATCCCTACCATCCTCTTGGACTCCCAAGGTAACGGCTATAGAAGAGGCCAATGACTTGAAGACAATGTCATTGGAAAAGCTCATTGGGTCCCTCATGGCCCATGAGATAAACATGGAGAGATTAGGAGAATCATCTAGTAGGAAGAAGCACACCAATGCCCTCAAGGCAGCAGAAGACAGCTCTGAGGAACAATCTGAAGACGAAGCCAGCAGTGAAGACAGTGAAAAAGAAGAAGCACTATTAGGAGACTGAAACGCATCTTAGCCAAGAAGAAGAAGTACCAGTCTGGAAGGAGATATTTCAAGAAAAACAAATAATACAAGAAGCAAGAAGGAAGGGACTCAAAGAAAACTGAACCTGGACATCTGAGACCAGATTGTCCTAGGTTAAAGAAGACTGGTCAACCAGAAAAATCCAAGAAGCTGCACAAGAAATTCAAAAGAAAAGCCATGGCAGCAGCTTGGGATAATAGCAGTGACTCGGACAACGAGTTAAGCTCAAGCAGTGAGGAAGAAGACAAAGCCAACCTGGCGTTCATGGCCAACACTGAAGAAAAGGAGACATCTTCAGTAAACAACTCCTCAGGTAACTTCAAAAATGCCAATCTACTCCTGATGAGTAAAACAACAAAAAGGCATCCGAATGGGTATGGATAGAGGATGCTCATAAACATCCTTAGTTTTTAGTTTATGTTTTAAATTTACATTTCTGTTTTCATTTTAGTTTCAGTAAACTACAATGCTACTAACAATGTTTGCAAGTTATCATTAGATCAATGCAGGCAATAATTCTGAAGACTTGACAAACAACTTGTGAAAGGTCAAGACCAACAAGATCTGGCTTGCCTCACATTCACGAGGAGCCTCATGCTTAGGGGGAGCATACACAAAGGGGGAGCAGTAATCAATTCCTCATCATCTATTATTGTTGAACCCCTCAATGGTAAGAAATTCTCTCAACGGGGGAGAGAATATGCATGGTAAGATCCTTCCTTTTTGGTTTGTGACAAAAAGGGGGAGAGTATGCATGGTATGCATTATCTGTGAATTTTCTGTATTTTCTATGACTTAAGTATTTTTGACAGAAAATTCTCATAAATTTTGTCATCACCAAAAAGGGGGAGATTGTTGAACCACTCCTATATTTTTACCCTTGTATTTTGATGATAACAAAATTTATGATTGATTAATTATTATTAAAAATAATTAATATCATGTTTTCCCAGTAAATATAAATTTATGGAATTATCGTTATATGATTTGCACTAGAAAGATAAATTGATGTTCATTCAATACATCGATTTCAGTTCACAAAGTGCCAACAACGATTTTTGTAGAGATGTAACGATTTCCTTACATTCACATTCATAAGGATTCGCTAAGTGTTTTATCGATTCTAAAGAAATCGATCTTAGATCGATTTATTAAGTGAATGCAAAGAAATCGATACCATAACGATTTCTTTATTGATCTCATAACGATTTCGTTAGTCATCAGAACGACTTGCTTTCGTAACGATTTCTTTAGAAATCATAACGACTTGCCTTCGTAACGATTTCTTTAGACTTCGTAACGATTTGCTCTCGTAACGATTTCTTTAGACTTCGTAACGATTTGCTCTCGTAACGATTTCTTTGTCTTCGTAACGATTTGATTTCATAACGATTTCCTTAGTGATTTCATAACGATTCCTTTAGGAACTTCACATCGATTTGCACATCAATTTCTTAATTGATTCATAAGGATTTGTGCATCGATTTCTTTATAAAATCATAACGATTTGCACAACGATTTCATAAGTCATACAAATAACGATTTATAGAAGACAACGATTTGTTTTCTGATTACGTTGAAAAGTCAAATATCTTTCTGAATATCTTTTTGACTGCTGTGCATTAATGAAGATCGTACGTACCACTACATGCATACATATATATCTTTCACTATCATGCTTATCATGTGAACATCTTTTTAGAACAACAAAATGGCTTTACTACTTTAATGATCATATCTTCTAACGTTGACTGACAACCAGAGACAGCTTAGCTGTCTACTGTTTAAGCTCATAAATGTGTGCAGGTCTCTGACAGCACTGGTAATACAACGTAGGATAAAATAGAAGCCAAAGGATATTTCAGAAGATCTTCTCCTTGCAGGCATGAGAAGCAAAGGACCGTTGAACTAGAAGCTCCTCTGCACCATAGAGTCTAACGAACACTTGAGCTTGGAGACAACGGCTACTTCAACGGACACTTCAACGACTATCTTTCAAGTTGAAGATATTTATAGAAGACTGAAGCTCCAAAACAAACGGAGAATATAGAGAAGAAAAGCAACACTCCCATTCCTTCTGAAGATTCTTCTGCGAGCATCTGAAAGAGCAAAGTCTCACTCCTTCTTCTGTGTAGCTCCTAGCTCTCTGAGTTCAGTGTAGATCTTTGTGAGAGCCTTTAGCACTGAGAGAGATCACTCCCTATTCTGTAGATCTTTTATCCTCTCAATCTTCGCTTCAGATCAAGCACCTGTCCTATTAGCTTGATCTAGGGGCGTCTGTTTCCTGAACACATTTGTATGTGTTGTTCCCTTCGTGTGTGAAGGAAGACCTGGGGGTGCCAGGGTGTTGTTCCCTTCTTAGAGAAGGAAGACCAGCTGTGTGCTGGGTGTAGAACCACACTGGGGTTTGTACCAGGAGGTTTACTTCTGCGCCTGTAAAAGAAGTGGGCTGCCTTCTTGCCCGGAAAGAGAAGAAGACTTGGTGGGGTATCCAGGGTGGTGTAATTCCCTTCGTGTGAAGGAAGACCAGCTGAGCTGGGTGTTGTTAGTCCATAAGGGGGACTGTACCCTTGTAGTGAAATCCCAAGAGATTGCTTGGGGACTGGACGTAGGACTCCTGTGGAAAGGAGGTCCGAACCAGAATATATCAATGTGTCCTTTGTGTGATTGCCTTGCTTCTTCTATCCTTCTTGTACTAACTCTAACAATCTGCGAAGTGTGTTTGTGAAATCGTTTTTGTGAACAACTTTTTATTGAACAAATTTTTTAAAGTCCCATTCACCCCCCCTCTGGGCTCGTCAACTGGGCAACACCTTCTTCTCTTGGACACGCTCCGAGAAATACTTGGCATTGAAGGCTTCCTTGAATTTGGCCCAAGTAAATTGACCATTAACTCTTGTCGCTTTCTACCGACTCCCACCAAGCATAGGCGTTCTTCTCTAATGGAAAGTAGCTAGTAGCAGCTTATCCCCTGCTGCACATTGTATAACACCGAAAATTCTTTCCGTCTCCTTTAGCCAGTGCTCGGCCTCATCCGGATCTGTGGATCCACTGAACCTAGGTGGGTTCAGACTCCTGAAGTTATGATGCAGCTCGCCTGCACCGCCACGATTTCCACCGCCTTGGGTAGCTTGCATAATTGCTGGAGTAAGTTCTTGGATGGTTTGTTGCATGCCCTCATTTGAGCACGTTCAGCAGTCATATTGATTGCTTAAGTTCCTACAAAATAATTTGTTGTTAGGATATTGATGTGGAATTTAATTCGTGCGTGTGTGAGTTTATTTTAAGTAGTTACCCATAGTTCTAACCACATCTCACCTAGGTAGGATAATTGACTCTAGTCAAGTCTGGTCAACCTAGATCATCCTATACTTAAGAACAACCTAGTCTCTGATACCACAAAACTGTCACGCCCCAACGCGGAATATCGGAACGTGAGGCAGTTGCAAGTAAACGAGTACAGAGCGAGTACTAGACATCAAACCATTGGACAAGAATAAATACTAAAGCAATTGCATTTCATTAATAGTTTCCAATGTCTAGTTACAACCACTAATATCAGAGCCATTCTATAGGGCCCAATTACATTGAATAAAAGCAAAAGACTAAACTCAAATTCTAACAACTACTAGGACGCTAGGGTACGCTTGACTTCACTCTTTATCGTTCCCCAAATTCTTTCTATCATCCGCTGCGTAGGATCCTCTCCGGACTCTTCTCCACCACGCACAAACATCATTCCATGACACAACATACAATAAATCAATACAAAACCAGGGTCACTACCAGCAGTGGGCTAAAGTGGAGAAGTGGCTATGCTATTTCCGATTCCTTTATATTCACACGGACCTTGCTCTGATACCAACTGTAGCGGTCCTCGTCGTTCAAACCCGTTAACCTAATAACGAGCCCGACAAGACTTCGCCTCTCGCGAACCAGCCGAAGCCTCACAAGGGATACCTTTCACATGTCCGTAGAAATACAAAGGAAATAGCTCAAATATATATAAGATTGTCAATCTCACGAATATTTACATGAAATAAACATAGCCAGTTCCTCAACTGTAACCAAACTAGTACAACAACAACCTGGGGCATATCCCGAGGTGTACAACAGGAAAGAAAATTACACTGCTGGAGGTAGTGCAGACCCTGCACCGCTACGGTGCGGTTCAGAACTAGACGACGGGTGTGAAGTCTCCTGCTCTCCCTCATCAGAAAGGGGGTAGGGGTGAGCCTCACGAGTCACTGGCTTAGTAGGGAAACTTCTCTAGAAACCGAGCAACCAACACAAGTAGTAAAGCAAGAGGCTACACTAACAATTTATAGAACTAGCAACAGGATATAAAACTATAAATATCACTTACCATTTGCCGCTTAACAGAATACAACAATAATAAATAAACAGCAAACCACAACCGGGCGTACGTGCTAAAGTAGAAGAATGCCACACTCGGGCCACGTAGACTGGCTCGCGACACCAGTAACTAACCCATACAAACCATACAAGACTACCTCTCAGTCTCGCAGCCACAGACGTAAGGTCTAGCTGCCGCTCCACCAAACACAAGCCAAGAAACTGTGGAGACCAACCAACACCACTCCTGCGGACCCCACTACCGCAGGCCATGCCTGGCACCTTTAGGGACTCTGGCCCAAGCTCCCTAAAGTGAGGCACTGAAAACAGGACTAGCTGGGGCCCAGTACGTCTACTGGTGTCCATAGCCCCAACCACGAGCGCGCTACAAGTGACAAAACACATCTCTCACAAGTCGCTGTCCCACTGCTGTCATTCCCTCAGCCGGACGTACTACTCTACACAAGAGTGAGGGTGTCCTTGAAGACGACAAGTGTAACGTCGCGTGTTTTCCGGATCCCAGTGGATCCAGGTTTAGCAGGTTTGGTGGCCAATGTGAGGCCCATTAGTGTTGTGTGTTTCTTACTAGATCCTTACCGGGTTTGGTTTGGGTCCGTGTTGGTGTTCAGCTTGCTGGACACAGTGTGTGGCTTCTAGGTGGGTGACGTCGACTGTGTGTTGGCGGCAGTGGTGTGCCGTTAACATGGTGTTAACGTCCATCGATGAGGACGTTGACTGTTGAACTTGGCGTCAGGCTTTGTGGACGTCTAGTTGTGGCGGTCTGGTTAAACGGCCAAAGGGTTGACGTTAACCTGGCATGCCTGTGTTTTTATGGCAGACCCGAGCCCTGTTCTTTCCTCTCTCTCCCTTCCTCTTCCCCCACCTTCGCCCTTGAGCTTCTTCGCGAGTTCTGACGGTCGGTGGGAGCTCGTGGGAAGGCCGTGGTGCGCGTGGTAGCTGCAGATCGAGCGGGGAATGACGGATTGGAGCGCGGTGTTCGTGGGACGTTTCTCGGGTTTCGGCGTGATTCGAGGTTCTTCGAGAGTTTAATTGCGTTTCTGAGGTAGGGGTCGAGCCCTGTTAGCTTGTTAGAAACATTAAAACACGACCTAATCACTTGAACCAGCATTTTTATTGTATTTTGATTAAGTTGCACCTTGTGGGGTTAATGGGTGGTTTGAGTAATTTAATGTACGAAGCATGCTGTGTTGGGTTATTTTGGGTTCATGCATGTTTAAAGAATCGTTTCAGTACATTTTCTTGTAATTTTAACAGTTGGAAAATCTGTAGAGCTGGATTAGGGTTTCTGCAGGGTTTTAGGCTGGAGAACTTGGCGTCAAGATCGCTTGTCGTTAAGCTCACCAGCCGAGATATAAACGGCTAAATCGCTTGCCGTCTATTTCTTTTAAGCGGCAGTCGATGTTGCCGCCAACTGGTGCATGTATCCATGTAGTGTGGTTTACGTAGCTTTTCTGGTTATGAATAATGCATGTTTGTGTGTGCATGGCGATGACCGGTGTGAGCCAGTGCACTTGTTATGCTCTTGGAGCATACTGCTCATGTAATGAGCATGTTTTACGTGAATAAAGTATGATGTACGTAGTGGTTTAATTATGTGAGTTTGTTGTCCATGTGTTGGACATGTAGTTTACGTGGATGACGTGTGGTACATCAACTAGGGTGTATTATACACGTGCTGTCTACGTAGTTTGAGTGTGTGTATACTACACACTTTGTCGTAATGTAATTCTTATGATTTGTCGTAGTAACTGGGCAGTGAGGTTCCTGTGTGAGCCTAGCCATGACTTTGTGGTGTTTGGGCAGTGAAGGTCATATGTGGACCTAGCCCTGGTTCGTTGTTGTCTTTCGATAGTACTATATTGATTTATGTATAAAGTGGTGTGTGTGTTGCCACGGAGGTCATCTCGTGACCAATGATAGGCAAGTTAGTGGTTCAGGTATGTGTTGGTGTGGGATAGCTTTGGGGTCACACGGTGACCGATGTTAAGCTAATCCTAACACTTGTATATTGTGAATTATAAGTAAAGGCTATATATGTAAATATCGTGATTTGTGCTAGCCGAGTGTGGTGGTCCGGGCCTATTCCGGAATGTCTCTCTAGTCGGGTACCCCAGGTTCTTTGTGAGCCAGGCACGTGTGTTTGTGTGCTCGGGGTTTGTCTCGGTACTTGTGTTGTACCGTCAAGGTCTGTGTCGTCTTCCTGGACACCCTCACTCCTGAGTTTGAGTTGTACGTCCGGCTGAGGGAAAGACGGCAGTGGGGCAGCGACTTCCCAGAGTTTGTTCTTTTGTCGCTTGTAGCGCGCTCGTAGTTGGGGGTACGGACACCAGTAGTCGACACTGGTCCCCAGCTAGTCCTGTTTTCAGTGCCTCACTTTAGAGTGCTCCGGCCAGAGACTCTAGAGGTGCCAGGCATGGGCCTGCAGTTGTGTGTCTGCAGGTGTGGTGTTGGTTGGTCTCCACAGTTGTTTGACTTCTTCCTTGTGGAGCGGTAGTTGGACCTTTCGTCCGTGACTGCGAGGCTGAGAGGTTGTTCTTGTGTTGTGTTGTCCGGGTTGGATATTGGCCTGATCAGCCAGTAGTCCGTTCCGTGTGGTGGCGTCGTTCTTTCTGACTCGTGCTTTGCTAGTAACTGTAGTTTGTGAGTTGTGACTCGTGGTCGAGGTTTGACTTGTTCGAGATGTGCCCTGGTGTTGGCACAGTTGTGACTCAGTTGTGGTTTGTGTGACTCGTTGATTAAGGTTTCACCTGTAATATTGTGCCTAATTAAAGGTATAATATAATTATGGTTCAGTGTGGGTTTATCACCTACCTGTACCCTTGTTCGGGTGTTTGTGTTGTGGTACCTCAGAGTAGCAGGTATCTATTTCCTTCGTAGGTTACTTTGTAGTTTTGTGGTGGTACATTGTGTACCAACCTTCCGGTACTTGTGTGTTGTGGAGGTCTTGTGGTTTGACCTGCCACTTGTTGTATCCTAACTGTTTTAAGTAGATCTTTGTTTATATTTTATTGTGGATTAGTTTGTGATTATTAATTATGTTACCTTTGTGGGTAATTTGCCGATGAGGCTTATGGCTTAGGCATATTTGGTTTAGTTAAGCTATGTTCCGTGGAGGCCGTGTGAGACCTTCCACTTGTTGAGTTTTACTCTTCTTGGATATGATTCCAATTATAGCTTTAGTGTGTTATGGATTGGCTTCGTGTTAGCCAGTTCCATTACCTTTGAATAGTTCTGTTGTAAAGTGGTTTGGAGTATAAAGGACCAGCTCTTTGTTAGCAGTCCTATTACTCAAGTGTTTGAGGTTCGCCTGTGAAGCTTGTAGCCTGGGCAGTAACTTACCTGTGTGGCTTATAGTTTAGGCAACCCGTTGTTGTAGCAGTGTGCCAGTGAGACTGTGGTTTAGGCACTTTGGTTGTTGGGCTGATTAATGATATTATGTTAGTTCTGTGGTCCTACTTTTCTTCTGAGGACGTTATATTTATTATCATAAGCATGTTTAATTGTTATTTATTGTAATAATGTGAGCATGAAATGGTTTGGCTATTGTTGTTGCCAGTTAGACCCATTGGGGTCGAGGTGTCTGTGGTTACAGTGTTGTTTTGGGTAGCCCCTACTGAGCCAGTGACTTGTTGAGGCTCACTCCCCTACAGTTCTTTTCAGGGCTTGCCGTGTGTTTGGCTTGCAGCGGTATTATGACAGACTTGTTCCACCAGAAGTTGTGTAATAGTTAGCTTGTTGTGAGCTTGTGCTCCCTCGGGGTATGCCCCAGGTAGTTGTACTCTTTTAATTGGACATGTATTAATGTAATGGGACAGTTGTACAATTTGTGAACAGATATGAGCACATGTACTTTCTTGTGTCTTATATTCTTGTGGTTTGTCTTTTTGTACTCTTACTGGACACGTGTGTGAGATATCCCTTACGACACTTCGGTGCGTTCGCGGGAGGCGGATCTGGTTATGGAGCCTTAATGGGCATAAATACCCCGGTCCGTCACAGTTGGTATCAGAGCAATGTCCAGTTAGAATATGAAAAGACATTGAAAGTACAATGTCCCAATACATGGATTAATGTCCACTGCTGGTAGTAAGTCTGAGGTTTTGTGTGATATGAAGTAGTTTTTACGTGAGCTTTTGGCACGTAAACCGTATGTTTCTGTTTGTTAGATTGGCAGTTGTAAGCAGTTGTTGTGCCTCAGCGTGGATAGTGGCATAAATTGTGTGGTTGCATCCTGGCACTATTGCAGTTAAAGCAGTTAAAGTATAGTATTAAAAGTTTTCAGTTGCAGAGATTAGAGAAGAAAGGTAAAGTAGTGCTTTGAGATGTTAATAAAGTGCAAAGTTAGCAGAGACAAGTATAGAGTATTTTGTGATAGATCAGTTTGGTTGTTAAAGATTTGTAGCTAAAGGAATTGAAGAGATTAGCAAGATTGGCTATGGAATTCGTAAGTAACTTTTAATGAGACAGAAAGTTGGCAGAGACAGGTGCATGGTAACAAGGTGATAAGGATCAGGGCAGTGTGTGTGATAAGTTGCAATTGAGAATCTCAGCAAATGTAATGTAGCATTAGAGATCTGAGTTAGATGATATTAAGAAATAATGTGTATAAGAATGTGATTAGTGTTATGAAGAGTTGATATGATCAAAAAAGGCAGATCAGTTTTAAAAGAAGTATCAGTACATAAAAGAGCAGTGAATTATGGCAGCTAGATTAAATATGCCCGAGATCAGAAATCTGAGAAAAATATTGTTATGAAATATGATGATAGCAGGAAGGAAGTGTGATATGAAGATTTGTATAAATAAATATAGAAATGATCAGTTGAATAAAGAAAGAGAGAAAATAAGGATTAATGTGCAATAAAGATTTGTGAAATTTGCACAAGAGGAATATTTAGTGATATTGATTTAGATAAAGAAAAGTATGGATTAGAAAGAGAAAGTAGATAAGGAAGAATATTTTGCAAATGAGTGTGAGCAGAATGTGAGTCAAGAAAATGTCAATGTTAGAGTTTGCATGCATATGGTGTAAAGAGATGATTTAATTGAGCAGAAAGGAAATTGTTATCCAGAATTTCGTGCAAGAGCAAGAATAAATTAATTAAGAGTATTTGGAAAGTTATGCAAAAAAATTATGGGAATTCATAAGCGAAAAAATATAAATGTATAGTGAGAATGTCATAGCATGAAAGATATATGAAAAACGCAATATGTCAATAGTGATTCAGATCAGAAATGCAGTAATTTCTCAGTAAGAATTAATTGAATGGGATGATTTGAGAAGCAGTTGAAGCCAGAGAAAGTAATTGAAAGTAATAATATGAACAGAAATTGTGGAATATTTTGCAAAAGTATTCAGTGTAATCAGAGTAGCGCAGCGGAAGTGGAAGCAAAGAAAGATTTAATATTCAGAGATTGTTCAAGTCGCTTGAATAAGGAGAAAGTATAAAGTTTTGCGCAGTGAATAATGAAACAGAGTTTATTATGATTTTTTAAATCAGAAATGGCTTTAAATAGTATGAGCAGAATAATATGAAAAAGCAGGAAATCCCAAGATGGTAATTGGTTCTTTGAAGAGGTGTCAGTTGCGAATGTAAATGCAGATGAGGCAGGATAATAGTTGGCAGTGATAAATAGAAAAAGGAAATGGCACCGGAAAGTTTAATAATTTGGAAAGATTATGGCATGAAAGAATATTACAGTGTAAGATATTCGAGAAAGATAAAGTGGTCTCGAAAGAAATGTTGCAAACACAGCCCAGAAATTGTGGAAACAGGTTCAGTCCAAGGAGATAAAGCGCCATTGGCAAGGCAGAATCGCCTACGGTTGAAAGCTAAAGAAAAGCAATGGAATTGACAGAACAGAATAATTGTGAAATGAATTAAAAGGCTGAAGCAGAGAAAGAGTATCCTACTTGTTCTGTGTTCGGCTTTATTTGTTTTTAGGTGATAATTGGTTATCGTAGTTTGCTTTGAATGTCGAGGACGACATTTGTTTTAGGTGATAATAATGTAACGTCGGGGTTTTCCGGATCCCAGTGGATCCAGGTTTAGCAGGTTTGGTGGCCAATGTGAGGCCCATTAGTGTTGTGTGTTTCTTACTAGATCCTTACCGGTTTGGTTGGGTCCGTGTTGGTGTTCAGCTTGCTGGACACAGTGTGTTGGCGTCCAGGTGGGTGACGTCGACTGTGTGTTGGCGGCAGTGGTGTGCCGTTAACATGGTGTTAACGTCCATCGATGAGGACGTTGACTGTTGAACTTGGCGTCAGGCTTTGTGGACGTCTAGTTGTGGCGGTCTGGTAAACGGCCAAAGGGTTGACGTTAACCTGACATGCCTGTGTTTTTATGGCAGACCCGAGCCCTGTCTTTCTCTCTCTCTCTCCCTTCCTCTTCCCCACCTTCACCCTTGAGCTTCTTCGCGAGTTCTGACGGTCGGCGGGAGCTCGGGAAGGCCGTGGTGCGCGTGGTAGCTGCAGATCGGGCGGGGAATGACGGATTGGAGCGCGGTGTTCGTGGGACGTTTCTCGGTTTTCGGCGTGATTTGAGGTTCTTCGGGAGTTTAATTGCGTTTCTGAGGGGGGGTCGAGCCCTGTTAGCTTGTTAGAAACATTAAAACACGACCTAATCACTTGAACCAGCATTTTTATTGTATTTTCGAATTAAGTTGCACCTTGTGGTGTTAATGGTGGTTTGAGTAATTTAATGTACGAAGCATGCTGTGTTGGGTTTGTTTGGGGATGCATGTTTAAAGAATTGTTTTAGTACATTTTCTTGTAATTGTAAACGTTGGAAAATCTGTAGAGCCGGATTAGGGTTTCTGCAGGGTTTTAGGCCGGAGAACTTGGCGTCAAGATCGCTTGTCGCCAAGCTCACCAGCCGAGATATAAACGGCTAGATCGCTTGCCGTCTATTTCTTTTAAGCGGCAGTCGATGTTGCCGCCAACTGTGCATGTATCCATGCAGTGTGGTTTACATAGCTTTCTGGTTATGAATAATGCATGTTTGTGTGTGCATGGCGATAACCGGTGTGAGCCAGTGCACTTGTTATGCTCTTGGAGCATACTGCTCATGTAATGAGCATGTTTTACGTGAATAAAGTATAATGTACGTAGTGGTTTAATTATGGAGTTTGTTGTCCATGTGTTGGACATGTAGTTTACGTGGAGACGTGTGGTACATCAACTAGGGTGTATTATACACGTGCTGTCTACGTAGTTTGAGTGTGTGTATACTACACACTTTGTCGTAATGTAATTCTTATGATTTGTCGTAGTAACTGGGCAGTGAGGTTCCTGTGTGAGCCTAGCCATGACTTTGTGGTGTTTGGGCAGTGAAGGTCATATGTGGACTTAGCCCTGGTTCGTTGTTGTCTTTCGAATAGTACTATATTGATTTATGTATAAAGTGGTGTGTGTGTTGCCACGGAGGTCATCTCGTGACCAATGATAGGCAAGTTAGTGGTTCAGGTATGTGTTGGTGTGGGATAGCTTTGGGGTCACACGGTGACCGATGTTAAGCTAATCCTAACACTTGTATATTATGAATTATAAGTAAAGGCTATCTATGTAAATATCGTGATTTGTGCTAGCCGAGTGTGGTGGTCCGGCGCCTATTCCGGAATGCCTCTCTAGTCGGGTACCCCAGGTTCTTTGTGAGCCAGGCACGTGTGTTTGTGTGCTCGGGGTTTTGTCTCGGTACTTGTGTTGTACCGTCGAGGTCTGTGTCGTCTTCCTGGACACCCTCACTCCTGAGTTTGAGTTGTACGTCGGCTGAGGGAAAGACGGCAGTGGGGCAGCGACTTCCCAGAGTTTGTTCTTTTGTCGCTTGTAGCGCGCTCGTAGTGGGGGTACGGACACCAGTAGTCGACACTGGTCCCCAGCTAGTCCTGTTTTCAGTGCCTCACTTTAGAGTGCTCGGTCAGAGACTCTAGAGGTGCCAGGCATAGGCCTGCAGTTGTGTGTCTGCAGGTGTGGTGTTGGTTGGTCTCCACAGTTGTTGACTTCTTCCTTGTGGAGCGGCAGTTGGAGCTTTCGTCCGTGACTGCGAGGCTGAGAGGTTGTTCTTGTGTTGTGTTGTCCGGGTTGGATATTGGCCTGATCAGCCAGTAGTCCGTTCCCGTGTGGTGGCGTCGTTCTTTCTGACTCGTGCTTTGCCAATAACTGTAGTTTGTGAGTTTGTGACTCGTGGTCGAGGTTTGACTTGTTCGAGATGTGCCCTGGTGTTGGCACAGTTGTGACTCAGTTGTGGTTTGTGTGACTCGTCGATTAAGGTTTCACTGTAATATTGTGCCTAATTAAAGGTATAATATAATATGGTTCAGTGTGGTGTTTATCACCTACCTGTACCCTTGTTCGGGTGTTTGTGTTGTGGTACCTCAGAGTAGCAGGTACCTATTTCCTTCGTAGGTTACTTTGTAGTTTTGTGGTGGTACATTGTGTACCAACCTTTTCGGGTACTTGTGTGTGGGAGGTCTTGTGGTTTGACCTGCCACTTGTTGTATCCTAACTGTTTTAAGTAGATCTTTGTTTATATTTTATTGTGGATTAGTTTGTGATTATTAATTATGTTACCTTTGTGGGTAATTGCCGATGAGGCTTATGGCCTAGGCATATTGTGGTTAGTTAAGCTATGTTCCGTGGAGGCCGTGTGAGACCTTCCACTTGTTGAGTTTTACTCTTCTTGGATATGATTCCAATTATAGCTTTAGTGTGTTATGGATTGGCTTCGTGTAGCCAGTTCCATTACCTTTGAATAGTTCTGTTGTAAAGTGGTTTGGAGTATAAAGGACCAGCTCTTTGTTAGCAGTCCTATTACTCAAGTGTTTGAGGTTCGCCTGTGAAGCTTGTAGCCTGGGCAGTGTAACTTACCTGTGTGGCTTATAGTTTAGGCAACCCGTTGTTGTAGCAGTGTGCCAGTGAGACTGTGGTTTAGGCACTTTGTTGTTGGGTTGGCTGATAATGATATTATGTTAGTTCTGTGGTCCTACTTTTCTTCTGAGGACGTTTATGTATTATCATAGCATGTTTAATTGTTATTTATTGTAATAATGTGAGCATGAAATGGTTTGGCTATTGTTGTTGCCAGTTAGACCCATTGGCGGGTGTCTGTGGTTACAGTGTTGTTTGGGTAGCCCCTACTGAGCCAGTGACTTGTTGAGGCTCACTCCCCTACAGTTCTTTTCAGGGCTTGCCGTGTGTTTGGCTTGCAGCGGTATTATGACAGACTTGTTCCACCAGAAGTTGTGTAGTAGTTAGGTTGTGTGAGCTTGTGCTCCTCGGGGTATGCCCCAGGTAGTTGTACTCTTTTAATTGGACATGTATTAATGTAATGGGACAGTTGTACAATTTGTGAACAGATATGAGCACATGTACTTTCTTGTGTCTTATATTCTTGTGGTTTGTCTTTTTGTACTCTTACTGGACACGTGTGTGAGATATCCCTTACGACACTTCGGTGCGTTCCGGGAGGCGGATCTGGTTATGGAGCCTTAAGGCATAATACCCCGGTCCGTCACAGTTGGTATCAGAGCAATGTCCAGTTAGAATATGAAAAGACATTGAAAGTACAATGTCCCAATACATGGATTAATGTCCACTGCTGGTAGTAAGTCTGAGGTTTTGTGTGATATGAAGTAGTTTTTACGTGAGCTTTTGGCACGTAAACCGTATGTTTCTGTTTGTTAGATTGGCAGTTGTAAGCAGTTGTTGTGCCTCAATGTGGATAGTGGCATAAAGTGGTGGTGCATCTGGCACTAGTGCAGTTAAAGCAGTTAAAGTATAGTATTTAAAAGTTTTCAGTTGCAGAGATTAGAGAAGAAAGGTAAAGTAGTGCTTGAGATATGTTAATAAAGTGCAAAGTTAGCAGAGACAAGTATAGAGTATTTTTGTGATAGATCAGTTTGGTTGTTAAAGATTTGTAGCTAAAGGAATTGAAGAGATTAGCAAGATTGGCTATGGAATTCAGTAAGTAACTTTTAATGAGACAGAAAGTTGGCAGAGACAGGTGCATGGTAACAAGGTGATCAGATCAGGGCAGGTGTGTGATAAGTTGCAATTGAGAATCTCAGCAAATGTAATGTAGCATTAGAGATCTGAGTTAGATGATATTAAGAAATAATGTGTATAAGAATGTGTTAGTGTTATGAAGAGTTTGATATGATCAAAAAAAGGCAGATCAGTTTTAAAAGAAGTATCAGTACATAAAAGAGCAGTGAATTATGGCAGCAGATTAAATATGCCCGAGATCAGAAATCTGAGAAAAATATTGTTATGAAATATGATGATAGCAGGAAGGAAGTGTGATATGAAGATTTGTATAAATAAATATAGAAATGATCAGTTGAATAAAGAAAGAGAGAAAATAAGGATTAATGTGCAATAAAGATTTGTGAAATTTGCACAAGAGGAATATTAGTTGATGATTGACAGTTTAGATAAAGAAAAGATATGGATTAGAGAAAGGAAGAATTTTGCAAATGATGGAGTGAATAAGATCAGATGAGTCAGAAAATGTCAATTAGAGTTTGCATATGGTGCAAAGAGATGATTTAATTGAGCAGAAAGAAATTGTTATCAAGAATTTCGGCAAGAGCAAGAATAAATTAATTAAGAGTATTTGGAAAGTTTATGCAAAAAATTATGGGAATTAGCCAGAGAATGTCAGTAAAGCATGAAAGATATATGAAAAACGCAATATGTCAATAGTGATTTGGCAGATCAGAAATTGCAGTAATTTCTTCAGTAAGAATTAATTGAATGGGATGATTTGAGAAGCAGTTGAAGCCAGAAGAAAGTAATTGAAAGTAATAATATGAACAGAAATTGTGGAATATTTGCAAAAGTATTCAGTGTAATCAGAGTAGCGCAGCGGAAGTGAAGAAGCAAAGAAAGATTTAATATTCAGAGATTGTTCAAGTTGCTTGAATAAGGAGAAAGTATAAAGTTTTGCGCAGTGGAATAAAGGAACAGAGTTTATTATGATTTTTTAAATCAGAAATTGGCTTTAAATAGTATGAGCAGATAATATGAAAAAGCAGGAAATCCAAGATGGTATTGGTTTTCTTTGAAGAGGTGTCAGTTGCGAATGTAAATGCAGATGAGGCAGGATAATAGTTGGCAGTGATAAATAGAAAAAGGAAATGGCACCGGAAAGTTTAATAATTTGGAAAGATTATGGCATGAAAGAATATTACAGTGTAAGATATTCGAGAAAGATAAAGTGGTCTCGAAGAAATGTTGCAAACACAGCCCAGAAATTGTGGAAACAGGTTCAGTCCAAGGAGATAAAGCGCCATTGGCAAGGCAGAATCGCCTACGGTTGAAAGCTAAAGAAAAGCAATGGAATTGACAGAACAGAATAATTGTGAATGAATTAAAGGCTGAAGCAGAGAAAGAGTATCCTACTTGTTCTGTGTTCGGCTTTATTTGTTTTTAGGTGATAATTGGTTTATCGTAGTTTGCTTGAATGTCGAGGACGACATTTTTTTTAGGTGATAATATGTAACGTCGTGTGTTTTCCGGATCCCAGTGGATCCAGGTTTAGCAGGTTTGGTGGCCAATGTGAGGCCATTAGTGTTGTGTGTTTCTTACTAGATCCTTACCGGGTTTGGTTTGGGTCCGTGTTGGTGTTCAGCTTGCTGGACACAGTGTGTTGGCGTCCAGGTGGGTGACGTCGACTGTGTGTGGCGGCAGTGGTGTGCCGTTAACATGGTGTTAACGTCCATCGATGAGGACGTTGACTGTTGAACTTGGCGTCAGGCTTGTGGACGTCTAGTTGTGGCGGTTGGTTAAACGGCCAAAGGGTTGACGTTAACCTGACATGCCTGTGTTTTTATGGCAGACCCGAGCCCTGTTCTTTCCTCTCCTCTCCCTTCCTCTTCCCCCACCTTCACCTTGAGCTTCTTCGCGAGTTCTGACGGTCGGCGGGAGCTCGTGGGAAGGCCGTGGTGCGCGTGGTAGCTGCAGATCGGGCGGGGAATGACGGATTGGAGCGCGGTGTTCGTGGGACGTTTCTCGGGTTTCGGCGTGATTTGAGGTTCTTCGGGAGTTTAATTGCGTTTCTGAGGTAGGGGTCGAGCCTGTTAGCTTGTTAGAAACATTAAAACACGACCTAATCACTTGAACCAGCATTTTTATTGTATTTTCGAATTAAGTTGCACCTTGTGGTGTTAATGGGTGGTTTGAGTAATTAATGTACGAAGCATGCTGTGTTGGGTTGTTTGGGTTCATGCATGTTTAAAGAATTGTTTAGTACATTTTCTGTAATTGTAACGGTTGGAAAATCTGTAGAGCCGGATTAGGGTTTCTGCAGGGTTTTAGGCCGGAGAAACTTGGCGTCAAGATCGCTTGTCGCCAAGCTCACCAGCCGAGATATAAACGGCTAGATCGCTTGCCGTCTATTTCTTTTAAGCGGCAGTCGATGTTGCCGCCAACTGGTGCATGTATCCATGCAGTGTGGTTTACATAGCTTTCTGGTTATGAATAATGCATGTTGTGTGTGCATGGCGATAACCGGTGTGAGCCAGTGCACTTGTTATGCTCTTGGAGCATACTGCTCATGTAATGGGCATGTTTTACGTGAATAAAGTATATGTACGTAGTGGTTAATTATGTGAGTTGTTGTCCATGTGTTGGACATGTAGTTTACGTGGATGACGTGTGGTACATCAACTAGGGTGTTATACACGTGCTGTCTACGTAGTTTGAGTGTGTGTATACTACACACTTTGTCGTAATGTAATTCTTATGATTTGTCGTAGTAACTGGGCAGTGAGGTTCCTGTGTGAGCCTAGCCATGACTTTGTGGTGTTTGGGCAGTGAAGGTCATATGTGGACTAGCCCTGGTTCGTTGTTGTCTTTCGAATAGTACTATATTGATTTATGTATTAAGTGGGTGTGTGTTGCCACGGAGGTCATCTCGTGACCAATGATAGGCAAGTTAGTGGTTCAGTATGTGTTGGTGTGGGATAGCTTTGGGGTCACACGGTGACCGATGTTAAGCTAATCCTAACACTTGTATATTATGAATTATAAGTAAAGGCTATATGTAAATATCGTGATTTGTGCTAGCCGAGTGTGGTGGTCCGGCGCCTATTCCGGAATGCCTCTCTAGTCGGGTACCCCAGGTTCTTTGTGAGCCAGGCACGTGTGTTTGTGTGCTCGGGGTTTTGTCTCGGTACTTGTGTTGTACCGTCGAGGTCTGTGTCGTCTTCCTGAACACCCTCACTCCTGAGTTTGAGTTGTACGTCCGGCTGAGGGAAAGACGGCAGTGGGGCAGCGACTTCCCAGAGTTTGTTCTTTTGTCGCTTGTAGCGCGCTCGTAGTTGGGGGTACGGACACCAGTAGTCGACACTGGTCCCCAGCTAGTCCTGTTTTCCAGTGCCTCACTTTAGAGTGCTCCGGTCAGAGACTCTAGAGGTGCCAGGCATAGGCCTGCAGTTGTGTGTCTGCAGGTGTGGTGTTGGTTGGTCTCCACAGTTGTTTGACTTCTTCCTTGTGGAGCGGCAGTTGGAGCTTTCGTCCGTGACTGCGAGGCTGAGAGGTTGTTCTTGTGTTGTGTTGTCCGGGTTGGATATTGGCCTGATCAGCCAGTAGTCCGTTCCCGTGTGGTGGCGTCGTTCTTTCTGACTCGTGCTTTGCCAATAACTGTAGTTTGTGAGTTTGTGACTCGTGGTCGAGGTTTGACTTGTTCGAGATGTGCCCTGGTGTTGGCACAGTTGTGACTCAGTTGTGGTTTGTGTGACTCGTCGATTAAGGTTTCACCTGTAATATTGTGCCTAATTAAAGGTATAATATAATTATGGTTCAGTGTGGTGTTTATCACCTACCTGTACCCTTGTTCGGGTGTTTGTGTTGTGGTACCTCAGAGTAGCAGGTACCTATTTCCTTCGTAGGTTACTTTGTAGTTTTGTGGTGGTACATTGTGTACCAACCTTTTCGGGTACTTGTGTGTTGTGGAGGTCTTGTGGTTTGACCTGCCACTTGTTGTATCTAACTGTTTTAGTAGATCTTTGTTTATATTTTATTGTGGATAGTTGTGATTATATTATGTTATGTTTAGTTACCTTTGTGGGTAATTTGCCGATGAGGCTTATGGCTTAGGCATATTGTGGTTTAGTTAAGCTCTGTTCCGTGGAGGCCGTGTGAGACCTTCCACTTGTTGAGTTTTACTCTTCTTGGATATGATTCCAATTATAGCTTTAGTGTGTTATGGATTGGCTTCGTGTTAGCCAGTTCCATTACCTTTGAATAGTTCTGTTGTAAAGTGGTTTGGAGTATAAAGGACCAGCTCTTTGTTAGCAGTCCTATTACTCAAGTGTTTGAGGTTCGCCTGTGAAGCTTGTAGCCTGGGCAGTAACTTACCTGTGTGGCTTATAGTTTAGGCAACCGTTGTTGTAGCAGTGTGCCAGTGAGACTGGTTTAGGCACTTTGGTTGTTGGGCTGATTATGATATTATGTTAGTTCTGTGGTCCTACTTTTCTTCTGAGGACGTTATATTATTATCATAAGCATGTTTAATTGTTATTTATTGTAATAATGTGAGCATGAAATGGTTTGACTATTGTTGTTGCCAGTGAGACCCATTGGGGTCGAGGTGTCTGTGGTTACAGTGTTGTTTTGGGTAGCCCCTACTGAGCCAGTGACTTGTTGAGGCTCACTCCCCTACAGTTCTTTTCAGGGCTTGCCGTGTGTTTGGCTTGCAGCGGTATTGTGACAGACTTGTACCACCAGCAATTGTGTAGTAGTTAGCTTGTTGTGAGCTTGTGCTCCCTCGGGTATGCCCCAGGTAGTTGTACTCTTTTAATTGGACATGTATTAATGTACTGGGACAGTTGTACAATTTGTGAACAGATATGAGCACATGTACTTTCTTGTGTCTTATATTCTTGTGGTTTGTCTTTTTGTACTCTTACTGGACACGTGTGTGAGATATCCCTTACGACACTTCGGTGCGTTCGCGGGAGGCGGATCTGGTTATGGAGCCTAATGGGCATAAATACCCCGGTCCGTCACAACAAGACCTTGTCGGTACCCAGTACCAGGACAATCCCCGAGCACACACACGTGCTTGGCTCACACAAAACCTGGGGCTCCCAACTGAAGAGGTATCCACGGTAGGCGTCGTACTACTCGCCACGCGCACACAAACCACGTGCACACCACACAAGCCACATGAAACCCCACGACAACCGCGTGAACACTACGCAAACCACACACAACACGCTCCCTGAGCGCTACATGTGCCAATGCACCGCTTACCATTGCCATGCATCACCATACACGATAATCGGATAACATGCTCACATGCACAAACACATACAGACCCTCGGCTGTGAACGCGACAGGGTCCCATGTCGCCATCTGAACGCGACACCCCGATATGTCACGTTCAAGAACCTGAACGTGACGGGTCAGCCTGTCGCGACCTGATCGCGACAGGAGGGTCCGTCGCATTCACAGGCAGGGACCCTAATCCGGGGACCCCTCGCCAGATCTCCCCTTTAGACGCTTCAAACCAGTGTTTCCATCCATTTTTCATGCTTTAATGTGTGTCCTAGCATGGTATCTACTGTTTGTAAAGCCAATAACACAATAAACACGACACACACACAATCTATGCGATAAAATAGGTGAATCTCCCTACCTCTGCGAAGAACGCGAAGAACAAGATCTACACGGCGTTTCCCCCGCTCCACGCGACGACCCTCGCGGCGAGAACACGCCAAGAACTCCCTTGGAACACCAAATCTCCACAAAACCTCACAACAACACCTCTCCTGGCCGAGCAGAGCTTGCAAAAGCTCTGTCCGGCCAAAACCCTCTTAAACAAAGCTCGGTTGGGAACGCAACGTAGCACACTGTCGTGACCTGAACATGACGGTTGTGGCCGTCGCCTTCCCACTCCTGACGTCAGCAAGCCCTGCCCCGCGTGTGACACGCGGCGTGCATGCAGACGTCGCCCCTAACAGCGGTTCTATGAACGCGACACTTAGGGCCGTCGTGTTCAAAATGCGACGCCCCTCACTGTCGCGTTCACAGACAGTGAACATGTAGGCGCGTTGGGCCTAACCTGCCGGCCCACAACACCCCGAAAACCTACGTAGACACCTGCTAAGCATGTCATTGGCCACACATTGGCCTCCACAAGCACAATGACACAATCCGAACGATCAATACGCTACACCTGGTTTGAGATTGGATAAAGCCATGGGTAAAGATCAACAAGTGTTATAATTTGTAATACCCTAACAAGATAGATCTTAACAAACATTATCCTTTTGAAGGTACCTAGAACTCTCAATGGTCGTTGAATGTGCTCAGTTGAGAGATAGCAACAAACCATCCAAGAGCTGACCTAGACACTTCTGTAAACTACTCAGGGTGGAGGAAACCGCGGAGCTTGCAAACTCCACAGAAATTTTCGTAGCATGAACCTGTTGAAGTTTGAGGGTAGCACTGTCCCAAACATAGCAGAACACTAGATCAAAGAGATTGAATGGGTATTTAGGGTTAGGCAATGTAATGACTAGGACAAGATTTGTTGGCGACTTTTCAATTGGAAGAAAATGACTAAACATGGTGGGAATCTATGGAACCACATTGCAAAACCAACAGGATAGGATCAATTTGTAAAGCACTACAATAACAAACACTTCTCTGAGAGAGTGCAAGAAAAGAAGGCAATGGAGTTTGTTGCTTTAAAGTAACAGAGACTTACTGGGGTGAGTATGAGGCCCGATTTTCTCGCTTCGCCACACATCTAGCGGGGACAGAAAGGATGAAAGCTAAATGGTTCCTGAATGGATCGAGGCTATAGTTTATCACACAAAAGGCATCTATGGACATCTAAACCTATGTTGAAATGGTAAAGAAAGCCCAACTATTAGAAGATGCCATGGAGACGACTAGAAGGATAAAGGAAAAGCTATTAGAAGGAACAATGGTCTGCTTCTGGGAATTTTCAAACTGCTATATGAAAGAAGAGCCAAATGGCGACCAAGGGGTTCAACAAGATAGGAAACTAAGGGATGGTGGCAATCAATTGGCCCTTGTCTCTATTGGTAGATGCAAGCACTGTGACAAGGGAAGCCACAAATCTGAAAGTTACTAGAGGACCCTAGGAATTGTTTGCATTGTGGGAGTCAGAACCATAAAATTTCTAACTACCCAAAATGAAGAAGGAGGCTCTATGAGAAACACGTCTAGGTGGTCTGGGGTGCTAAGGCAAGCTACAAGCACTGCAAGAACCAACAACAACCAAGGGAAGAGATATGGATAAGGGTGTCCCTTCTAACCTACTTTTATTTGACCCTGAAGTTACACCAATCATTATTAGATCATGTATTGATTACTTTATAATAACCACTATAAAATTCTATAAAGATTTAGTTCATAAACGTATGTGGATTTGGAGAACCAAATTCTTTTAAGTGGGTGAGAGTGTAATAACCTGATTTTCTAAGTCATTAAATAATGAAAATTTCCCTAAGACTACATAGGAGGAATCAAATTTTTATAAAATAACCAAATAAGGGTTCAATTCAAATTTAAAGGTAAATGAGTTGATAATGGAAATCTTATTATCGCATGTGGGGAATTGATATGAAATGGAATGAAAATTTATATTGGAAACTAAATAATAGATTACAATAATTAGTGAATAAATTGGGTCATTCAAAATAGGATTCGAATGGTAAACGCTAAGCAAAGTCTTGAGGCAGTTAAACAAGATAACAATCAAAAGTTTTATAACACATGTGGAAACTAATCCAGAATCAAATGAAATTTTATACTTGTAAACTAAACAATAGATTACAATGAATAATACAGAAATTGGGGCAAGTCAGACACATTTGACTTAGTAAAACCCTAAAAGATGATTAAATCTGATAATGCTTATGGCCCATTATCGCATGTAATAACTTAAAAAATCATCAAAATAAAGTGATGTTTGGATTTAACAAAGTTTATTGAACTTAATGGAGGGTCAAACATGGGGAAATAATATTTAAAATTCACATCTAATGCCTATTGATAATGTGGGTTAATTAAACATAAGCCCATGCAAACAGGGTAGAATGGGCTTAAAACGCAAGCCCAAAGTGGGGGATGAATTTGCTCTCTCATACCTTCTTAATTGAGGTTGGAAAAGGCAGGTAATAGCTATGTTTTGCAATCTAAGTCATGATAGCGCTCCTACCATCAAGATTAGGAAATTTTAACTCGTTTTTACCAACCTTAGTATTATAAATACAACATTAACCCCCCCACAGTCGCCCCCTACCTTCTCCCAACCTTGTTAGACGTGAGTGGACTGGCTAGGAGCAAGAAGAGGTGAGCAAGGACAAGAATTTAAGTGTTCGACATAAAAAATGTGGTTCTTCATCCCCTTTGCAAGAGACATCTAAAAGGTAAGTAATCTTGAGCCAAACTCTAATACATTCACCCATAGGTCCTTCTATATGTCCCCAACATCATTGTCAAGTTTTTCCCAATTTATATCATGCATACCATAAATAAAGTTCCAAAGTTTCAATTTTTGTTCATATGAGTTGCATGTTCTTGATTTTGTATTTCTAATTCCGTCAACCAAACTTCATGAATATTTGACTATAGATTCTTCAACATGCTAGGAATGTTTTCCATATATTTTTCTTAGTTTTTATGCACTATTTTGGATGTATTTAGTGTTTTATAAACATGCTGAGTGTTAGGATCTCTTTTGCATAAAACTGAGATCTGCATATTCCTAGGTCATACTGATCCCAATAAATTGTATAGGGACCTTCTATAACTATTTAAACCAAGTTTCATGTTGAAAATTTTGACCAAAACATATTATATTTGGATTTATAGCCATTTGCACTAAATGGTTTTCCACATTCGTGAACTATCCACGAACTAGAATCTGCATCATGTACAAAGAACACCAATCTAGCATGAATTGGCATCCAAGTATAGTGATGCCAATTCAAGTTGGCATCCACTTAGGTGGATGCCAATTTCAAAGGTGTTCTTTTTCTTTATTTTATTTAGACCCTAAAGGCAACTTGCTGATTGGACGCTCTTTTGCCTTCTGAATTGGCACCCAGGATTGGACGCCAATTCTAAAGGCCCTATTTTTTGTGTTTTCCATGTATGGACCTCCTGTCAGACTTGCATAAACAACGTGTTGGTCTGCTAGCAATTTAAAACTGCTAAACCATATGTAAAAAGTGTTAGTAATGTGAATATTATTTTTTATGATATTAATGATATTACTACATCTCTCTCCGGACGATTACACTTGATCATGACCTTATATTTCATATTATTGTAAAAATCATAACGTGAATTTAGATGAAAATATGGTCATGATGACACTGTGTTGATAAACATGCTTAATCCTATTCAGCCTTTGATTCTACTTGTATCTTCTATATGTACATGGTATAGCATATCATGCCAAGTTTGATTCTTGCTTTCTTCTATATGGACTTCCATGGTATAGCATAGCCTTTCTATGATGGTCTTGCTTTATTTGGACTTCCCTAAATCTAGCCTTTCTATATGTAGACTTTCCGAGTTTGAGCTTATTTATTTAAGTTATTTCCTTTGTTAGCATGATTTGCTGCTATTCTATCGCATGTATGATTAATCAAGTTTCTGAGTTACGACATTTACACACTTACACAATTAAGCAACCATTTCTTAACGATTTGGAACCTCTTCTATTAAATATTCCTTTTGGGGGACTAGGAACTTATTGTTAAGACTCTTGTAAGTCTCTGTACTTTTGTGAATTCTCTCATAGAGACTGAGCTGGGTGAACCATAAAGTTCCTCGAAGATAGAAAGTACTATTGTTCCATGTACGACCCGACATACGTCCCTAGTTTTGTCAAGTCACTAATTGATAAAGTAACTTACATGAAAATACACAGTTATGCCATCTAATTGAACTCCTAATTTGTACTACCTTTAACATCCTTGTATCGTCACCTTTACTATTGGAATCTTGAAAGTCATACTCGTGTTACCATGAGCTCATTCTTGGAGTTCATATGGCCATAATTGATAAAGGAATTACCAGAGATTTAAATGGAACTTCGATTCACTGACCCCCAATGTCTATGTAAAAAAAAAAAGGCTTTGTCTAGTCCTGGGAGGAGCACCTGAAGTACTTATAACTGTGAAAGTATGGATCTCGTGTGGCATGACATTACGCCAAATTGAATTGCAAGATTAATCTAGTTAATTTCAATTGTTATTGATTGATTGACATAATTGATATGAATGAAATATTACATGTGAAAAATATGGCCGGTTCTCATATTGTTCATTTGATACGTAATTGTTCTTGAATGCCTATCTACAGTCTACCGGATAATCGATCACATGAACCACCGTACAAACCATTAGAATATTGCTTGTTTTATTATTTACACTCTTGTCATATGAATTGTGTTCACTATTATTTGTTTACTATCATCCCTCATTGTAGGAATTCTACTTGTTAGTACATTAATCACTTAAAGTATACTCGCACATTGAGATGTAAATCCTTATTGTGCATAAGCTCATATAGTTGCTTAATAGTTTCAGGTAATAAAGGAGAAAATGCCGATATGAAAGGGGACGAGCAAAAGTGAAGAGTGCCCCAGACATCTGAGAAGCCAACTTAGAGTGTCAATTGTGATGTAGTAGAGTCAATTTAGTCTATAGTAGATATCCTTTATTGAGCATCAATTGTAATTGAATAAGTGGGCCTTATATTTTGGCTCCAAATTAGTGGTTGTAATAGACTTGGTGATTTGATATCAATAAAATGTAGACTTTAATATTATTTCCATAGTTGTCTATTGGAAGTTAGTGTTTGCTCTATATTACATGACTGATTGATAATTGTATCTTTACCTTCCCAATTTATTTCGCTGCTAAATCGGTGGCATGACACTAAGGCAAACTTATAGGTACACATTATGGAATGAGCTCATTGAATTGATCTGATTTAGAATCCCTAGATGGTTATTATATGTAACTGTCAACCTTGGTATTCCCATGTTGCGGTAGCACACTTCATCCTTAGACCTAAGTCACCAAGGATGCTTAGTAGGAGGACTATTATGCCTTGATTACTGACTTGGGATCTTAGCCATTAAAATCTAATAGTTAGTTATTTAGGCATGGCGGAAGACTTGTGAAGTCAATTAAGTGAATAACATGGAATCACTCACTCTTGGTATATAACTAAAGTGTTAATGCCCAGTGTAACCATACTGGAAAGTACATGGCTAGGTGCTAGCTATAAAAGGAGTTTCTAATCATGATAACTATGAGTATTGTGTATTGTCTAGACAATACTTAAAATTTGATAATATTACTATGCCCTCGTATTGTCGGAGCATTGGATGAGTGAAAGACTATAGCAGCATGGTATCTATATATAGACAGATCTAATTGAGAGTCATTCCCCAAATATTTTTGGATCATGAGATAATGTTTGGTGTTGTTCGTTGTTTAGAGATCCATTAGCATAATCATAAGATTTTCCATAAGTAAACTATATTAATTATGTATCATGAGATGATATATAACTAATTAATTTAACTAAGCCCATTAAAGGATTTTGAGCTTTCTATGCCCAAAAATTGAACTAATATTTGGGCCTAAAGGGTCACACACATAAGAGTATTGTTCAGACGAGTTGAATGTGATTTATAGATAGTATATGGGTTTTATAAAAGATAGCAGACATCCATAAATAGTTATCATTGTTGGATCGAAATGAGGCTAAAATTTCCTAGAGAGAGGTGAATAGGACTTCTCTTGAATCTCATTGTTGAGAATAGTTAGATCTTAAAATCACGATTAGTGAAGTGTGTGAAATAGATGTGAGTAAGCGGAAGCAAACACACACGAGAGACAATGGATTTATCCTGGCTCAGATCTCCTTTCCACATGAGTCATACGTCCAGTCCCCAAGCAACTCTTGAGATTTTCCACTAAACACCAAGAACACCTTGGTCTTCCCTTCAATGAGGGGTATACAACAATTGCTCCCAAACAAGTCTTCCCTTCACAAAGGGGCAGCAAACCACCTACCTAAGTAGGCCCTTCTTCTACAAAAGAGGAAACACACAGGGAACAAATCCCCTACTGGTTTACAAGATCTATAGTTCACTACAAGGGTGTGCTCAGAAAAATGAGCAAGTACAGACAGATAAGTACAATAATATGAACAAGATACACTTTTCTCTCACTGACTCTAAATGGGGACTGACTAATGAATGGATTGTTGTTTGTCCACACAGAGAAGAAGACTTAAGAGCTTGAAGGCTAGAGTGCAAGATGAAGAAGTGTTGGCATTTCTCTTCTGCATCTCTCCTTTCTTTTTCGTATGTCTATCTTCTTTCTTGTATCTCTTAATTTCCTTTCTTCAAGAGCTTTGACTCTTTTATATAGACCCTTCAGAGTCTTCTTCGACTATCCATTTGAATCTAACCATTTGAATATGAACATTTTGACCGAGAGAAATCTTTCTTGAGTGTAACGTCTCAATTGTTTGGTCGAACATTTAGCTAGATTGCTATTCAAGGATAGTTGTCTGCTATCGAGTCGCAATAAATGCTTGTGTGTACAAAAACATGCAAGATAATATCTTCCTTCTAGGAGGATATATTGGGTTAGGATAACAACAGATAATACAGTGAACAAAAGGAATAAAAGATAAATCATTAAGGAATCCTTGTTGTCCCTGGAGAAAGTACATTCCCTAAATTGTGCAAGAATTGCATCACACTAAATGGAGTGGACATGTGTCCGACGTGATCTAACATGCTGCAGACAACTAGGTTGAGAACATGAAACATGTTTGGCTATAAAGAGATATTGTATATTACTTTCAAACAACTGAGAATTTGAGATGATATGTCTATTCGAGACTTAATTTTGAATGTGTCGTTTGTAGTAAAATAATGATTTACTTGTAAGATAATATACGAGTGACACTTTTCAAGATAAAATTGTATACAAGATGAAATATATAACAATGCTCAAGGTTTTTATCATAGAAGTAATGAGCAATTCAACGAATTGTAAGATATTATAAGGTAGTTGCAGTGAGCATCGACTCTCTAATGATGTGAACAACAATCAGAGTAAGACTTGACTTACATATAAGTCTACTATCAGTTAGAGTTGGACTTCGATTGCTGAGTGCCTTATACTGCAATCGATTGTTAGACTTTGAATGGTCATGAGCCGAAGTAAGAGTTGACTTACGTATAAGTCTTTTGTCAGTCGGAGTTACACTTTGACTTCCCAGTGAGAGTCGATCTCATACTTATTCGATTATTCGCACTTCCTGGGTTTATTATAGAGAAGTATTTAGTGTATTTAACACATAGAATAAACATGATGCAAGGACTAATAATGTGTAATCAAATGGATTTGCCAATTGATTAAGATTTTGTCATTATCAAAATAATAAGTAATGATTACTTAGTCATACATGATTGCACATGTGCTCAACAATGGTAGAGCAAAACCCTAGGCCTGCCACCTCTCTCTCTCTCTCTCTCTCTCTCTCTCTCTCTCTCTCTCTCTCTCTCTCTCTCTCTCTCTCTCTCTCTCTCTCTCTCTCTCTCTCTCTCTCTCTCTCTCTCTCTCTCTCAGGCACGTCATCCTCTCTCTCTACTTGGTGCTTCATGGTGGAATTAAGATCTAGACGACGCATGTGGAGAGAAACTTATATGCTTCAGGTGCTCGTGTGGGTACTTTTGGATTATCATGCATCTACGCAATTCATGTACCATCGATTTGCATGGGAGATTCGCAATTCTGCAAAGGTGAAGAATTGTTCTTCTCATTCTAGTTTGTCCATTCTAATTTTGATCCCCGACACCGATAACATGATGAATCACAAGTTTTCGTTGTGCTCTGATGCTATTCCTTACATGATCTCCCTATTGTGCTCCCCCTTCCCAGGCCCACACCCTCTCTCTCACAATCTAATACCCTCTCTCTCTCAATCTCTCTCTTCTCACACATAGGACGATGTTGAAGGGGGATCTCCCACATCGACACCCCCTTCCCACACTCACCCTCTTTCTCTTTCTCTCTCTGACGTGGAACAACCTCAGACCTACAACCAGATAGAAATCTGAAACATTGAGAACTAGCAAACAACCCGCATGTTACAAAAACTCACTTTGATTTCGGGGAAGGCCTTGGGATAATGGGATAACTAGCAGTAACCCCAGGGGTAATACTCTTTTAGATAAGACTCTAAAGAGAATGGGAAAATGGCTAAACACTCATATTAGGATGCCCATTAACAAGGTGGACAACCCTCGCTACAAAGCAAGGGTCACTCGCTCTCAATCTCAATGACGATATCACTTACTAATGAGTAGTGATTTAGTTCAGGCACTCCTCAGTCGTCGACATGGCTCAGAAAATATACAAGATAATCAAATTCTAGAGGGGGTGATCAGTGATAACTACTAAATTTTTCGTGTTAAATTTCATACATTTAGTTAATTTTAGACATCAGTTGTCCATAAATAATGTGCATTTGATTTAATTGTCATTCCATCCATAAATAAGTTTTTGAACATATTAGTAAATTTTTCGGGTAGAACACATAGTTATATTCTCATTTAAATAAAGTTGATATCTTTGGAATAATTCTTTCTCTTTTTCATGTATAGTGTACATAAATAAATCCTTAGTCTTAGATTTTCTTAATCATCTCTTGTAAATGTTAGTTAGAAATAAATCAAAATTTAAATAAATCTTAGTTAAATAAATATCATTTTCCTAAACACCATCATGTCACACACCCCACCAATTCCATTAAATAAATAAACATATTTTTAATATCCCACCCAATTAAATCATGCCACACACTCTTTTCTCTCCTCTCATCAGATTTAGCCACATACCCCCCCATAAGTGCCAACATTTTTACCACCATCCATTTCACCATTACAGCCACGTATACCATTGTTTGTAAACCTTTTCTTTCTTCCCTTTTCAGAAGTCCTGGAAGCGCTTGGAAACGGATTTGGGGCTGATATGTGCAGCGGGCAGTGTGAAGCACAGAGGAACTGTGCGCTGGAGGAGCTGGTGCCTGCGGGGCTATGGAGCAAGCTGAGGCACGGCTGAATCTAGAAGCAGCTAAGCCCAGGTGGCGGCCAGGTCTGCTGGACCAGCACTGCTGGGCGGCTGGTGCTTGGCGATGGTGTGTGCTGGAGCGGATGTTGAGGGCAGAGGTGTGAGGCTCCCGTGCGAAGCAGCTGGGCAAGCGGCTGCTGTTGATGTGTGCTGAGGTGGCGGCCAGGCCATGGCGATGCAGCGGCTGTGTGGAGCGCATGGAAGAGGCTGAGCAGGGGCGATGGCCGGCTAGGTCTTGTGGCATGGCGGTCCAAGTGGGCAGTGGCCTGCTGGAGGCGTGGCGAGCTGGCATGCGCTGGAGGCTGAAGCCCAGGTGCTGTGCTGGCCCTGGTGTGCCAATGGCGTGATGGGAGAAGCTGGTGCGGCCAGGACGAGATGGAGGCGGGAAGAGGAGCAAGCAGGAGGCCCGGTGCCTATATAAGGACCTCAGGCCCTCTTCTGTAAGGTTTTTAGAGAGAGTTTTTGGGAGAGCTTGTAATTTTTTTTCTGCCATTTTCCATTTCAGTGTTCTTCCTGTATTCAGCATTTAGGGGAGGGGCGATTTCTTCTGTGGTTCGAAATTTTGAGGGATTTGTAGTTTGGTTTTTCTTCTGTAAAGCTGTAGGCATCAGGCGAGGGAGTTGGCTGGTAGGAATTCTTAAGATTTTTCCAATTTATTCTGTATTTTCTTCTTTAGAGCAGTGGAGGTGGCTCAGATCCGGAGTTTGGATTATGTTGGGATTGTTTTGTTTTAATTATGTCGTTCTTTCTTCTGTGTTCTTTTTCTTTCAACCCAGTGATGTTTAATGCTTGTTCTTCTGAATTTTCTTGCTACTGTGTGTGAGGGATCAATTCCCGGAGATGTGAGAGTTGTGCTTGGCCAGAGATCAGAGCAGGGGAGGGAGATCAGATCCAGAATTCTGTTCAGGTCTTCTATTCTTGGTTTAATATTTGAGCAGTGGAATGGATTTGTTTTTCTTTCAGCAGAGCATGTGAGAGAGTTCGGATTTTATTAGGAATTTTTTAGTTTATTTTTTCTGTATCTTCTTTCTGTTTTAGCAGAGCAGAGAGATGGATAGTTCGATTTTGGAGGTTTTCCAGTTTCTAGTTCTTTCTTGTTCTCCTGGAGATCAGAACTCCAGGGGGCTTCACCAGTGAGATTGTTGAGATTTTTTAGGATTTCTACCATTTTATTTCCTCTGTATTTTTCCTTTCTGAGAGCTGTGAGAACTGTGAATGGTTTGACTATTGTGGAGGATCCGATGGAATTCTTCCATTTATTCTGTGTTTAGAAGATCCATTCGTCCATTTCTTCTGTGCTGCAGAGTTTAATCCAGTGCATTTGTTTTGTTAAATTCTGTTTCTTCTATGTTCAAGAGATATCGATCCAGTGGCAATTTACTTTCATTTCTGTTGTGTCTAGTTAGATAACTCGAGTGGAGTTTGTTCATTTCTTTTGGTTTGATTGCAGGGCAGGGAGGCTGATTCAGATTTTATTTGATTGTTTCTTAGCTGTAAGGGTTGGGGAGTGGAATTTCTTTTGCTTCTGCTGTGAGGATTGAGTTCTGCAGATAAGGGAGTTTTTGTTGCTTTTATTCTTCTGTTCTGGGAGTTCGGCTACTGTGAAAGCTGTGAGGTTGGTGTGGAGAGATCGATCCAGTGGTGTTGTTTGTCTTTGTTTTCATTTCCTCTTTATTTAGAACATATAGATCTAGTGTGTTGCAAATTCCAATTCTGTTGTGTTTAGAATTCGATCCATTGCATTTGTTTAATCCTTATGTTCTTGATTTAATGGTTGAGCATTGATAGATAATTCGACATTGGTAAGGGGATCAGATCCAGAGTTTTGGCGTTACAGTTTAATGTCTTTTATTGTTTCTTAATCTAGAGTTTATTACATCATGTTCCCATTTTGTTCTTTATCTTATAGTTCATAGTGTTTTAGATTGGTGTTGTTCATAGAAGTGATTCTATTACAATGTTATTTGGTGAAAGTGTTTTCAAATCAAAGTAGTTTAAGTCAGATTCTATTCAGCCTCTCCGTGGATATGACCTGTTCTTACCACCATGCTAGTTCATCTTTGTTGTTTTAATTTTGTGAGACAGTTTAGAGGAAGTGCGCATATTGACTTGTGCGAGGAACTCTGGACAACGAAAATGCACAGTCAACTATGCCGCGCGTTCATCTTGGCGGCGTTGCCGGGGAGGCATTAGAGTTTGATTTAATCTGCTTTCATTTGATTTCAGTTGCATTGGGCTTCTATTGACTTGTTGTTGGCTTTTATTTCAGATTTGCACATAAGGAGGAACTTGGAGATTGGGCTTGGAATTTGAAGCCCATTGGAGGAGCTTGCTGATTTCTTTTCCCATTTGTTTTTAATTCAGTCTTTTAGATAGGGGAGTGTGAGAGAAATTTGTAGTGAGATTTTGATGTACTCTCTGTGCATGTACAGAGATTTCTTTTCTGTTGGCATGTAATAATTGGACTTTTATGGTTTGTGTGGTTTGAGAATTAGTTTATAGTAGCACCTTATATTTTCTTAGTTTCATTTCATTTAGTTCAAAAACCAAATAAAAATAAAAAAAATCTAAAATCTAAATTTTTTTTCTTCAAATCGCTCTTTCATGTTAGCCGTTTGATTTGCAAATAAAAATTTCATCTTCTTAAGATTAGAATCCCATGTTTTAGGACATTCATCATCTTAATTATAATTTGAATTTCATTTTCTTGCATTGAAGAGTGCGGGGGAAAGGTAAGACTTCCATCGCTCGTTTCATGCATTAGACTTAGCATTAGACAACCCATTGTTTGAATCTGATATGTGCACTTCATGTTTTTAAATGGGACTGCTTAAGGGCTTCACCCATTATAATAAAAAGATAAGGTGAGAGATTTCATCACCCTTTCCTTTGCCCAAAAATCACAAAACATTTCCACATTCTTGCATTTGCCTCAGCTTTTAATAAAAACCAGTAGACTTGGCCCTAGGGTTCATAATTAGATTTGTTCTTTCTTAATTCTAAGACTTCTCTTTGAGTCTGGTGTCTAGGATTAGAGGTTAAAAAGCTTACACTTAAGTGAGTTAGAGGTTATTTAATTGGGTCCTTGCGAAAGCAATGGGGGGCCTCCCTCTACTCCACCTCTTACCTGGCCAGTACAAGAAGAGTTAGGATTGGACTTAAGCAAGAGTAAATCTGATTTTGAGAAAAAATAACATAGGTCCAAGGAACACTTAGTGTTTAGGTTAAATTGTTTTGAAAGTGTTTGCTTGTTTGTGATTGTTTATAAAAATTTAAAAATCAATAAAAATTCAAAAATTCAAAAAAATCATAAATAGAAGGCTTTTCAACTTTGCATGCTTGGTAGACGTTCTCTGGACTTAGATTTGGCTCAACCTATAGACGAGATTGAAGGATTCTTTCATAGGATAGCCAACCAAGATCAAAACCAAATTGCTAGGAATATGGAGGAAGTTGCACCCAGACAGATGAAGGAGTACTTTATTCCTTCTAATTATCAACCTGCCACTTGCATTAGACCGGAAATTCTGGCAAATCATTTTGAGATCAAGCCTGGAACTATTCAGATGTTGCCTTCTTTTTATGGCAATCCCAATGAAGATCCTTATAGGCATATAGATGAGTTCCTAGAAATTTGTTCCACTGTAAGGATCCAAAATTTTACTGAAAATGCCTTGAGATTGACCTTATTTCCATTCTATTTGAAAGATAAGGCCAAACATTGGTTAGGAACCATAGGGAGAACAATTACAACACGGCCAGAAATGCAGCAGGAATTTTTGAAGAAATTTTACCCCATTGGCCGCACCAATACAATGAGAAGAGCTATAACTGGATTCTCCCAACACCCGGGAGAGTTAATGCATGAATCATGGGAGAGATTGAAAGAGTTGCTTAGAAAATGACCCCACCATGGCTTGTCAAGGTGGCAAATAGTCCAAGATTTTTATGAAGGTTTAACTGAATCGAATAGGCAGATGGTTGATGCCTCGTGCGGAGGAGCATTCATGACGAAAAGCGAGGATGAGGCATATAATTTGTTTGAGACATTGAGTGAGAATTCTATCAATCATGCCTCACTCTACTCTTACGAGAGAGCACTAGGACCTATAAAGAAGGCAGGGATGTATGAAGTAAAAGGGAGAGGAGAATCAGATTCTAGGGTAGAAGATCTGATAGCTAGACTTGACCAAAGATTGGAGCAGAAGTTGGAACAAAAATTTGATCAATTATTATCTTTGACTGGGCAAGCCACACCCAATTTTTCTCAACAACCTGAAACTTGTGCCATGTGTGCTAGCTCAGCTCACCCCACCAATGCCTGTCCCACTACTGCCCAATTGCCTCCTTTCATTCAAGAACAAGTTCAAGCTGCTCAAGGTTTCTCCAAACCCTCCTATGATTCATATTCTAACACATACAATCCTGGTTGGAGAAATCACCCAATTTTTTCTTGGAAAAATCAATCTGAACAAGTTTCTCAACCCTCTTTCAAGCAATCCATGTACGATCAATCCTATCCCAATCAGAATCTGGGATTTGGCCAATCTTCTTACTCCAAACCTCCACACGTCCAAGGAAATCAAAACGCTAATCAATTTGCTTATGCCAATTTCCAGCAACCTTCATATCAACCACCACCTCCGCAGCCTATTTGGGAAGATAAAATGAACCAACTCCAAAACATGATGGCGACTCTATGCCAAACTGTGCAAGAACAACAAACTCAATATCAAACTCAAAATCAAAATTTTCAACAAAATTTGAGAAGGATAGAGTCTCAGATTGCTGATGCATGTCAAAGGAGGGAATTGGGTCAGTTGCCAAGTCAAGCCATAGCAAAACCAAGAAACAACCCTCCCGGATTCTATCAGAACCAGCAATACCATCAAGCTCAGGGGTACAGACCACCACCTGCTAGACCAAATGGTCCTCCACCACAAAACCCACAACAAGCTTTTGTCCAGAACATTCCAGCACCACAAAATCAGAATCAACCAATACAACAAGATCATCCTCCTGCCCAAGCTAGGGGCCCCCAAGTGGAAAATGTCAAAACTATATCAACTTTAAGAAGTGGAAAAATCTTGATAAATCCTCACCCACACATGTCAACATTGAATGAGGATAAAGAAAATGAAATTGAAGAAGAGATTGAAGAAAATGTTGACAAAGAAAAATCCAAGGGAAAAAAGAAAATTACTGAAGAACCTCTAGACAAAATCAAAGTGAATGAAGACCCAAGCTATTACATTCCAAGAGTTCCTTTTCCCGAAGCTTTAAAGCCAAAATGCAAAAACAAACCAACTAGTAATGAAGAACTCTTGGAACTTTTTAAGCAAGTTCACATCAACATTCCTCTCCTTGATGCCATTAAGCATGTGCCTGCCTATGCCAAATTCCTAAAAGAAATGTGCACTGCAAAATGTGAAATGAGAAATAAAACTGAAACAATCATTCTTCCAGAAACTGTGAGTGCCGTTATCTTAAACCAACTCCCTAAAAAGCTTAAAGATCCAGGCACTCCACTAATTCCTTGCACCATTGGTGGAGTCACTTTTGAAAGCAGTCTTTTGGATTTGGGAGCCAGTGTCAATCTCCTACCTTATGCTATTTTGAGAAATTCAAGTTAGGAGAATTGAAACCCACTTCTGTCATCCTTCAACTAGCTGATCGTTCTGTTACCACTCCTAAAGGCTTAGTTGAGGACGTTATTATAAAAATCAATGATTGTTACTTTCCTGCCGATTTCATCATTTGGACATGAACACTCCTTAGGATTTAACTCAGTCCACCATCATCCTTGGTAGACCCTTTTTGGCTACAGCTAGAGCCAACATTAATTGTGCTACTGGGATGATGGATATATCATTTGGGGATGAGCGGGTTAGTATCAATATTTTTAAGGCATCTGGGCACCATGATCAAGGAGAAAGTTGTCTAGTGGTAGACTCCTTGGAAGAATCTTGTGTGAAAAAAGCAATAGACCAACTCTGTGCTCTAGGGTTTAAGGGAGAGAATAATCCAAAACCAAAGCCAAAAATCTATAAAGCCAAAGACAAAGCATTCCATGACAAACACATTCATAGAAAATTTTTTCAAGTGCATGATAAGGTCTGTCTATTCAATTCTAGGCTTTGTGGAAAATTGAAGTCCCGATGGGATGGTCCTTACACTGTTGTCAAGGCTTGTGACAATGGTGCTGTCATTATTCTTGACCCAAAAACTGGACAATCATTCACTGTCAATGGGCAAAGGTTAAAGCATTTCTTTGAAAACCCATCTTCTTTAAAAATGGATTCTACCAAGCTAGCTGAGCCAAATGAAGCTTAATTGCGTCTGGCTGAAGACGATAAACTTAGCACTTCTTGGGAGGCAACCCAAGTGTACAGATTTCCTTCATCAGGTAATTCTCTATCTTACTTTCTTTCCTGAAAATAAGTAGGGGAGAAAGGTAGAATAAGCATGCATTCATAGTCCTTATCCCAAACATTGCTTCATTTCTTTTTCTTAAGCGTGTACATATGCAAATAAAAATTTCACAATGTTTCATCTTTGAATAAAAATCGCGTGGCATTGCGCAACCCAGACTATGTGTCTGATCTTTAACCATTAAAATTTTGTAGTTGTCACATTCCTTTGCAAACATCCATGTTAGGTAGCCTCTAGTAAAGGATTACATGTACTTCTTGTCTATCTTATGTAAGGATTTATGGCAAGAAGTTTTCATACACAAACTACACAGCCACTTAGACTAGCTGAACCTGAATGTAGCAAATCTGTTAAAGCTAGTAAGAGAGAGGCGATTGTTTTTTTTTTCCTTCCCCTTAAATGAATTGTGAAGGAAGTGAAGGCGTGTGATCAAGGAACCTGACTGTCCATCCTTCCTTTAAGAGGAAAAGAAAAGAAAAGCAAAAGCAAAAGCAAAAGCAAAATATATCCATGAAAATGCCCTGGATCTGAGTAAAGTTGGACTCGCTACTCTTGAAAAGTGATGGGTTGTGCAGCATTATGGATGAAAAAGAAAAAAATTCTGAGTGCACAAAGTGCAAATAAAGGGACAAAAGTCCTCAAACTCAGAGAAATAATCCTCAAGGAAGATGAGCAGAATGGAACTGAGAGAAACAACCCGATCTGACTGAGCAAGGATCTTATTCCACAATTCTTTTCTTCTCTCTCAAATCAATCTAATCTCGAATACTGCTGAGGTAGAGGAGCTCCAGAAGGGCTGATGTGAACTCTTAAGTGAGCTACCATTTGTGCACTAATTTCTTGCCATAAGCCCTTACAATTAGGAAAGACTTATCTTTACATTAATCTTTTACATGATGACTGTTTAGCATGAGAGATTTTTCTAGTCCTATATTTGGAATAATTTTTATTGCTAAGGGACTAACAATGTTCAAGTAGGGGGGAGTGATAACTACTAAATTTTTCGTGTTAAATTTCATACATTTAGTTAATTTTAGACATCAGTTGTCCATAAATAATGTGCATTTGATTTTAATTGTCATTTCATCCATAAATAAGTTTTTGAACATATTAGTTAATTTTTCAGGTAGAACACATAGTTAGATTCTCATTTAAATAAAATTGATATCTTTGGAATAATTCTTTTCTCTTTTACATGCATAGTGTACATAAATAAATCCTTAGTCTTAGATTTTCTTAATCATCTCTTGTAAATGTTAGTTTAGAAATAAATCAAATTTGAAATAAATCTTAGTTAAATAAATATCATTTTCCTAAACACCATCATGTCACACACCCCACCAATTCCATTAAATAAATAAACATATTTTTAATATCCCACCCAATTAAATCATGCCACACACTCTTTTCTCTCCTCTCATCAGATTTAGCCACATACCCCCCATAAGTGCCAACATTTTTTACCACCATCCATTTCACCATTACAGCCACGTATACCATTGTTTGTAAACCTTTTCTTTCTTCCCTTTTCAGAAGTCCTGGAAGCGCTTGGAAACGGATTTGGGGCTGATATGTGCAGCGGGCAGTGTGAAGCACAGAGGAACTGTGCGCTGGAGGAGCTGGTGCCTGCGGGGCTATGGAGCAAGCTGAGGCACGGCTGAATCTAGAAGCAGCTAAGCCCAGGTGGCGGCCAGGTCTGCTGGACCAGCACTGCTGGGCGGCTGGTGCTTGGCGATGGTGTGTGCTGGAGCAGATGTTGAGGGCGGAGGTGTGAGGCTCCCGTGCGAAGCAGCTGGGCAAGCGGCTGCTGCTGATGTGTGCTGAGGTGGCGGCCAGGCCATGGCGATGCAGCGGCTGTGTGGAGCGCATGGAAGAGGCTGAGCAGGGGCGATGGCCGGCTGGGTCTACTGGCATGGCAGTCCAAGTGGGCAGTGGCCTGCTAGAGGCGTGGCGAGCTAGCATGCACTGGAGGTTGAAGACCAGGTGCTGTGCTGGCCCTGGTGTGCCGATGGCGTGATGGGAGAACCTGGTGCGGCCAGGACGAGATGGAGGCGGGAAGAGGAGCAAGCAGGAGGCCCGATGCCTATATAAGGACCTCAGGCCCTCTTCTGTAAGGTTTTAGAGAGAGTTTTTGGGAGAGCTTGTAATTTTTTTTCTGCCATTTTCCATTTCAGTGTTCTTCCTGTATTCAGCATTTAGGGGAGGGGCGATTTCTTCTGTGGTTCGGAATTTTGAGGGATTTGTAGTTTGGTTTTTCTTCTGTAAAGCTGTAGGCATCAGGCGAGGGAGTTGGCTGGTAGGAATTCTTAAGATTTTTCCAATTTATTCTGTATTTCTTCTTTAGAGCAGTGGAGGTGGCTCAGATCCGGAGTTTGGATTATGTTGGGATTGTTTTGTTTTAATTATGTCGTTCTTTCTTCTGTGTTCTTTTTCTTTCAACCCAGTGATGTTTAATGCTTGTTCTTCTGAATTTTCTTGCTACTGTGTGTGAGGGATCAATTCCCGGAGATGTGAGAGTTGTGCTTGGCCAGAGATCAGAGCAGGGGAGGGAGATCAGATCCAGAATTCTGTTCAGGTCTTCTATTCTTGGTTTAATATTTGAGCAGTGGAATGGATTTGTTTTCTTTCAGCAGAGCATGTGAGAGAGTTCGGATTTTATTAGGAATTTTTAGTTTATTTTTTCTGTATCTTCTTTCTGTTTTAGCAGAGCAGAGAGATGGATAGTTCGATTTTGGAGGTTTCCAGTTTCTAGTTCTTTCTTGTTCTCCTGGAGATCAGAACTCCAGGGGGCTTCACCAGTGAGATTGTTGAGATTTTTTTAGGATTTCTACCATTTTATTTCCTCTGTATTTTTCCTTTCTGAGAGCTGTGAGAACTGTGAATGGTTTGACTATTGTGGAGGATCCGATGGAATTCTTCCATTTATTCTGTGTTTAGAAGATCCATTCGTCCATTTCTTCTGTGCTGCAGAGTTTAATCCAGTGCATTTGTTTTGTTAAATTCTGTTTCTTCTATGTTCAAGAGATATCGATCCAGTGGCAATTTACTTTCATTTCTGTTGTGTCTAGTTAGATAACTCGAGTGGAGTTTGTTCATTTCTTTGGTTTGATTGCAGGGCAGGGAGGCTGATTCAGATTTTATTTGATTGTTTCTTAGCTGTAAGGGTTGGGGAGTGGAATTTCTTTTGCTTCTGCTGTGAGGATTGAGTTCTGCAGATAAGGGAGTTTTTGTTGCTTTTATTCTTCTGTTCTGGGAGTTCGGCTACTGTGAAAGCTGTGAGGTTGGTGTGGAGAGATCGATCCAGTGGTGTTGTTTGTCTTTAATTTTCATTTCCTCTGTATTTAGAACAGATAGATCTAGTGTGTTGCAAATTCCAATTCTGTTGTGTTTAGAATTCGATCCATTGCATTTGTTTAATCCTTCTGTTCTTGATTTAATGGTTGAGCATTGATAGATAATTCGACATTGGTAAGAGGATCAAATCCAAAGTTTGGCGTTATAGTTTAATGTCTTTTATTGTTTCTTAATCTAGAGTTTATTACATCATGTTCCCATTTTGTTCTTCATCTTATAGTTCGTAGTGTTTTTAGATTGATGTTGTTCATAGAAGTGATTCTATTACAATGTTATTTTGGTGAAAAGTGTTTTCAAATCAAAGTAGTTTAAGTCAGATTCTATTCAGCCTCTCCGTGGATATGACCTGTTCTTACCGCCATGCTAGTTCATCTTTGTTGTTTTAATTTTGTGAGACAGTTTAGAGGAAGTGCGCATATTGAATTGTGCGAGGAACTCTGGACAACGAAAATGCACAGTCAACTATGCCGCACGTTCAATCAGCCACTTACCAAGTCGGTTCTAGAGAACACGGCACCGGTCGGAGACGAGGGCGAGCGGGGAAACGGGCTAACGCACCTGCACGTTGCGACGTAGGAGACTTGAGTCATTTGAGGGATGTCTACAACCAAAAATAAACCTCTACGCAGAGAGGGTGATCTAGGGGTGGGGAGGATTAAGAGCACAATGGTACCTCATGCAAGAGGGGGAGCACGGGGATGGGAAGTCGCCAATCAGTCCTGATGTTACTGCAGCACAAACAGATGTCGTCGAGGGGCCCAAAGGTGCCATTCTTGAGCCGAGGTCAATGCTACTGGTTGGGGAAGATGGTGGTATGATGTAGATGTCCAGAGTACCACCAAGCAGTTGAAGATGGTGGCGCTGTAGTTGATGGTTCACAACAATGTCACCCGTGTGGAGAGTTTGCGATGTCGATCGTTGTACATCGTAGTATGTCATTGGCGAGGCCAAAAGGGCTTTGATTTGAGCTCATTGGAGGTACCCCTCAGCTACAGTGAAGAGAAGAAGCTCATTGTAGACCCTCCAGAGCAGCTGGAAATGCCAATCTTCACCTCCCACGTTCTATCCTCCAGGGGTATGCTACCCTGCCCTCACTGGATGAGCAGCCAGTAGCATAATCTTGTCATTAGAGAGGGGGTAATGGTTTGATTTGTTAGAGGGGATCCTAAAGAAAGGGTTCAGAGGAGTGAGGAGTGAGTATGAGGCTGTAGAGTGAAGTGGAGTAGAGGTTAGGGGCGCAACAAGGGGGTCTTGGGATTGGTAGAGTGGGTGGTGAGGGAGATGAAGGGTGGGGTACTAACTTGTCACTTGGAGAGTCCAAAGGACTGGCTTAGGGGATAGGAAAAGATGCTTAGGGAGTGTAAAAGTCCTTAATAGGGTCTTGGTTTAAAGGAAAAGTATCATAGGGAAGTGGAAGGGTGCATGGGAGAGTTAATGAGAGGTAGTTAATGTCTCTAGGGAGGTGAAATGTTGTCGAGGTGGAGGGGTGAGTTGGAGCTGAGGTGGAGGGTATCTTGGATGATGTGGCAAGGTAGGGGGAGGGGAAAAGACAAAAGAGAGAAAGAGAGAGAGAGAGAGAGAGAGAGAGAGGGCGGCCTCCCTAGATAGAAAGAGTGAGAAGAGAGAGAGATAGAGCTAGAGAGAGAGGGAGAGAAGCACTCTTGGCTCTCAATAAGCAATAAGCTCTCTTATGCAAATTTATCATTGATCCATTAGCTTACAAGGGAGCTTTGAGGTCCTATTTATAGACCCTCAAGTTTTACATGACCAAAATGCCCTTGTACTTTTAGTATAATAATCAAAATGACCTAGACTCATCTAATTGACCAAAACATAGGTCAATGATGCTAAAGAAAGGAAATTGACTTCAACATGACTCAAATAAAGTGCAAAATACATCAATAAAGTGAAAATAACATAATAGTAGCTAGATATGGCCGGTGAAGGTAGACTCCGGTGTCATATGTGGTAGTATGGTTCGTCCATCCACAAAGAAGGACCATCAATGTCCCCAACAATTCTCGCGGGGTGCGAAAGGCTCGACTCCGCCTAGTGAAGGTCAAGTCCACTCTCATATTGCTCCAACATGTCTGGGTCCAAGCGTTGCAAGTCTTCTTGGCTAACCCACGAGTCCTCCGATGCTGGCCGCTCCTTCCACCAAACAAGGTAGCGATGATAAACCCGATTTATGGTGGCGCTGATTTGATTATCAAGTATCTTATCCTCACGTTCACTACAAGGGTATGACCACCTCATAGACATTGCTATCTATTCTCTTTAAAATTTGAAAGGGTCCTACCTCACGGGCTTGTAGCTGGAAGTGGCGCCTGGAAGGAGTCTCTCATCTCTCAACATCACAAGATTCTGCTCTTGAAACTCTTGGTATTGTTGTGAGAGTTGGTGAGCCGTTTGTAATTCTCTTTGCTTAAGTTGATTTACCGGCTAATTGGACTATGCAAGTTTCTAACGTGAGGGGTAGATGACTCAACAATCTTAAAAATTCTTGCCTGTAGTGGATGTGGGATGGAACTAATTTCCTCTCTTGACCTAGACATGAGTGCATGTGACTTAGGTGGTCCTGTACATCCAAAAGTGGACTTATCATGTACATAGACCCAATTAGGTAGTTCTTCCCCAACATGTGGAAAGTTGATCAAGTGAAGGTTTTGCCTTTGTTCAAGTTCTATATGAGTAGCTGGCAAGGTGCTACATGAAGTTGTTTATTGTGGGACAAGTGTTTGATATGAAGGAATCTCCATTTTAATTTCATGATCTGCTTTGTTCTCAAAAGACTCATCTTTAGGAATGGAATTCTAAAGTTGGATGACATGGGGATGGATGGGATAGAGATGTATCCATGTATTTTCATGCACAAAAGTGCTTTCATTTGTCCTTCCATATGTGATGAGGTCTACATCATGCATCCATGGTCTCCCAAGTAGAATATAACAGATTTGCATGGGCAATACATCACACCAAATCATGTCTTCATAAAAGTCAAATTGTATGGGGACTTGACAAGTGGTGTTAACTTGAATCGAGACATCATCAATCCAACGAGCTTAGTATGGTCTTGGGAGGTTGAGAAGAGGTAATCCTAGGTGGGTGGCACAATCAATAGAGATGGCAATTATGTTGCTCCCGCTATCAAATATAACTGTGCTTGTGCAGCCTTTTATCATAGTAAATGTTTGAAAGACAGATGTCCTACGCCAGTCTTCTTCTTGCAACTCAATGAAAGGACCATTTGTCATCCCTAATTGAATACTAATGAGAGGGTCATGCCCGCAAAATATCGGGATGTGAGGCAATTAATATATGCGAGTATAGAGCGACATAGACATCAAACCACTGCACAGTTTGAATAATACAAAACTAATTGTATTCCTTATTCCTTCCACTATGTCTATTACATTTACCAATTCGGAGCCATAACTATGGGCCCAGAGAAATTCCTCATACTTAAATAAAACAACTAACTATACTAAATTCTAAAACAGACGGGACGACATCCGGGTCACTCGTGGTCTTGCTCGTCCCCATTCTCCTGAGTGGGGTCCTCATCATCAAACTCACCTGAGATCATATCACAATTACGCAGGGTGAGCGATAACGCTCAGTAGGACTTAATATCTCGTAAAATAGGCATGCTTTAAGTGATTAATTGTATTAGAGAGCAAAGAAACTAATGATGGAGAAAGTCAAGTAATGTCGAGAGAGTAATAACACAAATAACACGGTCTAGATAGCATGTGTTTCAGGTATAGCACAAGAAGAAAATGACCATAGTACGAATAGCAGAACATAGTTCATGATAGCACATAGCACAACGAGTCAAGTATAGTATAGCACTTTGATTGTCAATAGATAGTCGAGATAGATAGCACTTAAGTGTAATGCCAGAACACTCTGGTCAATAAACTCCCACAGGGACTAGCACTTTTGGGTGCACCTCCCAAACCAGACTGGGCCCCTTATAATATTGTCAGACATTGATCATGTTTATTATCTTTAGACAATCAATCAATAGCCAATAGAGTACTAAGAATAGATGAGAGTAAGAAGAAATAGATGAGAGTGTAACGAGAACTTGAATAGATGAGATTATAGAGAGATTTAGATGAGAACTACAGGTATACATGTAAAACGACGAACACACAGTCGGTACTGGCAGAAAGTTGGATTTCTTTTCCTTTTTGTTTGGTGTGTGCATGTGAAAAAGAATCAAGAGATGATGAAATAAGATCGTGCACATGTCTTTTGGATAGAGAACTTTAGCATGGCTTAACCTTAATATCACTTGATATTGTGTTACCATATTTAGAATAACTTAACGACAGACTCAACTTGGTGTTATAGCATGACGGTTTAAAAATTTGGGGTTTTATGGCTAGAGGGAAAACTTAGATCTCGACGTATAAATCATGAAAAATTATGGAACCAGTTTAAAACAAAGCTAACACGATTTTTATCAAGATATACTCAAAAGAAATCAAGGGTTTTGACAAGGATTTTATGGAGAACAAGAGCAAACAAGACGTCACGAGTACATGAAATAATAGAACTCTGAACATGAAAATCTCACAACTTGATGGGTGAAATTTGGAAAAAATAATATGGGCTCTGGTTACTAGTTTCATGGACTATTTCCGAACGAGATTAATTAGATTTTTTCTTGAGAGATTTCCTACATTTGGATGTTCCTAAGAAGTGTTTTCTACAGAACGAAGCAAAACGTGGTTTGGGGAAGAAAGCTTCAGTTGAGGTGATCTCTGTTGACCAGGTTGCAAACCTAAAGGGGGGGGGGGAGGTGAATGGGTTGCTAAAAATTATTTCTATAAATTTTTCTGTTGAAAATTGACTTTGTCAAGAAACACTAAACATAGATGTAAGAGTTAGTGAACAACAGAAACAAGAGAAACACAATCATACAAAATGCACAAGGATTTTATCCTGGTTCGGACCTCTTATCACAAGGAGTCCTACGTCCAGTCCCCAAGCAACAACTTGGGATTCTACTAACCAAGGGTACAGTCTCCCTTAAAGACACTTACACATCAACCACAAGCTGACCTTCTCTTCACTACACAAAGAGGAAAAACACCACCTGTTACAACAAGTCTTCTTTTTAGCAAAAGGGAAGAAGTCACCTACTTCACAGCAGGTCTTCTCTTCACAAATGAAGAGGAGCACTCAATAAAGAGTAAAGAAGTGATGGCCCCTAGACCAAGCTAATAGCACAATACAATGCTTGATATGAGGCAGAATCTGAGAGACAAAAAGAATTACAGCAAGAAGAAGTTCTCTCAGATCTAGAACGAGCTCTCACACTCTAGACGACAAGAAAGAACAATGCTTCGTGGAGAGCTAAGAGCAAGAGTCTTTTTCTGAGTGAAGGATCGAGCTCTTCTTTCTTTCTTCCTAAAGGGATGGCCTCCATAGTGTCAACACACTTCTATTTATCCTCAGTTTGAAGAAGTATCTGTTGAGATGATCGTTATCTCTCATTTTGAAACATGTTAGCTTTGACAGGTCTAACGTAAGATATTAGGAAAACCTGCAGACAATTAAATGCTTGGATAGAGACCCAGTGAGAGAAAAATCATATGGATATCTTCTTAGCTTCTGTCAACACGACATGTCCAACGTTGTAAAGTGTGTGACTACCAGAAACCTGCACACAATAAATGCTAGAGTGTAGACATCTTAAATATGTCTAAACTGCCAGTCAACGTCACTAGCCATGTTGCAGGAGGATATACCAAAGAGGAAACACTGTTCTGTCATCATTTATAGTTATAATTTATGTGACATGACTATAGTAGCCAATAAAAGATGACGTGTATCGATATTGTACCCAAAATAATAAAAGTTTGAGTGCACAGGGTACGCAACAGTTCGCAGGACAATTTGAATGAAATGCGAGGCAAAATATAATCAAGTCTATCTTATATTTGGAACTAGAATATTTATAAAGATCATTATCAATATTATACATTTACTGTCCAAAATATAATCGTTGTTTAAAAGAAAGTCGATGTTTGAGACAGTCTATATTTAAAGACAATCGATGTCTAAACACAACTGATGTTCAAGTGAAGTCGATGTGAGTGTAATCGTTGTTGGAATGAAATTGGTGTTGAGATGTGACCGTAATCTATGTTGATATGTAATCGATGTTGAGTCGTAATCGAAGTTGAAGCATAATTGATGTTAAAATGAAATCGATGTGAACGTAATCTATGTTGGAACATAATCGGTGTTTTGAGTGAAATCGATGTTGATCAATAATCGATGTTTAAGTGTAATCGATGTTGAACTGTAATCGATGTTTAAATGAAGTCAATGTTGAACCATAATCGATGTTTAAGTGTAACCGATGTTTGAATGAAATCGATGTTTAAATGAAATCGATGTTGAAACGTAGTCGATGTTTAAGCGAAATCGATGTTTAAATGAAATCAATGTTTAAATGAAATCGATGTTGAAACGTAGTCGATGTTTAAATGAAATTGATGTTTGATTGAAATCGATGTTGGAACGGTAATCGTTGTAAACTTACAACAGTAATCGATGTAGACTTAGACAAATCATATGCACTTGACTTCAAATATAAATGAGTGTAAATAACTTACATAATTTGTTTTATTTGATACCTGTTGACAAGCTTCAGAAAATTGTGTTAGTCAAATATTTCCAAGGTTTTGTTGATCACCAAAAATATATAATATATATGGAGATAGGCTGATCATCAATCTCCCCCTTTTTGGTGATGACAAAACAATGGAAGTATGTATACGAAATATCTGAAATAAATTTGCCAAAAACATTTAAAGTATATATTTCAGAGTGTTTTCTCCCCCTTGTTGTCAGTAATCAAAAAAGAAATGAAGGGAATAATAGAGACAAAGAGAAATGGGAGCCAAGAGATTAGGATGGTATTAATTAGTGAGGGTTTGAGATGTAGAAGGCAGGAGACAGAAGAGAAGCAAGGTGTGAGATAATTGGCCAAGCTTTGACCTCCTGCTCTTCAAAATGATTTTTAAATAGCTCCCAGCTAATATTATAGGAAGGCCCCATGTCTGCATTGAGTCGTTGAATGTGAGGTTGTCTCTCTCAATAAACTGATTGTACTCTGGAGCGCTTAGAGACATTCTGTAAAAGTAGGGGGTACCAAAACTTGCATGCTGCAGAAACTTGTCGATAGAGATAGGATAAGGAATATTGTGAGCTAGCAATTCCTGCCTCATAGCAACAAACACTTTGTATCTTTATACCCAAAAGGAGTTAGGATCTGATACGAGATTGATGGAGTTGAGATCCATGAATTGCTGAGGAGATAAGGTGGGTTGATTTGACTGGAATTGAGATGCATTGAGCTGTTCCAACTGGAGAGCAGCCTGATGATATATTTTACACTAGTCAGATGGGAAAAACCTTTCAGATTCTGCCAGCAGAGGGGCTAATACTGTAGATTTAATGAACACTCTATGATATTGTTTGAATTGAAATAGATGGAATGCTAAGGAGATGCCTTTTTGAACTTGGATCCAGGCTTTGACTCTGGCAAATCTCTCAAAAATAATTGGACCAACATCAGAGTCCATGAGCAGAAAATGTAACTGAGGGAGCATCTTGAACGCTGGCATCTTGAATGTGGCAAAGTCAATCTGAAGAACTATACTGTCAGTGTGCTGAGACCATAGGTCACTAACTGTAATTTGGAATTGAGCAAGCTGGACTTCAGGAAGACCATTAACATGGCAGTAGTCATTGTACGTCTGAAATTACCGTATCAATTTGATTTCCTTATAAATGAGAGGACCCCAAGAGGAGGTGTGTTAACTCTCAAACCATTCTGAAAGGGAAAGAGTATGATCTGATGAAGGGTATTTGCGATCCCTGGCAATCTAAAACTTTCTGTAAAGGGCTTTATGGTATCTGGCCCACTGTTCCTCTGTCTTGAACTCAGCCGAAGAAAGAATCTTATTGTGTTTAGGTTTGGGCACAATAGATAAAGGAAGGATAAGAGTGAGATATTCTGACAGATTCAGATAAGGGAGGCAAAAAATTACAGCAAAAGTACAATTTGAAGGTATTCAGTGTATAGAGATTTTCTTCTATGGACTACTAAGAGAGAGTACCACGAAGGGGGAAATAGGGATGAAGAGTTGTGGGGGAACAAGCTCTTTGGAAAGTTTCCTCTTCTTCGAAGCAGGACTGAAGAAGGTTGAGAGTCAGTCATGTGGTGATGAGAGAAAACAAATAAAATTGTTTTGAGTATGGCCTCTTCAAATTCATCCTTAATGTTGGTTACAGAAAGGCCAGTAGAGCAAGCGCTCTCAGAAATAAGAGTGATGAAAGATGGTTGAATAAGAGGATAAAGAGAGGAGAAAGAAGAAGAGGGGAGAGGTTGAGTAGATGGTCCGGCTGAAGCGAGACCAAAGGTAGAGGCTGGAGGTGCCTCAGAAGAAGGCGGTGGAATAAAGGAAGGAGTAGGTGATGCTGAGGGTTCATCAATGAAGGGAGTAGGAGAGGAAAAATGTTTGGGGAGAGGTTTTTTGGAGGGTTCAGGAGCAGGTGGAGCAGTGAAGGGAGCAATAGGTGAGGAAGGGGCAGGAGTCTGCATGACTAGAGGAGGATCAACTGAGGTTGAAGGCTCAGAAGGCCCGAGTCTCCCATATGCACAGATGGCCCAGATGGCCCAGAAACGGCCTCTACTTGCTCAGAAGGCCCTGGTGGCCCAGTCACTTCTTTTGCAGGAATGGATGGCCCTGATGGCCATGCATCTGGTTCTTCTTGTACTGAGTGACCTGCTTGGTCTGACTGTTTAGAAAGCTCTGATGGCCCAACAGTAACTTAAGGTGCTGGTACAAATGTCCCTGATGGCCCTGGTTCAAATTCAACTAGAGGAATTGGAGTGGCTTGAACAGAAGGATCTTGAGTAGAAGGGGGTGCTGCAGAAGCAGACGAAACTAAGTGATGTCTCACAAATTATGTGAGATCAGTCACCATGGTCTTTAAACTGCATAAGTCAAATTTCATTTCCTGAAGCTCAGACATTACTTCACACAGAACATTGTCTTGAGAGCTTTGTCTGTGAACGACAAATGCAAAATCTGCCCGAAGTGAAAAAATAGCTCTCCATGAGCATCCAACCGAGCTACAACAGGGTCTAGATGAACACATATCTTCATTTTCTTGGATTTGTTATGACCCCTTCTAGTGAGACTAGGAATACTACCAGTTACAACTTTTTCTCTTCCAACGTCACTGACAGCTGGCTCATCATGCATAGTTGCAAATTCTATTTGTTGGTGAGCATTATCATCATCATCATCATCCTCACCAAAAGCATCTTCCACTATACCTTCTTGAAAGGGATCTTCAAAGACAGCAGTAGCAGGCTCCCCCTGACCTGGAGCATCTTCCATAGGAACTTCTTCTGATTGGCCCAGAGGCATACCATCTGGAACAACTTCTTCATGCTCTTCTTCAACAAGAGTTTCTTCAATTGGAGCACTTTGTGATCCTCAACAGGGATTGCTACATGCTCCCCCTTATAATGAGCAACTTCCTCAACAGGACTGGCAAGAGTTTCCTGTACAACATGAGTTTCTAATTCAGGTTCAGTTACAACTCTTTCAGCTGATTGCCCAAAAGACTCAATTGGCTCAATGTGCTCAGGAGCAATATCCTCAATTCTTCGCTCAAATAGTGTGGATGCAATAGGTTCACCATCCTCAACTACAGTTTCAGCTACTTGAATAGATGGAGCTTCAGTAGCAGAAGTATCTCCTATGATGGCTCCTCCTTCAGCCATGGAAGTCTTTGACCAAACATTTACAAATAGAGAAAAACCACTTTTCTTCAAATTTCTGGTTTGGATGGGCTACTTGTGCAAATTTATGTAGATGATATTATTTTGGATCAACTAATGAATCTTTGTGCAAGTATTTTGAGAAGCTCATGCAAGGAGAATTTGAGATGAGCATGATGGGAGAACTCAACTACTTCCTTGGATTACAAATAAAGCAAGGCAATGAAGGAACTCATATTTGTCAAGCTAAATATATCAAGGAACTTCTAAAGAAATTTGGTTTTGAAAATGCCAAACCACTGTCCACTCCCATGAGCACATCTACCAGGTTAGACAGTGATCCAGAAGGTAAGAAAGTTGATCAAAAACTTTATAGAGGCATGATTGGGTCATTGCTGTATTTAACAGCTAGTAGACCCGACATTTTATTTAGTGTATGCATGTGTGCAAGATATCAATCTAATCTTAAAGAATCTCATTTAATATTTGTTAAAAGGATCTTTAGATATTTAGCTAATACTCATAACTTAGGTCTATGGTATCCTAAATCCTGTGAAACTAGCTTAATTGGTTACTCAGATGCTGACTATGCTGGATGTAAAGTAGATAGAAAAAGTATCAGTGGTAGTTGCCAATTTCTTACAGATTGCTTAATCTTCTGGTCCTCAAAGAAGCAAAATTCAGTGGCATTATCAATAGCTGAAGCCGAATATGTAGCTGCTGGAAGCTGTTGCACTCAACTCTTATGGATCAAACAACAGCTTGAAGACTATGGATTGCACATCAAGACCATCACATTGCTGTGCGACAACACAAGTGCGATAAATCTCACGAAAAATCTAGTTCAGCACTCCAAGACGAAACATATAAAGGTCAGATATCATTTTATTAGAGATCATGTAGCTAATGGTAATATAAATATATATTTTATAGATACTTTAAATCAGTTAGCAGATATCTTTACAAAGCCTTACTTGAAGAGAGATTTACATCTCTTAGAAGGGAATTAGGCATGTGTAATTTGTAACAGATATGTCTGTATGTAACTGAAATAATAAATTTTAGAATAATACTTATCCTCCCTGCTGGATTTAAGTAAATCCTTATTGCTTGCGTCATAAATTGCTATGGCATTTCAGATTAATTCTTTATTGTTTGCGTTATCTTCTCCTCGTTCGTCGTTATCTGCTTTTATTGCTCTGGCATTTCAAAAAGCTACTTTATGTCTTGACGTTAAGTCCAAAATCCTTGCATCATCGATTCTCTCTCTCTCTTTTTCTCTTTCGACTTGCTTGCATGCGAAAACACTCATCGACTCCAAAATCCCCTCTCTGTGGTTTCGAAGGATCTCTCTGTTCCCGCTCAAATTTCTTGAGGGTTCTTGCTCCTCTCTTTCCAACGATCCTCCAGAAACCTTCCTAGCTCGATTCCATGGCCGCTTCTGGGAGTTCCGGCAGCGTGGGTGGTTACAACGTCGCCTTCCTCACGGAGGAGCAACATGAACGTTTTGCTGCTGTGAGGATCAAGCTTTGTGGAAACAAGGCAGTGGATTTAGAAGATCTAAAGAAGCATGGTATGCTCAACATAGTCGAAGCTATTCAGAGGATGAAGTGGACAAAGATGGTTACTATTTATGAACTGAGTTATCCAGACCTTGCCAAAGCCTTCTTCACTTGCCTGAAAATAGAAGAAGATGGGTCTCTCTCTTCCACAGTAAAAGGTACACCCATTCACATCACACATGATCTTTTGGAAAGACTATTTGGAGTTTCTTCAGTCAGACACAGTTTGGTGGACTCGGTGGATATTCAGGCAAAGGGGCTAGAGATCATTGGAACAGAGTACAAACTGAAGGATGGGAAGATCAACATCAACCAGCTCAATGCATTCAATAGAATATTGCACTTCATAGTCTGTCATATTTTGGTGCCGAGGAGCGCTACTTTTTCAACTTGCCCAAAGGGAGATTTTGATATGACGTTCTGGGCCATCCAAAGTCAAGATATCAACATGGCTTAGGTTATAATAGAGAGGATGAAGTCTGCTGCAGAGATGATTTGGGATAAGAAAAATAAGTTGGCAGTATCCCTACCATATGCTCATTTGCTTACCAGAATTTCAAGCACTATGAAATTGATCTGAAGGGAGAAGTGATGGAGAAGATGGGCCAGCCTATTCGGTCCAGAAACTTGAAGAAGAGTGGTTTCTCTCTTGTGAGAAATGTTTGGACAAAGACTTCGGTGGCAGAAGGAGAGGCCATCATTGGTGAAGCTCTTGAAATACCTATAGTCCAAGAGGCTGAGGCAAATGTTAGAATTGAAGAACCTCCTGCATGTGTAAGAAGGATTGAGGATATAGCACCTGCGCACATTGAGCCCGTTGGGAAATCATCTGAAGCTGTGATCCCCTCTACAGTCCCTGCACCTGCTATTGAAGAATCTGTTGCTTCAGAGACTTTTGCTCACACTGAGGGAGAGCAGGAAGATACTCACATGGAAGATATCCCTAGTGTTCCTACTGCAGATGTTATTATGGAAGGTAGTTTGGCAGAAATCATTCTGTAAGTTGTGGCACCAGGCCACAGTGAAGATATTTAGATGGAAGATGCTGCAGCTCAGAGGGAGCCAGAGATTTAGGGGAGCCTACTGCTAGTGCTCCTGTAGACCAGTTCCAGGAAGGTATTGTTGAAGACACCTCAGATGAGGAGGTTGAACCCATTATTAGCTCTGGTGGAAAGAGGAAGGGTGTTGCCTCAAGAATTCCTTTACTCACCAGGAAGGCACACCACAAATCCAAGAAGAAGAAAATTTTTGTGCACTTGAAGCCAGTCATTGATAGACTGAATGCACGTGGGGAGATTTTGTGCTCTTTGCAATCCAAAGTATCATCCATCTTTATTAGTCAAAGCACTGGAACCAAGGAAATTGGAGCAGTCAAAGCTGAGCTCTAGGAGATGAGAAGTGAGTTGGGAAGCTTGAAGCAGCTAGTGTCAAATCTTTCAAATTTTGTGAGGGTGCAATTATCTATTCCTGTCCCTCCTGCTCCCACTCAACCTGTACCAGATGTTAGCTCAGGGCCATCAGGGCCTTTTGTTCCAGAAGAACTAGTTGCTGGGCCACAAGGGCAATTTGTTGAGAAATTCAGGCATTCTGAGTAAGTAAAGGAAGTTGGGCTATTAGGGCCAATTGTTGAAGAATCAGGGCCACCAGAGCCTTCTGAAGAGATAGTCAGGCCACCAGGGCCTTCTGAAGAGGGAGTCAGGCCATCAATTGAAGAGTCAGGGCCATTAGGGCCACATGCAGTTGAAGATGTTGGTACTGGGCCATCAGGGCCAGTGGAGTCAGTGGCTGTGCCAACCGGGTCTCAAGCATCTGTTGAAGTTGCTGCTGTGCCCCCAGAGCCTTCTATCCCTTCTAACCTTCAGACTCTAGCTCCTTCTTCTCCACCTACATCCTTCTCTGCCCCACCTGCACCTGAACCCTCCAAGAAACCTATTCTAAAACATATCTCTTCTCCTACACATTTTCCTGCTACCTCCTCTTCTTCACCTACTTCTTCTACTACTATTCCTCCTCCCACATTTGAGGAACCTCCAACATCATCCTCATTTGCTGGTCCCTCATCTGCTGGACCATCTGTACCACCTCCTCCTACTTCTTTCACCTCTCTTCATCCACCTACTCCACCATCCTTCATCACTATTATTCCGGAAGGTGCTCGTGTTCAAGACCATATCATTCAGGACATTAAAGATGAGTTTGAAGAAGCAATTCTTCGCTCAGTCCTGTCTGTTTCCTCTCATGTTCACAGGACAGGTTCTCCTAGTCCTGCCCCCAAAAAGAGAAAAGTCTCTAAGGAACTTGCTCTCTCCTCTGAACCTCGCTTCCCTCCTCTTTGGTTCTATCTTTCTGTTGTAAATAGAAGGAGATCCCTCTACTGTGAATACTTACAAAAATGTACCTTTGCTACACTTTTTGGCCTCCCTCACCTCAATCTCACAGAACATCTCACTATTGTTCTTCCTCTTTCTCCCTTATCCAAATCAGATCAGTCCAAAATCTTCTCCTCAGCTGAGTCTAAGATTGAAGACCAGTGGGCTCGGGGTAATCCGTCTCTCTACAAGAAGTTTGTGCTTGCCAGATCTGACAGGTTCCCACCCAGAGACCACCCTCTCACACTGACTGAGTGGTTTGTCCTCCACCACAGAAATACTTGTGGTCCCTTCATCCAGAGGGAAATCAAGTTAATCCGGCACTTCCAAATGTTCAATGATTATCGTTTTGTCAATAAACTTCCAGAAGTGCAGCTTGGTCAATTCAGGGCAGCCATTGCACAGCTCAGAACTGAAAATCCAGTCAACACTTCACTTCAAGTGGATTTTGCTACTCTGAAGATCTCCGATATTGTCTTTCTCCCCAATCTCCATTCCTTACTCATGGACTCTGCTGTGGGTCATAGTATTTTTGATAGATTTGCTAGAGTCATGGCCAGAATAACAGTTCAGCAGGGAGCTCCTCTTGCCTTCCACAGATTTCTGTTCAGAGAATATCACAGGGGCTCTATCAAGTCAAATGTTTTAGCTCCTCTCTTGTTTGAGTGTGAAAGACACTTCCCCTCTGACTGGGAGAAGCACTATCACCAAGCTGCTCATCAGTTGGACACTCTGAACCTCTCCCTGGACAGATCCGACTGTAGACACGCGAATTTGACACCCTCATGGGTAAATTTCAAATTGTGTCGTAATGCCACAAAATGGCCCTATATTGCCTTCCAAGAGTTTTTCCTATTTTCCCATTTTTCCCCCAATTGTTCGGGTGCTCCTCTGTTGGTTTTAAAAAGGTATCGACAAAAGGTGTAAATCACACAAAGGATGTGCAGTCTGGCTTGAATCGCGACGGGGCAATCCGTCGCGATTCTGAAGCGCCCATAAAGGCGTCGGGTGCTCCAGACGCGATTCAGAAGTTGCCATATATGGCCGCCGCGATTCACATGTTTCCAAATTGCGGCACCTGCCATTGCTGAATTGCGGCAGCTTCAAAAATTTCCAAAATTGCAAAAATACCTCTTTTGAAAAGCGTCGGGTGTTCCGGACGCGATTCTAATTTCCAAAATTGATTTTGGAAGCTTTCTATATGCGAAATTGCCCTTTTTTGAAATGCGTCCACTTAAGTGGACGCGATTCTACTTTCCATATTTGTTTTGGAAGCCTTCCAAAAGCATTTTTCTGGCAATTCTAAAACGCGTCCACTGTCCTGGACGCGATTTAAAGTCATACCGTTGGCCAAAAATGGCAATTATGATTCGCGTTCATCATCCCAGCTGCTATTCAACCTTAATTGCGTCCACTGTACCGGACACGATTTCAACATCTTTTTCCCTATAAATACAGACCCGAGGCCAGCCTTTTGAGCATCCCCAACCACTACGGCGAAGCCCTACCGGACCGGCGACTCAACTCCGAGCAAAGGAGGTCTTCCACGCCAATACATTCAACCTTTCCTTGGAGTTCGGAGCCGTCGTCCCCTCCATCCCATTGGCGTGAGGCGGGAGGAGCGCGATCTTCTTCCACTTCGTCCATTCAAGCTCCATTGCAGCAACGCCTTCACTCCATCCACTATTTGGGGAAGCACCCTCTTTCTCCCTATCTCTTTGTTCATATCAACTCCCTTCAAGCCCCACGTGGCTCATCTTTTCATTCCTTTTTTTTTTAAAGCATACACACATGCATGCACCACACACATACCTATTTTCCTAGGGGTTTAAAAGCCACCACCAAAGGTGTGTTCTTCTCCTTTCTACTCATGTTACGTTATTTTTTTAGAATTGCATACTACACGCATTATTTGGTTAATGCTCTTTTCTTTTGTGTGTTTTCTTTGCAAGGGTAATCAAACGAGGAAAGTGCCTTCTACCACGGCCGGCCGTGTTTGTAGAAGAAGAGGAACCCACGTCACCGCGCAATCTCCCTCCGCTCCAAAGGTACGTACGTGATCAACCTTTCATTTCGCACCCTTCGTGTGCACCTCCTTCGACACCCACGTGTGTCTGGTGATCACGAATTTTCCATTTTAGGAGTTGTGCTCCACCACTCGTTTTATTTTCTTCTATTTTTCATTGTATTTTTCTTTGTGGACGCTTGGAGTTCCCGACGAACGAAAAGCATCATCTACAAATTGGCGATCACGGTGGGATCTCTTTCCGCCATTTCCTTTTGATTACCCACTCAATCGTGCCCCACGTGGCACCCTCCTTCGGCACCCTCACGTGCCCCTCCTTCTTTCTCTTCGTGTTTAGCCAATTTGGATTTCAAAGAAGGGTTTGAAAAAAATATATGATGAGTTGATCCGCATGTATATGGGATTGTGCCACCTTTTCACGCTTATAACCTGTTGCATGCTTTGTGTGTTTGGTTTCTTGTATATATCCTGTTTCCTGCTTTGTTTTTAGCTTTCGGGTTGTCTTTGGAATCACGTCCGATACAGTGGGCGTGATTCATTGATTGAGAACGCGTCCAATTATCCAGACGCATTTTTGTTTGTGTCGCGGCAGCAAAGGCCGACGCGTCTCTGTCTGACAGTCCATCCACAGGGACCAGGCGCGGGGCTGGCAGCCTACTGGGCTTTCAGAACCGCGTCCAGGTGACTGGACACGGTTCAATTCAAGTTGCGGAGGCTGTACCCGACGCGATTTTGACTGTCGATAGAATGCGCCCCTCTGCCGTCTTTGTGCTATAACTGTTGCATGCAGAGCATTGTGCATTGGTCGAGGGACCTCCTTCCCTCATCCCTTAGGCTTCACACACCTTTCTGGTGAAGGCAAGCTCTCCATTGGGCATTCTGTCCCTTTGGACTAGCGAACCTTCTCCCAGAACCTCCGTAAGTCTCCGTACCTCGTGGATTCCCTCACGGCGGACCGAGCTGGTTGTACCATTCCGTTGACCCAGGTTTAGACATCCTTTTGCGTGGTGAGGGTGAGCTTAGTTGTACCCGAAGTGTCCATATTCTATCCAACTAAGGTCTCATCTGGAGTGACACATATTCATTCAATCCATCTAATTAGCGGTGAAACTCCTAAAATCAACGTAAGCATCACAACTTGATTGAACCATCATTGATTGATTTATATCTTTGTTCAACTTGATTTGATTGCTTGCTTTGTTAAAATGGACCCACACCATCATGTTAATTTTAATATGGACTATGAGGATTGTAATACCCCATATAAGAATATGTTAAATGGACTAAATCAGCAGACTACCAACAACTCGGACTAGTCATTTTCAGAGCTCGAGTAGGAAAAGAACTCTGAAGTTAAGCGTGCTTAGTTGGGAGTAGTCCCAGGATGGGTGACCTTCCTGGGAAGTCTACCAACTAGCATGGTTATTGGGCCAGTTTGCTGGTTGGGTCGTCACAAATGGTATCAGAGCCTTGCCCAGTCGGAAGTGCAAGAACTAAGTGCCACACAGGGCAAAGTGCTACGCTATGGGAGCCACCTCTTGAGGCCATAATGGCGCAAAGTGCTACATAGTGGGAGCCACCTCTTGAGCCTGTGGGGGCCACCTCTAGAATCCTGCCTGCCTGGGGTTTGATTGTGTGCTATGTGTGAGCAGCGACGAGGACGTCGCTTATATAAGAGGGGTAGATTGTAATACCCCATATAAGAATATGTTAAATGGACTAAATCAGCAGACTACCAACAACTCGGACTAGTCATTTTCAGAGCTCGAGTAGGAAAAGAACTCTGAAGTTAAGCGTGCTTAGTTGGGAGTAGTCCCAGGATGGGTGACCTTCCTGGGAAGTCTACCAACTAGCATGGTTATTGGGCCAGTTTGCTGGTTGGGTCGTCACAAGGATAGTTTATATGGTCAATCCTTTCAATCCCATGTCCGTCCTTCTCACCACCATGAGGGACAACCTTCCACTTCATATGGTCATATGCGCACACCGCGCACTAACCAAATTGATGTCCCTTCACACATTGCCCCAATTAAAACCCGGCGAGAGCCGTCCCCCCACCATGATCCTACTGTACAAAATGTCTTGAATGCACTCGATCAACTCACCCTCAACAACTTAATCTCATACAATCTTTGGTTGAGGGTGTGACTCCTCCTCCCTCTCCTTCTCCCAGGCACCTGCCTTTGTACATTTCGGTGACTTCGCCACATCCCCCTGTACATTCTTCATCACCTCGGCCCTCTGGTTAATTGCACTCTCGTACTCCGGTCCGAACAGACCAACCTTTGGGAAGGCCCACTAATTCACGGCCATCCCCATATACTCCCTCACTCGCCCAGCGGCAATCCACTTCACTCCAAAATGCTCTTCTCCACAAATTGAACAATCTGGAGAAACAAATCAACAAACTTTCAAATTCCACGGGTGATGCCATTGCCGCCATGCCGGTTGTCCCTCAAATCTATATACATCCTTCGGAGATGCCAACGTACCGATTGTGCGATGGCACGGGTAATCCCTACCTTCATATGAAAGAATTCCTCTATGAGTCCTCCCATTGGCAACATGACCCTATCACTCTGGCATTCCTATTTAGAAAGTCTCTTGATGGCCCTGCACTCGAATGGTTCTACTCTTTAGAGCCAAGTGAGGCAGGAGACTTCCGCCCTTTACATAAGAAATTCCTTCAAAGGTACAAAGACCGCATTAGTCCTTATCTCTCGATCACAGATCTAGCATCCGAGAAGATGAGGGCCAATGAGGAATTTGTACAATTTGCAGGAGGTTGATGGCCCTTAGAATGCAACATGTGCTCTCGGAGTCGGAGCAAATCAAAATCATTGTTTCCAACTCCACTCCGAGGTTCAAGCACGTCCTGGCCATGAACATGATTGATACCATGGAAGAGCTCTACGAGCGGGGACGTTACATTCAAACCCATTTGATGGACTCCCCAATCGTAGACTTATTTGATCAAGCTAGTCCAAGGCAGAACGGGTCAGTGGACGCCATCCACCATCCACCTCGCCACCATACAACGTCTACCTCATATACACTTCCAAAAACTCCCATTTACCATGACAAGCCTCCACCCAGGCGTCCACTGATTCATCCTCCTCAGACTCCACAACCTCCAACTGGGCCATACAACATCCCCACATATGAAGAAGCTCTCGTGCCCAACGCTGCACCTACTCCGGCACCCGTACCAGCTCCCATACCTCCACCACAACAACCATTACCCCCACAACAGCCTCCACCTCCATCACAGCCTGTTGCTCGGGCCGAAGTTGCCAATAACCAACCCATCCATGAAACCACCTGGTGTTACGACGATGAACCTTCCGAGGTCATGTTTGTACGCCATTTACCTACCCTCCTACATTGCCATCCATTATCACCAAACCTTCCACTATTAAACTTCAACCAATCATTACACTAATCATTACACCAACCATTACACCAACCATTAAACCAATCATTACACCTCCCATTGCGCCAACACCACTGGCAACTCAACCTGAGCAAAACCTCCCTATCATACCTATTACACCTCCACCGGCCATACAACCTTCCATTACACCCACTATATCTACCCCCATCCAACAGAGCGGGTGCAAACAAATGAAGAGCGATGAGCGTCAGCAAAAGAAGGAATCCCCGGGACTGGACATGCTATTCAAATTGCAAGAACACATTCCTCGCATGCCGATCATTGTTTCCATACCGGGCACATTCACTGAGCGGGAGTCCTTCCCTCCAATCATGGACGTCAAGAGGCCTTCTAATCATATGCCAATCATCAATGTTTCCAACAAATCACATTTCAAAAAACTCATAGGGAATCTCTCCCTCCAAGCTCTCATGACCCCTCACACCGTTGTTGTGAACCTTCCCACTATAGTGAAGAGGTCAACTATTCAGATTGTGCTCACCCACTCAAAGGCCAAATCTTTGGCTCAATCAATTACACAAGGGCACGTGCCCCTTTCCACATCACACATCATACAATCTTTGGGCACGGTCCCTTCATTGTTGCTTCCAAATCCGCCAGTGGAACTCTCCACCACCTTGTCTACCTACATTCCAAGGGAGTTGCCACTGTTGATTGAAACCCCAACGGAATTCAGCAATCCAAGCACCAAGAGCCGTTCATCTTATGTGAGAAGAGCAAGATCATCCGCTTGCTGGGCAAAATTTGTGAGAAAGTACCTGAGGGTCAAAAAGCCAATTCCCAAGCGGAACTTCACACGCCGGGCAAGGCAAAAGACCAGGGGACCTCCACCTCCCTCATCATTCACATCCTCTTTTGTGCTACTTAGCACATTTCCGTGGTTTCTCCACATTCCCTCCCCATGAGAGGCATTTTATTTCCATCTTTTTTATAATCCATCCTCCTATACTGGGCATCGCGTCCCCTTTTGTACTCCTTCTCCGCCTCGTGCCCCTCGTGGCACATTGTTATGTTCACGCCATCCTCCCTTCTGTGCCCCGCATGGCACAACCCATTATTTTCACCCTCCTCACCGTGCCCCACGTGGCACATCCCCTTCCCGTGCCCCACGTGGCATATCTCCACTTTGTGCCCCACGCGGCACATCTCCATCCGGCGCCCCACGTGGCGTATCTCCCTCTTGTGCCCCACGTGGCACCTTTCCCTTTCGCGCCGTACACGGCGCACCTTCCTTATTGAACCCTCGAGGCCCTCATTTCCTTCGTTCTCCTCCTTTTACCGGGCACCGCACCCTTCTTCTTCTACTCCCTCCGGCCCCGCCGGAGTCTCCAAATTCTTTTTGCCATTCTCTTTTCTCCATGTTCAATCAGGTCATCCGACCTTTCTCCCACTATTTTCGGGGTTTTAGTCCCCACGTATCCTTTTAATTTCCGAATAATTTTGTACATTCTTCAAAACCTCTGAGTCTCGCCCCAGCGCAGGGCATTCGTCCCCTTTTACCCTCCAAACTCTTATTTTGAAAAGCTTTTGTACTATTTATTAGTGTCCAAAAAAATTCATAAAAAATGAATATTTCAATATTGCCATGCTATCGTAGTACTTCTGTTATGAGAATTCTGCGTCAGGAGTCCAAAGTTTCCTCCGAGTCATTAAAGTTTGCCCTTGGCATGGGCACCTTCACACACTTTACGGCACCCTAAATCGATTGACTCGGAAAACACCATCACTGTCACAGCCATGCCTGAAAAACACGAACGTCTGTTTCTCCCCTTATTCAGCCGAAATATGGGTAGTAGAGGAAGTCTGGGCAAGACAACCAACCTAATGATGAGAGGATGTCTCAGAAGAGGGCAAAAAAAAAAAGAGCAATGAACGTTAAAGTCAAATACATGTCAAGAGTGGCAAAGTCCCCACAGAGATCCAAATGGACCTAGTCGTATGCATGCAAAAATTCAAAACAATCAAGATAACAGGGCATGACAAAGAGTGGCAAAGTCCCTGCGGAGATCCAAATGGACCCAATCGTATGCATGTCCCTACAATTGAATGGTCATCAATCAATCCTAAAAGCCTCAACTTTCAATGAGACTGAATCTTTTGACAGTTGTGTCAAGGAAGGAAGTCAAACCCAACCCCTTAAACACCCATATCAAGCTTATCCCCAAACTTTCCTCCCTTCTCCCTGCCAGACTTAGTCACCTTTTCATGCATTGCTTTGGTAGTGACACTGTTAACCGCTAACAGTCAGCCCATGGGCACCACTTTAAATACACGCTCCAGTCTGGGCACTCTTTAATGAAACGGGAAGTAACAAGGACCAATCGCCAGTCAATTTCATGACTTTAATGTCGCCATGGCATGACAATATTTCCAAAAAAAAAGGATGAATTTCCAAAAAAAATGAATATCTTCAAAACTAAAAAAAAAAAACATTCAAATATTTTCAAAATCTCCATAAAAATTCAAATATTTCTAAATCACAAAAAATTCAAATATTTTAAAAAAAATTAAATATTTTCAAAATCCCACAAAAATTCAAATATCTTCAAAATTAAACAAATTCATGATGGTACTGCACATGGCAAGCACGTTGCACTTCATTGTGTCAGATCATATCAATTCTTCCAATCATTGGTTCTCTTACCTTGAACTCCAAATTCTTTTGGCCAAAGTCCGCTTATTCTCATGGTTTAAACAAACAAATTGAGTGAGCTATGTCTGTTTATTGATTGATTTATTCATGCTCCATGCTATGAATAGTGTTATTCCATGATATTTGTTACCTCTTGGATAATGATTTTTTAGTGCAGGATTCGAGTTACCTTATTTGGCGCTACATGAAGCTGCAACTGCTGCCTTCACCATCCAGTTATCTGCATTTTACTATATGGTATACCCTTAGAGCATATCAAGGACCTTGTGGCTCTGAGGAATCTGGGATTTGAGTTCCCCTTTATAAAAAATAATGATTATTCCAGAGGATCCTTAGCCGCACGGATAGGCCGTTACGCTTGGCACGTGAGGACGACAGACCCATGCATAAAACCCTGGTCCTGACTCAACACCATCGTGACAATAATATCCTTGATTATTTTCTACTCATTTTTACTCTTATTTTCCCTTTAGCCCAGCATACATGCATATTGAAATCACTATGGAAAACACTCTTCCAATGCGATTTGAGAGCCATTCTCGCTTCAATTCCAAACTAGTTTGAAATATTCCATTCCAAGTCAAGTACCTAATTCCCATTGATGTCGTCTCCGAGTTGATTTCTTCATAGAGCCTTTGTTGGATTTATCCCTCTACATTCATCTTTACTCCCATAGATCCACCTTGGCAGTGGCAGACGCCCCCAATGGTGCAACCTAACGATTGTGTCCTTAGGTACTTCCCCTTCGCTGGAAGTTGATATCTCCTTCGTGCCCCACGTGGCACCTTTCCTTTGTGTACTGTGTACACACCTCCCTTTGTGCCCTTCGTGTACCCTTTCCTCCTTTCCTCCATCCAAACATTTGCTTCTTTTGGTCTTCTTCTCTGGAGATAACTTCTTTGGGTTTTGGTGAAAGACTCTTATCAGGTGGTGTTCACCCCGATTCATGCGTGTCTATTTTTCACCTTGGCGCCTACTTATCAGTCCGCTCCCACTTCATTCCACTTCGCTACACTTCATTTCTTTTCATTCCATTACACTCCACTTCATATCCTTCCGCTTCGCTCCTCTGCAAAGCAGACGCCAAGGCGTGGCAGTTGTAGACACGCGAATTTGACACCTTGTGGGTAAATTTCAAATTGCGTCGTAATGCCACAAAATGACCCTCTTTGCCTTCCAAGAGTTTTTCTTATTTTTCCCATTTTTCCAATTTTCGAGTGCTTCTCTGTTTGTTTTAAAAGGGTATCAGCAAAAGGTGTAAATCGCGGTGGCTTTGGCGCCTGCCATTTCTGAATCGCGGTGGCTTAGGCCGCCACGATTCAAAAATTTCCAAAATTGCAAAAATACCTCTTTTGAAAAGCGTCGGGTGTCCCTGACGCGATTCTAATTTCCAAAATTGATTTTGGAAGCTTTCTATATGCGAAATTGCCCTTTTTTGAAACGCGTTCACTTAAGTGGACACGATTCTACTTTCCATATTTGTTTTGGAAGCCTTCCAAAAGTGTTTTTTGGCAATTCTGAAACGCGTCCACTATCCTGGACGCGATTTAAAGCCGTATCGTTGGCCGAAAATGGCAATTATGATTCGCGTCCATCATCTCAGCCGCTATTCAACCTTAATTGCGTCCATTGTACCAGACGCGATTTCAACATCTTTTCCCTATAAATATAGACCCGAGGCCAGCCTTTGGGCATCCCCAACCACTACAGTGAAGCCCTGCTAGACCGATGACTCAACTCTTGGCGGTCTTCCATGCCAATACATTCAATCTTTCCTTAGAGTTCGGAGCCGTCATCCCCTCCATCCCATTGGCGTGAGGTGGGAGGAGCGCAATCTTCTTCCACTTCGTCCATTCAAGCTCCATTGCAGCAGCGCCTTCGCGCCATCCACTATTTAGGGAAGCACCCTCTTTCTCCCTATCACTTTGTTCATATCAACTCCCTTCAAGCCCCACGGGCTCTTCTTTTCATTCCTTTTTAAAAAAAAAGCATACACACATGCATGCACCCCACACACACCTATTTTTCTAGAGGTTTAAAAGACACCACCAAAGGTGTGTTCTTCTCCTTTCTACTCATGTTACATTATTTTTTTGAGAATTGCATACTACACGCATTATTTGGTTAATCCTCTTTTCTTTGTGTGTTTTCTTGCGAGGTAATCAAACGAGGAAAATGCCTTCTACCACAGTCGGCCGTATTTGTAGAAGAAGAGGAACCCACGTCACCGCTCAATCTCCCTCTGCTCAAAGGTACATATGTGATCAACCTTTCATTTCGCACCCTTCGCGTGCACCTCCTTCGACACCCACGTGTGTCTGGCGATCACGGATTTCATTTTATGAGTTGTGCCCACCACCCATTTTATTTCTTCTATTTCATCGTATTTTTCTTTGTGGATGCTTGGAGTTCCCAACGAATGAAAAGCATCATCTACACTGACCAACCCACTCTCTCTGCTGAAGAGTTCTTGAATCTCAACTCCATTAATTTGGTTCAAGACCCTTTACCATTGGGTTGAGAGGTACAAAATCTATGTACCCCTGAAGAGGGAACTGTTACAGCACAAAACTTTCTACCCTCTATCCATGATAAGTTTCTTCAGCATGCTAGTTTTGGTACTACTAGCTTCTTTCGAACATCTCTTGGAAAAGATGAGTATGCCAATTTTCTTGAAGCTCAGAGGCAGCTCCACATCCAGAGACTTCTTCTAGATATGGGGTCTTCTTACAACATCATTTGGGGTGCTTTAAAGAATTTCTTTGAAGAGCAGGAACTCCAGGCTTGGCCAATCATTTCTCGCCATGCCTCTCTTCTGTCTCCTGCCTTCTATATTTCTGACCCTCATTAAGTAATTGAATATGCTGATTTAAACTCCCATTTATCTTAGTTTCTTCTCTTCTTTCTTTCTTTGGCTCCTTGTAGTTCTTTTTGCTTAAATGGCGAAAGGGGGAGAAATTACTCTGAAATACATACCTTAAAATTCATTTCAGTATTTATTTCAGTTCTTTTTATGTATGCATGTTAAGTGCTTTGTCATCACCAAAAAAGGGGAGATGATGATCAGTCTATCTCCATAAATAAATTATCTTTTATTATTATTATATTTTTGGTGATTAACAAAACCATTGAAAACATTATCTAACATCTTTCTCTGAAGTTTATTAATAGACATCAAGTCAATTAAAATCAGTAAGTTATTTACACTCACTGTTATTTTAAGTTCAAAGTATGATTTTGTCTAAGTATACATCGACTTCCTAATAAAAAATAACGATTCATAAATAAAACAACATTTCATAAGTAAAACAACGATTTCCATCTCACAACGATTTCATAAGTGAAACAACGATTTCGGTCTCACAACGATTTCAGTCTCACAATGATTTCATAAGTAAAACAACGATTTCCATCTCACAAACGATTTCATAAGTGAAACAACGATTTCATAAGTAAAACAACGATTTCCATCTCACAATGATTCATAAGTGAAACAACGATTTCGGTCTCACAACGATTTCATTATCGATTTCACTCAAACAACGATTTCATCATTGAAACAACGATTTCATGTTATCGATTTCACTTAAACAACGATTTCAAGATCGATTTCACTCAAACAACGATTTCATCATTGAAACAACGATTTCATTATCGATTTCACTTAAACAACGATTTCAAGAAACAACGATTCAAGATCGATTTCACTCAAACAACGATTTCATCATTGAAACAACGATTTCATTATCGATTTTACTTAAACAACGATTCCCTCACTGAAACAACGATTTCGTCTGTACATCAATTTCATTCATATAACGATTGTGTATAGAACAATGATTTCACTATATTTATACATGGATTTTGGTCACATCGACTCTATTTCAACATAGATTTCATTCATATGTTTATGACAACGATTCATGAATATATCAACTCTCTTCACAACGATATTGGTTGTGCATATACTTTCATTATCTTCTCAGATAATCTTGAAAATGATCATCCTTCATGATATTCAAATGTATCTTTCAAATCTCTGTGGAGTTCAAGTCTTCCGCGTATAACACTATATTGTGCTCTTTAGCATTTATTGTGTTACTACATATCTCTGCACGACATATATCTGTGTGCTTTCTACACCTGTGTTCTTAAAGCAAAAGCTTTACAGGTTGACAGAATGGCATTTCCATTTTGGCGTATCTTCTTATAGCATGCCATCTAACGTTGACTGACAGCTTAGAGACAGTTGAGCTGTCTATGCTTCAATATTTATTGTGTGCAGGTTTCTGCTAGAATCAGATCCTACAACGTTGGACAAACAAGAAGCAAAAGATATCTGGATGATCCTTATCTTTGTGTGTGTCTCTCCAGGCATTAAATAGCTGCAGGTATTCTTGGTACCCACGATGGACCAGACTCAACTTGCGTGCCTCAGACATAGAGACAACGGATACTTCAACGGCTATATTCTCAAGAGAAGATATATAGAAGACCGATGACTCCATGCAAGACATTGGGTTATTTTTGGGAGCACCTGAAAGAAGAGCTTGTTCGTTCAGTCAATCAACCTTTAGCTCTTAGCTCTTCACAGCCATCTGCTTAGTCCCATGAGAGCTTGTGTAGATCTGAGAGTATCCACTGCTGTTAATCTCTTATCTCTCAGATCGTGCCTCAGATCAAGCAATTCCTATAAGCTTGGTCTAGGGGCCATCACCCTCTAATCATTCTTTTTGAGTGCTCCTCTTCCGTTGTGAAGAGAATATCTGTGGTTGAATATGTGATTGTTTCCCTTTGGTAAGAAAGAAGACCTGTTGCATCAGGTGTTGATAGTTCCTCTTCGGGTAAAGAAAAGAAGGCCAGCTGCTGCTGTATGTGTAATAGTCCTTAAGGGGGACAGTACCCTTGTTTAGTGAAATCCCAAGTTGTTGCTTGGGGACTGGACGTAGGACTCCTTGTGATAGGAGATCCGAACCAAGATAAAATTTCCTATTGTCTATGTGTGCTTGCTTGCTTGTTTTACTCCACACTAACTCTAACTATCGAACTTAGTGTTTTTGTCAAGCGTTTTATTTACAGGTATTATTCTAAATGAATTTTTAGCAATCCATTACCCCCCCTCTGGACTTGCTATCTGGGCAACAAATGTCATCTACATAAATTTGTACATTAATATGCTTCTGGCACTAGATTTAATGAAAAGAGTGTTATATACTTTTCCTCTAATAAAATTATGGGTTAATAGAAATGCACTAAGTCTTTTATACCAAACTCTAGGTGCTTGTTTTAAACCATATAAAGCTTTATGTAAGTTAAAACATAATTAGGATAATCTAAGTCATCGAAACTAGGAGGTTGTTCTACATAGACTTCCTCTTTATACAACATTTAAAAGGTTGATTTTACATCCATTTGAAAAGTTTTAAATCCAATGCAGATGTAAAAGCAAGTAAAATTCGAATAGCCTCAAGTCTAGAAACTGGTGCATAGGTTTCATCGAAGTCTATGCCTTCCTTTTTAGAATAGCCTTGAGCAACCAATCTAGCCTATTCTAGTAATAAAACACCAGCTTCATCCAATTTGTTCTGAACATCCATTTGGTGCCAATCACAGGATGATCCGATGGTCTAGGAACAAGGGACCAGACCTGATTTCTTTCGAATGATTTAGTTCGCCCTGCATGGCTAGAATCCAAGATTCATCAATTAGTGCTTCATTGACTGTCTTCGGCTCTATTTGAGAGACAAAAGCTAGGTAATCACAAGGAATAACATTACATCTGGTTCTTACTCCAACATATGGATCTCCAATTATATTTTCTACTGGTTGATCCTTTTTATATCTCCATTCCCAGAAAGATCATCATGAGTTAATCTTTTTGTCGCAATTCTTTCAAGGGTGGATCTTCATTATCTTTGATGATGCTTCCTTCAATTTATCACATAGATTCTCTGTACCTTCATCATCACTGACAATTTTCTTTCTCAAGGAAGGGTTAGATTTATCAAAAATAACATGTACAGTTTGTTCAATAATAAACTTCTTTTATTGAAAACTCTATATCCCTGGGGTTTAGAAGTGTAACCATAAAAATACCTTCAACAGATTGGGATCCAACTTACCAATGTTTGACTTACCGTTATTTTGAATGAATCATGGGCATCCAAATATTTTGAGATGGCTGATCTTGGGTTTCTTCCGTTTGTACAGTTCATATGTTGTTTCTCCAGTATAGGCCTGATCATAGCTCTATTGATTATGTAGCAAGCTGTATTAATTGTTTCTGCCCAGAAATATATTGAAAGATTGTATTCAGATAACATAGTTCTTGCCATATCCAGTAGTGTTCTATTCTTCCTCTCAGCTACTCCATCTTGCTGTGGTGTTCTTGGTGCTGAGAAGCTGTGTTCGATCCCTAGATCATCACAAAATTCTGCAAACCTATCATTATGAAATTCTCCTCCATGATCTGATCGAATACTTATGATGCTGAACTTTTTATCTTTCTGAACTATTTGCTGAACTTTACAAAAGTGTCAAATGTGTGTTCAATAAATGATACCCATGTGTATCTTGAGAAATCATGAACAATAACAAATTCGAATTCTTCCAACCTAAACTTGTAGTTCTCATTGGTCCAAATAGGTTCATATGAAGCAATTCTAAAGGTTTAGAGGTAGTGACAATTGTCTTGGATTTGAAAGAATTTTGCATGTTTTCCTTTTGCACAAGGTTCACAGATGTTATCCAGTCTTGAGTTTATCCTGGGTAGACCTTCCACTAGGTCATATTTGATGAGTGTTCTTATTCCAACCACAAGCTGACGTGTCCTAGTCTTCTGTGCCATAGTTCAGCATTTTGCTCTTTGCTAGCTGCCAGACAAATATCTTGACTTTTCAAATCTTCTAGACGTAGTACATAAAGATTTCTTTCTCTGCAAGCTTCAAAGATTGTTGTTCCTTCCTTGATGATTAGGCATTTGGATTCCTGAAACTTTATTTGATGACCTCTGTCGCATAGCTGACTGATGCTGATCAAATTATGCTTGAGACCTTTGATGCAGAGAACTTCTTCTATCAGTGTCTTGTTTTTGCTTCCAATTGTTCCACAACCAATGACTATACATTTACCATTGTCTCCATATGTGACTGTTCCTTCTTCATTTTTGATAAATGAGAATGTTTTTTCTTTCCGGTCATATGCCTTGAGCACCCGCTGTCCAGGTACCACTTTGATGCTCTAAAGCTTTCCTATAAAAAATCAATGAAATTTAGGTACCCAAGTTCTTTTTGGTCCCGATGGTTAGCTTCTATAGAATCCTTATGGACCCACTTTAGGTTTTTAGTTGTACATGTATTTTTCGTATGACCTAATTTATTACAGTGAGTGCAACAGAAAATATCGTTTTGTTCTTTTGTTTGGCTTACTGTGTTATTCGCCTTTGTTTTATAACTAGGTTCCTGTTCAGCTACAAATCTTGGCAGCACACATATATTTAAGGATATACAATTGTTTCTTCATTTTCTGATGAAGTATACCCAATTCCATATTTCTTCCTACCTGATCTTCTTGCCCCTTTTAATATTAATGAGGATCTTCCATTGGTTAATTTCTCGATTGTGGCTGTTAAATATCTGTTGTCTTTTATTATACATCAATTTCCTTTTTAAATTCACTTATAGTTTCCTGGCTTTCTAGACTTAATATCTTTTCATTTTTAACACACACCAGTTCATTTCTCTTTTGTAGTTCTAGAATTTGTTTTTCTAACTATTTCGTTTTTGATTTTAAATCTAAGTTAGTTATTTCAAGACATGCATAATTTTTCTTGATTAATTTTAATTGTTTACATACATCTTTATATTTATCGTATAATTCGTTGAATGCTTCTTCTAGACTATCTGAGTCAGAATCAGAATTATTACATGAAGTGAAGGAAGAGTCTGAGGTTACCTTATCGTCAATGTTTGCCATAAAGGCTAGGTTGGCCTTTTCTTCTTCTTCTTCACTGGAGCTTGACTCACTGCTTGAGTCACCTTCATTGTTCCATGCAGCAGCCATAGCCTTCTTCTTGTATTTCTTAAATTTCTTGGTATTGTCCTTCTTTTTGAACTCTGCCTTCTTAAGTTTCGGACACTCAGCCTTAAGATGTCCAGGCTTCTTGCATTCATAACAGATAGGCTCGGGACTTTTGAATTCTTTGCCTTCAGGTCTTTTGAATTCTTTGCCTTTCTTGAAGTGTCTCCTTCCTGACAGATATTTTTTTTTTAGCTAGAAATCGTTGCAGTCGTCTGGAGAGGAAAGCTTTTTCATCTTTACTGTTCTCTTCACTTCTTTCACTTTCTGATTTGCATTCAGATGTGTTTTCTACAGCCTTGAGGGCATTGTTGTACTTTTTCTTGCTAGAGGATTCTCCAGCCATCCATGTATCTCATGAGCCATTAAAGACCCAATGAGTTTTTCGAGAGACATTGCCATGAGATCTTTTGCTTCACTATGGCAGTTACCTTTGGAGTCCATGAAGTGGCAAGGATCTTAGTATTTCCATACCACATCTCTGTCTCATATCTTTTTCCTAGTCCAGCCAAGCCATTTGTGATATCCGTAAACCTACTATACATTTGAGAAATGGACTCTTCTGAATACATTTGGAACTTTTCATACTGTGTTACCAGTAATATATTCTGATTTCTCTTACCTTGTCTGTTCCTTCGTAGGTAAGTTTTAACTTGTCCCACATTTCTTTAACTGATTTGCATGCAGATATCCTATTGAATTCCTTCTTGCTTAGTGAACAACACAATATGCTCTTTTCCTTGTTGTTCTGAGACCTTTGCTTTTTGTCAACATCTGCCCAGTTTTCTTTTGCAGTTTAGAATTATCAGATCTTTGTCTTCTATTATGGTCCATAGCTGATAATCTAGACTTGAAGGAAGAATTCCATTCCTGTCTTCCAATAATTGTAGTCTTCTCCATCGAACAGTGGATGTGACGGACCG
>CM024756.1:21811724-21937963 GCA_014218235.1 Colocasia esculenta | reverse complement strand
ATTGCATATCGATGTTTATAAAATTTCTATACACTCAAGAGAACTGTGGACAGGTTTTGAGACTGCTCGCCGAACTATCCTTGTAACACCCTCTTCCGGACTTCACAAAAACACATACGTAACCTTTGATCGGAAGAGGGGTTACGCTGAAAACTTTCGTTATGGGTAGATATATCCATGCAATGCACAAACTGGCAAACCATTCCACAAAGGTATCTTCGAACACATTATAATATATAAGGTGACAAGTAGTAACACTCATTATTTACAAGAGCTAAGTTTCTCTCTTTAACTTAACATCGAAACTCAAAAAAAAACTACTAAACTATGCTATTTTTTTTCTTTCATCTCTCATCGTTCGCAGCGGAATTGGGATTCACATGTAGCTGAGATTATACACACCTTCAATCTGAAAGGGTTGGAGGAAACAAAGGCATGAGTCGAAAGGACTCAGTAGGTATAAGTGAACATAGAGTAGAAGTTTCATTTGCAGAGCTGAATGAATATTCAAATAATGCATATGTGGATCAAAACACAATTGCTCATGAATTTCATACTTAACAGAAACATATAGCTCAATTGAATTCATATGAGCTCCAACAAATCACAAAATAAAAGTCATATTTGTCTTTCAGAATTCAGACCATAACTTAATTTTGAAACAAATTCGACAGGCATCACTGCTCTCAAGAGGTTACTATATAGACGTAAATACATCCTCGGTGCCTAGGCGATTCCAGCACCTTAGATCTTGTTCATTGCGCAAGAACGGGTATAATTATTTTATTACCCACCATCGTCGATTCCTTGACTTGGATTTACTTACATACAAACTGTCGCCCTCAGCTGATCACAAGTGGCTGTGCTACCACAAGTGATCCTAACCCTCTTTGAAGAGAACACTGTCTTCATATCATAACTTATGTTTCATGAGTATAAAGAATTAGAATTTCCAAAAGATAGTTTAATGATTGAGTAATCAAATCATCTTGGTCATAAAGTGGTATAAAGTCCAAGAAAATAAGATAAACAACTTGAGAGATCAGTAGCATAGTGAGTCTTCAAAAAAATGGAACAAGAATTAATGATTAAAACATTACAGAACAACATCTGTCGACAGCTCTGGATTGCCTGTCGACAGATAGCAACAGACCCAGTAAATCTGAGGTTCAGAAGAGTTAATCCTGTCGACAGCTATAGGCTGTCTGTCGACAGATAACAACAGTCCCTATTATCTGAGGTTCTGGGATAAGGGCGCCTGTCGACAGATGGGGTTTTACCTGTCGACAGCCACTGCACTTTTCTTCCAGTCATGTGTATAAACCAACTGGTGATGTGAATATCAATAAGACCTGAACACAAGGAATGATAAAGGATAACTTAGGATTTTTATGGTCTTACTGAGTACATGTTAATGACCATCACGAATCAAAGATATCATTGGGACTTTTTAATCAAGAGTGAACATAAAAGAACTCTATATGTCATGGAATAGCAAGGAACATAATTTCTGAAAACTGAGGGAAATCAAAGTATACAAATGGAAATACAAAGAAATATTTGATGTCTAAAACCCACTGAATTAAAGAAGAACTGAAGATTCTTCTTGATAACTATATGATTCCAAAGGTAATTAGGGGAATCAAACAAAGATCTGAAGTTACAGCCATGCAACATACTAAATCAAAATTAGTTACAAGCTCCAAGGCAAATCGTATGAGACTGTAATCTTCCACAACACCAATAGCGAATAAGAGTCCAACAGAGGTTGGGAACCTACTGACATATATACTATCGCATAATTGCAGGGTTGGCTACATAGTTCGTATGAAGATTGGCAAGTTTAAGACATGTGTATAGAAATCTTGAACTCTTTAGCCCAGGGTCAGAGACAAGGATCTAGAAAAGAAAGAAGAACCTACCTGACTTAAAGAATAAAATCTTCTTTTTCCCCTTAATCAGAATTTCACCACTGGCAGAAGGATGAAACGGCAAGATTGCAACAGCGTAGATCAGCAGGAACAACAATAACAACGGTCCAGCAACGATATAGCTATGTAAGAGGTGATAGCTTGGTACCTCCAGTGGAACTAGGAGGAGAACGAGCAGGTGAGTAAATCTCACGGGTGTGGCTAAGAAGAGGTTTAAATAGTTGCCCGAAACCCACGCCATCAAGGCATGTAACTTGCACCTGTCGCCATAATCTTCACATTTCCCATGCAATAGCCACGTTCACTATGGCCATATACCCCTCCTACACGTACTTAGACAGGGTAAGCCTCTTTACCCATAGAAGCATGCAGCTTACGTTGCTAAATACGTAAGCAGAATAAATTAAAGAAAATCGCTTCCGTAATTGATAGGTAATCGGCTGACCTCTTTGTCCCCTATTTAGGTGTCTTAATGATGTCCATTTAACTTGAAATTTCAACCATAGACTAATAGGAAGGTTTACAAATTGTCATGATTTTAGTTTATTTTTTTAAATTTATTTTACACTGGGTGAAAAATCGCCCCAAAAATAGTTGGATCGACTTAATCTCAAAATCTGTATGCCAAAAATTCCGAATAATTATATTTTTAATATCTCCACAATTTTTAAGAATTATGGTGTTCTCAGATTTTATTTTCGTTACAGTTTTTCGGTGTCGCCCTGTCGGGGTGCGTACGACCGAAAGTAGTATATAGGTATGATAAAGTGTCTTAAACATACCCTTAATCTAAATATCACAATTTAAAACCTAATCAGTTTGCATAAACAAGAATTTCTAAGCAAATCATGGTATTAAAATTTGAGGGTATTACATTTCTCCCCCTGTTAAAATAAATTTCGTCCTCGAAATTGGTAAAATTTACTTACCGAATAGCTGTGGATACTTTATTCATCTCTTGCTCCAATTCCCACGTTTCTTCTTCGATGAACGCGCTTTTCCATAAGATCTTCACCATAGAAACTGCTTTATTTCTGAGGACTCGTTCTTTCCTGTCCAATATTTTCACTGGTTCCTCTTGTACGGTTAAATCTGGTTTGTATTTCCACATCTTCATAACTGATCACATGAGAGGGATCCATTATGTATTCCTCAACATAGATATATGAAATACATTATGAATGTGTGACCAAGAGGGCGTGTAGTAGCTAATTGGTATGCCACTTCTCCTATTCTCTGCAATATTTCAAAAGGCCTACATATCTTGGACTGAGTTTTCCTTTCTTCAAATCTCATGATACCTTGGTTGGAGAGATCTTTAAAAATACATGATCACTAAGTTAAATAACAGTGGCCTTCTTCTTCTGTCCGCATACTTCTCTGTCTGTCTTGAGCTATTAGCAATCTTTTCCTGATTAATTTGATTCTTCTGAGCAGTTCTGAATTAATTCTAGCCTAATGAGACTCTTTCTCCACCACTTCTGCCCAACAGAGGGGTGATCTACAGGGTCTACCATATAATGCCTCATATGGTGCCATTCCAATACTTGTATGGTAACTATTATTGTATGCAACTCAATCAAGGGTAAGTAATCATCCCAGCTACCACGCCAATCCAAACTACATGCTCTTAGCATATCTTCGAGTGTTCAGATAGTTCTTTCTGATGGCCATCGGTTTGTGGATGATATGCTGAACTGAATTTTAATTGTGTACCCATGGCTGCTTGAAGACTTTTCCAAAATCTAGCAGTGAACCTTGGATCTCTATCCGAAATTATTGACAAAGGAATTCCATGAAGTCTCACTATTTCCTTTTATATATAATTGAGCCAAATCTTCTAATGGTTGTGTCTTTGTAATTGCTAGAAAATGAGCCGATTTAGTTAATCTATCCACAATTACCCAAATAGCATCATGCTTCTTTCTGTCTTTGGCAAACCCATCACGAAGTCCATAGTTATCTGCTCCCATTTCCATATTGGGATTTCAATTAGTTGCATAGGCCCTGCTGGCTTCTGGTGTTCAGCTTTTATTTGTTGACATGTCAAACATTTACTCACAAATTCTGCTATGTCCTTTTTCATTCCATGCCACCAAAACTGCTTCTTCAGATTCTGATACATTTTAGAGCTTCCAGGATGAATTAAATACTGAGATTTGTGTCCTTCCTTCAATAACTCACTTTAATTTCTTCATTCTCCGGTATGCATATTCTGTTTTGAAATCTAATTATCCCTTGACTATCTTTGATGTATCCCGGTTTGTTTACCATTTCTTTTAGTTTCTGATCTTGGTTCTGTGCATCACCAATTCTATCTATCAGTGCTGACCTTACTGTCAATTTTGCCAATATCAGATTTTCTGCATCACACCTTGGTGAGTATTCGATCAGATCTGTCATTTCTTTCCACTGTTGGTGCAATTGTAATGCTCTTGATTTCTTTCTACTCAAAGCATCAGCAACCACGTTAGCTTTACCCGGATGGTAATTCACCGTAAAATCATAATCCTTCAAAAATTCTAACCATCTCCTTTGTCTTAGATTTAATTCCTTCTGAGAAAATATGTACTTTAAACTTTTATGGTCAGTATAAACTTCAAATTGTTCCCCATACAAATAGTGGCGCCAAATCTTCAAAGCATGTATGATCGCTGCCAATTCTAAGTCATGAGCCGGATAATTCCTTTCATGATCTTTTAATTGTTAGAGGCATAAGCTACCACTTTCCCATGTTGCATAAGAACACATCCAATTCCTCTTTGAGATGCATCCGTATAGACTATAAATCCTCTCGATCCTTGAGGTAAAGTAAGAATCGGAGCTGTGGTAAGCTTCCCTTTTAATTTCTGAAAACTGGCCTCACATTTCTCATTCCACACAAATGGGGTCTCTTTCTAGTTAACTGAGTCAAAGGCATAGCTATAGAAGAAAAACTTTCAATAAATCTTCTATAGTATCCAGCTAATCTCAAGAAACTTCGAATTTCTGATGGAGTTTTGGGTCTTTCCCAATTCAGAATTGCTTCAATTTTACTTGGGTCTACTGCCACACCTTTTCCAGAAATCACATGACCCAAAAATTTCACTTCCTTGAGCCAAAACTCACATTTACTTAATTTAGCATACAATTGATGTGTCCTCAAAGTTTGTAGTACAATTCTCAAATGCTCCTTATATTCTTCTTCATTAGAAGAGTATATCAACACATCATCTATAAATACTACCACAAAATTATCCAAATAAGGCTGAAATACTCTATTCATCAAATCCATAAATACTGCAGGTGCATTAGTGAGTCCAAAGGGGAGTACTAAAAACTCATAATGTCCATATCTGGTTCTAAATGCAGTCTTAGAAATATCATCTTCTTTAACTCTCAATTGATGGTACCCCGACCTTAAATCGATCTTAGAGAATATTATAGCAGACCGGAGTTGATCAAACAAGTCATCAATTCTAGGTAATGGATATTTGTTCTTGATTGTGACTTGATTCAACTTTCTATAATCAATACATAATCTAAGAGATCCATCTTTCTTTCTCACAAACAATACCGGTGCTCCCCATGGTGACACACTTGGTCTAATAAAACCTTTGTCTAATAAGTCTTGCAACTGCTTCTTTAATTCTATCAACTCAGCTGGTGCCATTCTATAAGGAGCTATGGATATAGGCAAAGTTCCAAGTAAAAGTTCAATGGTAAAGTCAATTTCTCTAATTGGAGGTAATCCAGATAAATCATCAGGAAAAACTTCTGGAAATTCTTTTACAACATCGATATCTTGAACTGATACCTTTTATGCTCATTTGGTATAACCATCACACTTGCCAAATAACCTTGACAACCATTCTTCAGCCATTTCATAGCTTTAAGTGCTGATATAGTCTTCTTATTTCCATTATTCTTTGGACATGTATAGCTGAAATCTGCTAATCCCGGCCTTTTAAATGTTAAAACTTTCTTATGGCAATCTAATACGGCATGATTTTCTGCTAGCCAATCCATTCCCAGTATTATGTCAAAATCTTGCATGTTATCCAGTACATATGTGACGGAACGCCTCGGCCAAGCCCGTTAAACCGATAACGCACTTGATCCGAGTCCGCCTCCGCGAACGGGCCGAAGCCTCGCAAGGGATAACAAACCACAGTCCGTGTAAACATAAAGGAACACACCACATTTCATATATTTTCACAAGTTTACATAGCCAAATTTTCACAAAAACTGAAAAGAGGTACAAGAGCCTGGGGCATACCCCTAGGTACAACAGAAGAAAGTAAACAACTACAAAGCTACACTGCTAGAGAACTACACGCTGGAACTACTCCGCTGGAGGTACTGACCCTGCTCCGCTACGACGCGGCCAGAACTGGACGTCGGACGGGAAACGTCCTCCTCGCCCTCACCTGTGGGGGTAGGGGGTGAGCCTCTCTAGTCACTGGCTCAGTAGGGAACTCCCCCAAAGCCGAACAAACCACAAACCACAGGTACGAAACAGTAAACAGTACCAACAACATATAAAACAGCTAAGCAGGTAAGTAAAGCTGTAAAAGTACTCACCGTCTGTCGACTACGAGAAACAACTGTAGTAACTAAACGGCAAACCCAAACAGGTGTACAAGCCAAAGTAGAGACAGCCAACACGAGCCACGTAAACTGGTTCGCGACACCAGAAACTGACTCGGACAACTAACACAGGTCTACCTCTCAGTCTCGCAGTCACGGACGAAAGGTCCAACTGCCGCTCCACGTAAAAAGGTCAAGCAACTGTGGAGACCAACTAAACCACCACAACCTGCGGACCACACGGTCACAGGCCCATGCCTGGCACCTCCAGAGACCCTGGCCTGGGCTCGCTAGAGTGAGGCACTGGAAAAAGGACTAGCTGGGGTCCAGTACGTCTACTGGTGTCCGTACCCCCAACTACGAGCGCGCTACAAGTGACTAAAAACAACCACAACTGTCACTGTCCCACTGTCGTCTTTCCCTCAGCGGACGTACAACTCTAACACAAGAGTGAGGGTGTCCAGGTCAGACGACACAGACCTCGACGGTACAACACAAGTACGGGACAAAGCCCCGAGCTAACAGCCTGGCTCACAAAGAACCTGGGGCACCCAACTGGAGAGGTAACCACGGTAGGCGTCGTACTACTCGTCACGTACACAAAACCACGTGCACGTCACACACAAACCAAGTAAAACCTCACATAAACCACAAGTAACCACTGGTCCACTACACGTGAACCCAACTGACTCGCGTACACAACGTGCAGTCACCGAAGTAAACAACTAACAGCATACCTTGTATGCTAAACACGAGACCATGTGCACTTAGTGCACCTCGTATAATTCCACGCATGCATTATCGATAAAACACCATAAATAGCCATTTCTGTCATATAGGAGTAAGCGGCCACATCGATTGCCGCTTACAGGAAGTAGACGGCAAGGTCCCTGGCCGTCAACCTCCTGGCTGAAGATCTTGGCGGCAAACGATGTTGACGCCAAGTTCCCCGGCCTTAAACCCTGCAGAAACCCTAATCCAGCCCTGCGGGTTTTCTAACTGTTCTAACTACTGAAAAACATGTAATTGCAATCCCTTTAGCATGCTAGAACCCAATACAACCCAGTAAAACATGCTCTGATCATTAAATAACGCAAACCACCCATTATCCCACTTGGTGCAACTCTATCCTAACATGGATTATCATGCTGGTTCAAGTGATTATGATGTGTTTTAATGTTTCTATGGAGCTACACGGGTTCGTCCCCTACCTCAGAACGCGTTAGAATCTCCTGCAATCCCCCGGTTCACGTCGAGCCCTCCGCGAGCTCCCACGCGAATTGCACCACGCCGCGACGTTTCCTCGCGCAATTCGGCGACGCCGCGCGTCCCACGATCGACCAACCACTCCTCGATACCTGTTAGAACCTTCAGAAACACCAGGGCGCGAAGCTGGGGCAAGAGGGAGAGAGGGTAAGCTAAGAGAGCTGCCCTCGGGTGAGCCTATAACCTGTTAAACTGACAGGTTGGCGTCAACCCCCTTGTCGCCCACATGCACCGCCAGACTAAACGTCCACCACTACTGTCGCCAAGTTCAAGAAGTAAACGTCCATGAATCTGGACGCCAATAGTCAACGACCACCACTTGGCCGCCAACTCAGACAGAACTGCAGCAGGTCCTATTCTAATTCCGGACCAACCCTGCGCTGCACCTGCTCAAACCACACAATCACACCATGCATTCCACACACCCAACTCACACTGGCCTCACAACGGCCGCCACAACCACAACACACACGATCCGCATGGATCCGAAAAGCACACGACGTTACAACATATACATATGCAGTAAGTTCACATTCTCCTATTTTCAGAGTTATTTCTGGAATAACAGAGGTAAGTGTAGCTATTTGACCAGTAGGACAGTCAAGTATCATGCTTCCTACTAATTTCTCTGGTTTCCGAGACATAGAATTAACAAATACCCCAGAAATAAAAGAGTGTGTAGCTCCATGGTCAAATAACACTCTAGCATACATATTTTCGGTTAGGAGAATACCTTCAGCTACTGTAGGGGTGTCCTGGGCTTCTTCCTTTGTCAGAGCAAAGACTCTAGCTGGTCCCTTGGGTGGTTGTCTTGGGGCTTGCTGGAAGTAAGGTTGTGGCTTTGGTGTCTTTGACTGATCTGCTTTGACTGGACAGTCCTTTATCATATGCCCTTTCTGACCACATCCATAACATTTCCCTGCTACTTTCCAGCACTCATCACCGGGGTGTCTTCCTCCACATTGAACACACACGGGCCAACTCTTTTTCTGTTCTCCATGCTGCTTAGTTGAATCAACTTTTCGCTTCTGACCTTTTGTTTCCTTATTATACACAATTTTCTTCTTACCCCCATTGATCTCTTTGTTTTTCATATACTCCTCAAACTCAGATTCCACTATAAATGCAGTCTTCAGTGCCATAGCCATACTTTGGGGATCTAGTGGAGCTACCCTGCTCCTCACACCGGGTTTCAATCCTCTTACAAACTTCTTTACCCTTCTGATTTCATTGTCACAAATATGAGGTGCATACTTTTCCAGTTCAGTGAATTTGGTCTCATACTCTGCCACAGTCATGTCTTTTTGCTCCAACTGTAAAAATTCACTTCTTTCCTATCCTTGACATGTGGTGGAGTATATTTCTCATACAATTCTTTTAGGAACTCTTCCCAACTAATATTATCCCTTCTATTTCTAAATGCATTTCTCATGGCAGATTGCCACCATTCATCTGCTCTGTCCTGGAGCATGTAAGTCGCCAATGTGACTTTGTCTTCTTCTTCGCATCTTATGGCCTTAATATCTTTTCCATCTCTCTAACCCATCCTTCTACAACCTCAGGCTGGCCATTTCCTTTAAAGGCTGGAGGTCCCATCTTCTTAAATTTTTCTAACAAAGATGTTCCAGTAATCCTTCCTCCATTCATGTCATGTTGGTTCTTCATTAGTGTTTGCACTAACCCCTGAAATGTCTGCATAAATGTAGCAAAATCAGGAGTCCCAGTACTTCCTTCTTGAGAATTTCCGGCCAATGGAACATTGTGAACTTCCTCCCTAGAGCTTTCCTCATGCCTATCCTCACTGGATGTGTCGATAGCTTTCCCTTTGTCTGCCATTTCCTGGAACACCATCAAACACATCCAATTAATTCATGCTAACTACTTAAGTTCTAAAAACCAAAATGATCTTTAGAAATTCTATAATACACACAAATGTTTTATTTATTTCCTTTGTGAAAATGGTCACAGGAATATCTATCACCCATAACCCTTCTCTGATACCACCTCTGTAACACCCTCTTCCGACTTCACACAAACACATACGTAACCTTTGATCGGAAGAGGGGTTACGCTGACAAACTTTCGTTATGGGTAGATATATCCATGCAATGCACAAAACTGGCAAACCATTCCACAAAGGTATCTTCGAACACATTCTAATATACAAGGTGACAAAGTAGTAACACTCATTATTTACAAGAGCTAAGTTTCTCTCTTTAACTTAATACATCGACAACTCAAAAAAAAACTACTAAACTATGCTATTTTTTTTCTTCATCTCTTCATCGTTCGCAGCGGAATTGGGATTCACATGTAGCTGAGATTATACACACCTTCAATCTGAAAGGGTGGAGGAAACAAAGGCATGAGTCGAAAGGACTCAGTAGGTATAAGTGAACATAAAGTAGAAGTTTCATTTGCAGAGCTGAATGAATATTCAAATAATGCATATGTGGATCAAAACACAATTGCTCATGAATTTCATACTTAATAGAAACATATAGCTCAAATTGAATTCATAATGAGCTCCAACAAATCACAAAATAAAAGTCATATTTATCTTTCAGAATTCAGACCATAACTTAATTTGGAAACAAATTCGACAGACATCACTGCTCTCAAGAGGTTACTATATAGACGTAAATACATCCTCGGTGCCTAGGCGATTCCAGCACCTTAGATCTTGTTCATTGCGCAAGAACGGGGTATAATTATTTTATTACCCACCATCGTCGATTCCTTGACTTGGATTTACTTACATACAAACTGTCGCCCTCAGTTGATCACAAGTGGCTGGTGCTACCACAAGTGATCCTAAACCCTCTTTGAAGAGAACATTGTCTTCATATCATAACTTATGTTTCATAAGTACAATAGAATTAGAATTTCCAAAAGATAGTTTAATGATTGAGTAATCAAATCATCTTGGTCATAAAGTGGTATAGAGTCCAAGAAAATAAGATAAACAACTTGAGAGATCAGTAGCATAGTGAGTCTTCAAAAAAAAATGGAACAAGAATTAATGATTAAAACATTACAGAATAACATCTGTCGACAGCTCTGGATTGCCTGTCGACAGATAGCAACAGACCCAGTAAATCTGAGGTTCAGAAGAGTTAATCCTGTCGACAGCTATAGGCTGTCTGTCGACAGATAACAACAGTCCCTATTTATCTGAGGTTCTGGGATAAGGGCGCCTGTCGACAGATGGGGTTTTACCTGTCGACAGCCACTGCACTTTTCTTCCAGTCATGTGTATAAACCAACTGGTGATGTGAATATCAATTAAGACCTGAACACAGGAATGATAAAGGATAACTTTAGGATTTTTATGGTCTTACTGAGTACATGTAATGACCATCACGAATCAAAGATTATCATTGGGACTTTTTAATCAAGAGTGAACATAACAAGAACTCTACATGTCATGGAATAGCAAGGAACATAATTTCTGAAAACTGAGGGAAATCGAAAGTATACAAATGGAAATACAAAGAAATATTTGATGTCTAAAACCCACTGAATTAAAGAAGAACTGAAGATTCTTCTTGATAACTATATGATTCCAAAGGTAATTAGGGGAATCAAACAAAGATCTGAAGTTACAGCCATGCATACATACTAAATCAAAATTAGTAACAAGCTCCAAGGCAAATCGTATGAGACTGTAATCTTTCCAACACCAATAGCGAATAAGAGTCCAAATAGAGGTTGGGAACCTACTGACATATATACTATCGCACAATTGCAGGGTTGGCTACATAGTTCGTATGAAGATTGGCAAGTTTAAGACATGTGTATAGAAATCTTGAACTCTTTAGCCCAGGGTCAGAGACAAGGATCTAGAAAAGAAAGAAGAACCTACCTGACTTAAAGAATAAAATCTTCTCTTTCCCCTTAATCAGAATTTCACCACTGGCAGAAGGATGAAACGGCAAGATTGCAACAGCGTAGATCAGCAGGAACAACAATAACAACGGTCCAGCAACGATATAGCTATGTAAGAGGTGATAGCTTTGGTACCTCCAGTGGAACTAGGAGAGAACGAGCAGGTGAGTAAAACTTCTCACGGGTGTGGCTAAGAAGAGGTTTAAATAGTTGCCCGAAACCCACGCCATCAAGGCATGTAACCTTGCACATGTCGCCATAATCTTCACATTTCCCATGCAATAGCCACGTTCACTATGGCCATATACCCCTCCTACATGTACTTAGACAGGTGTAAGCCTCTTTACCCATAGAAGCATGCAGCTTATGTTGCTAAATACGTAAGCAGAAGAAATTAAAGAAAATCGCTCCGTAATTGATAGGTAAATCGGCTAACCTCTTTGTCCCTTTATTTAGGTGTCTTAATGATGTCCATTTAACTTGAAATTTCAACCATAGACTAATAGGAAGGTTTTACAAATTGTCATGATTTTAGTTTATTTTTTTCAAATTTATTTTACACTAGGTGAAAAATCGCCACAAAAATAGTTGCATCGACTTAATCTCAAAATATGTATGCCAAAAATTCCGAATAATTATATTTTTAATATCTCCACAATGTTTTAAGAATTATGATGTTCTCAGATTTTATTTTCGTTACAGTTTTTCGGTGTCGCCTTGTCGGGGTGCGTACGACCGAAAGTAGTATATAGGTATGATAAAGTGTCTTAAACATACCCTTAGTCCTAAATATCACAATTTAAACCTAATCAGTTTGCATAAACAAGAATTTCTAAGTAAATCATGGTATTTAAAATTTGAGGGTATTACAATCCTACTGTGTACCATGTATAATTGAGTTTATTGATTAATAGGCCTGAAATGGTTTTAATTGTTATAATTAGTATATGGATCCAGAAAATTTTGAGAAATTGAACATGTAAGTGTTTACTGTTTTTAAACTATGATAAAAATCTGAATACATTTTGTTGACAGTAAGTGTGATTGCTAGCTATACCATAGATAATAGTCACATTGAGCATGTTATAATTAAATCTATGTGATTTAGTGAGTAACAAGATGTTGAGGGTCAGGATATGATGTTATTCTATTTCGGTGAACAGTAGTATCATGCTAGGAAGACTGAAGCTTAGGCATATATGTGGAATTTGATATAATTGTATTAAAAGGTGTACAAATGATGTGTAGATAATGTGAAATATGTAATTGTGCCATGGGTGACACTGCTGGCTTAGAGGGCTGTGGAATCATACCGTAGTAAAGTCCCTACGGGAAGGTTCGTGTGTGTGAAATCCTATGGGCAATAGGATGAAATCCTGGAGGTGGACATGTTCCACTGGTTAGGGTGGAGAGTGCCTCTCCCGGTTCTGCGCAGTAACTAAGATCTATCACTATTTTGCCTAGGTGATGGGTATGTGAATGTGAATGTGTGTCCTTCTAGAGGTGGTTTGGACTATGTGTCACGGCATCTAAATGTGAACAATGTGATTATGTGCAAGTGAATTATGAAATTGTGTAAAGTGTAAATGAATATGTGAATGTGTAAAGTTAATGTGATAGCATGTGAATTGGTGAAATATTATATGAATGTGTTAAATCCATGTCAAAACAGCAAGCTAACATGTTTATAATTTTGTTAAATGTATGAGAATGAACATAGAATCCATGCTAGGTGTATTGCTTTCATTACGTGTGATTACATGCTTAAGTTGCACAATTATATTGTAGCATGAATTGAATGAGTTTTAAATTGATTAAGAATGTCAAGGAAATGTGTAGAGAGCATGTGATAGGTATTATACTCAATGTGAATGGAGACATAAAGCATGTATCATGTCCTTTAATGTTATAAGAATTGCATGCATAGAATTTTGGAATTGTTCAAACCATGCTACATGTGTTGATTGTTTTTTTTAGAAAGTAAAATGTGCATATGATGTGTGTATGTATAATGTGCATGGATTGCTTGTTGAGTCTATTTAGACTCACTCTTGCTTCGGCGTACAAGTGCAGGTGTCTCCACTTCTTCCGAGGAGATAGCTAGGAGCGACTCGAAGCGAGAGTAGGAGATTGTTGTGGAGATTGTAGCGTTGTATTTTTCATTCCATAAGTATTTAATCAATAATGTTATGTGATTCGATTGTGGACAATGTAATTGACTAGAATTTCAATTATGTGAACTTAGCTTATATTCTTGTGCTATATGGACTGTGGATATTAATGTGGATGATGGAATACAAATGATGCTGTTTCTTTTAATTCTGATGTTATATGTTATATTTGTATACATCTCAACTTAATGTATATGTTGGGTCAATGTCCCACTGTAGTGATGCTCATTATACCGACGTGGGTTGGTGTAACCATACCGGTATAAGGAGGGTCGTTACAGCCGCACCGTAGTGGTGCAGGGTCTGCACTACCTCCAACAGTGTAATTTTCTTTCCTGTTGTACACCTTGGGGTATGCCCCAGGTTGTTGTTGTACTAGTTTGGTTACAGTTGAGGAACTGGCTATGTTTATTTCATGTAAATATTCGTGAGATTGACAATCTTATATATATATTTGAGCTGTTTCCTTTGTATTTCTACAGACATGTGAAAGGTATCCTTGCGAGGCTTCGGCCGGTTCGCGGGAGGCGGAGTCTTGTCGAGCTCGTAATTAGGTTAACGGGTTTGAACGACGAGGACCGCTACACCAGGTATGACAGTTTTGACATGTGGGGGTGTCAGTATGGCCTAACCTATACTTCCTTGTTACCTAGGACCTTAAGGAATTCCTAGGCTCTAATACGACAACTATCGTGCCCCCGATTTAGCTGTAGAATAAATCGAGAATGTGAAGATACAATTATCATGTAATATAGAACAAACACTAACTTCCAACAGACAACTACAAAAATAATACTAAAGTTTCAGTTTTATTGATTCTAAGTCAATAAGTCTATTACAACTACTAACTTATAGCAAAAACATAGGGCCACTTATTCAATTACAATTGACACTTAATAAAGAATAACTATTCTAGACTCATTTGACTCTACTACATAATAGTTGACACTCTAAGTTGGCTTCTCAAATGTTTGGGACACTCTTCACTCTTACCCATCTCCTTTTGTATCAACATCTTCTTCTTCATCACCTGAAAATGTTAAGTAATTGTATGAGCTTACGCCCACTAAGATTTACATCTTGATGTGTGGACATACTTTAAATGATTGACATATTGACAAGTAGAATTCCTACAATGACAGGATGATAGTAAATAATTGGCAGTAAACATGATTAATATGACAATAGTGTGAGCAATAAAATGAAGCAATATTCCAATAGTTTGTACAGTGGTTCATGTAGTCAATTATCCAGTAGACCGTGAACAAATATCAATAACACTTGGAATTAACCAGATCAATATTGCAATTTAGCGCAACATGCCACATGAGATCCATACTTCCACAATTATAAGTACTTTAGATGCTTCTCCTAGGCCTAGACAGAGCCCTTTCTTTTGCACCGACATTAGGGGTCAGTGAACTGAAGTTCCATTTCAATCTTTGGTAATTTCTTTATCAATTATGGCTATACAAATTCCAAGAACAAGCTCATGGTAACTAGCATATATTTTCAGGGATTCTAATAGTAAAGGTGATGACAAAAGGATGTCAAAGGTGGTACAAATGTCAGGAGTCCAATTGGACATCATAACAATTTTTAATTAAATTACATAATCAATTAGTGACTTGACAAGACTAGGGACGTATGTCAAATTGTACACGGAATAATAGTGCTTTCTATCTTCAGGAAACTTCATGGTACAACTAGCTTGTCCTTCGTGAGGGAATCCATAGGGTACAAAGACTTATGGAGATCTTAACAATAAGGTCCCTAGTTTGCTAGAAGAAATATCTAATAGGTAAGGTTCAAAGTCATTAAGAAGGGATTGCCTAATTGTGCAAGTGTGTACGTGTCGTAACGCGAAAACTTGACTAATCATGCATGTGATGGAATAGCGATAAATCATGCTAACAATGGAAAGTAACTTAAATAAGTAAGCTCAAAACTTGAAAATGCTACATATAGAAAGTCTAGATTTAGGAAAGTCCAAATAAAGCAAGACTATCAAACTTAGCATGACATGATGTATCATGTGCATATAGAAAAAACACGTACAATTAAAGATTAAGATTAAGCATGGTTATGAACATGATGTTACCATCACTACATTTTCATCCAAATTCACGTTATGATTTTTATCAATAATATGAAATTTAAGGTCATGATCAAGCGTAATCATCTAGAGAGAGATGTAGCCATATATATCATTAAGATCATTGGAGTAATATTCACGTTACTAACACTTTTAATTACCTGTTGTTTAGCAATCTTAGGTTGCTGGCATATCAACACATGGTTTATGCAAGTCTAATAGGAGGTCCCATGCATGGAAAATGCAACAAAATAGGGAATTATAGGGCCTTCAAAATTATCGTCCAGTCATTAGGGCACCACTTTAGAGGGAAAAAGGGCATATAGTCAGCAAGTCACCTTTACAGTCTAAATAAAATAAAGAAAAAGATCACCCTTGAAACTGGTGTCCACTTAGGTGGACACCAACTTGAATTGGGGTCACTATAACGGGATGCCAATTCATAATGAATTGGCGTCCTTTGTAGAGGATGTGAATTCCAGTCTGTGGATAGTCCATGAATGCAGAAACATAATTTTGTGCAAATGGATATAAATTCAAATCTAATGCATTTTGGCCAAAACATTCAACATGAAACTTGTTCTAAATAGGTTATAGAAGGTCCCTATACAATTTATTGGGATCAATATGACCTAGGGACGTGTAGATCTCCATTTTATGCAAAAGAAATCCTAGCCCACAGCATGCTTAGAAAAAACTTAATACATCCAAGCCAGTGTATACAATTAGAGAAAATACATGAAAAGTGTTCATAACATGTTGAAGAATCTACATTCAAACTTTTATGAAGTTTGGTTAAGGGATTTAGAAGATATAAGATCAAGAACATGCAACTCATATAAACACGAAAACTAAAATTTTGGGACTTTAATTTGATGTGTATGCATGATATAAATTGGAAAAAATTGGACAATCATGTTGGGGATATAAGAAGGGACCTATGGACGAATTTATTTAGAGTGTGGCCTAAGATTACCTAACTTTTGGATGTCTCTTGCAAAGGGGCTAAATAACCATGTTTTCATACTCAAATCCTTGCCCCTAGCTCACCTCTTATTGCTCCTAGCCACTCCACCCATGTCCAGCAAGGTTGGGAGAAGGTTGTGGAGCGACCATGGGGGGCTTAATGTTGTATTTATAATGTTAGGGTTGATAAAAACAATTTGGAGATTCCTAATTTTGATAATAGGAGTCCTACCATGACTTAGATTGTAAAACATGGCTATTATCTCCCTTTTCAACCTCAATTAAGAGGGTATGAGAGAGCAAATTCGTGCTCCCACTTTGGGCTTGGGGTTAAGCCCATTCTATGATCTAATTTGTATGGGTTTATGCATAATTATCCTATATTATTAATGGGCATTGGGTTGATGTGAGTTTTAAATATTATTCCTCATGTTAGACTGTCCATTGAGCCCAATAAACTTTATTGAACCCAAACATCACTTTTTACTCGATGGTTTTTCGAGTTATTTACATGCGATAATAGATCATATGCATTATCGAGTTTAATCATCTTTTGGGATTTTGCTAAGCCAATGTTTGTGACTTGCCTCAATTTCTTTGTTTCTCATTGTAATCTATTATTTAGTTTACACGTATAAAATTTCATTTGATTTCACATTAGTTTCCACATGTGATAATAGCTTTTATTGGTATCAGCTTTAACCGTCTTAAGACTTTGTTTGTCGTTTAACAACAGAATCCTGCTTTGGATTACCCAATTTCTTCACTAATCATTATAATCTATTATTTAAATATAAATTTTCATTCCATTCCATATCAATGTCCCACATGCAATAATAAGATTTTCATTGTCGACTTATTTACCTTTAAAGTTGATATTAAACCCTTGCTTGGTTATTTTATAAAGATTTGATTCCTCCTATTTAGTCTCAAGGGATTTTCCATTTATTGATGATTTAGAAATTTAAATTATTACATTTAGTGTCTTCACACAAGTGATTATAAAACCAACACCCTCATCATATGAGCAAGCATAACTTGTACCAATCTTGCTAGACATTTGATGTCCTTCCTAAATATCCATTGACCATGAACATTTTAAGACATGTTTATAAACGATTAGTCTCGTTATCATGATCTCATCATGATTCAATATTTATTACATATGTCTATTATGTAATACAAACACATAATTAAACATAATGATTAACATATCTTTATTAAAATAATACGAATCAAAATATATAATCAATGTACATGATTGGCTCACTGGTCACAATTTCCAATAGATTCATTTGGTGCTAGATTGTGGTGAGAGAGAGAGAGAGAGAAGAGAGAGAGAGAGAGAGAGAGAGAGAGAGAGAGAGAGAGAGAGAGAGAGAGAGAGAGAGAGAGAGAGAGAGAGAGAGAGAGAGAGAGAGAGTCATTTGCTGCCTCAAGGGTGGCTGCCCTACTTGGAACCCCACCACGTAGGCATTTGCTTTGTTTGGGGTGGTCGCAGCTCCTGCAATGACGCTCCAGATGACACTACAGTAGGCAAACACGAGATATTTAAAGCAAAGGATGAGCTTTGATGCCACCTACCTATCGAGCAAGGAGCGGCGGCACCGGAGTCCGATAAGGGATGGGGAGGAAAAGGAATCATTACTATGGCCTTGACGAGCTCGTTAGCGTAGGAGGCAGCCATGGCCAGTGAGGGATGCAGTGGGGTGGGAGCAAATGACAAATGTTGTCGTGGATGGTGGTGGAGGCAATGGAAAAGAAAGGAGGGAGGATTGGATGACAGAAATATTTTTTTGGTCAAAATAAATCCATCTAATAGGAATATTAGCAACTTTCAAGAATAGTCATCCCTAGGGCTGTTCATAATATGGTCCAACCTGAAAAACCGAACCGGTCAGTTCGGTGTGGTTCGGTTCGGGTTGAGAAGTTCCATGATTCATGTCACACCCCGACATGGAATATCGGAATGTGAGGCAGTTGCAAGTAAATGGGTACAGAGCGAGTACTAGACATCAAACCATTGGACAAGAATAAATACTAAAGCAATTGCATTTCATTAATAGTTTCCAATGTCTAGTTACAACCACTAATATCAGAGCCATTCTATAGGGCCCAATTACATTGAATAAAAGCAAAAGACTAAACTCAAATTCTAACAACTACTAGGACGCTAGGGTACGCTTGACTCCACTCTTTATCGTTCCCATCCTCTTGAGTGTATGTCTCTTCTCGGTCTCACCTGAGAACACATAACCAAAAACGCAGGGTGAGCGATAATGCCCAGTAGGACTTAAATCTCAGGATCAAGCAGACTTTAAATGATTGATGTATTAACTAATGACAGAGCGAGAGACTCAAGTAGTGTAAGAGATAGCACGATAGCATGTAATTGAAATAGCACAAGTTTCAAATGTAGCACAAGCGTCGAGTATAGCACAAATAGCAAGATAGCCATAGCACAAATAGTACAAAGTATAGCAATAGCACAATGTGTATAGTATAGCACTTTGTTGTCAATGGACAACGAGAAAAATATAGCACTTTTGATTGTCATTTAGATAGTCGTGATAGATAGCACTCGAGTGTAATGCCAAACACTCTAGTTGTTTAACTCCCATGGGCAAATAGTACTTTCGGGCGCACATCTCAGGACCAAACCGGGCCCTTTATATATTGCCAGGTATTGGTTATGTTGTTTATCTTTAGACAATCAGTCAATGGCCAATAGAGAGTACAAGAAATAGATGAGAGTACGAGATGAATAGACGAGATAGTAGAGAGATTGTGAACAGATGAGCAAATCGAGTATAGATTAGAACTACAGGTCATTGCACATAAAAACGTTGAGTAAATGGCGATAGTAACAGTTGCACAACACACGCGATTGGTGTTGGCAGTCAGGTGGAATTCACTACCTTCCACTGTCCATGTTAAGCACAGGTTCAGAGGTCCGGCGTGATTCAAGATAAGAGCGAACTTCTAATAGCCGTTTGGACCATATTGATCCCTAAAGGGTTTCATAGGTGTTAGGGTACAACCAGCTCGTCGACCATATGGGAATCCATGGACAGAGGAGACTTACGGAGGCCTTGAATAAGGATTCACTAGTCCAGCAGAGGAGTAGTACTGACGGAGAGTTTGTCCAAGTCAAGAGAATGTGTATATATAGAAACAAGTGCCCGACGTTCTAGAGGAGTTCTAGAACAGTGGAGCGTCGGTATCGGTGTTCTCAAAATAGCGCGCGAGAAACGAAGACAAGTCCTTTTTAAAAAATATGGCAATTTAATATATAACTGAAATAAATTACCAAATGTATTATGAGATATTTTCATGCCAAGTTAAGCCATGGTTGGATGGTTCAAAGTGTGTGCATGTGTCATGTGAAATCATGGACATGAAAGGTCATGTGAAAGATTTTAATTAATTAAAATATATCCAAGATTAACAGCTTTGTTTTCTATGTTTAAGAAAGTTAACATGGCATGATATTACTGTAGAAAATCAAGACTTGCAGAAAGAGGGGGTTTCATGTAAAAACCCCAGATCGCGACGTACCCCTGTGAGGGTCGCGACAGGGTCAGACCAGAACGTGACAGGGTCATGCACAGGTCGCGATAGGTCGGCCAGAGCAGGCTGCCAGAACGCGACAGGTACTGTGTCGCGATGGCCCTGAGAATGTGGTCTATCGGGCCGTTGCGTTCTCAGGTCCTGTGCCTGAGTCCGAGCGGGAAAATGACATCACCTTGGATTGCGGTCCAAGTTGCCCTACTTTGACACAGGTTCGTTCAAAAATTCATAACTAATTGCATAGTGGATGAAAAATTGCGAAATCACTTGCAAACTGATCTAGACATTGAGGGTACTTACAGTAAATAGGAATTTGAAAATAGACATAGTTTCGGCATGCTTCAAATAGGTTTATTCACGGAAAAATATGGAACAGTGTACAGTTGAGGTGCAAGAATTAATTCAAGCAGTAGGATGGATGAAATTTAGGGCTTTTAGGGGCAAACGATGCCTAACATCCATCAGTATCTCTAGTTAAAACTTCATAGCATGGGGTCGAGTATTCATGAAGTTCTAGATTTTAGATGAAGGGTCGGGGTCATGACGAGTGCAAAACTTCAAAAATCAAGAAGAAAATGTTGGCTCGATGGAAAATTATGAAACTAGAGGACTTTTGTCCTGATGGTTGGAACAATCTACAGACGAATTTTATAATTTTTGCTCGTGAGAATGCCTACCTTTGACTCATTTGATCTTCTAGGGTTAGAACTTGAAGAACTCGGGTTGAAGCTTGGTCCAGCCTTCTCCCCACGAATTCCTCTGCTCCTTGGCCTCCTCTCCTCGTCCAGCAAGTCCCAGCAACGTGTTAGGGCCGACCTTGGAGAGTTTAGAGAGTATTTAAGCTACTTGAGTTTCTATTTCCTAATAGAACTCTAACTCCTATTTAATTCTGAGATTTCTTATTTCTATACTCCTTCCAAGTTTTCTAACTCCTAATTAGGTTAGGTTGGGATGCAAATTCGTGGCCAACCTATTAGGGTAGGGTTAGGAGTCCAATTCTAACTCAAATTACTTATTTTAATGTTTTAATATCCCTTTTCTATTTAGGTAATATTTAAGTTAGGAATTTAGGATATTTTCTATTATTTCTCTTTTAAAAATTCCTATTTTTGCCCAATAAATTTTAGATGGTCCATTTAACAAAGCCCATTACTTCTTTTCTTTTAATGGGTTTTAATTAATTCCCTTTTCTTTGATTTTCCAATTGATTTAATTTTTAATATTATTATTAAATTTTATTTTATTTTTTTGAAAAATTCAGATTGCTACAATTCAGTTCGATTTCCTGTTGAAAACCAAATGAATCGAATTTATATTAAATATATTTAATAATTAATATATATCAGAAAGAAAAGCATAGCCAGTGGGCTAGCGCCTTCCAATGGTCTGGGGCGGTTCTGAGTTCGATACTCAGGGCCGCCGTCTGGCCTTTAAATCTGTGTTTTTTTTTTTCGGTTCAAACCGAACCGAACCGGACCCTAATTTCGATTTGATTTCGGTTCACCTAAAATATGGTGAACCGAACCGAACCGAACTGCACCTTGTTCACCCCTCATCCCTCCATTGACGGAAGTTAACTACGATAGCACGTTTGAGAGTTTGTTACGTAATAGGGATATGTATGCTAATAAGTTTTAAGAATAATATTCTATAAATTCATCCGTAACAAATATTTACATGCAAAAGTCCTTATATTGTTATTTAGTACACAGCGGCCCAAATCCAAAAAAATTTGATAACCGATCTTAAATCAATGTTCTCACCTTCCTTACAAAGGAGTCACTTTCGGTGGGTTTTTTTTTCTCACATGAAATATGGTCCAAATCTTAAATAGATTGATATTCTTTTTTTGAACATAAATATAGCACAGTGATATGCATAGTTTTTTGAATTTAAATCCCACACTCAACCTACGCCATTTTTCTTTTTCAAAACTATCAAACCCTAAACTTACATTTATCGTCAATCAAATAAGTGTCCCCACTCCCCCATCCAACACTAAGGTGAAGTATTTCCCAACCCACTCGGGGTCTACCAAATAGATTGATATTAGCATTCCCACCAAGATTCGGCGTACCGTCTAGATCGGCCATGCCGTATTCTCCGTATGAAGGTATAGTTCCGTATCGTTGTGATATAGTGGAAAAATGACTTGTTTGATTTATTTTTTTTTAGTTTTATGACTGGGTGAATATTTAAAATGAGTAACTTCAAAAGAAGGTCCATCCAACTTAAGATAGACTCTCCATCTCTTCTCATGCATGGACTCTCTCTTTAACTCGAGATTGTACTATCTTTCTCTATCTTAAACACATCCTAGGACTCTATAGGATAGAAAATGACTACTACCACGTGCATACAGACCCAGAAAAATTTTCAGTGGGGTCACTCCCTTTAGAAAAATGTTCAACTAAGTTAATGTATGGAAAAATTAGACTCATTAATAGGGTTTTAAAATCCAGTGGGGTCACATGACCCCACTGGTTCTTCATTGGGTCCATCCATTACCACGTGAAGAGACCCATGGAGGCTCTGCTCGCCAAGTCCTATCGCCCCAAAGCCAGAGGAGAGATCATTCTCAACGTTGCACCATTTCTCTCTCCCATTTCTCTCTCATATCCTTCAAAACTATCAGGGATATCATGCCTTCTACAGCCTGAAAAAAAGTTGATATGCTCACGAGGTCTTCATCAAAGTTGTTCTACTCTTCTTCAGCTTCGTCCTCGAAGTAGAATCCCCTCAATTGGTAGTCTGCCCCAAGTTATAATAGATTATTCTTCACATTCTCTTTCATATCATGATCTAAATATATAAGATTATCATGCCTTACACATCTCAAACGAGGGCATATCTCTTCGAGGCTTCTTCATGAATTGTTCCCTACGACTTCCTTTACGAGCTCCAACTAGAATCACGTCAAATGAAGGTATGTGGTTAAATATACATTGAATTATTCTTGACATTCTCTCTCATATCGCGATCCAAACTAGCAATGAGTGCGACCTCTCTATAGCCTGAACGAGAGTGATCCAATCTTTGGGCTCTTCATGAAAGTTGTTCATGATATGACCAATGTATTCCATTATATCAACAACAATACTTCAAAAACAGAAACAAAACTGTAACATCTTAAAATTTAATAAAATATTAATAGGATACTAAGAAATTAAAAGAGAGTAAATTATACATAAGACATGATCACTTATATAAACCATAATATCTTTAATTTTAAAATATTTTTATATTATTAATATAATTATGGTACTATCTTTGATTGTGTGTAATTCAACGAGACGACATTCGGTTCTAAAATAAACTCAAATTTGAAGTCATCATAATACTAAAAATATACTGATTCTAAAAATATAAATATCAGGAATTATTGATGCATATATGTTGAGATTAAGTCGAACTAATATTTTTTGAGACAATTTTTACTTGACAAAAAATTAATTTAAAAAATTAAACTATAATTACTATAATTTGTATCATCTCTTAATTAACTTATGTTTGAAATTTATCTCAATTAGACATCATTTAGACCTCTTAATGCACACATAATTTACTGCGGTACGACAACCCTCTGTGCACTTCAACGGGACGACATTTGATTCTAAAAATAAAGTCAAATCTGAAGTCATCATAATTACTAAAAAATATAGTGATTCTAAAAATAAATATGAAGAGATACTGATTCATAGATGTTGAGATTAAGTCTACCTAATGATTTTTGAGATAATTTTTACTTGATGAAAAATAATTTAAAATTTAAAATAAAATTATTATAATTGTATCATTTTTAATTAGTTTATGTTTAAAATTTCTTCTCAATTAAACACCATTTAGATCACTTAAATACACCGAATATGAAAGAGGTATGAAAGAAAAACACAATTAGCGGACCGGACCGTACCGGTCAAGCGGCGTGCCACCGCGTCACACCCGTGTCACCCCATTGGGGTGACCCGACCGTGCCTGGACTTGCAAGAGCCCATGCACGGTGTGGTTCGGCCGTACCGCGGCGTTTCGACCAACCATGGTTCCCACTTCACAAGGGTATCAAATTTTAGTCTCACATTATTCAAAGATTATATATGTGAACTAATTAAGCATCCCTTTAAATTCGAAAGACCCCTCTACTATAAGGTGAAGTTATTTAGAGCGTCTTAGACCTATACGTTCCAAATTATTTTCTGAATTAATTCTGGACTAAGTTTTTTCTAAGCAAAAAATATTGTACTTGAGAATCAAAATTTTCATGCTCTTTTTACTTTTTATTAGATGGATATAATATATATTAGTGCATCGGCCAATAAAAAAATTAAAATACCCGAAAAGTGCAATTCTTTAGTATAACAAAATTTTCTTTTTCCGCTTTTCTCGATCGGACCCACTCGACGTATTTAAATCTCGAGTCCAAATTCCCTCGGTCGAAAGAAGGGGGGTGGGATATTTTACATTTCCACCCCCACTAGGTACCGAGAGAGTCCCCTCAGTGCAAGCACCCAGGAGATCTCCTCCCTTAAATCCCATATAAATTGATGTTGGTGCTGTCATAGTTTATCAGCTTTAGCTAGCAGCAATTACATCAACTAAAGTCCGCAGACATATGCAAATAGAAATGGAGAGTGGGTTTTCATGCTATTTCATCATCTACAGAGGTATATATGCAAAATCTTATTCTATATATCTGTTTTTGAATTAAAGCATGCCCTTTTCTCTCTCCCACAGCCGGGAGTGTCCCGCCCGCCGTCGCAGAGGTCAGTTCGAACGGCGAAGGAAGCCGCTGCCATCTCTCTTTCTGAAGGTGCGTCTTCCCCAAACTCCGCTATCTGCTTCACCTTCTTCGCCTGTTTTCTGTTCCTCACGCCTGGCCAGTAGCCAAGGGAGTGGCTGCGGCGGCGCATGCGCAGCAGCCTGCTGCTAGGGCCGGCGGTCCCTCTCGCAGCAGCGCTGCTGCAGGAAGCGGTCTGCCGCGTCTGCTGCGACAAGGTGTAGCTTACTCTGCGAGAGGCCACAGCTCCCCCGTCCTTGTGGCAGGAGCGATGTTGTTTTGTGCCCGGTGCGTAAATGCACTTTGTGCGTACGACGGTTTGCTTCTTAATACGCTTAGACTGAGATTTGCGAGTTTCACTGGCGAATGTTCCAAAGCTTGGTTGGAATAGTGATTGTGATGCGTTTTATTTTTCCTGTCGATGTTTACTTTTTACTCTCTTGCAGGCCAATCTTAATATCGTTTTTGGTTCTTATTCTGTTCATTTTTTACAACACCTTTTATTCTAAGTGTGCTTGATGTTGCCTGTTTTAATTTGGTTTCATGCTTGCTCAGGGTAACTATAATTCATTGTCGGAGTTATCATTGAAAGGGGCATTATATGACTTTTCTTTTTCGCTTGAATTGTCATCCATAGTTTTATGCCTATCTCCAACTCAAACTTAAATGATTTATCTGATGTGGCTTTTTTACATTAGCTGCATTTCTTGTTTATGGTATATATTTTCCAGCATGAATTATATATATATATATATATTGAATTAATTATCATTTGTAATGTCTATGCAATGTTCCACCCAAGAAATGATCTGATTGAGTTACTTAAAGTCTTGAGAATTAAATTTTAGACATGAGTGCTCACTTATTTATTTCACTAATTCGTCAAGGAATTTGCTATGAATGACTTATTAATTCTCACACAACTAACTGTCCATAAATTCAATTCTCAAACAAAATTCAGCAATTCCCACATACTCACTAACATGCCATCATATTCCCAAATGAAACTCGGTGAAATATCTTTACAAGTATAAATGTGATTCAAGGGGGGAAATTGGATTACAAATCTTACGTATCTTCCACACTTATGCTTCATAAACTGTCTGTGCTTCTGAGGTAACACCAGTGGCTTCTTTATGTCAAACTCGTTCGCACATCTGATGTTTCTCTATATCCTTAGTGCTCACTTTTGCTGCTGCAGGCAGCACATATGTCGCGTGCTTGCAGTATGCAATGAAGCTACACCAATAATTTCCATAAAGGCTTGGCAAGCAAACTGAAAAATTTGATCCTGCTGCTTTTTTTTTTAATCTCATTCATGGTAGGCATTCTTATGATCATGATTTTGTGATAACTAGTAATCTTCTAGCTAGCATTGATTTTTCCTTTCGCCTGTACATATTAGAGTCATTAAAGGACCAGTTCTGGAGTACTGTCCCTGGGTAGTGATTTCATCTCTTTCAGTAGAGTAGTCTTGGGTCATTTTGTCCCAGTTAGGTGCATCACTTGTGGGATTTTCAGTCACCCTAATTGCAGCAGGTGATCCTTCCAAATAGGGTGATATCCAATCACTGTGGTAGAGCCGAGGGGACTTACAAAATAGTAAAATAAAAATCATGTGCTGCATATCTTGTTGATCAGAACTAGAAGGTTGATTTCCTCAGAAGCTTCATTTTCGTATGTGTCAAAGTTTGCAATTTGTTACTCATTGTTGTTTAAATTGTTTCCCATGCTATGACTTTTTTTTTCATTTCTATCTGTTCAAATGTTAAATTTCCTATTGACTCATATGTAAAGTTCTTGTTTGTGCCATGGATTTATTTTTATTGCAAAAGGACTTTTGCATTCCTTTTCACCTAGACACCCATTAAGTATGCTCCAAAATTGGGGGCTGAGCCTTCAGAGACCTGTTAAGCCAAAACATTTTGCCAGCTGGTTTTCATGGTTTGTACTAGAGTCTTTCAGATTGTTGGACTGGTGCAGATTGTTAGCTAATTTTGTGAATAATGCTTTGATCTGTTATTGCACTTGAAGGTCAATATCTTTGGTTTATGCATACCTGTCTGTAAGACGTGTACAACTAAAAAGACGGATAGCAAATAGAGACATGATTAACAGACCACCAGAGAGAAAAACCTTTTATCACTATATCATAATTTCTTTTGGTTTGATTTGTTATTGCACTTGTAGGACAAGATCTTTGGTTTCTGCATACCTTTCTGTGAGACATGTATAACTAAAAAGACGGATAGCAAATAGAGACAGATTAACAGGCCACCAGAGAGAAAAACCTTTTATCCCTGTGTCATTGTCTCTTTTATTACAACCTATAATGCAAGGAAGGCAAAATCAGATTGGATTGGCCGACCCCAAATGAACTGACTCCGATCTCTTGAACCTGGTGGATCATCCTGGGTTCACCCGATCCCACACTGGAAATCGGTAAATTCATTCCAAACCCAGCCCAGCCCTACCCCTCCCTCTTGTCCTCCTTTTCCACACAATGCCACTTCACAAGGGGACATTCCGACATCTACCTTGTGTTGGGGTGGCAAATTGCACAGGAACCCCTCCCATATTTATAAAACTATAAACAAACCTTTAACATTAAAATAACTGGATCACTTTGGGGTCGGGATTGGATCAGCTGATCATCGGGGAGCCTCCAACCCAAGCCTGATACCTAAGTGGTGGGACACCAGAGCTTTGGACCGGGCCTCTTCCTTGCTACAATGTCATTGTAGATGCTCCACATGCCAAAATGAGAATTTGTTTTAATCTTCTAATCTTCTTGATAGAAGCAACTGCGCATGTTCCCTTAATTGTTTGCATGAATTATTCAAAATGGCAAGCTTGAGTTAACTGCTAGGTCCATAAGTGGTTGAAGAACATTATGATCACTGGGGCTTGACCAGTGGTGAAATGGGAAAGGACTGGAGCTCCTTATAGGCAATTTTATAGTGGGAGCAAAGGATATTGTTTCATCGGAATCTTGTACTTGATAAGTTGCAAGTATTTGCTCTCTGAGAGAAAGAAGTTTAAGTACAAAATTGCATGTGGAATATGATCCTGTCATAAATCATTGCGGATATCTGATATTCTACATTAGCATCTATATTTTAAGATAAGATCTCTTGAGTTCTGTATTTCCTTGTTTGGACTCCTGAAAATTGGATGTGTTTCTTGTCAAATTGTAATCATCTTTCTTTCTTCTTCAGGATCATCTGTTCTTGTTCAAATATGATTCGATGAAGCCTCTGAACACCTCTATCGATGAAACACTTTTATATTGCAGTATAGAATAACCATAAACAGACCCTTCATCTGATTGTTCTGCAAATTCCTTGTTCATCCTCCCCCCTCTACAAGGTGATATAATATATCATAGCACGTTTACCAAAAGAAGTGCATGGCATCTTTTCCATCCCGGATTGGTAGGAAAATAAAGAATCTCTCTTCAACTGTTAAAGTGCGGAATATTGTGCATTCTGTACATCAAGAAACAGCAGAAAATGTTGCAAGTGATGCACGCTTCTTTCTCCATAGCTTGCCTCAACCCAAGCTGACTGATCACTCCCCTATACTCCTTTTTCCTCAGATCCACATCTCCACCCTCCCCAATGGTATTCGTGTGGCTACCCAGACATTCCCATCCTCTGCAACACATACAGCTTCTATTGGTGTCTGGATTGATGCCGGGAGCCGTTTGAAATTCCAGGCACGAATGGCACAGCCCACTTTCTAGAGCACATGATTTTCAAGGGAACTCGCTGTCGCACGGCAACCTCTTTGGAGGAGGAAATTGAGAACATGGGTGCTCGTCTTAATGCATATACTTCACGTGAACAAACTACGTTCTATGCTGATGTCCAACATGGTGATGTTCCTATTGCTATTGACATTCTTGCTGACATTTTGCAAAACTCAAAATTTTCTGACTATGCCATAAGATGGGAACGCGGTGTCATCCTCCGAGAAATGGAGGAGGTAATTTATCCCCCTCTCATACATATCCATAAATTTTCCCTCCTTCCTTTGTTTCATATGTCTAGTAGTATTTATGTATATGTAGGGATTGCCATGAAAACTTACCAAGACCTTATTATTTTCCTTTGTCATTTTGTAAATTGTGAATTAAATAGGTACAAGGGCAGATGGAAGAAGTACTTTTTGACCACTTGCATTCAGCAGCATTCAATGGTCACTCTTTGGGAGATACAATATTAGGACCTAAAGAAAATATCCAAGCAATTTCAAAAATTGACCTGCAACAATACATTTCTACTCATTACACTGGACCTAGGATGGTATTTTCAAGTAACAAACTTCGTACCTGGCAGTTAGCACTGGTTCAGTGACAGGAAGAATGATGCTTATTTTGTCAATTTGTTCTGGTACAAACTAGGTTATATCTGCTGCGGGTGCAGTCAAACATCAGGATATTGTTAACCAAGTGAATAAGCTATTTAATAAACTATCCAAGGACCCCACCACTGCAGAACAACTTGTCAAAGATAATCCAGCTATCTTCACTGGTTCAGAGGTTTCTCAATGCACCAACTTCTTCATGTTTCTATGACTCTCTGATCATCTTTTGCTCCAGAAATTTCTCATGTGGTGATTTACTCCTAACTTAATGACTTCAGGTTCGAATAGAGAATGATAACATGCCTCTGGTGTATTTTGCAATAGCTTTCAAAGGGGCTTCATGGACTGATCCCAACTTTATTCCTTTAATGGTGATCCAGAGCCTGCTGGGTACTTGGAACAAGGTCAGCTGGCAGTTGTTCAGGGTATGTTCCTATGACCTAGTTAAGATGTGCATAATTCAAATAATTGCCTACCTCCTCAGCCTAAAATTACACTCAGGTGTGAGCTGGCATATCGTGTCAGCATAGACAACCTGGCTGAGCAGATGATGGCTTTCAATACCAACTATTGGGACACAGGGCTACTAGGCATCTATTTTACCGCCATGGTGAGCACTGTTTCTCTCTCTCTCTCTCTCCCACCCCCCCCCAAAAAAATCGCATGCATCCCCATGTATTTTAAAGACATCCATATATACTTCTTTTGTTAACATTTGGTAGTGTGAATCTTTACTCTAAATGCTTTATCTATGTCAATATACTTTATCACTACATCCCCATGAATTTTAGAAGCATGCATATATTCTTCTTTTTGTTAACATTTCGCTAGTGTGAATCTTTGTAAATGTTCCATCTAATTCAATATATTTTAATGCCACAAGCATCTTAATGTTTGATTAACATCACTTAAAAAAGAGGATATTCTGATTGTGCATGCCTGAAGAACAAAACATAAGAGCTCAGTTTTTACTTTTGCAATAGATAGAAGAACATGAGAAACTAACATATCAAGTTTGAAAACATGGTTGTTGCAGTGTGATTTCCTTGCTGAAATTCATTAAGGCTTGTAGTCAATGTTCAATCCCTGCAGAATGATGAAGGTGTTGAGAATGAGACATGTGGCGCACATGCAGCCATTCTCTAAAGTGAAGGAGAATGAAGGATCAAGATTAAGTCTTTGAGCCCTACCTGAAGGTCATGGCATGTGATATGAATAACAAGGGTTCCTAGGCAGTTATATGATTAAATACACAAACTAAATAGAATCGCCGAAAAATTATCATTTGATGTGATCCAGCTACCTAAATAAATGCTAATATCTTTTTTGTTAAATCTCCCTTTGTCTAACTTTCCCAGCCTTGGTATCTGGTATCCTTTTAGAGGATTGATGTATGGGTAAGGATGATTGATGTCTGGGTAATGATTCATTTTTTCAATGAGTCTTAGTGTTTCATAGAAATAATTTCAACTGGGTCAAAATACCGTCATTCAGCATGTTTTTCATAAGTTTAGTTTGACCATGAGCTTTGCGTGCTGAATATCTCAGGTTATGGTCACCTAGTTCTTTGTTCTATTCTTTTTGTTAGAGTGTGGAGCCTGAACTTGCTGATGTAGACAAGAAGGTTCGGGACGCGGATCGACCTGCGCAGTCAGGTCGCGGGGGTCAAGGGGGCAGCGCCCCTCGGGGGTCTCCGGGGCAGCGCCCCCGGAAGCTAAATTTGGCTTACAGAAGAGGTAGTCGAAGTTAACAGTCGACTTGAGCAGTCGAAGTCAGCATTCGACTGCAGTAGTCGAAGTCAGCAGTCGACTTCAGCAGTGGGAGTCAGTAGTCAAATTTGGCATTCGACTTTAGCAGTCGGATTTCTCAAGGTAGTCGACTTTTCAACCCCAGGACAGGCGACTGGCGTGAATCTGAGTGAGGGGCAGTTTTGTCCTTGTAAATCTCGATTATGGCGCCCTAACCTTCAAATATATATAGTAAGGCGGTCTCTCCTTGTACTAGGTGGTTGGACGATTGTTCCTGACGTATAGTATTGGAACTGCTGCTGTGGCCGTGGACGTAGGAAGGCTTTGCCTCCGAACCACGTAAAAATCTGGTGTTCTTGTGTTCTTCTTCTCCCTTCTTCAATCTCTTCTCCAAACTCTACGTGTGAGTAGTGTGAGAGAGGGCTGTCGATCGGGGGGGTCGATTCCCCAACAATTGGTATCAGAGCACTGGTTCGCGGGAAACAGTGGGAGCGATGGCAGTGGATGAAGGAAAGGTGAGGATCGAGAAGTTTGATGGCAAGGACTTCGGTTTCTGGAAGATGCAGATCGAAGACTACTTGTATCAAAGAAGTTGCACCAGCCGCTTCTTGGAACGATGCCAGATGGTATGAAGAAAGAAGACTGGGATCTTCTGGATAGACAAGCTCTCGGAGTTATTCGTTTGACGTTGGCCAGAAACGTCGTGTTCAACATCGTGAACGAGAAGACCATAGCAGGTCTGATGAAGGCGTTATCAAATATGTACGAGAAACATCTGCTTCCAACAAGGTACATTTGATGCGTCGTTTGTTTAATCTCAAGATGGCCGAAGGTTCCTCGGTCACAGATCATATAAATGAATTCAACGTGATTACAACCCAGTTGAGTTTTGTGGAATAGATTTTGATGATGAGATTCAAGCATTGATTCTTCTGTCCTCCTTACCTGAAAGTGGGGTGCAACTGTGACGGCTGTTAGCAGTTCTTCAGGTTCAAGTAACTGAAACTTACATAGATTCGAGACTTGATTCTGAGCGAGGATATTCGAGAAGAGAATCTGGTGAAGCTTCAAGTTCTGCCTTAAACACAGAAGGCAGGGGAAGAACAAATCAGCGTAGACAGAATCGGAATAGATCCAAGTCCAAGAAAAGAGGTCAGTCCAAACCCCGTGGTGATGGTTGCTGGAATTGTGGTAAGAAGGGTCACTTTAAGAAGGATTGTAGACTTCCAAAGAAAAAGGATCAGGGGCAGAAACAGGAAGAGGACTCTGCTAATGTCATGGCAGAGGAAGTCCAAGATGCTCTGATTTTGAGTGTCAATAGTCCCATCGAATCTTGGATTCTAGATTCTGGAACATCCTTTCACTCTACCTCATGTAGAGAAACCTTACAAAATTATGTTGCTGGTAATTTTGGGAAGGTTTATCTTGCGGATGATGAGCCCTTAGATATTGTGGGGAAGGGTGATGTTCAGTTGAAAACAGCAAACGGGATTGTGTGGAAGCTGAGGAATGTCAGACATGTTCCTGGCTTGAAGAGAAATCTGATCTCTATTGGTCAGCTTGATGATGAAGGATATGTAATACCTTTGTTAATGGGTGCTGGAAGATAACAAGGGTGCCATGGTTATAGCACGAGGCAGCAAGATGGGAACTCTTTATATGACTGCAAATGACAAAGACTTTGTGACAGTGGCAAATTCAGAAGAGGACTTCAAGATCTGGCACTGTAGACTTGGGCACATGAGTGAGAAGGGAATGAAGATGATGGCTGCAAAAGGGAAGTTAGGTGATCTAAAGTCCATAGATATTGGACTGTGTGAAGATTGCATTCTGGGAAAGCAGAGAAAGGTCACCTTCTCTAAAGCTGGAAGAAGTTCTAAGCTAGAAAAGTTAGAACTTGTGCACACTGATGTGTGGGGACCAGCCCCTGTTCGATACCTTGGAGGCTCACTCTATTATGTCACCTTTATTGATGACTCCACTCGGAAGGTATGGGTTTATTTTCTCAAAAATAAATCTGATGTGTTCTCTACTTTTGTGAAGTGGAAGGCTGAAGTGGAAAATCAAACTGGTGCAAAGATCAAGTGTTTGAGGTCAGACAATGGAGGAGAATATAGCAGCAAGGAATTCAAAGATTTCTGTGCAGCACATGGTATTCGTATGGAGAAAACAATTCCAAATACTCCACAACAGAATGGGGTTGCTGAACGCATGAACAAAACCCTGAATGAGAGAGCTAGGAGTATGAGGCTACATGCTGGCCTACCGAAGACCTTCTGAGCAGATGCAATTAACACAGCAGCTTATCTGATTAATAGAGGACCAGTGTTCCTCTAAATGGTGAGCTACCAGAAGAGGCTTGGACCGGTAAGGAGGTAACTCTCTCACACTTGAGAGTATTTGGTTGTGTTTCATATGTGCATGTTGATTCCAATGACAGAGACAAGTTAGATCCTAAGTCAAGGAAATGTTTTTTCATTGGATATGGTTCTGATGATTTTGGATACCGCTTTTGGGATGATGAAGGCAGGAAAATCATTAGACAAAGAAAGTTATATTCAATGAAAATTGCTTTATAAGCATAGATCTGATGTGGAATCTGAAGATGCAGGTCAAGAAAGTCAGAAAAGTGCACAGGTTGAGCTGGAGGAAATTTCAGAAGAGGATGTGCTGAGAAGATCTCAAGGAGATCCTGAGAACAGTACAGTGCAACCAGAGGTTCAACTGAGAAGATCAAGCAGATTGCGCAAGCCAGTTGAACGGTTTTCTTCTGCAATGTACTACTTGTTGTTGACTAATGCAGATGAACCTGAGAGCTTTGATGAAGCTATGCAGGTGGAAGATTCAGTCAAGTGGGAGTTGACAATGAAAGATGAAAGAACTCCCTACATAAAAATGAAACTTGGGTGCTGACTGAACTACCACCTGGCAAAGGGCATTGCAAAATAAATGGGTTTTTTCGGTAAAAGAAGAACATGATGGCAGCAAGAGGTACAAGGCAAGGCTGGTTGTGAAAGGTTTCCAACAGAAGAAGGTATTGACTATATTGAATTTTCTCTCCAGTTGTCAAGTTAACCACTATAGATTAGTGCTAAGTATTTTTGCTGCTGAAAACTTGCACCTAGAACAACTTGATGTAAAAACACTTTTCTCCATGGTGATCTGGAGGAGGACATTTATATGGTGCAACCAGAAGGTTTTCATGAACATCGTAAAGAAAACCTTGTTTGCAAATTGAACAAAAGCTTGTATGGTCTGAAACAAGCCCCCAGGCAGTGGTACAAGAAGTTTGATGGATTCATATGTAGCAATGGGTTCATTAGATGCAACATGGACCATTGTTGTTATTTTAAGAAGTTTGATAATTGCTATATCATACTGTTGTTGTACGTGGATGATATGCTCGTTGCAGGATCAAGTATGACAAAGATCAACAAGTTGAAGAAGCAATTGTCAAGGAATTTGCTATGAAGGACTTGGGAGCAGGAAAAACAAATTCTTAGAATGAGAATTGTGAGGGATAGAACATATGGTATTCTGAAGCTATCTCAAGAAGGCTACATTCAGAAAGTGTGGGCAGGTTTAACATGCAAGATGCAAAACCAGTAAACACTCCTCTAGCTAGTCACTTCAAGCTGTCTAAAGAGCAGTCACCAAAGACCGCTGAAGAGTGTGAGTCCATGAAGAAAATTCCTTATGCATCAGCTGTGGGAAGCCTGATGTATGCAATGGTTTGTACCAGACCGGATATAGCACATGCAGTGGGAGTTGTGTGCAGGTATATGGCAGATCCGGGTAAACAACACTGGGAGGCAGTAAAATGGATTTTGAGATACCTGAAAGGCACTTCAGGTAAATGTCTTTGTTTCAGGAAAAAGTGACGTCATTTTACAAGGTTTTGTTGATGCAAATCTTGGTGGTGATCTAGACACAAGAAGAAGCACCACTGGTTATGTGTACACCTTAGGTGGGACTGCAGTAGCTGGATTTCACAACTTCAAAAGGTTGTTGCTCTTTCGACCACAGAAGAGGTATGTTGCTGTCTCCGAAGCTAGCAAGGAGATGGTGTGGCTGAAGAATTTTCTGAAGGAGTTGGGCAAGAAACAAAACAACAGTGTGCTGTTTTGTGACAGTCAAGTGCAATTCATCTTGCCAAGAACCCTGTCTTCATGCAAGGACGAAGCACATACAGCTGAAGTATCACTTTATCCGTGGTTGATTGAAGATGGTACTCTTTTGCTTGAGAAGATACGAGGGACAGAAAATCCTGCAGACATGTTGACCAAGGTTGTCACAAGAGAGAAACTGAAGCTATGCCAAGCTTCAGTTGGTCTCCATGAATGATTGATGGAGGGATGCCACAGTCAGCTTTTCTTTTATACATTGAAGAGGATCAAGACTTTGAGATGCCTGCTATTGTTTGGAGTTCAGACTCCAAGTGGAGATTATTAGAGTGTGGAGCCTGAACTTGCTGATGTAGACAAGAAGGTTCGGGATGGAAGCTAAATTTGGCTTACAGAAGAGGTAGTCGAAGTTAACAGTCGACTTGAGCAGTCGAAGTCAGCATTCGACTGCAGCAGTCGAAGTCAGCAGTCGACTTCAGCATTCAACTTCAGCAGTGGGAGTCAGCAGTCGAATTTGGCATTTGACTTTAGCAGTCGGATTTCTCAAGGTAGTCGACTTTTCAACCCCAGGATAGGCGACTGGCGTGAATCTGAATGAGGGGCAGTTTTGTCCTTGTAAATCTCGATTATGGCGCCCTAACCTTCCAGTATATATAGTAGGGCGGTCTCTCCTTGTACTAGGTGGTTGGACGATTGTTCCTGACGTATAGTATTGGAACTGCTGCTGGGCCGTGGACGTAGGAAGGCTTTGCCTCCGAACCACGTAAAAATATGGTGTTCTTGTGTTCTTCTTCTCCCTTCTTCAATCTCTTCTTCCAAACTCTACGTGTGAGTAGTGTGAGAGAGGGCTGTCGATCGGGGGGTCGATTCCCCAACAATTGGTATCAGAGCACTGGTTCGCGGGAACAGTGGGAGCGATGGCATGGATGAAGGAAAGGTGAGGATCGAGAAGTTTGATGGCAAGGACTTCGGTTTCTGGAAGATGCAGATCGAAGACTACTTGTATCAAAGAAGTTGCACCAGCCGCTTCTTGGAACGATGCCAGATGGTATGAAGAAGAAGACTGGGATCTTCTGGATAGACAAGCTCTCGGAGTTATTCGTTTGACGTTGGCCAGAAACGTCGTGTTCAACATCGTGAACGAGAAGACCATAGCAGGTCTGATGAAGGCGTTATCAATATGTACGAGAAACCATCTGCTTCCAACAAGGTACATTTGATGCGTCGTTTGTTTAATCTCAAGATGGCCGAAGGTTCCTCGTCACAGATCATATAAATGAATTCAACGTGATTACAACCCAGTTGAGTTTTGTGGAAATAGATTTTGATGATGAGTTCAAGCATTGATTCTTCTGTCCTCCTTACCTGAAAGTTGGGGTGCAACTGTGACGGCTGTTAGCAGTTCTTCAGGTTCAAGTAAACTGAAACTTACATAGATTCGAGACTTGATTCTGAGCGAGGATATTCGGAGAAGAGAATCTGGTGAAGCTTCAAGTTCTGCCTTAAACCAGAAGGCAGGGGAAGAACAAATCAGCGTAGACAGAATCGGAATAGATCCAAGTCCAGAAAAGGTCAGTCCAAACCCCGTGGTGATGGTTGCTGGAATTGTGTAAGAAGGGTCACTTTAAGAAGGATTGTAGACTTCCAAAGAAAAAGGATCAGGGGCAGAAACAGGAAGAGGACTCTGCTAATGTCATGGCAGAGGAAGTCCAAGATGCTCTGATTTTGAGTGTCATAGTCCATCGAATCTTGGATTCTAGATTCTGGAACATCCTTTCACTCTACCTCATGTAGAGAAACCTTACAAAATTATGTTGCTGGTAATTTTGGGAAGGTTTATCTTGCGGATGATGAGCCCTTAGATATTGTGGGGAAGGGTGATGTTCAGTTGAAAACCAAACGGGATTGTGTGGAAGCTGAGGAATGTCAGACATGTTCCTGGCTTGAAGAGAAATCTGATCTCTATTGGTCAGCTTGATGATGAAGGATATGTAACTACCTTTGTTAATGGGCTGGAAGATAACCAAGGGTGCCATGGTTATAGCACGAGGCAGCAAGATGGGAACTCTTTATATGACTGCAAATGACAAAGACTTTGTGACAGTGGCAAATTCAGAAGAGGACTCAAGATCTGGCACTGTAGACTTGGGCACATGAGTGAGAAGGGAATGAAGATGATGGCTGCAAAAGGGAAGTTAGGTGATCTAAAGTCCATAGTATTGGACTGTGTGAAGATTGCATTCTGGGAAAGCAGAGAAAGGTCACCTTCTCTAAAGCTGGAAGAAGTTCTAAGCTAAAAAGTTAGAACTTTGCACACTGATGTGTGGGGACCAGCCCCTGTTCGATCCCTTGGAGGCTCACTCTATTATGTCACCTTTATTGATGACTCCACTCGGAAGGTATGGGTTTATTTTCTCAAAAATAAATCTGATGTGTTCTCTACTTTTGTGAGTGGAAGGCTGAAGTGGAAAATCAAACTGGTGCAAAGATCAAGTGTTTGAGGTCAGACAATGGAGGAGAATATAGCAGCAAGGAATTCAAAGATTTCTGTGCAGCACATGGTATTCGTATGGAGAAAACAATTCCAATACTCCACAACAGAATGGGGTTGCTGAACGCATGAACAAAACCCTGAATGAGAGAGCTAGGAGTATAGGCTACATGCTGGCCTACCGAAGACCTTCTGAGCAGATGCAATTAACACAGCAGCTTATCTGATTATAGAGGACCCAGTGTTCCTCTAAATGGTGAGCTACCAGAAGAGGCTTGGACCGGTAAGGAGGTAACTCTCTCACACTTGAGAGTATTTGGTTGTGTTTCATATGTGCATGTTGATTCCAATGACAGAGACAAGTTAGATCCTAAGTCAAGGAAATGTTTTTTCATTGGATATGGTTCTGATGATTTTGGATACCGCTTTTGGATGATGAAGGCAGGAAAATCATTAGACAAAGAAATGTTATATTCAATGAAAATTGCTTTATAAGCATAGATCTGATGTGGAATCTGAAGATGCAGGTCAAGAAGTCAGAAAAGTGCACAGGTTGAGCTGGAGGAAATTTCAGAAGAGGATGTGCTGAGAAGATCTCAAGGAGATCCTGAGAACAGTACAGTGCAACCAGAGGTTCAACTGAGAAGATCAAGCAGATTGCGCAAGCCAGTTGAATGGTTTTCTTCTGCAATGTACTACTTGTTGTTGACTAATGCAGATGAACCTGAGAGCTTTGATGAAGCTATGCAGGTGGAAGATTCAGTCAAGTGGGAGTTGACAATGAAAGATGAAATGAACTCCCTACATAAAAATGAACTTGGGTGCTGACTGAACTACCACCTGGCAAGAGGGCATTGCAAAATAAATGGGTTTTTTCGGTTAAAAGAAGACATGATGGCAGCAAGAGGTACAAGGCAAGGCTGGTTGTGAAAGGTTTCCAACAGAAGGAAGGTATTGACTATATTGAATTTTCTCTCCAGTTGTCAGTTAACCACTATTAGATTAGTGCTAAGTTATTTTGCTGCTGAAAACTTGCACCTAGAACAACTTGATGTAAAAACAGCTTTTCTCCATGGTGATCTGGAGGAGGACATTTATATTGTGCAACCAAAGGTTTTCATGAACATCGTAAAGAAAACCTTGTTTGCAAATTGAACAAAAGCTTGTATGGTCTGAAACAAGCCCCCAGGCAGTGTACAAGAATTTGATGGATTCATATGTAGCAATGGGTTCATTAGATGCAACATGGACCATTGTTGTTATTTTAAGAAGTTTGATAATTGCTATATCATACTGTTGTTGTACGTGGATGATATGCTCGTTGCAGGATCAAGTATGACAAAGATCAACAGTTGAAGAAGCAATGTCAAAGGAATTTGCTATGAAGGACTTGGGAGCAGGAAAAACAAATTCTTAGAATGAGAATTGTGAGGGATAGAACATATGGTATTCTAAGCTATCTCAGAAGGCTACATTCAGAAAGTGTTGGGCAGGTTTAACATGCAAGATGCAAAACCAGTAACACTCCTCTAGCTAGTCACTTCAAGCTGTCTAAAGAGCAGTCACCAAAGACCGCTGAAGAGTGTGAGTCCATGAAGAAAATTCCTTATGCATCAGCTGTGGGAAGCCTGATGTATGCAATGTTTTGTACCAGACCGGATATAGCACATGCAGTGGGAGTTGTGTGCAGTATATGGCAGATCCGGGTAAACAACACTGGGAGGCAGTAAAATGGATTTTGAGATACCTGAAAGGCACTTCAGGTAAATGTCTTTGTTTCAGGAAAAAGTGACGTCATTTTACAAGTTTTGTTGATGCAAATCTTGGTGGTGATCTAGACACAAGAAGAAGCACACTGGTTATGTGTACACCTTAGGTGGGACTGCAGTGAGCTGGATTTCACAACTTCAAAAGGTTGTTGCTCTTTCGACCACAGAAGAGTATGTTGCTGTCTCCGAAGCTAGCAAGGAGATGGTGTGGCTGAAGAATTTTCTGAAGGAGTTGGGCAAGAAACAAAACAACAGTGTGCTGTTTTGTGACATCAAAGCAATTCATCTTGCCAAGAACCCTGTCTTCCATGCAAGGACGAAGCACATACAGCTGAAGTATCACTTTATCCTGGGTTGATTGAAGATGGTACTCTTTTGCTTGAGAAGATACGAGGGACAGAAAATCCTGCAGACATGTTGACCAAGGTTGTCACAAGAGAGAAACTGAAGCTATGCAAGCTTCAGTTGGTCTCCATGAATGATTGATGGAGGGATGCCACAGTCAGCTTTTCTTTTACTACATTGAGAGGATAAGACTTTGAGATGCCTGCTATTGTTTGGAGTTCAGACTCCAAGTGGGAGATTATTAGAGTGTAGCCTGAACTTGCTGATGTAGACAAGAAGGTTCGGATGGAAGCTAAATTTGGCTTACAGAAGAGTAGTCGAAGTTAACAGTCGACTTGAGCAGTCGAAGTCAGCATTCGCTGCAGCGTCGAAGTCAGCAGTCGACTTCAGCATTCAACTTCAGCAGTGGGAGTCAGCAGTCGAATTGGCATTTGACTTTAGCAGTCGGATTTCTCAAGGTAGTCGACTTTTCAACCCCGGATAGGCGACTGGCGTGAATCTGAATGAGGGGCAGTTTTGTCCTTGTAAATCTCGATTATGGCGCCCTAACCTTCCAGTATCTAGTAGTAGGGCGGTCTCTCTCATGTACTAGGTGGTTGGACGATTGTTCCTGACGTATAGTATTGGAACTGCTGCTGTGGCCGGGGACGTAGGAAGGCTTTGCCTCCGAACCACGTAAAAATATGGTGTTCTTGTGTTTTCTTCTCCCTTTTTCAATCTCTTCTCCAAACTCTACGTGTGGAGTAGTGTGAGAGAGGGCTGCCGATCGGAGGGGTCGATTCCCAACACTTTTTTGCCCCCTTGTCTTGTGCTTCCTTGGGAAATTATTTTATCGGAGCTAGTTACAATGTACAACTAAATCTTCATTTGTATATGAATGGTAAGGACAAAGAAGGGCAAATATGTAGTCATTCTATTTTTTGAAGGTGAATATGTAATCATTCTATTATTTACAACCATATACAAAGCATAAAATCATCTCTAATCATTTTGCATTGCTCAAATCCATTAATTTGGTTTTTATTTTATATGATGAAGATGTAAAGATGTAGTGTACCTAGGTAGAAAAACTAAAGCATGTGGCCCTTGTTGCGCATAGACAGATTATCAAGTGTGGTACTCCCTGAACTCACACTCAGAACTTAAACTTAGTTTTGGTTACATGGTGAATAATTTGTTTCACATTCTATCAGTTTTGAGTTCAGGTTTGACAGAGACCAAGCTGAAATTAACTTGGGCATGAGTCATGACCTAATAGTCTGACAACCTTTCTGCCTGAGAGCAAAGCTGGCTACTTGACAAAATCACATAGCCTTGGGGAATAACCTGTCTATTCTGTTTCTACAAGTTTAGTGAAGTTAGACATCATTATAATTTATATCTGAAATTGTTTATCTGTGGTGGCTCTGATCACTTACTCCGAGGCATATTTTGCTTTTTCATTGTCCTATCTCATCATTTCTGTCTCTTATGGTATGGACATTGTGTCTATCTGTCACTGTTTTTGTTCTTGTTATGTTCCATATGCAGCCCACTAGACTTCAAGATTTGTCTGTTGTTGTAATGCAAGAGCTAAGGAGACTGGCAAGCCAAGTTTCTGAAGAAGAAGTTATATGTGCCCGTAATAAGGTAAGCACAAAGCTTCAATGACTTCAGAACATTTCTGGAGGAATGTGATTGTTGCAAGTGGTGGTGAATTGGTATATATTCAGAGATTTGAGATTCTTTTTATTGTGTACCCATATGCGACAATAAATTTTCCTGTGTTTTGCATTCAGAGCAGTACATTCCAATCATTGCTCATTGTTTGACTTTTAAGAGCCATATAATGGGTGAAAGAACACAACTGTATCTGGCATCATGCCATGTTACAGTACAGATGCGGTTGTCTCATATCTGCTGGAGCTTTAATTGATTGACTACCATTTCTTTTATTTCTAATTGACCTCGTTTCAACAGGAGGTCAAATTTGAATTGCCATTCCACCTTTTTATCCTTTAATGTGAGGTCCACAATGTAACCCTTGCATAAACAAGACTACTCAAAGGGATATTTCATCTTATGCTATTCTTTTTCCAAAAGCAGCCCCATGTTCAATTGCAATTTGGAACTGATTGTGATGACTGCTGAACCTTTTATTATGTGATTCCACCGACTCACTTCTTTAGAGTAATCAATGACTTAGGGTCATAGACATCCCTTTCTTATCGTTTTCCCTTATGTATTCTTTTGCTGGGTGTAATCTTGAACCTTTTTACCTCTTCTTTTAGCCCTCTTGTTATCTTGGTGATTCTTTGCACAGTTCTAGATGATTTTTCTTGAACTTCTAGCTGTTGTGCAGTCCAAACTTTATCCTCTGACCAAGCCGGCAAGCCCATTGTGATCACAAATTTGGCTGCTTGAATTGTCAATCTCTTTACAATGATAATATGCAGTTACAAGCTTCATAGTGCTTGTTGTCTTGCATCTCAATTGAACAACATTCCTTGCTGTATATACAAACAATTGATTTGTGAGAATAGATCTTTGCGGAATATGGATCCATTGTGTTTTCTGGAGTGACAGCCAATGATATACAATTTGCACTCAACCACATCGAGATAGCCCCTCCGAGAGAGGATGAAAGTTGTTCAATGACATGAAGAGAGGCACACAAAGAGGTATTCATGGAAAAAAAAGTGAATATGCATACATTAGGATACAAATACATGTCCACCCTCAATCTTGCATATCTACTGTGTACCCCTGTATTCTTGATATTGTCATCTATACCACCATAATACATCATGTCTGATCATAATATACCCCTGCCATTATCTGCCATTTGTTTAGCTTAATTTTGGATAGATTAAGTCTAAGAAGGACTATCTATCCTTTTTAATCTTCTCATATTATTAAATAACATAGTTGTCAAGGCGGGCGCCTGGGCGCCGCCTGAGTGCAAAGGCGCTCTCGTTACTGCTTAAAACGAGCCCGCCTTTTAAAAGGGCAAAAAAGCACCCCAAGACACCGCTAAGACGGCTAAGGTGTTTGCCTAGGACCGCTTGAACGCTTAGACCCATTAAGGGTCTGAGACCTGCCCGATCTGCACTCGAATCCCGTTTTAAAGCCCTTTGCCCCGATCGGCCCCAATTGCGATTCCTTTCTTTGAAGCTCCAGCTAGGGTCAATACCCCTTCGCCCCATGCTCCTACTATGACTCCGGTGACATCTACCTCCGGCTGCCACCGACGACGCCTCTAGCTGTCAGCGCCACCGCCGCAAAGCTTCTTTTTGAGGTACCAGCTCTCTCTCTTTATCGGTCTGCACTCCAGAAGCCCCCTCCCCTCTCTCAGATGTCCCCTCCTCCCCCCCCACCTGCCCTTCCCCGACCCCAGAAAGCCTGCAGTGAGGTCCACTTCCCACTAACACCCCCCACCCCCCAACCAAATCCCCGACCTCCAACCCCCAAGCCGGGTTCTCCCCCCTTCTCCCCCTGCCCTTCCACCTGTGTCACTGTGCAGTGTGCACATAGTGCAACAACAACTCCCAGCCTCCCCATCATCCCCATCCCCCAACCGGTGCGGTGTTGAACCCGGAAAATATCGGGGTTTGGACAAGCCCCGGGCCACAAATACGCCCGGAAAACGGCAAAGGACCCGGGAATAAACCATGGCCTCCCCGCTCGAACACCTGAGACAAACGGGTTCGAGTCTTCACGTCAACCCGGAGCTATCCGGAGGCGTGATGTTCTAAAGGTCCGTCGACGGCAAAAAGTACGTACCTTGGACAGTCGAAACTCGATGTCCGGACCGGTGTTCGAGGTTGCGTACAACTCCGATGAGTCCGAAAAAGCCAAATGCACGTGTCCTCCAAAAACGGAGTCAAACGCACGTGGAACAGACGAAAATGCACGTTGGATGCACGCTGAATGCACGGCGGCGCGCGTGCGTATGAGCCCTGCGCGTGCCAAAGACAGACCAACGCAAAATCCCAGAGCTCTGCTGTGAAGAGGCAGTGAGAAAATGCTCCAAAGGATGGGAGGCCCACCCTTTTTATAGGCGGGCCAGGGAGGTGAGGTGGCCAGGAGGGGCCACCCGCGCCGGACCAGCGCGGGGGGGACCCCTGCTAGACCAGTGCGGGGGCCAACCCCCGCCGGACCTCATGAGGTCACCATCGGTTAGGGGACCTCATTGAGGTCACCATCGGTTAGGCCCAACCGATGGTGACATAACATTATGTCACCATCGGTTGGGCTTTCTCCCCCAACACAAGGTAAAGGGGGCCTTCCCCCTATAAAGGCCCCCTACCCCCGATAAAAAGAAAGAGGAGAGGAGGCCGATTCCCATCCCCTGTTCATCCTCAAAAAATTCCCGGCGGAGCCCTGGCGAATTGATTTCCCGAGTCTCCCCTTTTGTTCCAAATTTCTATAAAATTGCCAAGCATCTCCCTTCCATTCCATCATCCTTTCTTGGGCCTCTACTTGGTGTGTCGTGAAGGTATACACCCCTTTTTAGCCCAATAGCAAGGCAAGGGGAGGAGAGTTGGCTCCAATCGTCATCGACATTCCATCTATCCCCCCCATCCCCCCACATCGAGCAAGTCTCTGTGGGGGAGATATTCTTCAGGGTTTAAATATCGTCCATATCGAGCAAGTCTCTATGGATATGTGATATTTAAATACCCTTGTTCTCGTGCTCTAAATGCCTCCATATCGAGCAAGTCTCTATGGGTACGTGCATTTAGATGCATATGTTCTCCCCGCCCGTCGAGCAAGTCTCCGGGATGGTGGATATTGTGCTTATATGTATATGTTTTCTTGAGGAAACTCTGCTTAAGCGAAGGTTCTGCCCAAGAACATATTCGTATATTCACAAATTTGTATTCTTATGTATGTGTTTCTTAGAGGAGACTCTGCCGAAAGCGGAGGTTCTGCCCGAGAACATATACATAGAATCGTAAATTTGTAACTATACTTATATGCTTCTTGTGGAGGACTCTGTCTAGGCAAGAATCTCTTTTGGAAATGTATCCATGTAATCATAATTAGTGTTTATATGTATATGTTTCTTAGAGGAAACTCTGCCCAAGCGGAGGTTCTGCCTAAGAGCATATCCGTACATTCACAAATCTGTGTTCTTATGTATATATTTCTTAAGAGGAAACTCTGCCCAAGCGGAGGTTCTGCCTAAGAGCATATCCGTACATTCACAAATCTGTGTTCTTATGTATTATTTCTTAAGAGGAAACTCTACCCAAGCGGAGACTCTGTTTAAGGATATATTCATAGGATTACAAATTTGTGCTTATACGTGTATGTTTCTTAGGGAGGATTCTGTCCAAGCCAGAGCTCCTTCTAAATTCATATCCGTATAATCACAACCTCGTGTTTATACGTGTGTGTTTCTTAGAAGAAGCTCTGCCCAAAAGGAGATTCTGCCTAGGAACGCATTCATATACTCACAAATTTGCATCCATATGCATATACTTCTCAAAAGGGACCCTGCGAGCAGGGGCACACCCCTTTTTCCGGGTACTCTGCTTAAACAGAGATGCCGCTTGAGAATATATTCATAAAGCGCAAATTTGTGCTTATGCGAATATATGCTCCTTAAGAAGAAACTCCCTTCAAGCAGAGGTTCTCCCAAAGCATGTTCATATAATCACTGGTTTACGTATCCCCATGAGGACATTTCGAATAAGCAGAAACTCTGCCAAGATACATGCTCAAGAACATTCTATTAGATATAAATACATCTCTAAAAAAAAATAAAGGGAGAGAAGGACAAAGACTATGCTCAAGCAATAATTCAAGCAGGAACATATACAAAAGAGGACTGTGCCCATGCAAACACTTTCTTGGGAAGAAATCCCATTATGACTGAAATCTTCATGGAAATACATCCATATGACCTTCAAAACCACTTTCATACAAGCAGAACTGAGAAGAAAGGAAATTCCGCCTCGACAAAGACGTTCTGCCCCAGGAAATAAAATGAAGCACCATGAAATTCTCACATTTGACATGGGAATCCTTCTAATATGGAAGCGTTGCTCCTATTTTTTTTTTTAACATGTTCCAAGACTAGAACAAATGGCTCATACATCTTATAAAGGCAAGCTCCCCAAAGAGCGTAACCAGCTAGCAAAGGAGGTCAATGTTATCGACTTCTCACCTGGCAGTGAAGCAAAGGGGGCAATAATCTCTTCTGCCCCAAAGAAGAAATCAGAACCCAAAGCACCAGTACCACATTTGCAGAGCGCATGAAGGCTCCTTATTCTTTTAAGGAGCACACTAAGAGCTCTTTGATCTCTGCCTCGATAATCAACTAATATCATTGCCAGAACCAAAGAAGCCGCAGATGTCTGCAAAATCAATCAACCTAATTATTGCCCGTATCACCGTATGGTGGGGCATCCAATTGAAGATTGCCACGTCTTCAAAAATGAGGTCTAGAAGATTATTCAAGATGGCCTCATATCTATGCAAAATGCTCTGATTGATCCTCCTCAACCTCATGCTTGGGATCGACCGGAACAGTCTGTCAATGTCATATATATGATAGAACTTGCAACAAACTCAAATCATCCTGAGGACGGTCCTTCATGTGATCCTCCTCAAGATAATTCAGGAGCTCATTCTCCACCAAGATCAAGGCATGATCCACACAGAATAATGAGGAGTCCCAAGGCAAATCCGACGACTCCAACAAGTCCAGTAAGAATTGCGCCAAATCATGCAAAGTGTGGAGAGGCATCAGGATACTCCCACTCAAAGACCCTGTGCTCTGCAAATAATCCCTACTCCTACACGAGTATATCCAGAGCTGCCTCCCATGTCGCCATATGCAGACTCAATGGGTGGCTATCTGAAGATCCCTCAACTCCCATTGAGCCGGTAGGTTTATTCTTTCCCTCGACATCAAATTTTATCACTCTTCTGGTTATGTCTGCAATCCGGATGGTTGGTTATTTCGCTCCAGCAGAAGTATTATCCAACTATTGCCCATATCATCAAATGATGGGCCACTGCATCGAAGACTGCATAAGATTTAAAGATGATGTTGGAAACCTGATTGCACAAGGGATAATTGATCTGGGTGATTATCGGGTCAACCCTCCACAACCTCATATTCAACAATCACCGGACGAACCAGTCAGCCATGGATTTCATTCGGTGAATGTCATCAATGCATCATCATCATCCGGTCTTCCTGAGCCGAAGGAACCTCCAAATCCATATTTGTCCAGGCAATGGTATACAAATGCTCGTCCTCTACAACAACGCTCATTTGCCAAAGAAAATACTAAGCTTATATTTGATAATCTCAGAAGACAAGGGCTGGTTCAGGTGTTTCAACCAGTACCCTACATCTTCAAAGATGACAAGGAGATGCATGAATATTGTGAATATCATTCTAGGGTCATGCACCCCACCAAAGATTGCTCAGAACTCCATGACCTGATTGAAACATATATTCTGGAAGGGATAACTGACCAATATGGGAATTCCTTGGAATCTACAAGCTCTGGGGAGGCATCTCAGCGAGTATATGATCCAAGCCCAGAATTTCAAGTACAATATCAAGACATATGTGAATTTCATTATCAGCTGGGCTATGGACAAAGTAAACGCGAAAGGGAGAAGCGTAAAGCTGCCATTTTGTAATACAGAAATCAAATACCAGAAGAAACTGCGGCGAAGCCAATCTCGCAGCAAACAGAGGAGTTCGTGGATGCTTACTGCCAACTCCCATATGAAATTGTTGAAAGAGCAATCAATTTAACATTTGAAGCACAAGCCTCACAGAGTGAGTGGTCATTGTGGGCCCTCGAAAATCAACCAGTTCCAAAAAATTCAATAAATCAACAACAAGAGTGGCTCTAACAGAGGAGCATCTCCAAGCCATCTCTAGAACAGCCAGCTGAAATTCTGCAAATAGAAAGCAGAAAAAGAAACAAAAGAAGAAATGAATAAAGAAGAATAAAAAAGCAAATAGAGTATGCTGCTGCAGAGGTCCCTCAAGAGCTGACTCCTGTCCAGAGGCTCCAAAAGCTGATCGATGAGCTCGAAGAGTATATATCTCCCAGGCCTTCTGATAAACCTACACTGGATCAATATATCCCATGGGAAGAGAGAGCGGAAAACCCGGCTCTGGAAATGGCTCCGACAAGTCCAGCAAGAAGCTCTAAAAGGAGAGAAGTCTCCTCTTCCATCACAACTGGGATTCTTCAATAAAGGTAAAGAGAAACCATCGAAGAGTTGGACTCCATGTTCAACTCCTTCACCTGCAATATGGTATCCATACCTCCACCAAAGGAGCTACAGGTCTCCCCAAGTGATATCACCATACAACCTGAAGATAAACCAACAATGCTGACATATCAGCGTCGGCCGGCAAATAATTCAAATCGCCATCGCAAGAAAGGGCATGATAAAGAGCAAAAAGCTGCATCTACTACTCTCAAGAAGCCTGACATCACAAAGTTAAGCAAAGTCATACTCTTTCATGGCGAGGAATCAATGCCTCTACCCGAAGCTGAAATACGGGCAGATTCCGATGTCTTTGACCCCTCAGATGAAGAAGAAGAACTGCCCAACATACCTTCTCATATAAAAGAGAAGAGCCAAAGTCCCTATGCCTCATCAAATGAGCCGGACAACGCTCCTCCCTTTCCAAATGAAAGGCTATTATTCCTTTTTCTCAAAAGAAATCTGTCAAGCCAAAGGAGCCATCTGAGTCCTTACTTGGGGGATCTCCCTCATTGGACCAGACACGCACCGAGGCTGATGACAAAATTCTTCAGCAACTCAGGTCACTCCCCGTCACATCACTGTCTGGGAGGCAATTGCTTGGAGCAAAGACTTGAGAGAAACTCTCGTCAAAATACTCCAAAACCAAACTTATGAAGCTCATATGGCTAATTTCCAAGCTCATGCATATGAAGCATTGGCAGCAAATGTCACCTTCACAGATGAAGATATGCTGCTATCCTCTCCACGCCACAATCGTCCTTTACATATGAAGGGACAGGTTAACAGCAACAAATTAAATCAGATTCTGGTCGATCCAGGGGCATCTATCAATCTAATGCCCTACAAAACCTTTGAATCTTTACATCTCATGCCTTATATGCAACAAGTAAAAGATATACGGATCACTGGTTTCAATCAAAATTCTGAAGAAGCCCTCGGAAGAGTCACCGTCGATCTAGTTCTCGGAGACTTCGCCACCAAGGTAACCTTCTATATTATTGATGCTGATACAACATATAGAATATTGCTCGGGAGACCCTGGCTACATGAAAATTGGGTCGTCCCATCGACACTACATCAATGCATCAAATATGCCAAAGAAGGAAAGCATATACAGTCTTTGCTGATCAAGCCCTGTTTCGGGAAGATGAATGCAATCTGACTGATGCCCTCTTATATCTCGGAGGACCAGTTCTTCAACCCTCTGCCCGATCCAAAGGGAAGGGTAAGCAAACTGGATCCTCAGATGAAGATAGTGAGACCGACGAGCTTTTTGTAATAAACAAAGACCTTGCCAACCTCCACACAAATAAGTCCCGAAGCAAATCAACCCGTCCAGAAAGGCGAAGCATCAATTATGAGGCTGATCATGTAAGTCAAGCTATCAACGGGAGCATTCCTCTGCCTCCTAACTGCATGCAAATCCACTCCCCGAAGCAAGACCAAAGTGTACGGTGATTGAAAACCTTCGTCGTCACCTATCAAAGAAAAGAAGAAAAGAAGAATGCCAGAAAGGCAACAAAGCCAATTCTCTTCTATAAAGGGGAGCCAGTACCTCAAGCATCCCCAGATGATGGTTTTGATTGAGAAAATAAAACCCAAAATCATCTTGAGCCGATAGAAGAATGGCGGATATGCCAGAAAACATCAAGGAAATGTGCAAGAAGCAAAACATCCCCCGGGTGCAAAATGCCTCTCGGCGGGATTTCTTCAAACAACTATGGGAACCTTCACAAGTGCGAGGGCAACCTCCATTGCCCAGAAAAGATACAAGAGGGCTAGGTTATGATGCCAAGGTCTTCTTCACAGCCAATGTCATTGGGCTACTGTTAGATACTTGCAACACAGAAAGTAGCCAAGGACCTTCTAGCTCCAACTCTCAAGAAAACCTTTTCTCTCCCACCAAGGGATCATCAAACGAAGAATCGCCAGAGGGACCTGACGAGCAATCTTCGCCAGCAAATCTCAGAGATATAAATTCATATGAAGTCTATGTCACCAATTCTGACGACGATGAAGATTTCGTGGGTCTACACCAGCTCCTCAAGAAATTGAAGATGGCGGACAAGCCACTATTGATGAATTGATTGAGCTCAATCTTGGGATCAAGAAAGTCCCCGGCCAATCTTCATCAGTGCCCTTCTTGATGAACAAGAAAGGGAATCTTATAAAATCTTCCTCCTGGAATTCCAAGATTGCTTTGCTTGGAATTACAAAGAAATGCCCGGGCTGGAGCCATCAGTCGTCGAGCATGAATTATCCATACTTCATACAGCCAAACCTGTCAAACAAGCTCAAAGGCACATGCGACATGAGCTGGAGTTAAAAGTAAATGCTGAAGTCGACAAACTCTCTGAAGTAGACTTCATCGAGCCATGCATATATCCAATTTGGCTCGCCAATATTGTTCCAGTGAAAAAGAAGAATGGCCAAGTCCGGATCTGCATCGATTATAGGGACTTGAATAAAGCATGTCCCAAAGATGATTTCCCAGTTCCAATCACAGAAACTATGGTGGATATGACCACCGGCCATGAAGCTTTATCCTTCATGGACGGGTCTTCAGGCTACAATCAAATCCGGATGGCAATCAAAGATAAAGATCATACTGCTTTCAGATCGCCCAAAGGTATCTTCAATTACAAAGGATGCCCTTTGGCTTGAAGAATGCAGGAGCCACATATCAAAGCGATGACCAAGATATTCAATGAAATGATTCATGGTATAGTCGAATGCTATGTGGATGACTTAGTCGTCAAAACCAGAAAACGGGAAGACCATCTGTATGATCTTCGCCGTGTTTTTGAAAGACTTCGTCAATTCAAATTGAAAATGAACCCCATGAAATGTGCATTTGGGGTTTCAAGCGGCAAGTTCTTGGGCTTCGTCGTCAAATATCGGGGAATAGAAATAGACCCCAATAGAATCAAGGCGATCCAACAACTGCCATCTCCTCAAATCTGACCGAGCTGAGGTCATTCCAAGGAAATTAGCCTATATCAGGCGGTTCATCTCCAATCTCTCAGGAAGGTCCATGCCCTTCGGCAAACTGATGAAGAAAGATGCTCCTTTCATATGGGATAAAGAATGCCAAGCTGCCTTCAAGCAATAAAAAGAATATCTCCTTACTCCACTAGTCTTGGGAGCCCCAATCGGTGAAAGCCTCTTATACTCTATATTGCCGCTATGGATGCCTCTTTGGGAGCTCTATTAGCACAAATAATGAAGAAGGCGAGGAGCAACCTCTATATTATCTCAGCAGAAAGCTGATCGGTCCAGAACTCCGATATGCTCCACTGGAAAAAGTCTGCCTAGCACTGGTATTTGCTGCCAAGAAATTAAGGCATTATTTGCTGGCTCATGAAGTTAAACTCATCTCCAAGTATGATCCACTCAAATATCTATTGAGGCAACCCGTATTGTCAGAAAAACTCGGGAAATGGGCTTTGCTCCTCATGGAATTTGATATCACTTACGTCCCACAAAGGGCAATCAAAGGGCAAGGTTTGGCTGAATTCTTGGCTGCACATCCAGTGCCAGAAAATTCTCCCTTGTCCATAGATCTTCCAGAAGACGAAACTCTCTCTTCTGCAAATGAAAGAAGTAATCAAGTCTAAGAAATCCAAATTCCAAGAGGTCATCACAATTGAATTGCCCTCTTGGGAATTATATTTCGATGGAGCTTCTCGAACTCTCCACTATACAGATGGTTCTGTCAGCCTCTCTACTGGAGCAGGTATTGTCCCGGTCACTCCTCAAGGAGGAATATTATATAATTCTTATGCTCTCATGAAGCCACTCACAAATAATGAAGCTGAATATGAAGCTCTAATCATTGGATTTCGCCTAGCTCTCGAAATGGGAGTTATATGGTGACTTACAGCTGGTCATCCGACAAATGTTGGCCCAATATGAAGTCCGTAAACAACAACTACTTCCATATTATGCTATAGTCATGAAGCTCAAACAGAAATTCGACTTCTTTGACATATCTCATGTACCAAAAAATGAAAATTCTCAGGCAGATGCTCTCGCCAAATTAGCCTCGGCCATAAAATTGCCACCCGAAGGAGAATTTGACATAATTGTCCGCCACAGAAGACTCATGCCGAGTGTTCTCGACACTGAGTCTAATATTACAATTGAGGAAGTATATATTGCAGAACAAGATATAGCAAATAAATCTGAAGATTGGCGTGAACTGATTATCAAAATTAAGAAAGGCTGGCTACCTCTTAATCGAGCTCAGAAAATTCAGCTTTTACGCAGAGCTGCGTCATATCAATTGATAGGAGATCAACTATACAGATTGGTCCATGAAAGAAAGGGACCGGTCCTCCTTAGATGTTTATCTTCCAAAGAAGCCAAAATCATCATGAAAGAAATCCACTCTGGACTGTGTGGTGCACATCAGGCAGGAGAAAAGATGAAAATCAATATCAAATTAAAAGGCTTCTACTGGCCTACCATGTACGCGGACTGCATCCAATACGCCCGCACATGCTATCAATGCCAAACTTTCGACCCTGTGCCGAGAAAATCACCAAATATGTTACATCCTACAGCACCAACATGGCCCTTCGCAGAATGGGGAATGGATGTTGTGGGACCATTCCCACCCTCATCTCAAGGTCACAAATTTATATTGGCTGCTACAGACTATTTCTCTCGATGGGCTGAAGCTATTCCGTTAAGGGAAGTAACAGGAGAAGCCGTCGCCAAATTGTCAAGCAAAACATAATACAGGTTTGGTACCCCTCACAGGATCATATCTGACAATGGGTCACAATTCATAAACAAAACAATATATGCCTTGGCAGCCAAATTTCATATTGATTGGAGAACATCTTCAGTATACAATCCACAAGCTAATGGGTTGGCAGAAGCCTTCAACAAAACCCTCTGCAAGCTGCTCGCCAAATAGTCGGCGGTCGAAAGCGGGAATGGGGAGAAAAAGTTCATGAAGCTTTATGGGCTTACCAAACAGTATACAAAACCCCTACTGGATGTTCGCCTTTCTTCTTGGTATATGGAGCTGAGGCAATGATACCCGTAGAAATTGAAATGGCATCCTATCAGGTAGCAATTCAAAATGAATTTCAAAGTCAAGATCAAAGTCAAATAGAAAGAAGACTTGAGGAGCTCTCCAATTTGGAAGGAAGGCGACTCGAAGCATATAAATCCCTCCAAGCATATCAAGCTAGAATGGCTCGTGAATTTGACAAATTGGCGAGACCAAGGGCATTCAAGCAAGGAGACCTCGTCATGGTCAAATACAGAGAAGCAATGGCAGAAAAGTCATGTGGCAAATTGCAGCCCACCTGGCTTGGCCCATACATCGTCGCCTTGGCATATGAAGGAGGTGCATACCGGTTAATTGACCACAAAGGTACTGTACCCTTCCCCCCACTCAACGGGAAACACCTGAAGTTGTACCATGAGTCAGAACATGAATTTCCTGGCCAATCATCAAAACCAAAACCCAATCACCCAGATAGACGGGAGGCCGAAAAGAAATGAAAGATATCTCCTTTGAGGATCCAGGTGGGAATAAAAGTTGGCCAAAGATGAGAGCAAGGGAATCAAATTCCCACCTATCCGTCATACAATCCAAATCCATAAATCCCTTCATCCCTGCCAAAGCATAAAGCCAAGGGCACTCTATGTACAAATCTAAATAGCGAAAGAATAAGTGAAAGTCGGGGGGATTGTTTTGCATCTCCCGCCAAATGAGGTTCCAAACCGCAATAATAGGCTATACCAAATTCAAATTTCAGTCACAGCCATCAAGGCAGGTCATACCAAATCCAATTCAAAACCATAACCAGAAAGCCATCAAGGCAGGCCATACTCAATTCAAAACCATAGCCAGCAAACCGCAAAGGTAGGCTATATTAAATCCGAATTCCAACCATAGCCAGAAAGCCATCAAGGCAGGCCATACTCAAATCCATTTCAAATCCATAGCCAGCGAACCACAATGGTAGGCTACATCAAATTCACATCCCAACCATAGCCAGAAAGCCATCAAGGCAGGCCATACTCAATTCAAAACCATAGCCAGCAAACCACAAAGGTAGGCTATATCAAATCCGAATTCCAACCATAGCCAGAAAGCCATCAAGGCAGGCCATACTCAAATCCATTTCAAATCTATAGCCAGCGAACCACAATGGTAGGCTACATCAAATTCACATCCCAACCTTAGCCAGAAAGCCATCAAGGCAAGCCATATCCAAATATAATCCCAAATCCATAGCCAGCAAGCCATCAAGGCAGGTCATATCCAAATTTAATCCAAAACCATATTCAACAAACTACAGTACCAAGATATATCAAATCCCGAATACCAAACATAGCCACAAACCACCAAGGTAGGCTAAATTAAATAAAAAATCATCGTCAAAACCAAAACCAAAGCCAAAATCAAATCCAGAACCAAATCAACCCAAATTCTATATCCAAATCCAAACACAAATTTAAAATCCCATGTTCCAACCGGAATACCACAAAGGTAGGCTAGCATATCCAATCCAAATCCAAAACCAAACCCAAATTCCAATCATAGCCGGCAAATCCACTCAGGAACCACTGAATGTCTCAAATATTGAGTCTCAAAAAAAAAGAGAGAAAGGAAAAAGAGGGTTAAAAAATAGAGATACCCCGATGGACTTAACAATACAATTCATTGCGTTCTTAAGGGTAAAAAGATCACAAATCCGGCTGAGGTGAAAACCCGAAAGGGCGCTTCAGGCAAAATGGATAACCCCTCAACGTGAAAACCCGAAAGGGCAAGTTGGAAAAAGCTAAAGGGGTCTAGTTTTGGTGAAAATCCGAAAGGGCGCTGAGACTGGTAATGTGGAAAAAAATGATGAAAGGGGGGACTTCTCTGTCCTTCATTTTATATTTACAGGATTACAATTCACTCTGTCACAAATAGATAGAGCATGATAGTTACTGTATACAAATCAGATAAGACCAGAATGGAAAGACCAATACACAATCACTACAGCCCAAAACAAGCCAGGAAGGTTTCTTCCTTTTCAGCCGTTCGACTTCCTTGGTCTTGGAAGATGCAGAGCGGCAATACCCACCATCGTCAAAAGCCAAAAGTGGTGTATTATCTGACACAAAAAATATACATCAGCAATCAACAATAAGAGATAACTAACCCGGAAAGAAGCTGACAAGATCCAGAGGAAAATGAGTGGATGAAATCCGCTATAGCTCACCGGGGTGGATGGCTTGGGATTATAGTCGCCTGCTCAAAAGTTCCATTGCCATCTGCAGTATCTCCAACTTGAAATGCAGAATACGCCTGTGATTCCAAAAATGGACTCCTCAGGCCCTCCCAAGGGAGGAAGGGTGAACTAGTTGCGAAGATGCAATATGGATCCATCAGTCCCAAGGAGAAAAGCTGTTCGCAGAAGAGCTGGCCACCTGAATACAAGAAAGAAAAGTTAACTTGAGAAACATGAAAGAAAACATGGCCATCAAAGATTGTATATGAGCTCAGTAAAGAAAGTCACCTGCAGAAGTTGATTCCATGGCAGAATATTCCTCGACAGGCTTTGGGATATAAACCTCGACAGGAGTAAAAGAATACTGTTCCATCGAGGCTCCCAACTCGGCAAATGCAGAGGCACTATCGCCGCATCCCGTCGCCGCTGTTTCAAAAAGCGAACAGTTGGATGACGACCCATTATCATTGACCTCTGGTGCAAAATCAGCAACTGCCCACGAGGAACTCCCACACTCTCCTCTATGAAGAAGAGAGGAACCTCCAGGCAGGAAAGCATGGTTGCCCGAAACAATCAGATTGGCATTTCCATCATTCGTCTCGTCATCTGAGGCAAATAAGTCAGAAGGAGGTGAAGAGACGTGATTTAAGTGTGCCTCCCAAGAGGTATTGTCCCCATGCTTGGGGTTTTGTCCTTTAAAAGGGCCCTCTTTGGAGAAGAGGTGAGGCTCTTGCTGATAAGCACACACTTGTTCTCACTATCTTTCAATGTGGGACTAAAGAATACCTCTACACAGCCCCCCAGTGAGGATAAGGTGTGCGGGTCTCATGAAGATGAGACGCTCGGTAGGCGCATGGCCTCTTGTTCGTTCCACAGACGGCGCCAATGAAGAGACGTGATTTAAGTGTGCCTCCCAAGAGGTATTGTCCCCATGCTTGGGTTTTGTCCTTTAAAAGGGCCCTCTTTGGAGAAGAGGTGAGGCTCTTGCTGATAAGCACACACTTGTTCTCACTATCTTTCAATGTGGGACTAAAGAATACCTCTACACAGCCCCCCAGTGAGGATAAGGGTGTGCGGGTCTCATGAAGATGAGACGCTCGGGTAGGCGCATGGCCTCTTGTTCGTTCCCACAGACGGCGCCAATGAAGAGACGTGATTTAAGTGTGCCTCCCAAGAGGTATTGTCCCCATGCTTGGGGTTTTGTCCTTTAAAAGGGCCCTCTTTGGAGAAGAGGTGAGGCTCTTGCTGATAAGCACACACTTGTTCTCACTATCTTTCAATGGGGGACTAAAGAATACCTCTACAGGAGGGAAGAAGGGATAAGTGATGAGTAAATTATGAATGATAAAAAATGAGAGAAGAAAAGAAAAAAGGAGGGGCTCACCACTGGATGAAGAATAATCCACGGCCTTGCCTTTACTGGCCCTCATGTCTCGGGAGGAAGAGGGGACATCCGAATGGGCCACATGGCCCCTGTCTTCATCAATTCTCAGAACAGGGACAGTTGAAAACCCGAGACGAATGTGAGTAAAGAAAGGAATTAAAAGAAAAGAAAGAAGAGAGAAAGATCAATCCATCAATACCTCTTGCCTGGGAGGGAGGTGTCGACACTAGCTGAATGGGATCAGCTTTGCAAATGTCGCCCACCTTCCCCATGATAGTCCAAATATCATGGAGTGTCGAAGCATTCTCAAGCAAAGGTATATACTTCAGAGGCCCAGCATGGCCAATAACAGTGATGAGATGTCTCTCCCAGCATGCCCAAGCTTGGTTTCCGATACACTCCGGAGGTAGCCTCATTGATAAGGGCGCATCAGGAGGATAACCACAATCGGATAAGAGATGGCTCCACTAGTAATAATCTAAGAGGTTGTCGTTGCTATTTGGAGCCTTTGTCGAAAAAAGTTGCACGGGCTCCAGGCGCAGCATCTCACCTCGATAATAGTGCCTTTCAACGGCTGGAGGAATGCCCTTCGTCACTTTGTTATAATAACTGATATATGAGCTTACTAAGCTCTTAAAATGAGCATCAAGGAATTTCTTGTCGATATAAATCGGCGGCAAGTTGTGCTTCTCAAGACGAGATTCTTCGCTTCCCTCAGCGTATGATGAGGCGTCTGAAAAATGTTGCTTTGATCTAACCACCACCAAGCGTAGAAGACGTCTATACGTCAATAGCTTCAAGGGCTGGAAGGGCACATGTGGAGCCGACCTCTTCTCGGCAGAAGTAATTCCACCAAGCCACCACATTCAAATGAAGACGACGACTTCGGTTAAGACCGGCAAACACGGGAACTCTGTATTCGGTGGAGTCAATTGATCATAGCCGAAATCCTCCTGCAAACCGTGAGGGATAATAGGGCTCTAATATAAGCGCTTGTCCCCCACGATACACCAGCATGCCTGGACGAATGCAGCGCAGCCAATCTTGATACAAAATGGGTCAGAGCCCCACCGTGAGGTATATGATATGTCATTCCTCCCGAGTTCTGGATACTATATGGCCTGGAACCTCGAGATATATTGCCAAATGGAAGAAGTCCTTGCTCCCCATTCGGAAGGAAAGATAATTCGGAGCGAGCATCGACAAGTTGCTTCAGCGCATTGCCAGAAGGCCGGTTCCTGAATAAGAGAATTAATGGAGCCATAGGTCGAGGCAGATCAACAACCTGACATAGGCTGGGCAGCAAAAGACCCACCCAGGCACTTAGATAATGAGTTGGAAGCTGTATTTTCTTCTCTTGAGGAGAAGGATGTAAACTCAGGGCCCCCAACCTATGTAATATATTTGCCAGGGACAGGAGTAATAGCAAGCTGATGCCCCTCTGCAAGAAGGCAAGCAGGGTATATCAACCTTGGCCTGATCCCCTCCTCTTCACCATGGGGAATTACGAAACTCGATAGCCAATACACTAGATACGCAGCAAGATATGTGCAGTCTGGTAAATGCCATGGGTTCCATCCTTTGTTCTTTGTGGCAAATATATATCGACCACGAGAAGTCTTTCTCGCTTCCAGTTGGCGGTATTGCTCCAGAAGACAACCTTCCACTGCAAAGCTGTCAAAGAAGCAGAAAGGCCCATTATAAAAGTAGCAAATTCAGGCATTCTGGCTTACTCTCCCGGATGAGGGCTTCCGCTCGTTCGTCCTCCCGACACGGGCAAAGTCCCTCCATACCTTCGTCAGAAAGCGAAGGTTGTAAGGGAGAATGTACCGCCCGAAGCCATTGGTGCGGTGGCTATGCAGGTCATTTAGGACAACTTCTTCATAGAAGAGTCCAGATATGGGTAGCCCAGAAATGCGGTGGAAGCTCCATAAGTCCAGTGAGGTTTCGCCTTCGGCTGTCCCGAAGGTGTTCCAGCGGACATTGAAGCATTCCAATAAAGCCGCCTCAACGGCTCCATAAATGCCGGATAGTCTGAGGAGCTCTCCATAGTGATGCAAAATTCCCATTAGCCACTCTGTGGCCCATGATGAAAAATATGAGAGGGTAAGACCGACCATTTCCCATACAACTCGGAGAAGTATGGTCAATGATCCGGTCAAGAAGACAACGATTGTCATAACGCCCAGTAGCATACCGGAGTCACAAGGCATGAGCAGTAAGCCATCAGTCTGATTCATTGCCTTATGACGCCCATTCAAATTCCAAGTGGCTGAGAAATCATCCGGGACCATGTATAATGATTAAGGTCCTGACTAAAAGTCCCCAAATCAGTAGCCGAGGGTAGTCGATACTGCATAGCGAAGCCCAAAGGAAAGCTAGGATAAGAAAAGGAAAGTGTGAAGTACAAGTACAAGCACAAGAATAAGCCCCGCAATGGAAGCTCCACGGGTGTGCAAATCCAAGTCTCTGCCAAGCAAGATTCCAAGCAAAAGAAGCAGGACTTCAGCAACTCGGGTGCCTCTGAAATGGGCATATAAGGGCCTATTTATAGGCAATCCTCCCCCTTGGTTTAAAGGGGAGATGCCCCTTAACCGATGGACATCTCATCGGTTGGAGGGGGGGGGGGTCTCCCCTTCCAACCGATGAGAGTCTCATCGGGGGTCTCCCTTCCAACCGATGAGGGTATCATCAGTTGGAGGGAGGTCCCCCCTTCCAACCGATGAGGGTATCATCGTTGAAGGGGGTCCCCCCTTCCAACCGATGAGAGTATCATCAGTTGGAAGGGTTTCCCCCCCCTCCAACCGATGAGAGGCTCATCGGTTGGAGCCCCTCCAACCGATGAGGGTCTCTCTCTCCCTCTCTCCCATGCGTGTATGCAGCAAAGGGGGGCAAGCCCCTATAAAAGGGGATGCACCCCCTCATTGTAGAGGGCCGGCCTCCAGCCTCCAAGTCCCATAAGTAAACCTCCCCCTGCTAGCCTTTCTCTTCCTTGAGAAGAAAACAGGCCAATTCTCATTCTAGAAAAATTCTGAAATAGCAAAAAGCCCCTTCAAATCCCCTCCACTTGTTCTTCAAGTTTTCTGGCTTGGCGTGAAGGTATCGGCCCGTTCCTTGCTCAGCGTGGAGTGAGGAGGGTTCAATAAAGCTAAAGAAAGCGGGAGATCGCCCCCTTATACGGCATCGACATCTCCTTCATCCCCCTCCATGGAGGACTTCTCAAAAAATTTCATAGCATAGTTCATGCCCCCACATCGAGCAAGACTCTATGGGGGTAATATCTTGCGGGGTTTAAATATCGTCCATATTGAGCAAGACTCTATGGACATATGATATTTAAATACCCTTGTTCTCGTGCTCTAAATGCCTCCATATCGAGCAAGACTCTATGGGTATGCGCATTTAGATGCATTTGTTCTCCCCGCTCATTGAGCAAGACTCTGGGATGGAGGGTTTTGTGTTTATATGTATATGTTTCTTTGAGGAGACTCTGCCCAAGCAGAGATTCTACCCAAGAACATACTTATATAGTCATAATTTTGTGCTTATATGTATATGTTTTCTTGAGGAGACTCTGCCCAAGCAGAGATCCTGTCTAAGAACATACCCATAAAATCACAATTTTATGTTTATATGTATATGTTCGTTAGGGGAGATTCTGCCCAAGTGGAGGTTCCACCCGAGAACATACCCATGTAATCACAACCTCGTGCTCATATGTATATGTTTTCTTAAGGATACTTCGTCTAAACGGGAATTCTGCCTGAAGACATACTCATATGTTCACAACTATGTGTTGATATGAATATATTTCCTAAGTGAAACTCTGTCCAAGCGGAGGTTCTGTCCCGGAAAATGTCCATATACTCACAAAAAGTTGTGTTCATATACGTATATTCTTGGGGAGAAACTTGGTTTCAATGGAGGTCCCGTCAAAAATATATCCATATGTTCACGAGTATATACTCATACGAATATGCCTTCTAAAAGGGACTCCGTTTAAACGGAGGTCCTACCCACAAATTCATAAGATAACTCTGCCCATACGAGTATATACTCGTCCATGTTCAAGTAATACATCAAATCCTCGAGGGGAAGCCCATACTCTTTTAAAAGAAAATCTCTTTTTCAAAAGGACCAAAATCTAAAATGCTCTCTTCAAAGGTACAAATCCCTTTTCAAATCAAAATTCATCCTATCCGACGATAGATAAAAAGGGGAAAATAACGTATTGGAATTTTCTAGAAGATGCATATATTCTTGCTCTTGCTATGAAATGGTATTCGAGTTGAAACTGATGTTAATATAACATCTAAGGCTCTTAACTCGATGTAAATGTAACATCAATTCTGATCGATGGAGACAGGGGTCCAGCACACGATACCCTAATCGCTGATGATTAAAGGCACAAAATCAAAGAAGTTCAGATTAAAAACGGCGCACTCGTCTGTTCCACAGGCATCAAAATTCTTTCTCTGCATTGTGCAGACCTTTATTTCTGCCTGGTAGACAGGGTGGCACGCCCCGCAACGCAAAGTAAAAAAAACAAACTGCAAAATGAATTCAAGATCCAAAGAAAGAAGAGGAAAGAGAGAGAGAGAGAAAAAAAAAAGGGAAAACAAAACCCGTGTCCACATCGGTCGACAATGACTCATATGACGTCGAGTCCACCACGCGTCTTGGGTAAGCTCATGATGAAGTCCATGCCAATGCTTTCCCATTTCCACTCCGGGATATCTAGAGGTTTAAGTACGCCAGCAGGGCGCATGTGTTCCGCCTTTACCTGTTGACAAGTAAGGCAATGAGCGACATGTTCGGCTACCTCTCTCTTCATGTTCGGCCACCAAAATGTTCTTTTCATGTCTTGATACATTTTGGTACCTCCAGGATGAATAGTGTACTTCGTCTTGTGAGCTTCATCTATTAACTTTCTCTTCAGTTCTTCATTGTCGGGGACGCATGTCCTCCCTTGAAATACAAGCCTTCCATCCTCGGTCATAGCAAAGTCAAGTCTTTCGGCTATGGTTTCCTTGATGTGAACCAAGAATGGATCGCTATCTTGTTGAGCTTTAATCTCTTCCAACATGTCAGATTGAATCTTGATATTGACAACTAAGACTCGATCATCCCTATGTTCAATATTCAAGTCTAACCTGCGAATTGTTTCAGTAGTTGCATCTCGCCAAGGACTAGACTCGAAACAGATGCCATCGACTTTCTACTAAGAGTATCAACCACAACATTTCCCTTGCCTGGATGGTATTAGATGTTGAAATCAAAATCCTTCAAGTATTCTAGCCATCTCCTCTGCCTCATGTTAAGTTCTTTTTGAGAGAATAAATACTTCAGGCTTTTATGGTCTGAATAGACTGTTCACCATATAAGTAATGCCTCCAGATTTTCAAGGCAAAGATCACGGCAGCCAACTCTAGATCATACACAGGGTAGTTGACTTCATGCGTCTTCAGTTGTCTTGAAGAGTAGGCGATGACTTTCTCCTTCTGCATCAATACACAGCCTAGCCCAATTCCTGAGGCATCGGTATAGACAGAAAAACCTTCTCCCTCTATTGGTAGAGCGAGAACAGGTGCTGAGGTAAGACAGTCTTTTAGAGTTTGGAAACTCTTCTCACACTCTTTACTCCAGGAGTAGGGATTCTCCTTTCGTGTCAGACGCGTGAGAGGAACGCGATCTTGGAGAAGTCCTTTATGAACCGCTTGTAGTAGCCAGACAGTCCTAAGAAGCTTCGGATTTCTGTGACATTGGTTGGTCTCTCCCAATTGAGTACACCTTCGACTTTGGAGGGATCAACGGAGATGCCGTCATTTGAGATTAGGGCTGCAAACGATCCGAGCCGAGCCGAGTAGCACTCTGCTCGAGCTTGGCTCGTTCGTTTATTGGCGAGTTCGAACTCGGCTCGATACTCGCCGAGTATTTGAGACCTATGTTCGTACTCGGCTCGATAAATATTTGCCATGTTCGAACTCGACTCGTTAAGCTGCTCGTTACATAAACGAGCTCGAATACGAGCTCGAGTTCGAATATCCAAACAAATTTGAGCTCGAACTTGACTCGTTTAACCATCCACATATGTTCAAGCTCGAGCTCGAACTCGAACTCGAGATCAAAAGTTAACACATATAAACGAGCTCAAGCTCGAACTTGGCTCGTTTAGCATGATAAACTGTCATACAATTATGCCTACTTTTTTGGGTCAAATATGCCACAGAGAGATTAAGACATCCAAAAATGCCCCTATGGCATACTATATAAACTGCTACTGTGCTACAGTCTTATGCTCCCAATTTTTCATCAAAATATGCCGTAAAAAAAATTAAAATATCCTTAATATGTTTAGTTCTCTTAGTTATTCTACCTCTTCTATAACTACCTAATTTTTATCTGTTTTGTCTCTGGTTGCTTGCAGGCACATAAGTTGGCTATTGAATTGGAACTGCTTCTAATGATAAATTTACTAATACAATGTGAAGAGAAGAATAAAGAATTATATTTATCCCATATTGATGACAGCAAGAAACAATAAAGATTAATAAGCCACTACATCACAGTCACTGACTCACTGCAGATCCAATATACATATGCACAACACTAACACTCTTACCCCACTCAAAATCATTAATCATCACTCATGGGGGATCATACATTGATAACTTGCTAACAAATTCCTCCAAGTGGTGTAGTCTAGGGACTAGTGAACAGGTGAAGAGGTCAGTAACCTGCTCAGCTTCTATAAGACTTTCAAAAAAAGAAAGACTATATGAAATCAAATTCTACATGTAGCAGATTCACATTTCCTTAATAGTAAGAGAAAATTAAGGGAAGTAGGTGTCCAAGCATCTCTTATTGATGATAGACAAAGTCAAAAGTACACCAGAAACCTGTAAGAATACACCCGGTGATGATTCAGAAGCAATTCCATTTTACCAGCTACTTTAACTATCTTCAAAACATGAACAGCTAGATGTGCCTGTTATATATAGAAAAATATTATCAATTTCCTGTGCAGAATAAAAAGCTTAAAAAATGAATATGCATATATGTGGGATGGCTATACAAACCATAAAGATGTGTGTCTCATCAAGAAGGGTATGTCCTCTTTCCTTTACTTGTCTTGCAACAGGCTCAATAGAATAACTACATCACCTAATATCAAAAGTGCACAAGAAGAAAAGGATCAGAAAAGCAGTCAGTCTACTGAGAGAGTAGATTGTAGAGTGACAATAAGAAGGTTACAAATTCTGCATCTGAGGAGTTCCCATCACTCCTGCAGAACTTCCACTGATGTTGGGAATGAAAACAACAATTAATACTTTCAGCTGGATGATTGAATTCAGATCTGAGCTCATGTTGTTCCTCTCCACCAGATTGCCCTAAGAAGAGTTGGCAAACATATTCTCCACAATTCTTCACCCTGAAAGGTTGGACTTGACTGATTAGTTAGATGTGAATGAAACCATTGATAAGGGAAGTACCATGTGGAAACGCCCTTTAATTGAACTTTAGCTGGCTGTGACCAAGAAACCATCAGTTTTGCTTTGTGCTTGGGAATGTCAGATTTATCCATTTTGTCCACACATGAGAAATCCATGTGAGAAATCCAAATAACATGTTGAGAAATAGAAGACAAGTATAAAGGAATAAATGCAAGCATACCACTTGAACTGCAATCGCCATGCATGAAAGGGCTTCTTTAGCTTCCTCAATTGTGCACATAGAGAATCAAAGAATGTGCAAAATCTTCCATAACAGGCTAACAGCCCAGATCTCCCCCCCTCTCAACAAGGTGATATATTGACAAAAAATGATAAGCAATTTTCTTGTATAATCCATGATAAATGGACCATATAGTGTAAGATTGGTCTTACCTAGATGTAGAAGTATTCACACAATATCAACCAGACGTTTCTGTAGACAGCATCATCCAATGCATCTGTAGTCACCTTAGGAAAATACACCATGAGTGGATATCCTGAGAATGACTAGACTTTCTATTATGCAACCAGCTTAAGAGCCTTCACGGTCATGTAAACTGGAGTTCTCTTCAAATAAATTCCTGTAAAGAAAACTTTTGTTTAGCTGACTAAAGTGAATGAGAAGAAGGCCTTTTCCAAGATAACCATTTATAAATCAAGAACTAAAAAAAGTTTCACCTGTGAATTTTAGTTTACAAGATCCCAGTTAAAACATCATCCCAGTTAAAACAGGTGCTTATAATTGATGAGACTTGCATAGAACCTTTGAAAGATAATTCTGTCAGTAAAGACTTTAAAGCCACAAGATTTTAGGAAATCCATGAGAGTACATCATGATGCCAAACCGTGTGATACACACCTCAATCGGGGTTGAAAGTTTCTTCTCACATATCTTATCATACTTCTGCTTCTTCGTGGTAGCTTTCAGACCCTGCCATGGATTAGAAGCATATATTATCCAAGCCATAAGCAATTAAAAGGTCCACACTACGAGATCATTTGCACACCCAGAGGGATTCATGAAGTGTCAATCATTCAAAAAATCAAAGTAACACCCCGAAAGCTATACCTTATAAATACAACAAGACAACATATTCAAGTTTGAAGAAAATATATAACATCTTAAAGAAAATATATAACATCTTCAAGTTTGATACCATATTACAATAATCAAAATGCACATTCAAATATCATAACATGTTCCATCCAACTTCAACTGATGCTCCTCATTCATGTAGTGCAATCTCCTTAACATCCTCCACTGTCTGAAATAGTAAAAATTTACGTTAAGATTAATGCATCAATAAAACATGCAAGAAAAAATCACACTTACTTCAAATATAAAGTACTTACTTTGGTCCTCCTCTTAATTCCATAGAAATTACGAAACCAATCTTCACCACACATTAAAACTTGAACAGTGTCTATTCCCAAGCATGATCGATATGTATCAATTACTCTACCACCAACACTAAATGTTGCTTCAGATGCCACTGTGGTTATAGGGATTGCTAAAATATCGCATGCCATCTTCGATAAAATTCGAAACTTTAAGTTGTTAGCCTTCCACCACTCTAATGCATCAAATAACCGAGTTGTTTGTTCATCATAAATAATGACACCCTCTTGCAAATAGACATCAAGTTCAGATTTTACATTTTCAATGGTATCAACACTTCTAATATAATGATCAAATTTTCTTCTTCCACTCAATATAGATTTTCCTCGCCCAAACATGACACCATTAGTTGACTCTATCTCTTGAGAGTCACTCTCTGCATTCTTCTCAATATTGGCAGCTGCATGAGCATCCACATATTCTTTATAAATTGTATATAAACAATCACGCACAGTAAAAATATGTGTAGCAGCCTCTTCCTCAGAGTAAAGAGCATGAAAGGAGAATTCTATCAACTTCATCTTATTTCTAGGATCCAAAACAGCAGCAATAGATATCAACAAGTTGCAATCACCCCAATATTTATCAAATTTCAACTTCATTTTCTTTGCCATTCCTTGCATATATTCATTACCACTTACACTTGTCTCATCTAGCATTTCCTTTATATTTGTAAGTTCAGGAAGAAATAAGTTAGATGCTGGATATTCAGTACCTTGAAAGGAAAACATAATAAGAGGTTAAAAATATATAAAAAAATTGAAAATGAAAGCAATAATAAGATAAAACACAAATTTCTCACCTGAAATAATATTGGTTACTTCATTGAAAAGTGCTAAGAATGAGCAAACATATTCAACTCTATCCCAATCTTCCTCTGAAGACAAGAAACGATAATGTGGATCTCTTTCTTGATAACGAGGGAATACTTTTCGAAACTCCAAAGCACAAGCCAACATGCTATACGTTGCATTCCATCTAGTGCAACAATCTAAAATCAACTTCTTTGCTGGCAATTGTAGTTGTTTAGCAATCTCACTGAACATATTTAATCTCACAGAAGATGCTGAAATGTATTTTACACTTTCTCAAACATTTTCAATCACATGCTGAATCTCAGATAAACCATCTTGCACCAAGATATTTAAAATATGTGCACAACAACGCACATGGAATAATGTCCCATCGCAAGATAATCTTCTATGAAAGTTTAGGCTATCTTTCAACATTCTCACTGCTATATCATTATAAGAAGCATTGTCCACTGTTATAGTTGTCACTTTCTTTTCAATTCCCCATTCTTCTAAACATTTATAAAGAGCATCATGAATAACAATTCCAGAATGAGGAGGAGGCACAACAACAAAGTTTATCACTCTCTTATGTAGCTTCCAATTGTCAACAAAATGACAAGTTACCACCATATATTGTACCTTCTGTCCAGACTTCCATAAATCTGTAGTGATGTTAATACTAGTAATAGCTTTAAGCATTGTTTTCAATCTCTTCTTCTCAATCTCATAACTAGTCACACAGTCATTCCTTGTAGTACTAGTGATCTTTTGATAAAGAGGATTGGCAACCTTCATCAATATATTGAACATATCATACTCAACAAAAGAGAAAGGCAACTCATGCACCATAATCATATGAGAAACAATCTCTCTAACTTTAGCATGATCATACTTCCAAGTTTGAACTTTTTGAATTGCACTTGCACTTTCAGAATTAGATTTTGGAACAGAGTGTTGCAAATTAATTTGTTGCTGTCCTTTCGTCAATTGGTATCTGGGACAAGAAATCAAATGTCTTTTAAACTGTGTGGTTGTACCGGTTGCACTTTTTGTAAGCTTAGCTTTACAATGATTGCACTACACTTTTTCTGACCCATCAGCAAGTTTTACAGATTGAAAATTTTGCCAAACTTCAGATGTCTTCTTCTTTTCTTCTTTACATAAGGATTTTCTTCTTTATCTTCTACATTAGCCTCTTCATCCACAACAATAACTTCATCCATTGTTTCACTAATCGCCTGGGATTCTTTATCCATAACTACATTTGAAGAAGAAGCAACGCTAGAAGATACAAGCTCTAAGGGCAACAGTGAGCAACTTTTTTCTATCTCTTGAGAAGACATACTTTACAAGTTGCTCTCACTCTCACTTACTTTCAGCTACTGTCGCAGTCACCTTGCCTCCCTACGCAAGCAATCACCTTGCCTCCCTAACCACACCTCAGAACTTCCACTGTTGCTAGCTCACGCGTCCTACGAAATATCAACAAAAAACAACATATAAGCACAATCAGTCATAAAAATATGTAAAAACACATGAAAAAAAGGTTACTGCGAATCTGTGATATCATTCTAGGGAAAAAAACAGAAGAACAAAATAAAAGTAAAAATCATAAATATTACTGCAACCATGGTTTGGCGCGCCGGATCGAGCCGGGCCGATCCCCCCGAATCGCATCGGATCAGGGAGGATCCGATGCGCGCTCGCTCCGATGCGCCCGGATCCCTTCAATAAGAGTTCTGGCCGAATGCAAGCGGATCGAACTGAATCGGTTCGATCCGCCCGAATCGGATCGGATCAGGAAAACCCGATCCGGTCCGAATCGGGGATGCGCCAAACCTTGACTGCAACAACATGTCAGTCTAAAAAAAAAAGAACAAAACAAAAGTCTGAAAAGCACCTGGTCCACAGTGTGAGAAGTTGGAGAGGGAGAAGGAAGCATGCGAAGATGGAGGAACCACCTGGTCCACTGGCCGTTGAACCCCTGCAGTGCTGCTGCCCGCAGAGAAGAACCGATGCGCTGCCGTTCGAATCGCCCTTCGGAGAGAGTCGAGGTGAGACCACGGCCATCGAACCCCTGCAGTGCTGTTGCCCTTCGAATCACGGAGAAGAACCCGCCATTCGAATCGCCCTTCGGAGAGAGTCGAGGGAGAGATCAGACCACCGCTGTCGAACCCCTGCACTGCTTGCGGAGAGTAGAGTCGATGCGCCGTGTGCCACCCTTGGAATCAGCCCGCCAAACCCTATTCGCCCTCAGCGTCGACCTAGGAGTGGGGGAAATAGAAATGAGAAGGGCAGGAAGGTGTTGCGTCGACCTGGGACTGGGAGGGGGGGAATAGAAATTTTCGATCTGGGAGGGGGGGCATCGATCGACCTGGGAGGTTGGAAGGGGCCGAGAGGGGGGGGGGGGAAGCGCTGCGTCGACCTGGGAAGCTGGAAGGGGCCGGGGGGTGTGGGGGGGGGGGGGCAAGCGCTGCGTGACGCTTAGAGAGAGAGATGGATAACGAGGAGGAAGCCTAGAAGCGACCTGGGAGGCTGGAAGGGGCCGACTGCCGAGGGGGGGGGGGAACGCCTGTGTCGACTTGGGAGGCTGGAAGGGGCCGACTACCGAGGGGGGGGGGGAATGCCTGCGTCGACTTGGGAGGCCGGAAGGGGCCGACTGTCGGGGGGGGGGGGGGGAATGCCTGCGTCGACCTGGGAGGCTGGGAGGGGCCGAGGGGGAAGGTGCTGGAAGCTTGGAAAGCGCCAAATGGGAATGGGATTTGGGGGTTCGACGGTGCGTGCAAATAGGGTTTGTTTGTGTGGGGATATTTACACATAAGTTTTCAAAATTTTTATAATTTGATAATAAAATTTTAGGAATATATAAATATATTTATATCTTTATATTTAACAAATATTTATCTAATATGGTATCTAATAACATAATGACTAATTTATCGAGTATGTTAACGAATATTAAATTGAATATATTAACGAGTAATTTATCGAATATTTTAACGAGTGTTTTATCGAGTATCTTAACGAGTATTTTATCGAGTATCTTAACGAGCTACTCGCGAACATAATCGAGTCGAGCATATCTTTGTTCAAGCTTGGCTCGTCTATGAATCGAGCTTATTTTTTTGTTCAAGCTCTGCTCGTTAGTTTAATAAACGAGTCGAGTCGAGTTTTTATCGAGCCGAATTTCGAGTTACTCGTCGAGTGTATTAGTTCGTTTGCAACCCTATTTGAGATGACATGGCCCAAGAAAGACACTTCTTCGAGCCAGAATTTACATTTACTCAGCTTTGCGTACAATTTGTTGTCTTGCAAGACTTGTAGTGCGATCCTCAGATGTTCTTCATGTTCTTCTTTGGTCTTTGAATATATAAGGATATCATCGATGAAGAGGACTACGAACTTGTCAATGTAGGGTCGATATATGCTGTTCATGAGTTGCATAAAGGCTGCAGGAGCATTGGTCAGACCAAAAGGCATAACGACGAATTCATAGTGTCCATACCTGCTCCTGAAAGCCGTTTTGAAGATATCGTCATCCTTGATCCTCATTTGGTGATAGCCAGATCGAAGGTCGATCTTGGAGAAATATTGAGCTCCAGATATCTGGTCGAAAAGTTCATCGACCTGGGGCAATGGGTACTTGTTCTTGATGGTTAGCTGATTGAGTTGACGATAGTCGATGCATAGCCTCATCGATCCATCCTTCTTCTTAACGAATAACACAGGTGCTCCCCATGGGGAAGTATTTGGTCTGATGAACCCCTTCTCTAATAGCTCCATCAGTTGCGCCTTCAATTCCTTTAGCTCGGCAAGTGACATCCGGTATGGTTGTCGTGATACTGGGGTAGCTCCAGGGATCAACTCTATGGCGAAGTTGACATCACGTTCCGGGGGAATCCCTGGCAAATCTTCAGGAAACATATCTGGGTAATCTTGGACTATGTGAATGTCTTCTATCTTAGAACCCTTCTTTTCAACTATTACGGCCGCAAGGAAAGCACAGCAACCTTTCCTTATCATGTTGTGGGCCTTTATGGCAGAGATTAGAGACATCCGTCTCTTATGTCTAATTCCCGTGAAGGACAACTTAGGGAAATCACTAAATGTAACTCTCCCTTTCTTACAATCGACACTTGCCCCATAAGTGGACAACCAGTCAGCTCCCAAAATCACATCATAGCCTTCCATGGGCATACACACCAGGTCGGCTTTTAAGTTGTGTTCTCCGATCATTACATCGGCAGATGGAAAGTATTTGTTCAATTTCTCCTTCTTTCCCAACGGTGTTGTGACAACAAATTCACACCCCATAGATATAGGTTTAGCATTCAAGGTATCAGCAAAGTTTTGAGATATGAATGAATGAGTCGCTCCAGTATCAAATAAAACAAATGTTGATAGGGAGAAAACTTGCAGTGTACCTTCCACCACGCCACCTTCCTCAGCGGGCTCCTCATCATGCAGGACTTGCAGTCTTCCCTGTTTCTTCGGCACATTAGTGCGCCTCTCATTCTCCTTTAGTAGCGGGCACTCGGGGATACGGTGCTCGCGGCTTCCACAACACAGACATGCACCGACCTTCCTCCAGCATTCATCAGCTGTGTGACCAGGCTTGTCATAGTGCTTACAGTTGCTTTTTGCTGGAGTGTTGGGAACAAAAGCTTTGGGTTTCCTTTCTTGGCTAGGTCCTTCTGTGATGCTGAAAGGACGCTTCTTGACGTTGTTTGGTTTGGCAGATGTCATGCCAGGTGTCGATTCTTTCTTCACGAACTTCCCTTTGATACGGTCAGTGAAGTCTGTAGCATCTTTTAGCAGTTGAGCTTTCTTCACCATCTCGGCATAGGTTTGGATGTCGAGAGGGGCCAGTTGAGTGATGTATTATAGCCTAAGGCCATTGAGAAAGTGCTTAGCCTTCATCCTTTCGGTGTTCACCAAGTGTTCAGCATAACGTGCCAGCCTTGAAAATTGGGCTTCATACTCAGCCACAGACAAGCTCCTCTGTTTAAGAGCAGCAAACTCCGCAGCCTTCTTCTCTTGGACACGCTCCGAGAATACTTGGAGTTAAATGCCTCTTTGAATTCAGCCAAGTAAATTGACCATTAGCTATGGTCGCTTCTACTGACTCCCACCAAACGCGGGCGTCCTTCTCCAGCTGGAAAGTTGCTAGTAGCAGCTTATCCCCAACTGCACATTGCATAACACGGAAAATTCTTTCTGTCTCCTTTAGCCAGTGCTCGGCCTCATCCGGATCCGTGGATCCACTGAACCTAGGTGGGTTTAAGCTCCTGAAGTTACGATGCAGCTCGCCTGCATTGCTGCGATTTCCTCCACCTTGTGTAGCTTGCATAATTGCACGAGTGAGTTCTTGGATGGTTTGTTGCATGTCCCTCATCTGAGCACGTTCAACAGTCATCTTAGTTGCTTAGTTCCTACAAAATAATTTGTTGTTAGGATATTGATGTGGAGTTTAATTTGTGCGTGTGTGAGTTCATTTTAGCTAGTTACCCATGGTTCTAACCACATCTCACATAGGTAGGATAATTGACTCTAGTCGAGGCTGGTTAACCTAGATCATCTTATACTTAAGAACAACCTAGGCTCTGATACCACAAAACTGTCACGCCCCGACACGGAATATCGGAACGTGAGGCAGTTGCAAGTAAACGGGTACAGAGCGTATAATAGACATCAAACCATTCGACAAAGAGTAAATACTAAAGCAAATGCATCTCATTAATAATTCCTCAAATGTCTATTACAACCACTAATATCAGAGCCATTTTATAGGGCCAATTACATTGAATAAAGTAAAAGACTAACACAGACTCTAACATAATATTAAGACACTAGGGTACTCTTGACTTCACTCTTGGTCATTCTCGTCCTCTTGAGTGTAAGCATCATCCTCGGTCTCACCTGATAATACATGACAAATAACGCAGGGTGTGCGGTAATGCTCAGTAGGACTTAAACCTCAGGATCAAGCATGCTTTAAATGATTATACATTGAATGACAGAGTAACTAAAGATAGAGCGAGAGAGTCAAGTAACGTAAGAGATAACACGATAGCATGTGATTGAAATAGCACAAGTTTCCAAATATAGCACAAGTGTCGAGCATAGCACAAGAGCAGGATGGCCATAGCACAAATATCACAATGTATAACGATAGCACAACGAGTATAGTATAACACTTTGATTGTCATTTAGATAGTCGAGATAGATAGCACTTGAGTGTAATGCCAAACACTCTGATCATTTAACTCCCGCGGGCAAATAGCACTTTCGGGCGCACATTCCAGGACCAGACCAGACCTTTATATATTGCCAGGCATTGGTTATATTGTTTATCTTTAGACAATCAGTCAATGGCCAATAGAGAGTACCAAGAAATAGATGAGAGTACTAGATGAATAGACGAGATAGTAGAGAGAGTATGAATAGATGAGCAAGTAGAGTATAGACGAGAACTAAGGGTCATTGCGCATGAATCGTCGAATAAATAGGCGATAGTAACAGTTGCACAACACACGCGATTGGTGTTGGCAGTCAGGTGGAATTCACTACCCTTCCACTAGCCATGTTATGCACAGGTCCAGAGGTCCGGTGTGATTCAAGATAAGAGCGAACTTCTAATAGCTGTTTGGATCATATTGATCCCTAAGGTGTAATGGGCGTTAGGGTACAACCAACTCGTCGAGTATGTTGGAATCTATGGACAGAGGAGTCTTACGGAGGCTTTGAACAAGGATTCACTAGTCCGGCAGAAGGAATATCCGACGGAGTGTTTGTCCCAGTCAAGAAAGTGTGTATATGGAAACAAGTGCGCGACGTTCTAGAGGAATTCTAAAACAGTGGAGTGTCGGTAACGGTATTCCCAAACATCGCGAGAAAACGAAGACAATTCTATTTAAAATAAATGGGACAATTTAAATACAATATTGTAATAATTTACCAGATATTTTATGAGATATTTGCATGTCAAGCCAAGTTATATTGGATGGTTCAAGTGTGTGCATGTGACATAGAGAATCATGGATATGAAAAGATCATGTGAATGACTTTTAATTAATTAAAACATATCCATTTTTAACAACTTCGTTTACTGTGTTTAAGACAGTTAACAGGGCATGTAGTTACTGTAGAAAATCAAGATTTGCATAAATATGGGGTTTCCATGCAAAACTCCAGAAGGTGACGTACCCCTGTAAAGGTCGCGACGGGGTACAGTCAGAACGCGACATGGTCATTCAAGGATCGCGACGGGTTGGTCAGGACAGGTGGCCAGAACGCGATGCCACCGCCTGTCGCGTTCAGATCGCGACAGGTAGCTATGTCACGATCAGCCCGGAGAACGAGGCCTATCGGGCCGTCGTGTTCTTAGGTCCTGCACCTGAGTCTGAGCGGGAGAAGGACATGCCTTGGATTGCGGTCCAGGTTTCCTTGTTTTGACATAGGGTCGTTCATAAATCAAGAACTCGATGTACAAACAATGAAAATTCATGAAATCAGATTTAAACTAATCTAGACATGCAAGAGTACTCACAGTAATTAGGAATTTAAAAACAACCATGGTCTTGACAGGTTTAGAACATGAATAAGCACGAAGAACACAGAGCATGGTATAGTGAAGATAGAAGATTTAATTCGCGCAGTATGATGGATGAAAGTTAGGGCTTTCAGGGGCAAACGATGCCTAACTACCATCAGCGTCTCCAGTTAAAATCTCATGGCATGGGATCGAGTATATATGGAGATAGAAATTAAACATGATGGTTCGGGGTCATGATAATTGCTTAACTTCAAAAATATAGAACAAAAGATTGGCTTGATGAAAAATAGTGAAACGAGAAGGCTTTTGTTCCTGATGATTGGAACTATCTACAGACGAAATTAATTGTGTTTAGCCTGTGAGAATGCCTACCTTTGACTCGTTTTGTCTTCTAGGATTTAGAACTTGAAGAACGAAGGTTGGAGCTCGGTCCAGCCTTTTCCCCACGAGTTCCTCTTCTCCTTGGCCTCTTCTCCACGTCCAACAAGCCCCAACAACGAGTTAGGGCCGACCATGAAGAGGTTGAGGAGTATTTAAGCTCCTTGGGTTTCTATTTCCTAATAGGACTCTAATTCCCCTTTAATTTGGAGATTTCTATATTTCTCTCCTCCTTCTAAGCTTGCCAACTCCTATTAGGGTTAGGTTGGGATGTAATTTTGTGGCCAACCAATTAGGGTAGGGTTAGGAGTCCAATTCTAACCCATATTAGTTATTTTAATAATTTAATAGCCCTTTTCTATTTAGGTAATATTTAAGATACGAATTTAGGGTATTTTCCTATTATTCCTCTTTTAGAAATCCCTATTTTGGCTAGGGGTGGCATGGGCCGGGCCTGGACCGGCCTAGGTTGGCCCAGGTCCAACCCGGTCTCTAATCGGCCGGCCCGGGGCGAGGCTCGGTTTTTAGAAACCCGGCCCAGCCCGGTATTTTTTTTAAAGTATTACTATTATTATTTATTTATTTTACAATAAAATTGATGTTCATTGAATCAAAATAACATAAAATAAACATTAGATTAATCTAGATAAATTTATTTCTAGTTGTTACAAATTTGAAATAAATATTAAGTCATTAAATATAGCTCCACAACATAATTTTCAATCCAAAATTTTATAATATTAGAATTATTGCCGTATCACTTATTTTTTCAAAATAATTTACCGGGCCGCCCGGGCCAAGCCAAGCCCGAGCCCGGCCCAATCTTACACCGGCCGGGCTCAAAATTTAAAAGAAATTAAAATATGCGGCCCAAACCCGTATAAAATCGGGCCGGGCCACCGGGCCTTCGGGCCGGCCAGGCCCAATTGACATCCCTATTTTTGGCCCAATGACTTTTATGTGATCCATTTAATAAAACCAATCACTTCTTTTCATTTAGTGGGTTTGAATTAATCTTCTTTTCTTTGATTTTCCAATTGACTAAATTTTTAATATTATTAAATTTTTATTTTTCAAAAAATTCAGGTTGCTACAAATATAGTCATAAATATCTCCATTCTCTTGAATCATAGATCTTAAGTACCAAAAGCTATTGCTCTTAGGAATGTTTGGTACATCGATTAAAATCACATCTTTCTGTAACACCATCTCATTTTTATATTTGTAATGCATAAACTCTGACTTATTCTTACTGATTTTGAAACCTTTAGACTCCAAGACATGCCTACAACTTTTTAACTTAACATTTTAACCATCAATACTCATCATTAAGATAATATAATCTGCACTAACATACACCAAAGGATATCTTCATACAATTGTTTTATTACTTCATCCATAACATACACCAAGGGATATCATCATTCAATTATTTTGTTACTTCATTCATTACCATAGCAAAGAGTTATTAGACTTAGGTGGCGTTTAGGAACAAAGTTGAAAAAATTTCAAAATTAAAAATCTTTGAAAAGACCAACCCTCTTCCCAAATGCAGCACCTCTTCTCTTGGCTTTGGAGCCCTCCAAAATCGGCTAGAGGAGAGAGATAGAGGGAAGACTTGGAATATGGAAAAGTGGTGTTACACCCACTTTTGAAAAATTTTAAAACGGAAGGAGAGAGATGGACAGTGTGTAGGCGGTGAGGAATTTTTTGTTTTTTGTTTTTACAACTTCAAAAGCCTCGTCACCCACGCCGCAAAAGGCGCGGGCGATGAGGCAACAATTGCAAGACTGTTGTTAGGTGCAGCCGAAGCCGATTTTTGTGATTTTTGTTTTTTAAAAATCGTTTGCAAACACCGCCTTAGTGCAGAACCTTGATGCAAACCTATAGTAACCAGAAATTCACAAATTTCTCTAGCAATAGTTCTACACTAGTAGTAGCACCTTCGTACATATCCTGAACTAAGCTAACATATCTTTGTGAGACTCTCTTCTTTCTTAATATCTATCAAATCAATTCTCTCGGTACTTGATCACATCATACTCCTTTTCCAAATCAAGAAAAATCATATATAAATCTCTTATCATCTCTCTATATTTCTCCATTAATTGCCGTAATAAGAAAATAGCTTTTGTAGTAGATCTACTCGGCATAAAATCAAATTGATTTTCTGGTACATAGTCATACATATGTTTCTCGATTACCTTTTCCCAAAGTTTCATAATATGATTCATAAGTTTAATTTCACGATGATTATTCCAACTTTGAATATCCCCTTTGTTTTTATAAAAAGGAACCATGACACTTTTTCTCCATTCTTCTGTCATTCTCTATTCCTTCAAAATTTTATTGAAAAGTTTAGCTAGCCACTTAATATCAATGTCTCCTAGGTCTTTCCATACTTCAATAGGTATGCCTTCTGGTCCTAAGGCCTTGCCCACTTTCATTTTTAAGTGCGCAAAAGACATGTTAGCAAAATATGCCATCTGGTGTACCCCTTTATCTTATATATCCCTCAAGACATTTTTTTACATGTTTGACAGAATATTCCGTTTACTTTAATGGCATTATCCCCTAAAGGGTATAGGTGAAGCAATTTTCCTTAATAAAGGGTATTGATGATAATATAAAAAATATAGGAGTATATAGTAGAATATGCAAAGTTATAAGAGTATATAGTTATTATCCTTATATAATATAGCTATAGGAAGTAGCTCCCTTGAACCAAGGAATCCTTTAAATGCAGCCAGAATGGCAATAGGTTGGATTGAAAGAGGGGGGGGGGGTGGATTTGTGGAAGATGGGAAAACAATAGGGTGCTCATGTAATACCAACTCAGAAAAGCCTGAACAGATTAGGCCATGCGAATATGTAGCCTGAAATTATTTTTATTTTGGGACATACTCAATGTTTCCCTCTATTGCATTTTAAAATCTTTTTAGTAGCATCAATGATGCTTAATGAATGTATTGGAGAATAGACTGTTATTTGTTCCACTTAGACCCAGAATTTTGCATATGTTAGCAAAATTGGTGATAATTCAATATATTCTATTATAAAATTCCTCCTTTCTTTCAAAAAGTAGCTACTATTTTACTTTTTTTGGATGTATTGTTGGCCAATACTTGTTTTACTGTAGATTTCAGTTGTCATAAATTCAAGTAGATTTAAGGTGCTATAACAAAAGCTTGTAGCCTTAATTATTTTTACATGCTTGAGGTTGCCCATGATCTCATCTGAATCCGAGTTATCAATTCACTAAGCATTAATCAATCAGTTATAGACATTGTTACCCTCCCAAAAAGGCATGAGATATTGAAAGACCAAATTTTGCAATAATATTGACATGGATTTCAAGAAAAGCAATCTTATTGGTGGAGAGGGCCTGACATGACCCTTATCACTCCTCTCAGCAAATATGATTGCTTTCTTGCAATCCAAGTGAGTATTGTTGCAACACCAATCTCGCAGTAAGTATTTCTTAAAAGGTATTGGCTTCTAAAATGTAACCAACATTTAAAACAACAGTTTCTTGGCTAAAAATACAGGTTTGCCATCTGTGATCTGTGAAGCCCTCTTAGATCCTCTGGAAACTGAAACAAAGACATGTGGGCTGAGTTTGTACTAGTAGAATTTGGAAGGCTGATGAAAAGAATTCTTTGAGGGATCTTGGTGAGATAGAGAAGTGGTTGGAAACCATGATAATCCTAGAATCTGAGAAACAGCTTTGGATATTGTGCATTTAGTCATTCAATATGTTAACACCAAAATAATATAGTGATCCAAATATACTTGTAGAAATTAGGATTGCCTGGATTTCAATGGCATCTTGGCGTGTTGAAAAACTTTACTTCCTACATCCTCATCCTCATATCCTCCTCTTCTCTCTTCCTTTTTTTCTCCTCTCCTTCATCCTAGTCGTCTTTCCTTTCATCTCATGGAAGGCTGACTCAGATTGGTAGTAGAATCGGCTATATCCGAGTGCAATTCGATCTGGACCTAATCAGCCGATCCGTAAAGTGTCATGCTGATCATTTTGATTGGCCAGAATCATCCCAGATTGGTTGAGATCACCCAATCCATGTTATTCCGGTTGATCCAACCCAATTACGGCCGATACAGAGCAGTAGCTTCTCCCATAGCCAGCCTGCTTGTGTGGACTATGTTTCACTATAAATATACGGATGTACGACAGTATTTTGGAAAAATTTTGCTTGTATCCAGGAGAGATTTGCTCTTAATGATAGTCATATTGAATTACTGATTCATATAGGCACTTGTTTACTCTTCCTGTTAAACGGCCAATTGCCACATATGGTGAGATTCTACTGCTCGGAGGATGCATTTGAAATCTGATATCCAAGTTAAAGCTTATAGTATATATGCATGCACTCATGGAAGGCAAAATCGCCAGGATCGACCCAGAATCGGTCGATCCTGGATCGGATCGAGGGCTATGGATCCGATTATGGGGGGGGGGGGGAAGTCCCTGAATCGGCAAACTTCCAGCTGGATCGGCCAGAATCGAGTTGGATCGACTGGATCAAGTAAGGATCGACCGATTCCAGACTGATCCAGGTCGATTCCCTCAGGCTACCTTCAGGATCCTCTTCAGGCAGGGTTGTCAGGATCCCCTTATTTACCTGAATATCATTAGGCTACCTTCAGGATCCTCTTCAGGCAGGGTTGTCAGGATCCCCTTATTTACCTGAATATCATTTAAGTCATTTACTTAAGATATTGCATGTAAAAAGGAAGTACCCTCCATTTGAATCTAATAAAAATATCAAAAAATTATCTCTTACCAATAAAAAGTCAACTCTCCCATTGAAGAAGAAAATCGTGATTTTGGTGATTTTAGCGAAATGCTAACTTTCTAATCTCTCGTAATTTAGCTTATCTAAAAATTTGATAATTCAAATAAATCACATGGAACACTAAAAATTCAAAGTCTGGTAAAAAAAGTCAAACGTGCATGTGACTTCTCCAATGGAGCCACTCTCCTACTGACAACACTTAGTCTGCTTGAGACCTCTCAGGATTTGGTCAAACTTAAGTTATCATCATCCAAACCTCTTAGAATTTGGTCAAATTGAGCTACCATCACCCAACTCATGACACTCATGAGTTTGGGTGATGATAGCTTAGTTGACCTAATCCTAAGAGGTCTCAAGTAGACTTAGTGTTGTCAGTAGGAGAGCGGCTTCTTGGAGAAGTCATATGCACGTTTGATTTTATTTTTTTTTTGTTGGACTTTAGATTTTTAGTATTTTATTAGACTTATTTGAATTATAAAATTTTAAATATGTCAAATTATAAGAGATTAGAAAGTTGCTACTTTGATAAAATCACAAAAATTGCGATTTTCTTCTTAGATGGGAGAGTTGACTTTTTATTAGTAAGAAATGTGATTTTTTTGATATTTTTATTAGATTCAAATGGGGGATATTCCTTATTTACATGTAATATCTTAAATAAATGAAACTACAAATTTTAACATTTACTTATGGTATTCAGGTCAATAATACACTAAGTCTTTAATATTTTATACTTTTCTTGTATTATTATAGTAGTATAATACACAAAATCTTATGTTTCATATATTATGAATAGGGGTGTCAATTGGCCGGGCCGGGCCGGAGGCCCGGAAGCCCGGCCCGATTTTAACCAGGCTTGGGCCGAAAAAATGAGCCCGCTACAAATTTTTGGCCCGGCCCGGAAAAATAGGGCCGGGCTTGGGCTTTGTGTGGCCCGGCCCGGTCGGCTCGCCGGCCCGGAAAAATAAATATATTTATATTAAACATAAAATTTATATTTAGAAAGAGAGTTATATGTATTTTTTCTACAATAAATCTACTCAAAAATAATCTTTTACAAGTTAAATGTTATATAGATATAAGTAAAATATATATTATTTTTTATAGATATATTATAGTAGATATATTAAAAGTATATATTATATAAATAAAAATAATACTTTTTTTATTTTTCGGGCCGGGCCGGGCTTTTCGGGCTTTTTCTGGGCGGGCCGGGCCGGGCCATACCGGGCCTACTCCCGGGCCTGGGCCGGGCCCGGGCCGACTTTTAAAAAACGGGCCTGGGCCGGCCTAGCAAGGCCCGGCCCATTGACACCCCTAATTATGAATGCATGTATGATTGGTTTTTATGCAAATATTAGTTCTTTCAATTTATCAGATTTTCCCTCATTTTTGCTGTTTTTTTTTTTTTTCTGTTTTTCCTGAATTTTCCTGAATTTTTTCCCAAAAAAAACCATTTTATAACTGGTCGATCCAGGATCGGCCAGACTTCCCTTGGATCCATGGGATCTTGCGATCCGATCCGATCCAGGATCGGATCGAGCCTGGTCAATCCCGATCCCGATTCCGATCCTGCCTTCCATGCATGCACTAGATATATTTATCTTATCCTCACTTTTTTCTCAACTTGGCTTTCTTCTTGGATGATGTATAATTCAGTGTCACACTGACAACCATGGTGTGTTTTGCAATTTGCACTTGCACTTTCTTCTGGAGGAAGGGGGGGGGGGTGACTAGTCCACACCAGTTCGTGAAGTGAAACAATGACGAAGTTAAAAAGGAAATAGTGCAGATGGCCTGAGCTGGGACAAGCTGGTATCTGGAGTCTTGCGTGCTGCACAGGGATGTTCATTTCTTGGGTTGATGTTGAACTGAGAAATCGAACCGCAGTTCAAAATGCTAGACTTCGGGTTAATGACCCAATTCAAGCCGGATTAGCTTTAAATGGTTCGTTCGCTCTAGAAACCGCAAATAAACTGACCAGTTTTTTTAGTATTTTTTTTTTCTCACTTTTTCTTCTGGTTTTTGCAGAATTTTTTTCAGTGATTTTTATACTTATATTTTTTTTGCTAATGGATAGCAGCATTTAACTATCTTTCACTGTTTTTCTCACTGATTTTTATTTTTATTTTCTGATTTTTGTTTTCATTTTTTTCTCACTGATTTTTATTTTTACTATTTTTCTCACTGATTTTTATTTTTACTATTTTTCTCACTGATTTTTATTTTCACTGTTCTTCTCATTGTTTTTTTAATTTTCACTTTTTTCTCACTGAATTTTATTTTCACTGTTTTCTTACTGATTTTCATTTTCATTGTTTTTCTCATTGATTTTTATTCACTGTTTTTCTCACTGATTTTCTTTATTTTCACTATTTTTATCACTGATTTTTATATTGTCCTTTCTGAATATGGATGTAAAAAGTTAGCTCTAGTTTTCTTCTTATTATTATTTTTGTTGTGCTAGGTAGGGGTGTTCAATTTCCAGTTTGACACGACAAACCAAACTGAACCGAACTGAATTTTTTGGTTCGGTTTGGTTCAAAGTCCAAATTTTGGGTCAATGACCCGAACGAAACCAAATAAATTAACTAGTTTGGTCAGTTTTTTTGGTTTTAAACCGAGCCAGACTGTTTGAAATGAATTGGTCTTACCAAGTCCCTAAATTTTAGAAATTTTAGAAAGTGGATAGATTTGGCTTCATTTAATATGTAGGCAGATAAATTTTAGAAAATGGATTCTACCATGAGGACAGCCTTTTAGAAAATGAATTTCGATGTTGTGAATATGAGATATTGTCTTACTTGGTTTCTAGCTCTCTATTTTTTATTTTTCTTTTTTGAATGTGAGGTTTTCGTTTTCCAACTCTTAAAAGGGTTATATGATGTGAATTTGCTCTGGTTTATAGGTGTGCCATTTTTTATCCATAGACATGTATTTAATTATTACCAATATGTGCTCATTGCTCAATCTTCATTTTTATTTTTTTAATTTGAGATTTCTAGCTCTCTAAATTCAATTTGATTAATTTAAAAATGTCAACTTGTCAAAAGACCAAAGTCCATAGCCAAATAATAAGACAAGTTTCAAAACTTATACCCTAATAGTAAGCAAACCCAAATTAACGAGAACCAACAGCCCTAAAAAAGTCCAAAAGGTCCAAACCGTGAATTGAAACGAACCAAACTGATTGGTTTGGTTCAATTTATATCGGCCTTGATTTGATTTTGTTTGGTTCCAAGTCTGATTCGGTTTGGTTCGATTCGGTTTGAGTTGAAAATGGTCTTGAATCGAACCGGACTGAACCATGTTCAGCCCTGCCATGCATACTTGTGAGAGATAGGAACCAAGAAAAGAAAGAAAAATGAGGTTATTATTATTTAACTATATAATGACACTTTTTCTTATACAGTTGAAAGCTGCGCTTTTGCTTCATATTGATGGGACGGTTTATATCGGCCTTGGTTTGATTTGGTTTGGTTCCAACTTCCAAGTCTGGTTCGGTTTGGTTTGATTTGGTTCAGGTTGAAAGTGGTCCTGAATCGAACTGGACCAAACCATGTTCAGCCCTGCCATGCATACTTGTGAGAGATGGGAACCAAGAAAAGAAAGAAAAATGAGGTTATTATTATTTAACTATATAATGACACTTTTTCTTATACAGTTGAAAGCTGTGCTTTTGCTTCATATTGATGGGACGGTTTATATCGGCCTCGGTTTGATTTGGTTTGGTTCCAACTTCCAAGTCTGTTCGGTTTGGTTTGATTTGGTTCAGGTTGAAAATGGTCCTGAATCGAACTGAACCAAACCATGTTCTGCCCTGCATACTTGTGAGAGATGGAACCAAGAAAAGAAAGAAAAATGTGGTTATTTATTATTAACTATATAATGACACTTTTTTTTATACAGTTGAAAGCTGCACTATTGCTTCATATTGATGGGAGCAGTTCAGTTGCAGAAAATAATGGACGGCAGGTGAGGCATGATTTTTCTCATTTTAGTCATGTCATTTGCAACTGGAGCAATGGCACTTCAGTTAAAACTATACAATGGAATGATCAGGAATAGACTGCATGCCAATGCCACACTAATAAAACAACATGCTGTCGAATACAGATGCTGACATATGGGCGGTGGTTCCATTCTTCGAGCTTTTTGCTCGTATTGACGCTGTTGATTCTGAGACAATCAAGGAAACAGCAAGAAACTTCATAATCGACAAGGCAAGGATGTTAACACGTTTTTCCTAATATTTCTAGTATCGAGAGTAGTTTTTTCTTTCAATCCATTGTACTGAAAAAGACGCCTCAATAAGACACAGTTCTCAAGTTTACTCTTGGACTCCTGTTTGTTATGGTCGTCAAGCCGAATTCTCATATCGTAGGCTTGTTTATAACCATTATGCATGGTTGTCGATTCTCCATTTCAGGATATAGTGATTGCTGCCTTAGGACCAATCCATCAGTTGCCAGACTACGGATGGTTTCGTTCCCAGACGTGTATGATGTAGACGGGGGCCATCATTCTGTTTAACTTAGGAGCGGCGCCGTCAAAACAGCATATACTCCAGGTGCTTTGTAATCGTGCCATTCTTCATCAAATAAAATTTCGTCAAAGTTGATGTATTGGATGATATCTGACTGCGAGTTGTAATTTTTAGTCTAGAATATTCTGCCCATGCAGATGTAATATCTAGGACTTAATCCATTCAGATGGCTTTCTAAATTATCAAAACCCCAAGGAGAGCGCAAGTTTCAGGTGGTTTTGCTGATCCTTTTATCTTTTGTTGGACGAATGCTGGCATGGCATGCTGCGCTCTTCTCGTCATGGATGTGCGGAGCACCGATTAAAAGTGCTAAAGTTGAATCTCGTGATCCAAACACTTAAGAAGCACTGAACTTAAGTTAGATGTGTCCAAACTCTTTCCTTGGTCCTATTTGATTTCTTATGGAATTACTTGGTGTTATGCTTTGACGGGCAGTTTGTGCCGAGCAATCCTGGTGGGAGTTTCTACAGAAATTATTTTGCAGCCCTTGTTAATGGCTCAAGTGATGGGGGGCTGTTTTGTCGAGAAACCCGGTTGTCATGACAGACATTACACCTAGGAGAAATATTTGTTGCATGTTGGATATGTCAAGTTGAATGTCTGGCTCTATGATTGGTCACTGCACGGACGGTCACATTAGTGCATTGGCCTACGACAACGTTCATCATGCATTTCTCCGCATGTAGATGTTTTAGAGGGTATATCTAAGCTGAGGAAAGACTATGGTGAAGTTCATGTTAAAGAGTGGGGGATCTTGTTGTCATTGAGTTGGAAGACGTTCTAACGTAGCCGAGACATTAAAAAGTCGGCATTCCATGACTAACCCACTAAAAAAACAGAAAACCAACATTCTAAGTCTTCAGATCTAAGGCTTATTTTACCATTCTTCAAAAGGGAAAAAAAAAGGATAAGGAAAATAAATTTTCTTGAGGTTATGAAGTATAGAAAAACGTAGTGTCTTCTTAGCCATTACCCTTCCAGAATAAAAGAAACATAAAAGTTTGAAACATGCAATCCAAGTCCCAGCCCTTTGCTAAAACTATATAATATTACAGGAATGTTTATTTCCCGTACATGACTACCGAATGGGATTCCTACCTTGTTCTAGATGTCATTAGATCACGTGTGCAGTTACTATCTTTTCCCTCCCCTTTTATACATATTCAGTGCAAAAAGTTATTTTCCCTCTTAATTAATTATTTGTCATATTTAGCACTAAAGATGACAAGTAGATAATTGAGGGTTGAAATTATTTATTATACTTAACTTGTTATTTGCCATCTTTAATTTTAAAAGTGATAAATAACAAATAACTTTATGAAGATACACACAAACATTTACAGCGCTCTTGCTTGATAGGGCTTGCGCACGATTGTGCGAACTGATTGCATATTAGACAGGTAGTTTGTGTAGCATTTCTTATAATATTATAGTTGTGCCAAGATATTATAATCTGTTTTCTAGCTAACCCATCTAAAATCATCCATGCAGTCCATACAGGTTGTGTACTGCTATCTATGATGCTCCCTCCAGCACTATCCAGAGTGCAACTAGCATTTCTTATAATATTATAGTTATGTCAAGATATTATAATCTACTTTCTGGCCAACCCATGTAAGATCATCCATTTAGGCCACACAGGATCTGTACCACTACGATGCTCCCTCCAGCACTGTGATGATGCCTCCCTTTCACTGTCCGGTGGGGATGAAAATACTCACCCCCCGCCCCCTCACTTTTTTTTTTTGGGCACACTGCTCTTCTACTCCAAAGAACAAATCTATCTTTATGCAAGCTTAAGGTTTTTCAAATAGTTATGGCAAGGAAGATGCCATGCTGCAGATCTTAAAGAATCAAGTCCGTTGATATGTTGGATATGCAACAAAAATTCAGCCGCTTGCCTCATTGATGAGTGCAGAAGATACCAGCAACACTTGACCTTGAACAATATGTAGTACCACAAATAACATAGTAATATGCAGATAATTTCTGCGTTCGTCGTGCTATAGAAATCCATAATCTCAAAGTTACTTTTAGAAATACTCGAAATTTTAATTTGTTTTGGAAGGTGAAATACATCGTAATGAGTACTTGAATAAATAAGATTACAAGGTTTTATGATTGAAATAGTTCAGACTTTGCGAAATCAGACCAACTATTGATGTGTTCATCTGCAAGCGGTAACTATGACGGTAGCAATGAAGTTCTATAAAAAATTATAATAGGAATGAAGAATACATGAGAAATGTGATAAGACATACAAGCTGAACATCTTTTGATAGAGCTACTTTTGATTCGACAATGACCTAAATCTAAATGCTAGCCATTCCACTGGATAATATATATATATATGAATAAAAGGGAGAATAAAGTTATACACACCAGGTATGGGCAGATACTATTCCAGACAAAAGAGAAAGGAAGTGAGGAAACTTTATTCTCCCTTTTATATATATATATATATTAACATTAATTTTATGTGGTAACGGAGAATTAAGGTCAACATATGTGACAATCAGTTCTAGGCTACCTTTGGAAGTGAGGAAACCTTGACTTTGGAAGAACAGTAGTGAAATGTAAAGACCAGACAAATTAGCAGGCAAAAAGTGAAGCTCAATGAGAGCACCAACAGACTTAAGCATATATGATTTTACAAACCACTTCTGAAGCCCAATCTACCTCTTCCTTCAAACTGGATCTTTGAAGGGAATCAACTACAAATGAGAGAGCTGTTCCTGGGAAATCTATTTGAAGAAAGTTGTGGTACCAGAGGTAGACTGAGTCTGACCTAGATGAGTTATCCGAAAACCTCTGACTAACATACATATGTGCATTGCCATTTTCATCATCATCATCCTATTGATCTGCGACTACATGATAAAGGAAAAGGATCTGCAAATTGTCTGACCAGCTGTCCTGCTTGAAGCCCTCTATAGATACCAGGTGGAATGGTGATCTCACTAACCTCATGGAACATACATCAACATTTTCCCACAGTTTTCACCATGCAAATCATCTTAAAAAACATGGAAGAACATAAAATGACTCACCGATTAATAGCAAAAAAGGGTAAAAAGAGTTATTACTTTCTAACTGAACAGAGGTCTACATTGTGAAGCAGGGTACAAAAATGTGCCACCACAAAAATGAACATCCTTTCTTTCCTGTTTCTCATAAATTATTTATTGCTCAGAAAGTGGAAATATAACAAGCTGGTGATGTGCTTTAATGTAAAATACTTCGATAGTTATCAAGGATAATAGATTGGTCTCTTATGATTTATTTGTTGTTGTCTTGAATCAACATTTTCATCCCGTTTGGTTCCTGAAACAGCTGCAGTGGCCGCAGCTGTCATTGCAGCTGCTGCTGCGCCTATTTTCACACCACCTGCAGCCTTCATCGCTCCTGCAATTTTTGCAAATGCTGCTATTCCACTAACAAGAACAGCTCTCAATACTACTGTTGGTTTCAAGTCCATAATTTTCCCTGGCAGCATAAGATGGGAGTATCATCAGATTGTGCATTAGATTAGTAAATCAGCAGAGTACATGTTGGGCGGTTGGGGGGCAGAGTTAGGATTAAATCTTCACACTCTACAGTTCCACACAGCAGCAAGCTCTTCATGACTTATATGAGCAGATAATAAAATTGGAGATTACATTCTAAGGAATACCACCCAATTGCAGCACTGAAAAGACTGGTGGTACAAGATTTCAAAAGCTTGGCCACGACTACAACTATTTTCCAAAAGAAAACCTAGTCATAGTAATTTTAGATGGATATAATAGTTTACATTAGCAGTGCACTTGCATCAGGGAGTCCAGCAAGCTTTGAACAATGCAAAGTCTTGATATTAGGTTGGTAGGAGTCAATGAAAGATGCAAATAAGAAAGCCACGTCCATTTCTCACTGACTCATAGATGCAGACCTAAAAGATAAGTGCACACTGCTATACTCAGAAAGACCAAATGAGATGTCATCATGAATGAGAGCTAGTTAGAATTGCTCCCCATTGTCCGGCTCTGAAATGTGCAGCATGAACATAGTCTATCTGGTGACACCTCGCCAGCAAGTGTTCTGCAGTTCACCAGGTTTCCTAAGACCTCTTTGTCAAGGTCCTCCAGGTTCCTCATCGCACCGGATGAAAGATCAAAAGTAAGTGATCTTTCTTGCTTTTTAATTTCTGCAGGTTGTAACCCTGTCATTTTCTAGGGGCACATCTAGCTTAGCCGTGGCCTGTGGGGTGCATCTGAATCTGATCCTTTCTCTATATACGTACATGAATGCACAGATGCAAACACATCCCATATTCCCATTATCTTCTATTGCTCAATCGGACCTACCCATAAAGTAGCATACAACGAAACTTTGTAGTAATTAAGAAAGTCATGGATGATACGAGTAAGTTATCTACAAAAGATGAGTTGCATTAAATGAAAAAAATGTGACAAATACCAATAAGGGTGAGAGGCAGCTAAAATCAGATGCTTTCTGACAATATCCTCAAAGATTCACATACACATCAGCAGCTACTTGAAATAATCGATCAATCATAAGAACAAAGAGAAAGAAAGTAGAAGGGAATTAAATTGTCATGCTTCAAAGTGCCTTACAAAAGATTTTGACCTGGAAACACTCATCAGTCTCTTACAAAGAGTACAAAAAATTTGGCCTGCAAAATTATTGCAAGATTTTTAATGAATTGTCTGGCAAGAAGTCATTATTTGGTGGAGTACGAACTATAGATGTTCAGATCATCAAAACACAAGTGGACTTGTAGAACAGTCAAATTAGGCAAACAGGTATTCAAGGTAGCTGTAATTTTACATAAGGCTGTAAAGTGGTTAAGTGTGTAGAATTACTTGGAAACAGGAGTCTAACACCACAATGAAATCCAAACACGTACGGCACATGAGAAAGTAATTACTAAGAAAGGATAGGGAATAACAACGCACAAGGTAGAGTACGTGGGGAAGAACAAGAAAAATGTGATCTTGAGGCATCAGCCAATGTGACAATGTCGATCCCTCAAATATTGTAATTTCTCTATTCTTTTCACCCGCGCAAACAGACCGCACAGAAGGCGAAGCGCATGCCGGGGAGGAGCAAAGAAAACAAGAGAAAGGGCAGAGAGAGGAATCCACAAACGAACAAATCAACCACATAGCCTCCGTTTTCATTTGAACCCACAAAATCTTTCCACCCAAAAGATCCAACCCCGAACGACAGAAATGATACACAGATACACTAATACTCCGCACCTACCTCAAGGGGGAAACCTTTCGCGAAGAACAAAACAATTGTGATCGGACCACGGCACGAAGGGGAATCTCCGGCCTCGTCTAATCGTCTCCCAAAACCTGGGCGTCCCCCCCGCAAACAGCGCACTACGGGTGATCTGCGGACGCGGATATGCAGCCTTTGCTGATATCTCTGTATCGGACGGCTGTGGTTGTTGATATCCGTTTACTGTATTTTTTTTATGACTCTGAAAAAGTTGCGTATTATGCGAAGGCTAGTACACGGCAACGTTTGCAGACATCCAACCAAGAGTTTGAAGCAACATGGCATGGCTAAAACAGTGTGCCATGAAACAATCGTGCAACTGATTTGATATTCAGATATAAATAGCGGAGGTAAATAGAAGGCTATCGAATGAATACAGCTAAATAGATGACAAAGAGAGATCAGATCCGAAATACGAAAACTTATTTGAAGCCGCTCTACCCTTACTACGGTGTAATAGATTGACGACAATTTTTTTTTAAGATACGACGACCTATACTATATAGTTGTAGTGCGAAGATGCACACCAATCACGTCGTTGGTCAAACACTCTTTTAGATTGACTGCTAACACTCAAACACGTACCAAGTTGAGGAGAAAATTTACGTAGTTGCACATAAAATGTTCGGGGGCAGGAGAGAGAAAGTATACAAGTTAGAGAGAGAGAGAGAGAGAGAGACCCTTCTCACCCCCTCATACCCATTGCAGTCATATTCCCATTAAAAGAGGCGACGACTTAGACTCCAAAATTGACAGGAATTAAAATGGCCAGTCAAAAGATCTTAAACAAAAAAATAAAAGTAAAGAAATCCACGTAGGCAACCAACTAGGCCTCCAAGTGTGCACCACGCCGCCGTCAGAGCCGACACGTAGGGGCCAGCTCTGCACACGCGTGCGTGTGCAAGTGGTGTTTGATAACACTTATTTAAAATGTCTAAAGTCTAATTTTCTATCTATTGTCTAAATCTGTAATTTAATAAGTACTTAAAATATATTAGACTTCTATTAAAGTTATTTGATAACCAACTTAAATAATATCTGAATTAATATATTATTTTACATAAATATCTTTATATGTTTAAGAATATATCTAATTTTTTTTATTTCCCATAATTTTATATATACATCTCTCAACTATCTTATAATTACGTATAAGTCTCTAATTTTTATATATTACATAAACATCTCTACATACTTAAAATATTTTTAAATTGTGATTTTTATACTATATTTATTAAAGTTAAAAGAATATGATATTTATATATAGTACAATTTTTGGCTGGATCCCCTCGTTGGGCGCCTGCGATCAGTATGACCTCGCCGCCGTCAAACCCTAGCCATGGTTCGCCCCCGAGGGTGAGGCCGCCGCCGCAGAGCACTGCCTGTACCACTACCACCCCTACCAGCCCCTGGACCCGCCGTCGCTGGTGGTGAAGGCCGAGATCCCCCAAACACTGCCGCCGCCGCCGCAGCAGCAACAGGCGGCCCCTCCGGAGCCCGTCCTCTCCAAGGGGAAGCACTACCGGGGAGTCCGCCAGCGGCTGTGGGAGAAATTCGCGGCGAAGATCCGGGACCCGGCCAAGAACGGGGCCCGGGTGTGGCTGGGTACCTTCGAGACGGCGAAGGAGGCCGCCCTCGCCTACGACCGCGCCGCCTTCCGTATGCGCGGCTCCCGCGCCCTCCTCAACTTCCCCCTCCGCATCGGCTCCGACGACTTTACCCCGCCCCCTGCCAAGCGCACCTCCCCGGAGCCCCCCAGCGAGGCCTCCTTCCCGACATCGTCGTTGTCCTCCACCACCTCCTTCTCTTCGTCCTCCTCCACCTCCTCCTCGGCCACCCTGTGGATGGCGATCTCGGAGGATTTCTCGACGACGAAGGCCCTGTAGCCGCCGAAGAGGAGCTGCAGGAGAAGCCGCGGAGGAACCTATCGGGGATCTCGGCGAGGGGCACGGTGCCCTCGCGAAGATCTTGACGGAGGAGCCGCAGAGATGGGGGAGGCGGAGTAGGGATCTCCAGTCTCCGATCTGAACAAGAAAAAGTGCCATAATCTCACTTTTTTTTAAGAGATAATTTAAGATAGAAGACATCTTTTCAGATATGTATTAAGATACTTTATCAAACAATCTGAATCTTAATGTCTAACCATTTCAGACATCAGAGATCTAATAAGGGTTATCAAACAGACCCTAAGCCTCAAAGGTCTCTCATCCATAGTCCCCCCCTTAACGATACATCTTTATAGCAAAGGAATAACTTTATAAAGGAGAAGAATTATTTCTCATTTTCCTATATGGGATAAAGCTATAAGAACTAGTCCAACATGAGGTGAAAATCTCATATTGGAGAGCTAACAACTCTTTATAGAGTTCACCAAATCAAACGAAATAAAAAACAAAATTTCAAATTAAACTTCTAATATTTGAATATTCACCCCACCAAAAAAGAAAATTTAAAGTATGTGAAAATAGACATAGAGAGCTAAGAAGAACTACTATGCATAAGTAAAGATGTCTACCGACTTTAACCTTTATATAGTGCAACAGTTCCCTCACCTTGCAGGTATAAGTGAATTAGGTTTTGAACTTAGACCCTTATAGAGTTTCATGCAGCACATACATCATTGATCATAGAAGTGTTCTCACGGGGTAGCACATTCCAGCATTGTACTATATATCTTGTTTCATGAGTGCTCTAGAGTGAAGCCTCTTATATTAATCCTTGATCGTTACCTACGATCCCACTCACATAGGTAAGCCCTTCAAGGTGTACTGGTCCTTACACCTCGTCTCTATAAGAGCATACTGCTTAACCTTTTCTATATCAACCAAGCGCATCATCCTAGGGACTAGGAGGGACATTGAAACACGAGTCTCCACAAAGTGCTTTACACAAACACCTACTCAACTTTTATTCCATTGAACTTGCATCTTGGGATCTCCAATTAATAGGTTGGTAGGTTGGGTTCCTATTGAAGGTGTTCATATCGTGGCTTTAGTCCCATCCCCCTCTATGATTTTACTACCATCTCTCTATTCAATCCTTTTGTCAAAGGATCAACTAGGTTTTTTTCAGACTTAATATAATCAAAGGATATTACTCCTTTGGACAAATATTTTCTTTCAAATTTAATTCTCATTCTAATATGAAAACTTATTTTGTCATTCATCTTTTCACTCTTTGCTTTAACTATAGTAGCGTGACTATCACAATGTAAAGAGTTGATAGGAATGGACTTTCTCAACATATGGATCTCAATCAAAAGATTTTTAAGCCACTCTACCTCTTTACCTATTACCTCAAAGGTAATTACCTCAGTTTCCATAGTAGACTGAGCTAGCAAAATATGCTACGTAGACTTCCAAGCTGCAACACCTCCACCCATCATAAAAATATAACCTGAAGTACCCTTACTCTAGGTCTTTTCTGTTACCCAACTAGCATCTGCAAATGTTCTAAAACAATAGGAAATCTACTGTAATGTATAGCAAATGGCAAGGTATCTTTTAAGTATTTACAAATCCTTCATTTCTAAGGCTGCCAATGCACTTTGTTAGGACAATGAATATATTTACTCAATTTATTCATAGCAAAACAAATATCAAGTCTACTATAGTTAGACATATACATTAAACTATCAATTAACTGTGAGTAACACAATTGATTAACACTATCACTTATGTTCTTTTTAAGCAAGACACTAAGGGTCCTTACAAGTTTGCATTCATACAGATCAACCTCTTCAACACCTTCTCAACACAAGGAGCTTGGGATATTGAATATCTTGTGATTTTTGGAGCCTTAACCACAAAATAACTTTAGCTTCCCTAAGATCTTTCATGTCAAACTTACTACTTATGGACTATTTAGTTCATTGATTAACATAATATCATTACCAAGGATTAAAATATCATCAATATAAAGGTATAGAATGATGCATGAATCATCAACTAATTTGATACACAAATATTTATCAAATTCACATATTTGAAACTAATGAAGCAATCACCTCATCAAATTTTTGATGCCACTACTTGGGACTTGTTTAAGTCAATATAAAGACTTCGCTAACTTGCACACTTTATGTTCTTGACTAGAAGCTACAAATCTGTCTCACTGGTCTATATATATATATATATATATATATATACTATATATATATATATATATCTTTTTACAATTCCCCTTAAGGAATGTAGTTTTAACGTCTAATTGATAGATTTTCAAATCACATATGGACGACAGTGCAATAAACACATGATAGTAGTCATCTTAGCTACTGGGGAATAGGTCTCAAAGAAGTCTATCCTCTCTTTCTATCCATACTCTTTAGCAATCAATCTGACCTTATATTTATCTAGAATATCATTAGGTTTCATTTTCTTTTAAACACCCACTTACAACCAATTGTTTTACTACTAAGTGGAAGATTAACTAATTCCCAAGTATGATTCAACAAAATTGAATCGATTTCACTTTAATAGCTTCTTTCTAGAAAATACAATTAGGAGTAAACATTGCATCTTTATAAGTAATTTGATTCTCTTCAATATTAAAAGAATAAAATTATCACCAAATGACTTTTCAAAATGAATTCTCTTTTGGTTCTCTTTCTAACTCATTTTCTATAACTTTAGAACCACTAGAGGAAGAGATATTTGATGAATCTATAGAACATTCAATTTGGTTTTAAAAAGAATTAAATCTTTAAAGAAAATTATATTATCAAATTCACAATAGAATTATCAAAACATCAAATTTAATGATAAAAAACTAGTATGCTGAACTATCTTTAGCAAAACCTATAAAAATGCCATCCACAATTTTAGAACCAATTTTTCTTTTCTTAGTTTCTAGAATTTTGATCTTTGATGGATGGTCCCAAACCTTCAAGAGATTATAATTTGGTTTTCTTTTAAACCACAATTCAAAAAAGATTTATCTTGAGATTTATGAGGAATACAATTTATGACATGACATGTAGAGAGTAAAGCTTCTCTTTACAAATTCTCAGGAAAATATGAACTACACAACATGGAATTACTGCAGGAATACGTGGTGGGCATCACATGCATAACGAAACGATATACTTAAATTTTAAACCACGATTCCCACACTTTGTTATCGGACCAAGATGACGTCCGGGGTGCATGACTGTCATGCAACCATACAAGGTGATACTATCTCACCTAGGAGTGCTCTTAGAACCCCTGAAGTGCAGAACCGGTCCCGCGGATGAAGGAGCTCACACGACCTCCCTCTAGCGTGTCCACACGATGGCGATCGGGGAGGATGACTCCTCCTTTCGCTGACGTCTCCTCCTCATCAGGGCTGCTCCCAGCAGCTCCTCACAGCAATAGCAGCAAGCAGTAGCAGCAACAGCCGAAGCAAGCAGTAGCAGCAGCAGCTAGAGCAAGGGGAAAAACCCTCTTTCTCCCTTTCTCTTTTCCTCAAGAGAGAGGTTGCGGGAAGGAGGAGTGAAGAGGAGAGTGGAAAGGAGTGAGAGGGTTGGTGGGAGAGCTCAATTCATAGCTCTCTCCCACACCCTCTAAATATATAGAGGGCAATTTTAAAACTCCACACGACGCTCACGTCGTGCGGACGTGCGTGGTATGACCCATAGTACATGCTGCCATACCTGCATTGACGGCAAGACAAAGTGCCACCAATAATCATTGGCGACATAGGTCACTGTCGCCAATAAATTTGTTTCTCTACTTGCTGTCTTTTTGCTTTTACCTTTCTGTTAATGTCACAAAAGGGAGAAAGAGAAAACAATTGTTTTTGCATTTACCAATTTTTTTTATCTGTTCTTAAAGAAACAGAAAATAAGAAAAGACAGAAATCAACTATTATGCAAAATCAAACTTATTTTCACTGACCATATAAAAGTTTTTGTCATTAACAAAAAAGGGGAGAATTGTTGAGCACCTTTTTTCTTATCTCCTTATTTATAAAAACATCTATCATAATTTTGTTATGACAAAACCTTTTAATATTTTCACCTTTACCATTTATGAAAATCAAAGAGCTATTATTCTAAGTCCACAGCGTATACTGTATATCACACTAACTCCGACTCCTGACTCCGACTCTTGTAGAGTCGACGTAATGCTTCGATTGATGAACAATCTGATAACACTCCGACTCCTAAGAAGTCGAAGTCTGGCAGTACTTTGACTCCTAAGAAGTCGAAGTCTGGCAGTACTCCGACTCTTAAGAAGTCGAAGTCTGACAGCACTCCTCCGACCCCTGAAAGTCGAAGTCTTTGTATCGATTGATTATCTATTAAACCTTACTCCGACTCCTGAGAAGTCAAAGTCTAACCTTACTCTGACTCCTTTAAAGTTGAAGTTGGACGTACTTCGACTTCATATAAGTTGAAGTCCGCTATCTATTCGTTGGCACTCCGACTTCCCCAGAAGTCGAAGTCATTGCTTTCTCACTCCGACTTCCCAAGAAGTCGAAGTCATTGCTTTCTTACTCCGATTCAATAAAGTCGAAGTAGCTATTTTCCTCTTAAAGTCGAAGTTTATTACTGATTGTATTGTTTTACTCTGACTTCTTGGAAGTCGAAGTATCTCTTATCAACTTCTGTATCTCTGTACTTAATTATTATCTCAAGCCTCTATCAGTAAGTACATATTAATAAGCTTTACGTTAAAGTATCTTTTACATTGAGACAGTTCCCTTAAAATCCTTTTCCCCAGTAAAAATTCAATTATCGTTTTGGCGGGAAAAATATTTTATTCGAAATTATTTTATCTGAGCAAGTATCCCTTTTGGATCTGTAATATAAACGATATACTTGCTATCTCTTCTACTGACAGGAAGATAAGCTGATCTCTAGTTCACGGATGGTCAAAAATTAAATGCTCGATAAGTAAAATGGGCTATCTGTCAGAACCTACCTTCTTCTGTCAGAAATCCCATGACTTTCAGAAGAAAAACATGTGCATTTGTCTGTTCATTCTTAAATGTTTTGAACTTCTGTCTGAACATTTTTATACTTTATACCCTTTATCTTACCTACCTCCGAAGGCATGTATGGAGGCATATGCTCTTGTCTTTTTAGGTTTGCAGATCATTTAATGAAGATGGCTAGCCTTCTGCATTGAGCATGAAACCTACAGAATAATCATGAGAATGTCTTTCAAGCATGAAGCTACATCATATAGTCTAAAGACGTTGGGACTCATGAAACTAAAGATTGATGGACAAACCTAAGAAGATCAAAGCTTCCTCTCAATGGCTATCTCCTTCAAACGGTTAGCTTCTAACGGCCAAAACTCAAACGGGCAAAAAAATTGAAGCATATATATGAAGCCGAAGCATGAAGTCTACATATGCACACTACATGAAAACAAGGAAAGAGAGAGTCACATACAGAGAAGACTTAGAAGCCTACACTTCACTCCCATCCGAAAGCTAGAAGAACCACTCAAAGAGAAAGAGAGCCACTCCTCAATCTTAGACTTCTGCTCTTTCTTACAATTTGAAGTCTTCTTCACTTGGTGGATTACAACATTTCAGATCTTCTTCAGTCCACCTCTGTGTTTCAGAAAGAGATTGAGCTTCACTTTCTTTCGTTTCTCTTTCTGAATTTCTGTGTTTCTCATTATTATTGAGCAGACACATAAGCTTTAATACTTATGTGTAAGGAAACCCGCAGGAGGTTTGTATTCTGCTGTACCCCTCTTATGAAGGGAAGATCTACAAGTGTAGATGGTCTTTGTACCCCTTGGTTAGGGAAGACTTGCTGGGAGCAAGTGTGCTTGTAATTCCTCTCGGTTTGAGAGAAGGCCAAGTATTTATTGGCTGTTAGTGAAATCCCAAGTGGTTTCTTGGGGACTGGACGAAGGACTTCCATGTGGGAAGGGCTGAACCAAGATAAATTCTTGTGCATTCTTGTGTGATTGATTCAGCCAAGTTTTCTCACTTGTTTCACACACATCACACTAAGTACTAACAAAGTTATTTAGTGCTGTTTATCTTTTAGATAAAATTTTGTAAAGCGCAAAAAGTCCTATTCACCCCCCTCTAGGACAACTATTGTGCCATCTCGATCCAACAAGTGGTATCAGAGCCAGGTCTTCTCAGAAGAATCGAAAGATTTGAGAAGAGATGGCAGCTGAAGCTCACAACTATGAAGGTCAGTCATTACCAGAACACTATTCTTTGATGGTGAGGACTACCAATACTGGAAGATGCGAATGGAATGCTTCATCAGAGGCACAGACTTTGATCTGTGGCAGGTAATAGAGGAAGGTGATTTCATTATTGTTCCTGCTGAAGGTACTACTGCAATTACAGCAGCTAATATTGTTAAATTGTCTCTAAACTTAAAGCAAGAAATTATTTATGCTGTGCTTTATCAAAAGAGAATTCAATAGAATATCAGCATGCAAATATGCAAAGGAAATGTAGGAAAAATTACAGTAACATATGAGGGAATAGACAAAGTTAAGCAAACTAAATTAGACATTCTTGTTTCACAATATGAACAATTTAAAATACTTCCAATGAAAATAATACTCAAATGTACATAATTTTCAAACATAGTAGTTGGTCTAAGCTCTCTTGGAAAAACTCTTTCTGATGAAAAACTATCAAGAAAATATTTAGATCCTTACTCTTTCTTGAACCCCTAAGGTCACTGCTTGTAGCAACCCGGAAAATTCAGTATTTAAAAATTCAAAATAATAAATTTCTATAAAAATGGAATAATAGAAACATACATACCATTATCGTATGGGTAAGAACACATCAAAAAATTCCGTAAAAATTATAAATCAACCCCAAATATTATCCCTAAGTGTTCTAAGAAGAAATTCGTGCAACGAAAGTTCGATTGGCCAAGCGTACGTCACAACGTGACTAATTATCCAAATTAGGAAACTAAGTCGAAAAAACCGTTAGCACGGAAAGATAACGCGCCCATAATTAAACGAACCGGTCGGAGAGACTTCCAACGTCATGTAATGATGACCCATTAGAAAATTGGGCTTAGAAAATAATTCAGACCAACTTTTATAAATGGAGGTGACTTATTATGGTAATTAAGGAATAATTCAGAAAATCCATTATCATATGAGCCAAGTAGATTAACAACTAAAAATAAAATGATGGGTAGACTCCAAACAATATGTAATGATAATCCATCATGAGAAATTAGACCATGGACCTCTCATAGTCCATGAATAAAATCAAGTAAGAAAAATATAATAAAATCCGTAACTCTATTACACCGTAGTTAAGAAGGGAAATCCCATAAGATAAATTCCAATAATAATGGGCTTTGTTAAATGGACATATAAATTTATTGGGCCAATAGAGATTTTTAAAAGATGAATAATAGGAAATACCCTAAATTCGTAACTAAATTATTACTTAATTAGAAAAGGGGTATTTAATGCATTAAATAGGAGTTGAGTTAGAATTGGATTCCTAACCTACCCTAGTTGATTGGCCACGAATTTAGCTCCCACCCTAACCCAAATAGGAAGTGAAAGCATAGAAGGTGGTATTAAATAAAGAAATCTCAGAATAAATAGGAGTTAGAGTCCTATTAGGAATAACAACCCAACAGCATAAATACTCTCTTAAAGCTCCATGGCCGGCCCTAGCTCATTGCCAAGGGTTCCTGGACCAGGAGGAGAGGCCAAGGAAGAGGAGAATTCGTGGGAAGAACTTCTTAAAGCTCTCAACCCCGTTCTTCAAGTTCTAGCCCTAGAAGGGGAATCGCCAAAGGTAGGCATTCTCACGAGCATAAACCATGAAAATTCATCTGTAGGATGTTTCGTCCATCAGGAACAAAAGCCCTTTGTTTCAAATTTTCCATTGAGCATATCTTTTGTTCTTGATTTTTCATGTTCTGCAACTTACATGACCCCGAACCCTTTTCAAAAATCTAGATCTCCATGTACTCTCTATCCCATGCCACGAAAATTTTACTGGAGAAGCTGATGGCTATTAGGGATCTTTTTCCCCTGAAAGCCCTAATTTTCATGCATCCTATCTTGCAAATTAATCTTGCATCTCAACTGTTCTCAGTATTCTGTTCTCCATGTTTGATTTGATTAAAGCCTGTCGAAACCATGCTTGTTTTCCAATTCTAATTATTCTAAGTACCCATGTGAGTCTAGATCATTTCCAATTGGTTTCATGATTGTCCATCGTTTGCACAATTAGTTATGAAATTTTTGAACGTCCCTGTGTCAAAGCATGGTAAGTTTGGACCAAGAACCAAGAACATGTCAGATCTCTGTCGAACTCGGCCAAGGACCTGAGACGCGACGACCCAATAGGCCGCGTTCTCAGGCGGATCGCGACAAGAATCACCGTCGCGATCTGATCGCGACAGGACCACTGTCGCGACCTGACCTTCTGGTCTGATAGACCTGTCGCCTTCTTCATATGACCCGTCGCGTTCTCTTCTTTTGCACTAACTGACCCGTCGCGACCCGTTAACGACCCTGTCGCGTTCTATGCAGGCCCTGTCCGACCCTTACAAGGACCTGTCGCGTTCTGTACTTTTTCATGAACCCCCCCTATTTTTGCAAGTCTTTTTTCTACAGTGATATCATGCTCTGCTAACCCTTTGAAACACAGTAAATGGAACTGTAAATCTTGAACTTATTTTAATAAAACAAAAGCCATGCACATGACCCTTTCATACTCCACATTCTCTATGTCACATGCACACACTTTGAACCATCCAAATATGGCTTAATTTGGCATGAAATTATTCATAATGTATCGGGTATTTATGAAATTAATTGCCATATACTGTCTATCGTTTCTCGTGTTGTTTTGGGAATACCGTTATCGACGCTCCACTGTTCTAGAATTCCTCTAGAACGTCGAGCACTTGTTTCTATATACACACTCTCTCTTGACTTGGACGAACTCTCAGTCAGATACTCCTTCTACCGGACTAGAAGTCTTTGTTCAAGGCCTCCGTAAGTCTCCTCTGTCCATGGATTCCCACATGGTCGACGAGCCGTTGTACCCTAACATCTATGATACCCTTGGGATCAATAAATCCAACGGCTATTAGAAGTTCGCTCTTATCTTGAATCACGTCGGACCTCTGGACCTGTGCTTAACATGGCCAGTGGTAGGGTCGTGAGTTCCACCTGACTGCCAACACCATGTGCACGTGTTGTGCAACTGTTACTATCGCCTGTTTACTCCTACGTGTTCGTGCCATGTCCACTAGCTCTCATCTATACTCTACTCGCTCATCTATTCACGTTCACTCTACTATCTCGTCTATTCATCTAGTGCTCTCATCTGTTCTTGGTACTCTCTATTGGCCATTAATTGATTGTCTAAAGATAACAACATAACCAATGCCAGCGCAATAGGGCCCGATCTGGTCTTGGGGAGAGCACCCGAAAGTGCCATTTGCCCATGGGAGTTAATGATCAGGATGTCGACATTATATCAAGTGCCATACTATCAAGATTAATCTAAGACAATCAACACAAGTGCTATATTCTCTCGATGTCTTTGACAAAACAAAGTGCTATATTCTCTCGTTGTCTATTGACGACAAAGTGCTATATTCTCTCTCGCTATCTACGGATAACCAAAGTGCCATTACTATTTTGATTGGCGAAAGTTAATCAAAAGTGCTATACTATTTCGATTGATAAGAAAATCAATCAAAGTGCAATTTACTCTCTATATGGCCAACTACTTTCTCTCTCCTTGCTATACATGTTGCTTGCTATGCTTGACGTTGACGTTATTCGCCATCGTGTTGTATCGTTTCTATCATGACTTGACTTTAATCATCGTGCTATACTTGATTCATCTGCTATTTGAACCATGATACTTGTGCTATTACTTTCTCGTCTTTACATGACTTGTTCTATCATTAGTTACTCTGCCTTTTAAAGCACTAATTATTTAAAGCCTGCTTGATCCTGAGATTTAAGTCCTATTGGGCGTTATTGCACCCTTCGTTATTTGTTATTGTGTCTCAGGTAAGTTAGACGTTGACGTTGTACAACCAATGGGACAGTACCCGAGTGATGAGCGACCCGGAGTAAATGACGAAGTTACCCTAGCACAATTGGAGTCTAGTAGTTATTACTTTAGATTTGCTCTTCGTATGTAATGATGTCATTGAGCCTTACGTATTGGCTCCGAATTAGTGGTTGTACTAGTCTTAGTAATTTTATAATGAAATGAAGAGTTTATTCAAATTATTGTTCATTAGATGCTCTAAATCATTCACTGTTGTACATTTTACTCTACTATGTACTTTGCTCACGTCTCCCTGATTTATTCCGCTGCTAATTGGCGGGGCGTGACACTGCTATAGGGAAGCTCATGATCTAACAAAACTTCCCATTGATAAATTAATTGGCTCACTTATGGCTCATGAAATAACATGGAGTGAGTTTCTGAAAGCACTTTGAAAAATAAAATGCCAAATGCATTAAAAGTTGCAGACTCCTCCTCCTCTGAAGATTCAAAGAAAAAATCAGATGACAGTGATGATGAAGCCATGCTGTCAAGAAAGCTCAAACGAATCCTTGCAAAGAAAAAGAAGTTCGGCTCAAAGAAATACTTCAAAAAGGAAAAGAAGAAGGAGCCGACCTGTTATGAATGCAATCAGCCTGGACATTACAAGTCAGAATGTCCAAAACTCAAGAAGAAAGACCTACTGAAAAGTTTGATAAGAAGAATGACAAAGAAAGAAGATTTAGAAAATACAAGAATAAGGCTATGGCTACAACTTGGGATAATGAAGAAGCTACAACTTTAGATTCCTCAAGTTCAGAATCAGAAGAAGAAGAACAAGTCAATCTAGCCCTCATGGCAGGACTAGACCAGGTAAACTCTGAAACATCTTTTACTTCATGTTCAGATTCCGACTCTGATAATCTAGAAGATGCATTCAATGAACTGTGTGACAAATATAAAACAATGGTTAAACAAATGAAAATAGTCAAGTTAAATTTACTAAATCAAGAAAAATCCAACAAACTCTAAAAATCGAAGTAGAAAAGTTAGGACAAAACCTAACTGAAACTAAAAGATCTAATGAACTACTGTGTGAAGATTTAAAAATAAAAAATACAGACTTATGGAACTTGAAGCAAATCTAAAAGAACTACAAGATGAAGAAAAATTAAGAGAAGAAGACATTTATCTAAAAACAACTATAGATAAACTTACCAGTTGTAAAACATCATTAGTTGTAAAATTAAAAGGTGCTCGAACAGGCAAAAAGAATATGGAGTGGGTTACACACCTCCATCGAATGAGGAGAAAATCATCTATCCTGAAAAATATCCAACTCCAACATTGTGAAAGAGAAAGGAAATAAAAATACCATAAAAATTAATCAATATGTCTATAGACAAAAATAGAAATCAAACAAAACTGCACATACAAGAATACATATGATCTGTGCTGTAGTCATTGTAATAATTAGGACACACAATCAGCACTTGCACAACTAGACACTTGCATTGGATTCTAAAGACTAACCATCAAGGACCCAAGAAAATTTGGGTACCAAAAATTAAAGCTTAATTCTGTTTGCAGGGTCGCCTGAGAGCATCCAAATGGTATTTGGATAGTGGGTTGCTCAAGGCATATGACAGGTGACAGAAAACTATTTACAAGCTTTATAGATGAAATTGGTCAAGTTACATATGAAGATAATGGAAAAGGAAAGGTTCTAGGATGTGGAACCATAGAATCAAGAGAAAAAGATTTGATAGAAGATGTTATGTATGTAGAAGGTCTAAGGCATAATCTGATTAGCATCAGTCTACTTTGTGACAAAGGTCACTTAGTTAAATTTCAGAATGATAAGTGCATAATACAAATGATGGAAAAATAGTGTTTGAAGCTCAAAGAGTCAAAAATATTTACACTCTATAGTTGGCCGAATTAAAAGAAGTCAATCTATGTCTTGCTACCACAAGAGTGAGGAAACTGATCTATGGCACAGAAGATTAGGACATGCTAGTACTTCAGTGATCAAGAAACTAATCAGGCATGATCTAGTTGAAGGTCTTCCAAAATTAAAGCTAAAGAAATCTGGAATATGTACAGCATGTGCAAAAGGAAAACAGACCAAGACTTCATTTCAGTCCAAAATACTGGTAACAACTTCCAAACCTTTGAAACTCATTCGTATGGACTTGTTTGGACCAATGAGAACAGTCAGTCTTGGAGGAAAAGGTCTTGTTGCTGAGGTGCGGGCCTTGTGTGATGGTATTCGGCTCGCCACTGAATATGACCTCCCTTTATCTCAGATTCAGTCTGACTCGGCCTCCCTTGTGCTTCTCTGACATCTGGTAGCTCTCCTGCTTGGGATTGTATGCGCTGGTGGATTGAAGCTCACAAGTACATTCGCTCTTCTGCTGTTCAGATGGTTCATGTGTATAGAGAAACTAACCAAGTGGCCGATGCATTGGCCAACTTGGCTGCAAATCCCTTAGCAATATTGTTTTCTCTTCCCCTACATCTTTGCCTCGTGAATGTAAAGGTCCTTTACCATGGACCGGTCTGGTCTTCCTTCTCTCAGAATTGTTTAACTGGGGTATGCCCCTTAGCTATTGTATTGTCCTTTATTAATATTTTGGCCCAGGTGGTTCGCACTGGTGGAGTGGGAACATTTTACTCCTCTGGAGTAAGGTGCACTCTCCTAGTCGCTGTCCCTGAGGACCTTTTTGATTAAAAAAAAAAAAGTCTTGGAGGAAAAGGTCTATAGCTATGTAATTGTAGATGATTACTCAAGGTACACTTGGGTATCATTTCTAGAAGCCAAATCAGAAACATTCTCAGCCTTTCTGAGTTTAGCAGTTAGTACAGAAGAACCAGAAATTTCAAATAGTTAGTATTCGATCTGATCATGATGGAGAATTCAAGAATGAAGAATTTGTCAGATTCTGTGAAGAAAATGGCATTGAACACAACTTCTCTGCACCAAGAACATCTCAATAGAATGGAGTAGTAGAAAGGAAGAACAGAACACTGCTGGACATGGCCAGGACAATGCTTACAGAATATAATCTACCAAAGTACTTCTGGGCAGAAGCAGTCAACACAGCCTGCTACATTATCAACCGATGTATGATCAGACCTATCTTAAGAAGACACCTTATGAACTCTACAAGGAAAAGAGCCAAACATCAGTCATCTTCGACCTTTTGGTTGTAAGTGTTTCATTTTAATAATGGCAAAGATAATCTTGGCAAATTAGATGCTAAAAGCGATGAAGTTTTTCTGTTAGGATACACTTCAAAACCTAGAGGTTATAAAGTATTTAATAGAAGAACTCTAACTATAGAACAATCTGTTTATATTTTATTTGATGAGACTAACCATTCTATTAAGAAAATAGAAGAAGAAGATATTGCTGAAGAATTGTGCAGGGATCTGGAACAAGCTTCACTTGAAGAAAAAGAAGAAGGTGAAGGGATCCTCCACTAAAATAACTTCAACAACAGCAGAAACACAAGAAGGAATACCTAAAGAATTGAGGTATTACAAAGACCATCCAAAAGAAAACATTATAGGTGATCCTCAAGACAAGGTAAGAACAAGAGGTATGACCATTCCTTGTGACTTTACTGCTTTTGTTTCTCAAATAGAGCCTATAACAATCAATGATGCACTGGCAGATGAATCTTGGATCCTAGCTATGCAAGAGGAACTTAACCAGTTCCAATGCAGCCAAGTCTGGACACTTGTTCCCAAACCTTCTGACCATCCAATTATTGGGACCAGATGAGTCTTCAGAAATAAGATGGATGAATCAGGGTGATCACAAGGAATAGCTAGACTGGTAGCACAAGGATACTCCCAAGAGGAAGGCATTGATTTTGATGAAACATATGCCCCAGTTGCTAGATTAGAGGCAATTAGAATTTTATTAGCTTATGCATGCTCCCTTAATATCAACCTATTTCAGATGGATGTCAACAATGCATTTCTAAATGGTTTTATAAGAGAAGAAGTTTGTGTTGAGCAACCACCAAGCTTTGAGATACTAAGTATCCAATCATGTTTTCCGTTTAAAGAAAGCATTATATGGTCTTAAACAAGCTTCAAGAGCTTGGTATGAAAGACTAAGTGCTTATCTTATATCACATGATTTTTCAAGAGGTAAAGTAGATAGCACATTATTTATTAAGAAATTTTCAGAAGGAATCTTAATTGTCCAAATATATGTTGATGATATCATCTTTGGTTCTACAAATGAATCACTCTGTAACTCTTTGAAAATCTTATGCAAAGTGAATTTGAAATGAACATGATGGGCGAGCTTAATTACTTCCTTAGGTTGCAGATCAAGCAGACCAAGGAGGGTACTCACATTTGTCAAACCAAATATATTTCAGATCTATTATCTAAATATGGTTTTGATAAGTGTAAGCCCTAGGAACACCCATGAGCTCAGACATTAAGTTAGATAGTGATCCACTTGGCAAAAAGGTAGATCAGAAGATGTATAGAGGTATGATTGGATCATTACTCTATCTTACTGCCAGTAGACCAGACATAATGTTCAGTGTATGTTTGTGTGCTAGATTTCAAGCTGATCCTAAAGAATCGCATGTCAATGCTGTTAAAATTTTTTTTAGATATCTTATAAATACAAGTAATTTGGATTTATGGTATCCCAGATGTTCTGAATTTAAATTGCTTGGATATAGTGATGCTGACTATGCTGGATGCAAGATAGATAGAATAAGCACCAGTAGTACTTGTCAAATTCTTGCAGAATGTTTGATCTCCTGGTCCTCTAAAAAGTAGAACTCAGTAGCCTTGTCCACAACATAAGCAAAATATATTGCAGCTGGAAGTTGCTGCACTCAACTAATGTGGATTAAGCATCAATTGGAAGACTATGGTCATACTCTGCACGAATTTCAATGTTTTGTGACAATACAAGTGCAATCAACTTAACCAAAAATCCAATCCAGCACTCAAGAACCAAGCACATTGAGGTCAGACATCATTTCATCAGGGACCATGTAAGTAATGGAGATATTCTACTTGAATTTGTTTGTACAAATGATCAATTAGCAGATATATTCACCAAACCTCTCCCTGAAGATAGATTTACATCTATCAGAAGAGAAATAGATATGTGCAATCCTGATTAAAATTCTCTGCATATTTCTTTCATTTTAGAAAATTTTCTAAGTTCTGAGACTTTGACTCTTTAGAAGTCGGAGTTTGGTACTGCGACTTCCGAAAGTCGGAGTTTGTGAAGTCGGAGTCCATATCTTAATTCAATTAAAAAAATATATTTAAAGAGCAATAAAGTGTAACCGTTCACTTATTAAATCTCAACCCTTCATTTCCTCATCTATGACTCGTTTCACATTCCTCTTTCTTTATTAAGACCCTTTTCCCTTCATTCGAAAATTGGCATGTTCCAAGAACTTGCAGGAGTCCCTTCCCTATGGGCCCTTGCTAACCCTTGTGTTCAAAAAATTTTCCGTGGACTTAAGAGATGAAGTGTCCACCCCTGTGAAAGAGAAGATAGGGCTCTCCACTCTGAGGAGAAGCCACTATGTCTTGGAAAACAAGGCTCAGAATGTTTGGGTTAAGGACTCTGTTCCCCAGTGCACTTACAAATTATTTCCAGATGAGGCTCAGAGTTTCTCCTCCATTCCCCCTCAAGAAGAAGCTAGAGAAGAAGAAGCCCCCGCAGCAGATCAAGCAGAAGTCCAGCCAACTGTCCCCTCTCTAGCACAAGATGCTCCTGAAGACACTATATCAAGTGCTAAGGGACTTAAGAGGCAAAGGAGTAGTTCAGGAAGAAGATATTCCCAGCACCACTCCAATAGAGCCCTCCCTTGAAGAATACCATCATGTGTCTCCACCACATGTTGAGACCTATAGTCTCAGGGGGAGACTAGCAAGAATCTGGATGATGTGGTCTAGTTGATCTTAAAGCAGCAAGAGATGATGTCTGTCCTGCAGATGCAAATTCAGTAGTTGGATGTCAGTTTGATTTTATGTCTGAGGAGGTCCATCAGATGAAGGACCTTTTACTTCAGTTAGTGTGACAGCCGGGCACAACTCATTCTCAAGTCAACCTGAGGAGCAGCACCAGTAGCCACAGCAACAACCTGAGGTAGTAGGAGTACATCCTGGAGGTAGTTCAGTTTAGCCTGAGAAAGATCAAGCAGTAGAATCAGAGCAGCAACAACCAGCACTTGAAGTTCCACCTTCTGAGCAGCAGTTGGAGCGGAGTGATCAGGAGTCAGACCCTCATGTCAAACCTTTAAGAGAAGGGTTAGGAGAAAGCTCATGAAGTCAGGTCAACCAGTCTTTCCTTCTCAACCCTTATCTATTCCTTCTCCCTCCACTGATCAAACCCCTCCTCCTGCTTCTGATCCTACACTTCCCCCCAGTTGCTGAACTACCTCCTCCTCCTCCCACTCAACCTACTCCCTCTATCTCCACTTCACCTTCTCCTTCCACTTCACAACCTACAATAGACCCTCCTGTAGATACTTCCATTTCCTCATTTCCTCTAAAATATCATTTTAAAACACTTGAGGTAGATATTCCCAACCTTCACACTCACCTCCACACTTTTTTTGCTTCTCTTCCTCCACCAACTATCTCATCTACACTTAGCTCTACACCTGGACTATCATCCAATGTACGCTCTCAAAGTCATGGATCCCTCCTTCCACCTTTCTAGTATACTTTCACCCATCACTCTGAACATCACATGAATCTGTTCAGAGAATTCCCCTCAATAAAAGTCTTTCTTGAAGTCCATGGGATGCCAGACTACAAATTTGAAGACTTGCTCCCTCTTCTAATCAAAACCTCTGAAGTTCTTATGGCTGATGTAAATTTAATTACACAGAAACGCCACCGTCTTTCCTCATCATAATTTGTCAACCCTACCCATCTGAGGTAGAAAAATTCATATTAGCCAAGTCCCGAAACCCTCTTCTGACTGTCCACCAACACCTTAATCTTAGGTTCTTTGACTTGTTTGGTAATCTTCTGAGAGAGCTCCAAATTGATTTCACTAGGATGAGGACTTTCAATGAAGAAAGGTTCAAGCTTGGTCTACTAGATGTAAATAAGGGCAATGGAGGATGATACTTCAAGGTAAAAGACCTATTACTCCCTCCATGACAATTGGTCTGCCCTTTGGACTGCATCCTAGTTTAGTAGGTGCCATCTCCTCTAGGAAGCAATTTGTAAACTTAGTTCTTAACAGGCACATCAGGATAGCCGCCAGATTTAAAGTCAAATAATATTAAGCTATCCTTCCATAGATTTGTAGTCATGTATGCTCCCAAGAGTTCTCAGCATATGATAGAATTTTAGCATTACTTTGCAGAGTCTGAGAGACTGAATGAAGATGAATGGGCAGCACATATCCTGAACTTAGTGCAGAATGTAGAAAACTTAAGCTATCTCCTGCAGTTTTTCTTCTCAAGGATATGACAATCTTAGGAAGTCTGCTTATGAGAAATGGATTCAGAGGTACATTATCTATTATCAGGCTAAGGATGCAGCCTATTCCCAAGGTCTTCACTGGAATGTCACTGTCCATGACTTCCTTTCCTTAGCTGCCAAGAAGAAATTTGTTCCCCTCAAGTTTTCCTTATATGATGACAAATACCATAAGAGACTTAGCTGGTATTATCGCCAGCATCTCAAGTCTTATAGGAAACTCCCTTCCATAGTGTCACGCCCCGACGCGGAATATCGGAACGTGAGGCAGTTGCAAGTAAACGGGTACAGAGCGTATAATAGACATCAAACCATTGGACAAAGAATAAATACTAAAGTAAAAGCTTCTCATTAATAATTCCTCAAATGTCTATTACAACCACTAATATCAGAGCCGATCTATAGAGCCTAATTACATTGAATAAAAGCAAAAGACTAAACTCAGACTCTAACATAATACTAAGACGCCAGGGTACTCTTGACTTCACTCTTGGTCATTCCCGTCCTCTTGAGTGTAAGTATCTTCCTCGGTCTCACCTGAGAACCATGACAAATAACGCAGGGTGAGTGATAACGCCTAGTAGACTTAAATATCATGATCAGGCATGCTTTAAATGATTAATGTATTACAAGCAGAGTCACTACATGATAGAGCGAGAGAGTCAAGTAACGTACGAGATAGCACGATAGCGTGTGATTTAAATAGCACAAGTTTTTAATAAATCACAGAGTAGGATGGCCATAGCACAAATAGCACAATGTATATCTATAGCACAACGAGTATAGTATAGCACTTTGATTGTCATATAGATAGTCGAGATAGATAGCACTTGAGTGTAATGCCAAACACTCTGGTCAATTAACTCCCGCGGGTAAATAGCACTTTTGGGCGCACCTCTCAGGACCAGACTGGGCCCTTTATATATTGCCAGACATTAGTTATATTGTTTATCTTTAGACAATCAGTCAATGGCCAATAAGAGTACCAAGAAGTAGATGAGAGTACTAGATGAATAGACGAGTGTATAGTGAACGTGAATAGATGAACGAGTAGAGTATAGATGAGAACTATAGGTCATTGCACATAGAACATCGATTAAACGGGCGATAGTAAGAGTTGCACAACACGCGCGATAGGTGTTGGCAGTCAGGTGGAATTCACTATCCTTCCACTGACCATGTTATGCATAGGTCCAGAGGTCTGGCGTGATTCAAGATAAGAGCGAGAGCATTCTAAGGCCGTTTGGATCTTACTGATCCCTAAAAGGTATCATAGGTATTAGGGTACAACCAGCTCATCGGCCATGTGGGAATCCATGGACAGAGGAGTCTTACGGAGGCCTTGAACAAGGATTCACTAGTCCACAGAAGGAATATCCGACGGAGAGTTTGTCCAACTCAAGAGAAAAGTGTGTATAGAAATAAATGCTCGACGTTTCAGAGGAATTCTAGAACAGTGGAGCGTCGGTAACGGTATTCCCAAACATCACGAGAAACGAAGACAAGTCCATTTAAAATAGAGCAATTTAAATACATTATTGAAGTAAACTTTCAGATATATTATGAGATATTTCATGCCAAGTTGAGTCATATTGGATGGTTACAAGTATGTGCACGTGATGAAGAAATCATAGATATGAAGGATCAAGTGTGTGTCTTTTAAATCATTCAATACATGTTTATTTCATAACACTTTATTACTGCATTTATGACTGTTAACAAGAGGTATAATCACTGTAGAAGGATAGAGTACCCAAAATCAAGGTTTTCATGCAAAAGTCTAGATCGCGATGTACCCCTGTAGGATTGTGACAGGGTACTTCCAGAACACGACAGGGATAGTCAATGGTCGCGACGGGGCGTTCAGGACAGGTAGCCAGAACGCGACGCCAGAGCCTATCGCGTTCAGAATGCGACAAGTTGCTATGTCGCGATCAGCCCTGAGAATGCGGCCTATCGAGCCGTCGCGTTCTCAGGTCCTGCGCCTGAGTCCGAGCGGGAAAGAACCATGCCTTGTATTGCAGCCCAAGTTTCCATGTTTTGATACATGGTAGATTAAAAATAGATATCTCTGCGTATAGTTGATGAAAAATCATGAAACCACTTGCAAACTAATCTAGACATGCGAGGGTATACACATAATTAGGAATTTGTAAATCATCATGGTCTGGACAGGTTTTAAACATGAACATGCATGATGAACACAGAGCAGTACACAGTGAAGGTAAAAGAATTTATTCGGGCAAGATACTAGATGAAAATTAGGGCAAATGGAGGCAAAAGTTTTCTGACATCGAACAGTATCTCCAGTAAAATTTCATGGCATGGGATCGAGTGTACATGGAGATCTAAATTAAATATGATGGTTCGGGGTCAAGGTGATTGCAGAACTTCAAAAATAAATAACAAAAGATTGGGTCGATGAAAAATAGAGCAACAAGAGGGCTTTTGTTCCTGATGTTTGGAACATGCTACAGACGAAATTAATTGAGTTTGGCTTGTGAGAATGCCTAACTTTGAGTCGTTTTGTCTTCTAGGGCTTAGAACTCGAAGAACAAGGGTTGGGTCTTGAGCAAGCCTTCTCCCCATGAGTTCTCCCTTCCTTGACCTCTTCTCCACGTCCAGCAACCCTCAGCATTGCATTAGGGCCGGCCATGGAGAGATTGAGGATATTTAAGCTTCCATTGTTTCTATTTCCTAATAGGACTCTAATTCCTATTAAATTCTGAGTTTTCCTTATTTCTATCCATCTTCCAAGCTTGCCATCACCTATTTGGGTTAGGTCGGGTTGCAATTTCGTACCTAGCCATTTGGGTAGGGTTAGGAGTCCAATTCCAACACAAATTAGTTATTTTAATGATTCAATAGCTCTTTTCTTTTAGGAAATAGTAAAGCTACAAATTTAGGATATTTTTCTATTATTCCTCTTTTAAAAATCTCTATTTTGGCCCAATAAATTTTATATGGTCCATTTAACAAAGCCCGTCACTTCTTTTCGTTTAATGGGTTTTAATTAATTCCCCTTTTCTTAATTTTCCAATTTATTCATTTATTATTTTGTTATTATTATTATTTTTTTAAAATCAGGTTCTTATGTGGCTTCTTCCACTCCACGATTATTCCACAGAACTTTAACCACATGAATGAGACGATTTCTAAGTTGCTGCACCTTTCGTTCTAGTATCTTGACTGGCTTTTCCTCATATGCCATGTCCTTGTTCAGCACCAACTTCTCATGGCGAATGATGTGCGTAGGATCGTACACATATTTCCTAAGCATAGAGACATGAAACACATTATATACGCATGCCAAATTCGGTGGCAACGCCAGCCGGTAAGCACACATCACCAACCCTTTCGAGCACTTCAAAAGGGCCGATGAATCTAGGACTGAGATTCCCTCTAACACCAAATCTTTGGATGCCACAGATAGGTGATACCTTCAGAATACATGGTCTCCCACTTGAAAATCTAAATCTCTCATTCTCTTGTCAGCATAGCTCTTCTGTATGGACTGAACAATCTTGAGCCGATCTCGAATCACCTGAATATCCCTGGTCGTATTTTGTACCATGTCTGGGGCCTAGCCATTGCTGTTCTCCAACTTCATTCCAGCATGCAGGAGATCTACAGTTTCTACCATAAAGTGCTTCAAACGGTGCCATCTTAATACTCGCCTGGTAACTGTTGTTATAGGCGAACTCAAAGATAAATGCTCATTCCAGTAGCCGTGGAAATCTATGGTGCAGGCTCTTAACATGTCTTCAACAATCTAGTTGGTTATCTCAGTCTGCTCATCTGTCTGCGGGTGAAAAGCAGTACTGAAATTGAGCTTAGTACCAGTGCAGTCTGCAGTCTTTTCCAGAAATGAGAGATGAATCTCGGATCTCGATCCGAGACAATAGATGATGGAACTCCATGCAATCTCATGATCTCCTTGACATACAAAGCAGCTAATACCTCCACCAACCACTTACTCTTTATAGGTAGGAAGTGTGTGGATTTGGTTAGTCGGTCGACAATGACCCATATGGCGTCGAGTCCACCACGAGTCTTGGCTAAACCTATGATGAAGTCCATGCCAATGCTATCCCATTTCCACTCCGGAATATCTAATGGTCTAAGCACGCCAGCGGGGCGCATGTGTTCTGCCTTTACCTGTTGGCAAGTAAGGCAATGAGCGGCATGCTCGGCTACTTCTCTCTTCATGTTCGACCCCCAAAATGTTCTTTCATGTCCTGATACATTTTGGTACCTTCAGGATGAATTGTATACTTCGTCTGTTGAGCTTCATCCATTAGCTTCCTCTTTAATTCTTCATTGTCCGAACACATGTTCTTCCTTGGAATACAAGCCTTCCGTCCTCGGTCATAGCAAAGTCCGGCTTCTCAGCTAAAGTTTCTTTCTTTGACGCGAACCAAGAATGGATCACTATCCTATTGTGCTTTAATCTCTTCCAGCATGTCAGATTGAATCTTGATATTGGCAACCAAGACTCGATCATCCTATGTTCAATATTCAAGTCTAACCTTGCGAATTGTTCTAGTAGTTGCATCTCGCCAAGAACTTGACTTGATAAAGATGCCATCGGCTTTCTACTAAGAGCATCAGCCACAAATTTCCTTTGCCTGGATGGTACTGGATGTTGAAGTCGAAATCCTTCAAGTATTCAAGCCATCTTCTCCACCTCATGTTAAGTTCCTTCTGGGAGAATGAATACTTTAAGCTCTTATGGTCCGAATAGACAGTAAACTGCTCACCATATAAATATGTCTCCAAATTTTCAAGACGAAGACCATGACAGCCAACTCTAGATCATGCACAGGGTAGTTGACCTCATGCGTCTTCAGTTGTCTTGAAGAATAAGCAATGACTTTCTCTTTCTTCAATACGCAGCCTAGCCCAATTCCCGAGGCATCGATATAGACAGAGAAACCTTCTCCCTCTATTGGAAGAGCGAGAACATGCGCTGTGGTCAGACATTCTTTTAAAGTTTGAACCCTCAGCCTTCTCCCCATGAGTTCTCCCTTCCTTTGGCCTCTTCTCCACGTCCAGCAACCCTCAACAACGCATTAGGATAGCCATGGAGAGTTGGGGGGTATTTAAGCTTCCCTTGTTTCTATTTCCTAATAAGACTCTAATTCCTATTAAATTCTGAGTTTTCCTTATTTCTATCCACCTTCCAAGCTTGCCATCACCTATTTGGTTAGGTTGGGTTGCAATTTCGTGCCTAGCCAATTTGGGTAGGGTTAGGAGTCCAATTCCAATACAATTAGTTATTTTAATGATTTAATAGCTCTTTTCTTTTTAGGAAATAGTAAAGCTACGAATTTAGGATATTTTCCTATTATTCCTCTTTTAAAAATCCCTATTTTGGCCCAATAAATTTTATATGGTTCATTTAACAAAGCCCGTCACTTCTTTTTGTTTAATGAGTTTTAATTAATTCCCCTTTTCTTTAATTTTCCATTTTATTCATTTATTAATTTTGTTATTATTATTATTTTTGAAAAATCAGGTTGCTACACTAGGACCCTCCTACAAAATAGATCCTTGGAAATTTGAGAATTTCTTCCCTAACAATGAGAACTATGGGATCTTCTTCAGCCTTTCTGGCTCACATCCCTCCTTCTCTGTATCTCCCTAGCTCCTCCTTTACATCATAATGCAATCATTACAACAGTCAATATAAATTTGTTTCTCTACTTGCTGTCTTTTCGCTTTTACCTTTCTTTTAATGTCACAAAAGGGGAGAAAGAGAAACAATTGTTTTTGCATTTACCAAATTTTTTATCTGTTCTTAAAGAAACAAAAAATAAGAAAGACAGAAATCAACTATTATGCAAAATCAAACTTATTTTCACTGACCATATAAAAGTTTTTGTCATTAACAAAAATGGGGAGAATTGTTGAGCACCTTTTTTCATATCTCCTTATTTAATAAAACATCTATCATAATATTTTTGTTATGACAAAACCTTTTAATATTTTCACCTTTACCATTTATGAAAATAAAAAAGCTATTATTTATACAAACATACTTTCTGTCGAAAAACTACCTACACAGAACCTAAGCATCATCATCACAGCAAAAGTTTTCTAAGTCCACAGCGTATACTGTATGTCACACTAACTTCGACTCCTGACTCCGACTCTTGTAGAGTCAAAGTAATGCTTTGATTAATGAACAATCTGATAACACTCTGATTCCTAAGAAGTCGAAGTCTGGCAGTACTCCGACTCCTAAGAAGTCGAAGTCTGACAGCACTCCGACTCCCTGAAAGTCGAAGTCTTTGTATCGATTGATTATCTATTGAACCTTACTCCCGACTCCTGAGAAGTCAAATCTGACCTTACTCTGACTCCTTTAAAGTCAAAGTTGGACGTACTCTGACTTCATATAAGTCGAAGTCCGCTATCTATTTGTTGCACTCCGACTTCCTAAGAAGTTGAAGTCATTGCTTTCTTACTCCGACTTCAATAAAGTCGAAGTAGCTGTTTTTCCTTTTAAAGTTGAAGTTTATTACTGATTGTATTGTTTTACTCCGACTTCTTGGAAGTCAAAGTATCTCTTATCAACTTCTGTATCTCTGTACTTAACTGTTATCTCAAGCCTCTATCAGTAACTACAAATTAATAAGCTTTACATTAAAATATCTTTTACATTGAGACAGTTCCCCTTAAATCTTTTCCCCAGTAAAATTCAATTATCTTTTTGGCGGGAAAAATATTTTATTCGAAGTTATTTTATCTGAGCAAGTATATATATATATATATATATATATATATATATATATATACTTGCTATCTCTTCTACTGACAGAAGATAAGTTGATCTCTGGTTCACAGATGGTCAAAAATTAAATGCTCAATAAGTAAAATGGGCTATCTGTCAGAACCTACCTGCTTCTGTCAGAAATCCCTTGACTTTCAGAAGAAAAACGTGTGCATCTGTCTGTTCATTCTTAAATGTTCTGAACTTCTGTCTGAACATTTTCATACTTTATACTCTTTATCTTACCTACCTCCGAAGGCATGTATGGAGGCATATGCTCGTCTTTTCAGGTTTGCAGATCATTTAATGAAGAATGGCTAGCCTTCTGCATTGAGCATGAAACCTACAGAATAATCATGAGAATGTCTTTCAAGCATAAAGCTACATCGTATAGTCTAAAGACGTTGGACTCATGAAGCTAAAGATTTGATGGACAAACCTAAGAATCAAAGCTTCCTCTCACGGCTATCTCCTTCAAACGGCTAGCTTCCAATGGCCAAAACTCAAACGGGCAAAAAATTTGAAGCATACATATGAAGCCGAAGCATGAAGTCTACATATGCACACATACACGAAAACAAGGAAAGAGAGAGAGTCACATACAAAGAAGACTTAGAAGCCTACACTTTTCCCCATCCGAAAGCTAGAAGAACCACTCAAAGAGAGAGAGCCACTCCTCATCTTAGACTTCTGCTCTCTCTTTACAATCTAAAGTCTTCTTTGCTTGGTGGATTACCGCATTTCAGATCTTCTTCAGTCCACCTCTGTGTTTCAGAAAGAGATTGAGTTCCACTTTCTTTCGTTTCTCTTTCTGAATTTATGTGTTTTCTCATTGTTATTGAGCAGACACACAAGCTTTCATACTTCTATGTAAGGAAACCCGTAGGAGGTTTGTATCCTACTGTACCCCTCTTGTGAAGGGAAGATCTACAAGTGTAGATGGTCTTTGTACCCCTTGGTTAAGGGAAGACATGCTGGGAGCAAGTGTGCTTGTAATTCCTCTCGGGTTTGAGAGAAGGCCAAGTATTTATTTGCAGTTAGTGAAATCCCAAGTGGTTTCTTGGGGACTGGACGTAGGACTTCCTTGTGGGAAGGGCCGAACCAAGATAAAATTATTGTGCATTCTTGTGTGATTGATTTCGTAAAGTTTTCTCACTTGTTTCACACACATCACACTAAGTAGTAATAAAGTTATTTAGTGCTGTTTATCTTTTAGATAAAATTTTGTAAAGTGCAAAGAAGTCCTATTCACCCCCCTCTAGGACAACTATTGTGCCATCCCGATCCAACATTGATTCCCCTTGAAAGAAACACAAAGATGAAGGATTAGCCAAGGACATGTAGTACATAATTCTCAAATAATGAAACATGCATAAAGAGCATGGAGAAGTGTTGAATCGAGATGGCACTAATGATGTCCTAGAGGGGGTGAATAGGACTTCTTGCGCTCTAAAAATGTTATCTGAAATTAGACAACACTAAATGGAATTGTTAGTGTTAAGTGTAGTGTGTGAAACAAGTGTAAGTTGGCGGAAACAATCACACAAATGCACAAGAAATTTTATCCTGGTTCAGCCCTTCCCACATGGAAGTCCTACGTCTGGTCCTTAAAAAAACCACTTGAGATTTCACTAGCTGTCAAGAATAGTTGGCCTTCTCTCACCCTTGAGAGGTATTACAAGCCCACTTGCTCCCAAGCAAGTCTTCCCTGAACAGGGGTACAAGAACTACCTTTAACAAGGTCTTCCCTTCACAAGAGGGGTACTACAAGAACAAACCTCCTGCGGGTTGCACAGACAGGATTGTAAAACACTTGTGTGTTTGCTCTAAAGAATGAGCAAACACAAGGAATTCAGAAAGGAGTACAAATAAAAATACAGCTCTGATTCTTTCTGAATCAAGGAGAGTGGACTAGAGAAAAGATCTAGTTACACAGATGCCACCCAACACAAAACAAGACTTCTGTGAAATGGAGAGCTTGGAAATTTTCGGACTGTGGAAGCTCTCTATTTTGCAGCTCAATAGAAGGCTTGTGAAGGCTCTTGCTAGCAGAATACAGGTGTGAGTTGAATGTTTTTTGCTAACAGACTTCAGTCTCTAAGTGAGTGTTCCTTGTTCAAACTTCGGCTTCTATATATGCTTCAGAAGATGTTTCCGTTTAAAACTATCCATTGGAGATCTAGCCATTTGAGGAGTGACCTTTGATTCTTTGGATGCTGTTGAGATTTTGTTATCCATTAGTCCTTCAGCTTTTTTTAGCTTTCCAATGGCTTCAGACCATGTTGTAGCTTTACAGCTTGGAGGACAGTCTTTAATTAATGTTCTATGAAAGCTCCATGTTGAAAATGTGCCTAAAATGCTCTACAATGAGACAAGATAAAAGAAAAGATACCTCCATACTTTCTGAGGTAGGTGAGTCAGAAATATGTGTAAAGTATGGAAACCTCAAATAGACAAAAGTTCAGTGCAACAAAAGATAGACAAACAGTTACATTAAACAGTAAGGTGAGGTTTTGACAGTGGTAGGTGAGCCTCTGTCAGATATCCCATGCGCCTGAAGGCATAACTGCAAGGCAACTGCTGAGAAAAGAAGACTTGAACTTCTGACATAAAGCAAGAGACCAATTTGTATAAATATTTCAGATCTTTTTAGAGATAAATTTTTGTGGTTATTTTGAATATAAATATCTCACTTGTCAGAATACATTAAAAATACTGTCAAGACAAAGTGTTATCCTGTAGGATATACAAGCTTTATATGTTCTGTAAATGATCTCATTAAGCAAATAAAATATCAAGATTTATAGAAGTAAATTTTACACTGAAAAAGTAAAGTACAAAAGTTGTCAGGGAAGTCGAAGTCAGAAAGACATGTACTTTGACTCTCTTGAAGTCGGAGTCAGACACAAGAGATACAAACTGAAATTCGACTCTACAGAAGTCGCAGTGAGACTGACCATAAAATTCGACTTCTTGAAAGTCGGAGTGAAAGGCATCAATCAATCATACTTCGACTTTGAAGAAGTCGAAGTGAATACTTCGACTTCCAGGGAGTTAAGAGTCCTATACAGAGACTTCGACTTCTCAAGAGTCAGAGTGATGACTTCGACTTCTCAGGAGTGTTCATCAATCGTTACCTTACTTTGACTTCTAAGGAGTCGGACTCAAGACTTTGACTTCTAAGGAGTTGGAGTTCAGTTCAGGACTGGTTCAACACTTCGACTTTTCTGGATCGGAGTCCATCCAGTCGGAGTCAGTATGATACATAGAGTATTCTGTGGACTTAGAAAATTTTCAAGATAGTGCTGATACAGTATTATACAAGTTATGTTCTCTGTGATATATTCTAGTAGATTTGTTTGTAGAAAGGTCTTTAAAAGATTGTGTCATAGCAAAATCACCATGTTAAATATAGTTTAAAGTCTTAAACACATTTTCTTAGGAATAGTTGCTCAACAATTCTCCCCTTTTTTGTTAATGACAAAAACTTTTAAATAGACAGTGAAAAATAAATTTAATTTTGCAAGAGTATGTCCTCATGTAGATTGATTTATTTGTTTCTTACTTTCTTTCTCCCCCTTTATGGCATTAACAGAAAAGGTAAGATCAAGGAGAGAGAGAGAGAGAGATCCATAGAAATATAGAACAGAACTACATTCATATATAAAATGTTTAAGTATAGATTACATTTAGGAAGCTGATAAGGAACTTGGTAAAAATAGAGAAAGGAATTTGGGCAAGGAAAGGCTGAAAAAGAGCCCAAAGCTTCTTCTCATGGTTAGGAAAGAAGTTCTCAAACTTAGCATAATCTATCTTGTAGGAAGGTCCTATGGAGGGAATTTTCCTATAAGACTTGACATGTCTACGGTGGAACCAACTAAGCCTCTTATGGTAATTGGTAGGGCACAAAAGAGTCCTAAGAGGGATAAACTTCTTGCTGGCTACTAGTGAAGAAACTCATGAACTGTAATGTTCCAATGCAGGCCCTGACTGATAGCTGCTTCCTTGGCCTGATAATAGACTAAGTACCTCTGCTTCCACTTATGTGCAATAGACTTCCAAAGATTTTCATAGCCTCTGCAGAGATACTCAGGAATAGAAATCTTCAATTTTTGGCAGTCTGTGTGATCTTCTGGGTATGCAGCTGCCCATTGATCTTATGAAAATCTCTCAGATTCAGCAAAAGAGTTCTGAAAATTTGCCATGTGCTGAGAGTTTTGAGGAGCTTGCGTGAGAGCAAACCTATGGAAAGACAAGCTCATGTTGTACTTGATTCTGAACCTTGTAGCTATTCTGATATGCCTATTGAAACTAGCTGAGCAAATTCCTTCCTAGCAGAAATGGCTCCAATAAGGCTAGGATGCAGTCCAGAAGATAATCCAATTGTCATAGAAGGGGAGATCTCTCTTTGACCACGGATGATATGCTCCCATTGCCCTTTGTTCACATCATGCAAGCCCAATTTGAATGTAGCTTCATTAATTCCTTCATCTTTGTGTACTTGGCCTGCGACTCTCTAAGGAGGGTACCAAACAGGTCATAAAATCTAAGGTTCAGGTGAAGGAAATACATAAGCTGGTTTCAAGCCTGAGTTTGTTGATACTTGGTGGCTTCACTATGATAGAGTTCTAGGAATTCTTTGGAAGATAAACTGTGGCTTTTCTGAGTGATGAGGTTGAGATCAGTCAACAGTACTTGGGATGTTTGGAGCAAAGAGGGAAGCCAGTCCTCAAAAGTGTAACCTGGCATTTCATGAACTTCAAGGAAGGCTTTGATAGATAGGAATTCCTTGAACATGTTCATATGGTGTTCAGAATGATAGACAAAGGCATACCAAAATGGGGGAAGTAGTTTGGCAGGATTGTCTTTCAATTGCTGTCCACCTTTGGATGAAAGTACCACACTAGGTACAATCTCCACAAGGGAAAGGGTGGATTTACCAGAAGAGGGTGTAGAAGATGTAGGGAGAGAGGAAAAGAAATGAGGAGCTGAGGTGTGAAGAATGGGTATGTTAGCCTTGGAGGGCTTGAGACTGTACTTCAAAGGATAAATTGAAAAATTTATATTGTTGAAAAGCAAGGGCTAATCATCTGGTAAATAGGTAGAGGGAGGAGGATCAGATGAAGTAGAAGGAGGAGGTGGAGGTGGTTGTTCATCAGTGGGAGATGGAGGTGAAGGAGCAGTAGGAGCAGTAGGATGAGAGGAAGGTGGAGGAGGTTGTTCAGACACAGAAGGTGTAGGAGTAGTGATAGTGGTAGAAGTAGGAGGAGTTGGATCAGTGGGAGGAGAGGAAATGGTCAAGGGTTGAGAAGGGAAAATAGGCTGACCATTCTTATGGAGTTTCCTTCTAACCTTTTTCCTAAAGGTTTTGACCTTGGACCTGGCATCTACCTCCAAATCTTGAGACTCTAGAGGTCGCTTAGATCCAGACTCCTTCTCCTGGGGCTGCTACTGCTACTACTCTGGCTCAACTTCTATTGACTGCTCTTGCTGCTGCTCCTTCTGCTGTTAATTTCCTCTGACTGCTGCTCTTGTTGCTGCTACTGCTCTTTCTTTGGCTACTGTTGCTACTGCTGATGCTGTGGTTGCTGCTGCTGCTCAGGCTGTTGCTGCAGTTTCTCTGGTTGTTGCTACTGATGCTCTTGCTGCTGCTGCTGCTCTTTCTGGCTGTGCAGTGGAGGGAGTAGAAGGCTTTCTTGTGCCCTGTTGGCACACCAATTGAAGCAGAAGATCTTTCATCTGCTGGGCCTCCTCAGCCAAGATATCAAACTTAACATCTACTTGTTGGACTTGCATCTGTAGAACTGACAAGCCCTCTTGCTGTTTCATCATCAAATCTATCAAAAAATTGAACTGCTGCTAGTCTCCCCCTGAGTCCTTGGCCGGGTCTCAAAGTGAGGAGGGGAGACATGATGCTCTACTTCTTCAAATACTGACTCAAGTGGAGTAGTTCTTAGAACTTCTTCTTCTTCTTGTGCTATTTGCCCCTCAAATCTCTGAGCACCTGACTGATAGTTTCTTCTGGTGCTTCATGCTCAGAAGATGGGACATGAACATGTTCTTGTTCTTGCTCTTGTTGTTCTAGTTCTTGCTGTTGTTGTTCAGGGGCTTCTTCTCTTACTTCTCTTTCTTCCTTAGGCTGTAATTCAGGAACAAATGAGGAACTCTATGCCTCATCAGGAATGTTTCATGAGAGCACTGTGGCACAGAGTCCTTGGTCCAAAAATTTTGTGCCTTGCTTTCCAAACTATAGTGGCTTCTTCTTAGTGTAGACAGACCAATCTTTTCCTTCCTACACTACCACTGAAATTTCTCCCCTCAGATCCACTGAAAATTTCTTGAAGATCAGGTCAGCAGAGGTCCATAAGGAAGGGACTCCTACAGATTTCTAGATCCAGCCATCCTTTCCAAAATAATTGAAGGCAGGTTGGCCCTATGTCTCTGAATAGCCCAAAACAACAGGCTTCCATCTCTAGCAGTTATAGAGGAGTGGGTGCCAGCCCTAGGTGTGATGATGTTGGTGATTATAGAGTGGATGGGTCTCTTCTTGGCAGACACTCATTTATTAGGAGTCCTTTCTGCTAATGGACCCTAGACTTCCAATCACACCCATTTTTTGCTTCTCCATGGGTACTATCTCACTGATTATGTGGCCAGAATTGGGGCAATCCAACATTTCAACCAAAAGCTCTTCCGAAACTGTGATCCTGGTGCCCTTCAGTATCCCTGAGACTGATCCTTCTGGAGTAACTTAGAGGGATACATAAAATGCTTGAGGGGACCTTCGAAAGTTGGCTTTGCAATCACACAATCTAGACCAGCCCATTGCTGCTAGGGTTTCTTCTACTCAGACTAGCCTACCATGTAACTGGATGAAATCTACAACCTTCCCAGGGCAGATGGAGACTTTAGCAGAGGAGAGACGTTGGAACTATTCAGGTGTGAACATAGTTCCCTCCGGAGCCCTAGAAGATGCCATCTAGACAAAACGACAAAGAAGACTGAGAGGAATATCAAGGGATCACATAAATGATGTTCAGAAATCAAGAAACCTACCTTTCTTCAGAAAAGATGAGAGATCTGAAGTTGCTCCGAAGACGGTTCCGGTGGGGATGAGCAGTGCGCGCGGGAAGAGGAGGAAGATGACAGGAGAGTCGGAGAGGAAGTTCAAACGGGTGGTTTGGGAAAAGGAGGAAAGGTCTTAATATAGAAATGGAAAAAGTAACGGACCAAAGATGAGGAGATGAACGACTGTGATTAAATGAATGAATCGTTATTGTAACAAATTCCTCTTTAAATTTAAAATTATTATCATTTATTATTATTATTAAAAAACATGAACTCCGACTTCACAGACTCCGACTTTGAAGAGTCGAAGTGCCTTCTCCGACTTCATAAAAGTCGCAGTGCACACTTCCTGCTTCATGAGTCGTAGTAGACTCCGACTTTGTAAGAGTCTCAGTCTGCACTCCGACTTCATGACAGTCGCAGTACCAGGACTTAGAAAAATTTACAATGAGTTTTTAACACACACTTCAGAAATTTAGACATGGATTTATCATAGCATTTCAATCAGGGTTGCACATACCTATTTCTATTCTAATTGATGTAAATCTATCTTCAGGAAGAGGTTTAGTGAATATATCAACTAATTGATTATCTGTAGAGATAAAATCAAGTAAAATATCACCATCACTTACATGGTCCCTGATGAATGATGTCTGACCTCAATATGATTTGTTCTTGAATGTTGAATAGGATTTTTGGTCAAGTTGATTGCGTTTGTGTTGTCGCACAGCATTGGAATCTCGTGAAGTGTTTGACCATAGTATTCTAGTTGATGTTTGATCCATAGCAGTTGAGTGCAGCAACTTCCAGCAGCAATGTATTCTGCTTCTGTTGTGGACAATGCTATTGAATTGTGCTTTCTGGAAGACCAGGAGATCAGACATCCTGCAAGAATTTGACAAGTACCATTGGTGCTATTTCTATCTATTTTGCATCTAGCATAGTCAGCATCACTATATCCAATCAACTTAAAATCAGAACATCTGGGATACCATAAACCCAATTTACTTGTGTTTATAATAATCTAAAAATTCTTTTAACAGTATTAACATGTGATTCTTTAGGATCAGCTTGAAATCTAGCACACAAAAATACACCGAACATTATATCTGGTCTACTGACAGTAAGATAGAGTAATGATCCAATCATGCCTCTATAGATCTTTTGATCTACTTTTTTGCCAAGTGGATCACTATCTAACTTAATTCCTGAGCTCATGGTTTTCCTAGGGGCTTACACTTGTCAAAACCATATTTTGAGAGTAAATCTGAAATGTATTTGGTTTGACAATTGTGAGTGCCTTCCTTGGCCTGCTTGATTTGAAACCCAAGAAAGTAATTAAGCTCACCCATCATATGTTGCCCAGTTGACGAGCCCAGAGGGGGGGGGGGGGGGGGGTGAATGGGTCTTTTAAAAATTATTTGATAAATACCTGTACTTAAAACATACACACAAAGATGTTCTCTTCGATGAAGTTAGTATAAACAATCAAACCACAAGAAATCAATCACACAACACAAGGAATTATCCTGGTTTAGACCTCCTCTCCTTAGGAGTCCTACGTCCAGTCCCTGAGCAACACCTCAGGATTCTACTAACAAGGGTACAGTCCCCTATGGACACTACAACACCCAGCTCAGCTGGTCTTCCTTCACACGAAGGGAGCTACAACACCCTGGATACCCCACCAGGTCTTCCTTCACTACAGAAGGGAAAAACAACACCCTGGATCCCCAGGTCTTCCTTCACAATAGAAGGGAAACAACCAACAAACATTAAGCAGGAAAAGCAAGCCCCTAGATCAAGATTTTGCAAGTAGTGATCTGAAGCTAATAGCCTGAGAGCAAGAGATCTAACAGTGCACTCTCTCAGAACTACATAGGCTCTCTTGGGATTTCTAATACACCACAGAGAGCAGAGAGCTTGAGACAATTTCGAGTGGGATGCTTGGCTCTAGGATTCTCGCAGAAGATCTGAATTGCTTGCCTTCAGTTATTGTATGAGTTCTTCTGTCTCGTATTTATATCTCCAATTTGAAATGTATTCGTTGAAGTATCCATTGTCTCTGGTTTAGTGGACGTTAGACTAAATGGTCCTTGGAAGCTTCCAGTCAACAGTCTTTTATCCATTTATGCACGCAAAGAGATAGGATCTTCTGAACTGTCCTTTTGCTGCTACAGGGTGCAACGTTGTATGACGAATGGTTGTCAGAGACCTGCATAAATTAAAGGCTAAAACAGTAGACAGCTAAGCTGTCTCTTGTTGTCAGACATCGTTGGTGTGAGTATTCACCAAAGTAGTAATGCTATTTTGCTGTTCTAAAAGATGCATAAAGAGTAAGCAAGATAATGGACGATATCGTCTGCATGCATGCAGAGATACGTTCAGTCTACATTAAATGCAAAGGTGTCAGAAGGATATGCGTGATGACTTGACTATTCAATGCTTTGACCAATAGCAAATCGTTGTACATAAGAAGTCGATACATTCATGACTTATGAAATCGTTATGATCAAGTCAATTTAGCTAAATCGTTGTAAGACATAACCAAATCGTTATGTTTACCGAAGAAATCGTTATGGAGAGCAAATCGTTGTGTTCAGTGAAGAAATCGTTATGAACACATAGGAAATCGTTGCATGAAGCAAATCCTTGTGTTCAATGAAGGAATCGTTATGAACACTTAGGAAATTGTTGCATGAAGCAAATCGTTATGAGTTCTTAAGAAATCGATGCGATATCCTAAGGAATCGTTGCGAAGACTTAAGAAATCGTTGCGATGAGCAAATCGTTACGAAGTCTTAAGAAATCGTTGTGATGACTTAAGAATCGTTGTGATGACTTAATCGTTATGACGACTTAAGAAATCGTTGCAATGAGCAAATCGTTACGATGACTTAAGAAATCGTTGCAATGAGCAAATCGTTACGATGACTAAAGGAATCGTTGCGATGAGCAAATTGTTACGATAACTAAAGGAATCGTTGCGATAAGCAAATCGTTATGACGACTTAAGAAATCGTTGCAATGAGCAAATCATTATAACGACTTAAGAAATCGTTGTGATGAGCAAATCGTTATGACGACTTAAGAAATCGTTGCAATGAGCAAATCATTATGACAACTTAAGAAATCGTTGCAATGAGCAAATCGTTATGACGACTTAAGAAATCGTTGCGATGAGCAAATCGTTATGGGAACGATTTCAGGTTTATGAGGAAATCGTTAAGGCTCTTATGAAATCTTTACAGTTCTACTGAAATCGTTGTAGCATAAGGAAAGTCGATGTGGACTTAGAGAAATTTCATGCTGAACTTAATATTGCTTCAGAAGGGTAGTACTTACCAAATTTGCTTGATTTTCCTGTAGTATTTCCTGTGCTCACAAGCTTATAGAATGTATGTTAGAAAGCTTGAGAAGGTTTTGTTAATCACGTTTTGTTATTCACCAAAATCAATATGTAATTAATTAGAATTACATGAGAACAGACTGATCATCATCATACTCATCTCAAACTCACTTTGCATAAGGTTTTCAAAGAATTTACAAAGTGATTCATTAGTAGAGCAAAAAATAATATCATCAACATATATTTGTACTATCAAGATTCCATCTGAAAATTTCTTAATAAATAATGTGCTATCTACTTTACCTCTTATGAAATCATGTGATATAAGATAAGCACTTAGTCTTTCATACCAAGCTCTTAGAGCTTGTTTCAGA
>CM024756.1:21759045-21811624 GCA_014218235.1 Colocasia esculenta | reverse complement strand
CCACCGTGCATATCACAAATAATCATTCCAGCCTTATGAGTTCATTTGAGCCTTTGCCAGTCACGAGTTAATTCCAGAATTCAGGCTTTCCGAACATTGATTCCAGTTAGAATCTTTTGATAATCCTTTGAGAGATCAACCAATCCTTGTCTCCACGACCTCCTAAATTCGGGATAGACGTCCTGATTAGGCCAGCGAGCCCACGAGCTCCGGTTATGAGACCCTCCTGATTCAACCGTCATATACAACTCCTTTGACTCAGACACGCCGGAAACTAGTCAAAGTCCAACACGGCCAGCCAGGGACCCCTACCGTTGGTTTGCAGTGTAGTTACACTGGTAGATCACTCCTCTTCTTACCCACATTTGTCTCTCAGACAAATCGTCATATGTTTAGCCTAACTCATTGTTTGGCTCACTAGAATTCCTATCCTCAGAGATGGCCTTTATCAAATCTCTGCATCCTTTGTTTACCGAGACACCAACCTTTCAGTCGCTCTGCTCCCTTGCAAGACCGGACGTCTCGAGGGGCATTTGTAGAAAGCCAAGATTTGGCCCATCCCGCGTGGTTCTTTGGCCATTAAGCCTCGTTTGACTATTTGTTGACCTGCCTCGGATGCCATGTAGATGGCAGCATCGATGGCCGCCGACTACTGGTTGACGGCAAGCATTCTTGACGTTTACCCATCTAGACGTCCACATCCTTGGATGTCTGCATGCGGTTAGCAGCAGGATCGCTGGATGTTAACATGGTTTACCTAGTCTGCGCAACAACCCTGAGAATATAGCCACTTGCGCCTTTCGCTCGCCCTGCACCGCAGGGGCCGTCCAACGGGCATATGGTCCACCTTGGCACCCCTTGACCCAGTAAAAATCCTCTTGGCCTCCCCCCATTGGTTGGAGCTTTATACATGGATTGCCATGTGTGAAAGTGTGTTTCCTCACACTTAGCATCCTAGCATTCTAATCCCGAGCTCCACTGTCTATATAACCTTCCCTTGAGCCCTCTGAGCCAAGTGGGGGGAGAGCTGGACGCCCACACGCTGATGCTTTGAGAGAGGAGAGAGAAATTTGCACCCAACCTTCCACAACTCCAACTCTTTTCCTCTCAACACTTGGGACGTTCAGGAGGCTTCTTTTGGAGCTGGAGGAGCCTTGCAAGGAAGCTACATCGCCTGCAAACGAGGATCAACTCCCCTCTTCTCTCATCATTCTTCTTTCCTAATAGTTGCATGCACGCACCTTCCCATACACTCTAGGCACGTATGTCACTTCCCTACACACTAGAAAGGGGTTTCCCACCAAAACGGAGGGAAGAAGGGTGGTCATAGCACTTGGCCACCCCTCTTCGCAAGTCCGCGACCGGTACGGGACTCACCTTTTGGGCTGTCTCTTTCTGTTTTGAGCATTTACTACTCTTCGTTTAGACTTATAGAGTGTCTCTTTGTGGCAGGAATAATTCGCAGAAGACGCAGAGCTCTTCTTCTTTGGCCGGCCGAAGGAGAAGAAGTTGAGGCCCCGTCTCCGTCCGTTGCGTGAACGTGATCAACACCTTCCTTGGGCACAGGTAAGGCACTGGCGATCAAATCCCCCTCTTTCTTCTGGTTTTCCTTGTTTTCTCTCAGTCAAACTAGTCAACCGAGGAGTCAACGGGGTCAATTAGAGATCCACTCATCGCCATCGAGGGATGAAAGCGACGTTCGTCACTTCCAGAGGACTCCCCGACGCCCCACGGTTGTCCGAGGAGCCACGGGAAACGGATCGTCCACAGTTAGGAGGTGACTCAGAGCGGGAGTAGGAGACCTTGTGTTTGGACTTGGCGTTGTACTTATTTTTCATAAGTATGTAAAACAGTAGACTTGCTCTACCATGGGATTGTTACTTATGTCACGCCGACGCAGAATATCGGAGCGCGAAGGCAGTTGCAAAGAAAATGTATAGAGCGAGTACTAGACATCAACTGTTGCATTGAATAATACTAAGCAATTCTTTCATTAATAACTTTTCCAATGTCTAGTTACAACCAAATATCAGAGCCATTCTATAGGGCCCCATTACATTGAAATAGAGGAAATAACTAACTACAACTAAGATAACATAAAGACTCAAGGGTACTCCTGGCTTCACTCTTGGTCATTCCCTTCCTCGTGAGTGTATGGTCATACCTCGGTCTCACCTGAGAACACAACAGCAAATAACGTAGGGTGAGCAATAACGTCCAGTAGGACTTAAATCTCAAGCTCAAGCAGGCTTTTAAAAAATTAACGCATTTATGACAGAGTATCTAAAGATAGCAGGTACAAGAGAGTCAAAATATAGCAAGAGATAGCACACATGTCATAGGATAGCACGACGATCGGTAGGTTTCCTGAATAGCCCAAGTATCGAGTATAGCGCGAATAGCAGGATGGCATAGCACAACTAGCACAAGTATAATATAGCACGAAGGTATAGCACTTGTTTGTCATTCTAGACATTGAGAGAGTATAGCACATTTTGTGTTTTGATTGTCATATAGATAGTCGAGATAGATAGCACTTGAGTGTAATGCCAAACACTCTGATCATTTAACTCCCATGGGCACTAGCACTTTCGGGCGCACATCCCAGACCAGATCGGGCCCTTTATATATTGCCAGGCATTGGTTATATTGTTTATCTTTAGACAATCAGTCAATGGCCAGTATAGAGTACCAAGAAATAGATAAGAGCACTAGATGAATAGACGAGATAGTAGAGTGAACTGAATAGGTGAGCGAGTAGAGTATAGATGAGAGCTAGTGGACATTGCACGAATACGTCGAGAAATCAGGCGATTGTAACAGTTGCACAACACGCGTACTTGGTGTTGGCAGTCAGGTGGAACGCATGACCCAACCACTTTCCATGTTAAGCACAAGTCAGAGGTCCGACGTGATTCAAGGTAAGAGTGAACTTCTAATAACCGTTTGGATCATATCGATCCCTAAAGGTGTAATGGGGTTAGGGTACAACCGGCTCGTCGACCATGTGGGAATCCATGATCAGAGGAGACTTACGGAGGCCTTGTGCAAGGGTTCCTAGTCCGGCGAAAGGAATATCCGACGGAGAGTTTCACCACAAGCCAAGTAAGTGTGTATATAAAACAGGTACTCGATGTTCTAGAGAAATTCTAGAATAGTGGAGCGTCGATATCGGTATATAAAACAACGCAAGAAACGAATACAAGTCTTTAAATAGGGCAATTAATGTACTTTATTGTAATAAATTACCAGATACATTATGAGATATTTTATGCCAGATTTCAGCCATATATGGATGATTCATGGTGTTGCATGTGTAAGAGAGATCATAGATAGAAATAAGTTGTGAATATGTATTTTAAATCATTAATGTAGCTCCATTTTTTTTAAACAAGTTTTTACTAGGGAACAGGCTTGAGAATGCGACGATGGGAAATTGTCGCTATCAGATCACGACAGAGCGCTCTATCGTGATGGCCCTTGTGAACACGGCCTATCGGGCCGTCGCGTTCACGGGTCTGCGCCAGAAGCCTGACAGGGTCTGATCTATCTTGGATTGCGGTCCAGAAACTTGTCTTTTCGACACAGGGTAGTTCAGAAAATCATAACTATTTTGTACACGATGAAAAATCATGAAAATAGTGGCAAATGAAACTAGACATACGAGAGTACTTCAGTAAATAGGAATTAGAGAGAGTGCATGGTTTGAACATGGTTTGAGCATGAACAAATAACGAGTAACTAGAACAGAACGTGCACAGGGTGCAAGACTGATTTAATTCGAGCAACATGCTCAATGAAATTTAGGGCTTTTAGGGGCAGAGGCAAATGATCCCTAACAACATCAGATTCTCCAGTAAAATTTCGTAGCATGGGATCAAGTATACATGAGATTTGAATTAAACATGACATCTCGGGGTTATCATGTTTGCAGATCTTCTAAAATCAAGAATAAAAGATTGGCTCGATGAAAAATTATGAAACAAGAGGGCTTTTGTTCCTGGTGATTGGAACTACCTATAGACGGATTGATTTGGTTTGCTTGTGAGAATGCCTACCTTTGACTCGATTTATCTTCTAGGGCTTAGAACTCCAAGAACGAAGAAGAAGCTTGATGGATCTTCCTCTCCTCGATTTCTCCTCCTCCTTGGCCTCTTCTCCACCTCCAAGAACCTCTTTGCACGAGCTGGCTGGCATAAGGATTTAAGAGGTGTATTTATATAAATACAAGTTCTTATTCCTACTACTACTCAAATTCCTCTTAATTCGAGATTTCCTAACTCCACCTTTCCTCTCTTGCTTTCCAATCTCTAATTGGGTTAGGATAGTATCTAAATTCGTGCTAGACTATATGGGGTAGGTTTAGGAATCCAATTCCAACTCCAATTGCCACTTTTATTGCTTTAATAACCCCTTTCCAATTAGGAGATAATTAAACTCCGAAGTTATGGTATTTTCTCTATTATTCCCCTTTTTAAAATCTCTATTTTAGCCCACTAATTTGTAATGGGTCAATATAGCAAAGCCCATTACTCCTTTTCTTTTAATGGGTTTGATTTAATTCCCTCTTATTGATTCCTACATCTTCCTTTATTATATTTCCTAATTAAATAATATAAATATTTAAATTTTATTTTCCCAAAAATTTAGGGTTGCTACATCCTCCCCCTCTTAAAAGAATTTGGTCCCCAAATTCTATGACCTTACAGGAGAGAATGGCTTAACGATAGATCAGGGTGTTGCGTCTGATAATTCCTTCTGGTTCCCATGTGGCTTCTCCACTCCGCGGTTATTCCATAAGACCTTCACCACGTGAATGTGATGATTTCTGAGTTGTTGCACCTTCTGGTCCAATATCTTGATCGGCTTCTCTTTATACGTCATGTCCTTGTTTAACACCAGATCATCATGGCGAATGACATGTGTAGGATCGTACACATACTTTCTAAGCATGGAGCATGGAAGACATTGTGCACACTTGCCAAATTTGGCGCAAGGCCAGTCTGTAAGCAACTTCACCATCCTTTCAAGTACTTTGAAAGGACCAATGAATCTTGGACTAAGTTTCCCTTTCACTCCGAATCTTTGAATACCACGGGTAGAGATACTTCAATAACACATGATCTCCTATTTGAAATTCCAGATCCCGTCTTCTCTTATCAACATAGCTCTCTGTCTAGACTGAGCAATCTTGAGTCGATCTCGTATCATCTGTATATCCCAAGTTGTACTCTGTACCATGTCAGGTCCTAACCATTGTTGTTCTCCCACTTCATTCCAGCACACAGGAGATCTACAATTCCTGCCATAAAGTGCTTCAAATGGTGCCATTTTAATACTCGCCTGGTAACTGTTGTTATAGGCGAACTCAATCAAGGTTAAGTGTTCATTCCAATGACCCTTGAAATCTATAATGTAGGCTCTTAACATGTCTTCTACAATTTGATTTGTCCTCTCAGTTTGCCCATCAGTCTGCGGTGAAAGGCAGTACTAAATTAAGCTTCGTACCAAGGGCAGTTTGCAGACCTTTCAAAAAATGAGAGGTGAACCTTGGATCTCGATCTGAGATAATAAATGACGAATACCGTGCAACGCACGATCTCCTTGACATATAATGCAGCTAGCACCTCCACAGACCATGTACTCTTTATGGGTAAGAAGTGCGCAGATTTGGTCAACCGGTCAATGATGACCCATATGGCGTCAAGTCCACCATGAGTTCTGGGTAAACCCATGATGAAGTCCATGCCAATGCTTTCCCACTCCATTCTGGAATATCTAGCGGTCTGAGTACACCGGCAGGGCGCATATGTTCTGCCTTCACTTGTTGACATGTGAGGCAATGAGATACATGCTCGGCTACTTCCCTCTTCATATTCGGCCACCAAAATGTTCTTTTCATGTCTTGATACATTTTGGTACCTCTTGGATGAATAGTGTACTAGTTTGATGAGCTTCATCCATTAGTTTCCTTTTTAGGGCTTCGATGTCTGGGACACAAGTTCTTCCTTGGAATACTAACCTTCCATCTTCAGTCATGGCAAAATCTGGTCTGTCCGCTAGGTTTCGTTGACACGAACCAAGAATGGATCGTTGTCCTGTTGCATCTTGATTTCTTCCAGTAGATCGGATTGGATTTTGAGATTGCAATCAAAACATGATCATCCCTATGTTCAATATTTAAGTCTAGCCTCGTGAATTGTTCAAGTAATTGCATCTCGCTAAGGACTAGACTCAGATAGATGCCATTGGCTTTCTACTAAGAGCATCAGCCACGACGTTTCCCTTACCTGGATGGTACTAGATGTTGAAATCGAAGTCCTTAGATATTCCAACCATCTTCTCTGCCTCATGTTGAGTTCTTTCTGGGAGAATAGGTACTTTAGACTTTTATGATCTGAATAGACAGTGATTGCTCACCATAGAGATAGTGCCTCCAAATTTTTAATGCGAAGAGCACGGCATCCAACTCTAAGTCATGCACATGGTAGTTGACTTCATGCGTCTTCAATTGCCTTGAGGAATAGGCGATGACCTTCTCCTTTTGCATTAGTACCAGCCTAGCCCAATTCCTGAGGCATCAGTATAGGCAGAGAAACTTTCTCCCTCTACTGGTAGAGCGAGAACGGGTGCTGAGGTAAGGCAGTCTTTGAGAGTTTGGAAACTCTTCTCACACTCTTTACTCCAGGAGTAGGGATTCTCCTTTTGTGTTAAACGCGTGAGTGCTATGGCGATCGTAGAGAAGTCCTTGATGAACCGCCTGTAGTAACCAGCCAGTCCTAGGAAGCTTCTTATCTCGGTGATGTTGGTTGGTCTCTCCCAGTTGAGTACAACTTCGACTTTGGAGGGATCAACAGAGATACCGTCCTTTGTTATGACATGGCCCAAGAAAGACACTTCTTCGAGCCAGAACTCGCACTTGCTTAATTTTGCATATAGTTTGTTGTCTCGTAAAACTGCAGTGCGGTCCTCAAGTGTTCTTCATGATCTTCCTTGTCTTTGAATATAATGAGATATCGTCGATGAAGACGACACAAATTTGTCAAGGTATGGCCGATATATGCTGTTCATGAGTTGCATAAATGCTGCAGGAGCATTGGTTAGACCAAAGGCATAACACCAAATTCGTAATGTCCATCCTACTCCTGAAAGCCGTTTTGAAGATATCGTCATCCTTGATCCTCATTTGATGATAGCCAGATCAAAGTTCGATCTTGGAGAAATATTGCGCTCCATAATTTGATCGAATAGCTCGTCAATCCTAGGCAATGGATATTTGTTCTTGATGGTAAGCTGTTGAGTTGTCGATAGTCGATGCACAGCCTCATCGACCCATCCTTCTTCTTGACGATAGCACAGGTGCTCCCTGTTGGGGATCGAATGGGTTGATGGATCAGATCTAGAAGGGGGGGTTGAATAGATCTAACACCAATTAATGCGGAAGCTTAAGCAATTAAAAATTACTTCGAATCAGAGATCAATTCACCCAAACATTTACTGATCTGAGGTGTGATTAGTGTGTGTGAGCAAATCAATTAGTAGTGTGACGAAATCCCTATGCATGCATCTAGCGAGATACAAAGACAAACCACAATTCAAACCATTGCACATAGGATTTTTAGGTGGTTCGAAATCACCTCCAGTGACTCCTACGTCCACCCCTCACACAGTGAGGCCACACTACTCAAAACCTTGAGTACAACTCACCAGGAGCACGACGACTCCAAACACCCTTGAGCACGACGACTCAAGAAACACTTGGAGCACGACGACTCCAAACACCCTTGAGCACATGACTCAAGAAAACCCTGGAGCACGACGACTCCAAACTGAGCACGATGGCTCAAAACAACAACCGGAGTACGACGACTCCAGATTGAGCACGACGGCTCAAACCACACAGTGAGTACGACGACTCACAAACCAGAGCTCGACGGCTCAGAGTACAAAAGCTAGATCAAACACAAAAGAGATCAGATCCTCTAGCAATGATCTGATTCAAAGCAGATTCGTACACAGAAAATTTCTGCAGAACTTCATGCACAAATCTCACAGACGAAATAAGGAAGAACAAACTCTGAGATGTGGAAATAGATGTAGAAAGAGTGTTCTTCGATGAAGAGGCCTTGTAGAGACTTCAATTGAGGAGGCTTGATGGAAGTCGATGGAGATTCTCCTCAATTGGCGATGCTCTGCTTTGATGGCATCTGCAATGCCAGAAATCCTTCTACTCCTGAACCTCTTCAGTTGGATCTGCTCCCTTGCCTTGCACAACAACCTTCTCTCCAGGATTCCCCTTGATTCCCTTGTCCTTCCTCTTGAAAGGATGGCTTGTAGCTTCTGGAGATGGAGACAGATCTGGAGAACCCCCTTTGGCCGCCAAGGCTTCTTCGGAAGTGTATGGGTTCTCTTACCTTTGGGTACAGGAACAGGGTATTTATAACCCCATATGTCCATAAAGTGCCTTGGGGTGCATGGGCACGGAAACCTAGGTCAAATCCCCTAATCCCAAGCAGCCACGTGTACATAGAATTTCTCGATTTTGACTTTCAGTCGGAGTGTGTCGACCTGCCCTGACTAGTGTCGACCTGCTGTCCCATTTCTGCAAAACTGGTCTGCTGGAAACTGGGTCTAGTGTTGACCTGTCCTAAGCTAGTGTCGACCTGCCCTTCTGGAATCTGGACTAGTGTCGACCTGCTTTGATCTAGTGTCGACCTGCTGTCCCAGTTGGCAACTGGGTCTTCTGGAATCGGGACTAGTGTCGAACTGCTTTGATCTAGTGTCGACACTACCAAGACAAAAATGTGTGAACCTGAAAATTAACACATAAACCATTAGTACAAGATATTATAATTAAAATATGAGATATTAAACATCAAAAATATGTTGTTTAAGCATTATTGTGATATGTATAAAATGTATAACATGTTCAACAATCATCATCAAAATCACAAAACAACATGTCATCATCAAAATCACAATATGTCATTATGAAAATCACAACATGTCTTCATTAAGATCATAATATCTCATCATTAACATCATGATATGTCATCATCAATATCACAGTATCTCATCATTAAGATCACAGTATGCCATCATCAAAATTAAGGTATGAGTGATGTTCATTGGATATCATTAAATACAACTTTAGAAGTTCCAAAACATACTCAACCTAACAATCTCCCCCTTTTTGATGATGACAAAACATATCTCCCTTGCTTGGATAACTCTCCTTGACCATATGCATCCTTTGAACTTTCTCCCGATAAAGACATTCACCCCTTAGAAACTTTTACTTTCTCCCCATTTCAAAACTTTTACTTTCTCCCCCTTTCAAGACTTTCTCCCCCTTTTTGACTCATCAAAAGATGGATAAGAGAGAGACACAATGATGGTCGGAGACCAAAATATAAAAGTGGGAAATGAAGGTTCAGAAATGATCAAAATAAGTGAGGCAAAGTGATATGTCAAATGAGAGAATAATAAATATTTTTTTTGTTATTGTGCAACCAAGTTTAATCACAAAGACACACTCAACACAAAGAATAGCAATTATAATGAGCTAAATGTAGTTAAAATAATGATGCAAATGTGAAGAAAAGTGACTTATATGAATGAGCAGAAATATTTAACAAGGATGTTAGGAGCTTTAAGTTTAACACAATGTAAAATAATAGATCTAAACTCAGTAGACATGAACTTAATTAAGGTCTTAAGCTTTTCTATCTTGTCCTTTTGATTTTCTTTCAATTTTAAACTGGGAAAGAATACAAAATAATTAGTAAATCTCACTTTTCAGTGCAAGAGATCACATTGATCAGAATGCAAGACCTCCTGATTACTCAGTGGTTTAACTTTCATTATCTTACAGAGTTGAAATTTTTGATTTCCTTACTTTTGACGCGAAACAAATCACTTGTTAGGTGAAATGGCCCGGTTACTCAGTGGTTCAAGCATTTGCATTGCTCTGTTTTTATCTTTCCAGATTGATCATTTTCCTTTTGATATTTTCCAGGAATATTTGCTTTGACCAGAAAAGTCATGATTACAAATTAGAAAAATATTCTTAACATGTGGTAAAAAAAGCTTAAACATATGCAAGTGAAATATAAAGTCACTCATGTGCCTATAATAGTGTTTTGCAAATCATTTAAAAACATTCAGTATTATGTTTGCTTAACCTTGAAATGATACTGAATCTTTGAAATTAAACTAAATGCACAATGGGTTTAGTTTTAATGTCTTAATTCTCTCATAAGAAAATAGCACAAGGACTCAAAATTCTGATGATTTTGGGGTTCAAGATAGACAACAATTGTCAAGAGATTAGTGAAGAATAGACAATAACTCCCCCTCAACAATACTCCCCCTCAATAATTGCATAAAGGAATCTTGATATTTGGCGGAGCATATACTCATGCATAGTGAAAGTGTCCAGACAAGCTTAACTTGTCTTTCTTCAAATCACTATTTGATATACCAAGAATACAATGCATGTGAGAGTGAGGAATTTATGAGCAGAATTTTGTCAACAAACTGAATGGGAGTTGATGATGAATCAGATATGACAGAATATTTTTCCAGCAATTTCTCCAGCATTTCACTCAAAGATTCTTTCGAATTCACTCCCCCATAAGATATGCATGATATGAAATGATCATTTAAGCAATTCAGATATGTTCATTCCAATCAATTTGCACAGAAAGAGTATGAACATGATCAAGCATATTTCAACAGGCAATTTATTGAAGAAGAAGACTTTTGGCAAAGACTCAAAATAAGTTTTTGAGATTTTCATTTTGTTTGATGACCTTTATGCAGAAAATACTATTGATACTTAGCGGAGAAATTTTCTCACGTATGATGTAGTTTCCAGACAAGCCTAACTTGTCCTTTCACATTTCACCATTTGATATACCACATAGTCACTGCAAAAGGGGTCAATTACACTTTATTTTTAGCATGAAATTCATTGCATTTATGAAAACATTTTACACTTTTTCAAATTACTCCCCCTTAATATGTGCATGGAATGAAAAAGCTAGCAACAATTCACACATGAGTATGAGCACAATTAATTAATCGTAACATGACTTTGGGTACTTGGCGAAGTATTTTACTCACGCATAATGATAGTTTCCAAATAAGCATAACTTGTTTTTCCACATGTCATCATTTGATATACCAAAAAGTCAATCAGTTGGCATGCACACTAATCATGTCATAGTTAAGCAAGGATGATAACAGAAGCATGATTCCAATTGTTATGACATAAAGTTCATTGTTGGGAGTAGCATTGAAACACATTTCTCATTGTTCAGATAATTTAAACATTCATTCCAATTCAAGCAATTCAAGTTTGAAATGATAAAGAAATTTTACCTGAACAGTCTTCATTTCTTTCTCAAAGATTTTACCTGTGTTCTCCAATCATTTCTAGTCTTGGCACAACCAATTTCTTGAATCCATTTACAATGTATGGCTGCAAGACTCCTTAGCTTGCTGATCAAGCAGGTTTTGGGACCCACACTTGCTTGGGTCCTACAATGAAATCAATGTTAGATTGCAACAAAGATTTCTGAATCCAAAATGCTTTTATTTTTGTATAGATGCATTCTTTCATTGAAAGAACTATGAGCAGAATTAGTTCCAGATTTTCTTTGCCTTGATCAATGCATCTATGTTTTCATGAAGTTTTCATTTTTTGGATTTTTAATATGAGCAGAAACAAAATGATTTTGTGCAACATTTCTATGCCTATACACATGGAATTTCTTAACATTTTCAGTATGACATGATGTTTATTCCTATGTGTATGAGCATGTGCATTAGACTGGAATTTCTGAGCATGCACAACAAAATCATTTCTGTACCAACAGTCCCTAGAAATATGACCAATTTTTTACAATGAAAGCATGGACTGATTTGGCATGTTTATTGAAATTTGATTTCTATTCTAGCAATGTTTGGCAAGATGACCAGGTTTATTACAATTAAAGCAAATGAGAGCATTTTTTACCTGGTACTTACCTTGGCATGTATGCATTTGCTGAAATCCCTTTTCATGTGAGGAGGCTTACCATGAGGAGAAGGAGGTACCTTTTTGTGCTCTTGGCATGATGTGAATTTGGAATTTGCCTTGGAGCTTTTTGGATTGATGGAGGAAGTAGATGCGCCCTCTTCAGTAGCATTCCTCTCTTTCCCTGTCTGTTTCTGAACAAGAACTTTCACTAGCTTTTCATTAGAATTAGAAGAGTTCTTGTTAGCAGCAGATTTAACAATGTTAATTTTGTTTTGTTCTTATTTTTTTCTTATCTCTCACAGAAGTATTCTTCAATTCATGTTGAAGCTTCTGTTTTTCAGATTTTAATGCAACACTTCTTTTCTGAAATTTGAAGTTTGTTTAGCATGACATCCAAACCATTTTCATCTTGTTCTTTTCATTTTCAATTGAGCAATTTGTTTTTCCAATCGGAGATTTATTACTCAAATTGCTACATTCATTGTCCAATGGTTTGTCATGGTACAACATTCAATCTTCCTTTTTAATGATGATTTTCTTCAACAAGTTGTTTGCATCTTTCATTTATTTGATGATCATGAGCCATATTAGAGAATTGTTTTGTTTAATTGATCATTATCAATTTGAAGTTTGTTTGGAGATCAATCAATTCTTCTTTTTCATTTTCCAGATCAATGACTTTTGATTTCAATAGCTCATGGTTTTCTTTCAATCCATTAGTTTAGTTTCACAGATTTGGACTTCATCTTCCAAATTCTCTTTCTCAGAATTTAATTTTTCAACTTCAATTTTCAAATCTCATTTTCTTCTGAAAAATCTTTATCATTGTTCTGGAACAATTCAAGTGTCTTTGTTAAATTTCAATTTCTTTATGACAATGTTTTAAAGTCTTTTTCAAATCTTTATTCTTAGTGTTCAGCTTTGCATTAAATTTTGTATCTTTTCACAGAACTCACCAATTCAGCATAAGACATGCCTTCATCTGCATCAGAATCAGAATTAGAATTCATAAATGGATCTGGAATTGATTTACCTGATCTTGTAGACCTCATTTGAACTCTTGTTTTCTTGAGAGGATGCAGAATGCTCTGAGCTTTTGGAATGTGCAGTTAGAGCCAAAGTCTTTGAATTGTTGATTTTTTGGATTCATTGAAGCTATTCTTGCCAATAAGTGCTTGTGAATTTCGTTTTGCTCCTTTTCTTGTGAATCCTTTCCATCACTATTGTGGCCATAAAGCATAACTCTTCATTTGCTGAACTTGAAGAGTTTTCTTCTTCATCCTCACTTTGGTCTTCATCCGACCAAGTTGCAATCATGGCTTTTGGCTTCTTCAATTTTGTTGTTCTTCTCGCATTTGTCCTTTTTGATCTCAGGACACTCACTTTTCATGTGTCCTTTCTTGTTGTACCTGTAGCAAACAATATCTTCATCAATTTTTTGATTTCTACTAGCATTAAATTTGAAGAAGGGACATTCCTTTTACTATAAGAATATTTTTTCTTTCCATTGAATTTTCCTCTTCTTGATTTTAAAAATTTTCTGAATTGTCTAGTCATGATGTCAAGTTCATCCTCATTAGACTCAGACTCATCAGAACTTGATGTTTTCTTGATCTTTCTCTTTGTTGCTTGATGAACCTTAAGTGCTACTGGTTTAGCCTTAAGCATGTGTTCTTCATTTCTCTTCAGATTTATTTCATAAGTCATTAAAGATCCTATGAGTTCATCCAAAGAGATTTTGGATAAATCCTTAGAATCTTCAATCATTGTACCTTTGTGTGCCAAACAGATGATAGAGAGCGCAAAGTTTTTCTTACCAGATCACATCAGTGTATTCCTTACCTAATGCCTTCAGTCCATTGACAATTATCATAAACCTAGCAAACATTTCAGAAATCGATTCATCAGATTTCATCATAAACAATTCATATTCAGAAACAAGTATGTTTGCTTTGATTTCCCTAACTTGAGATGTTCCCTCATACATTAATTCAAATTTATCCCACATGTCTTTAGCAGATTTACACATGGATATTCTTGATATTCTTTAGGGGGACTACACACTGAAGCATGTTCATGGCACTGTAATTAAGAGTAGCTTCCTAATCTGCTCTCTAGTCCAATTTTCCTCATCTCCCTGATTTCCATAAGGACCCACTTCAACATCCTCCAGATTTCATAGTTTGGGCCCTAAGAAAAACTTGCATGAGATTTTTCCAGTATGATAATCAGACCCATCAAAATATGGTGGTCTATTAATGGAATGGCCTTCAGCTACAAATCCTCGAGAATCCATCAATTAGAATTAAATGGAGAAAGAGCAAGCAACAATTCAAGCAATTAATACAGAGATCAAACAGAAGCAATCAAATCAGATCAGAGATAGACATTAACCGCTCTGATACCAATTGTTGCGGATCAATGTGATGGATGGATCAGATCTAGAAGGGGGGTTGAATAGATCTAACACAATTAACGCGGAAGCTTAAGCAATTAAAAATTACTTCGAATCAGAGATCAATTCACCAAACAATTTACTGATCTGAGGTGTGATTAGTGTATGTGAGCAAATCAATTAGTAGTGTGAACGAAATCCCTATGCGTGCATCTAGCGAGATACAAAGACAAAATTCAAACCATTGCACAGAGAATTTTTAGGTGGTTCGGAAATCACCTCCTGTGACTCCTACGTCCACCCCTCACACAGTGAGGCCACACTACTCAAAACCTTGAGTACAACTCACACAGGAGCACACGCGACTCCAACACCCTTGAGCACGATGACTCAAGAAACACTTGAAGCACGATGACTCCAACACCCTTGAGCATAACGACTCAAGAAACACCTGAGCACGACGACTCCAAACTGAGCACGACGGCTCAAAACAACAACCGGAGTACGACGACTCCAGATTGAGCACGACGCTCAAACCCACAGTGAGTACGACGACTCACAAACCAGAGCTCGACGGCTCAGAGTACAAAAGCTAGATCAAACACAAAAGAGATCAGATCCTCTAGAAATGATCTGATTCAAAACAGATTCGTACCAGAAAATTTGTGCAGAACTTCATGCACAAATCTCACAGACGAAATAAGGAAGAACAAACTCTGAGATAGGAAATAGATGTAGAAAGAGTGTTCTTTGATGAAGAGGCCTTGCAGAGACTTCAATTGAGGAGGCTTGATGGAAGTCGGTGGAGATTCTCCTCAATTGGCGATGCTCTGCTTGATGGCATCTGAAATGCCAGAAATCCTTTGTCTCCTGAGCCTCTTCAATTGGATCTGCTCCCTTGCCTTGCATAGCAACCTTCTCTCCAGGGATTCCCATTGATTCCCTTGTCCTTCCTCTTGAAAGGATGGCTTGTAGCTTCTGGAGATGGAGACAGATCTGGAGAACCCCCTTTGGCCGCCAAAGGCTTCTTCTGGAAGTGTATGGGTTCTCTTACCTTTGGGGTACAAGGAATATGGGTATTTATAGCCCCATATGTCCATAAAGTGCCTTGGGGTGCATGGGCACGGAAACCTTAGTCAAATCCCCTAAATCCCAAGCACCATGTGTACAGAGAATTCACGATTTTGACTTTCAGCTGGAGTGTGTCGATCTGCCCTGAACTAGTGTCGACCTGCTGTCCCATTTCTGCAAAACTGGTCTACTGGAAACTTGGTCTAGTGTCGACCTGCCTTCTGGAATCTGGGACTAGTGTCGACCTGCTTTGATCTAGTGTCGACCTGCTGTCCCAGTCTGGCAACTGGTCTTCTGGAATCTGGACTAGTGTCGAACTGCTTTGATCTAGTGTCGACACTACCAAGATAAAAATGTGTGAACCTGAAAATTTAACACATAAACCATTAGTAGAAAGATATTATAATTAAAATATGAGATATTAAACATCAAAACATGTTGTTTAAGCATTATTGTGATATGTATAAAATGTATAACATGTTCAACATATCATCATCAAAATCACAACATGTCATCATCAAAATCACAATATGTCATTATGAAAATCACAACATGTCTTCATTAAGATCATAATATCTCATCATTAACATCATGATATGTCATCATCAATATCACAGTACGTCATCATTAAGATCACAGTATGTCATCATCAAAATTAAGGTATGAGTGATGTTCATTGGATATCATTAAAATACAACTTTAGAAAGTTCCAAAACACACTCAACCCAACAATCCCCAAGGGGAGGTACTTGGTCTGATGAACCCCTTCTCTAGCAGCTCCATCAGTTTTACTTATAGTTCTTTCAATTCGGCAGGCGACATCCGCTACGGTTGTCGCAACACTGGTGCAGCTCCACGAGTCAACTCAATGACGAAGTTGACGTCACGTTCAGGGGGGACTCCGGGTAAGTCTTCACGGAATACATCTGTGTAGTCCTGGACTATGTGGATGTCTTCTATTTTTGAACCCTTCTTTTCGACTATGACGGCCGTAAGGAAAGCAAAACATCATTTCCTTATCATGTTATAGGCTTTTAAGGCGGAGACTAGAGACATCCATCTCTTATGTCTAATCCCAGTGAATGCTATTTAGGAAAGTCACTAAACGTCACCCTTCCTTTCTTACAATCAACGCTTGCCCCATAGTGGACAACCAGTCGGCTCCCAATATGACATCATAACCTTCCATGGATATACATACCAGGTCGGCCTTTAGGTTATGGTCTCCGATCATTACATCGGCAGATGGAAAGTATGGTTTAGTTTCTCCTTCTCCCCAAGGGTGTTGTGACAGAGAATTCACCACCCATGGTTGTAGGTTTTGCAGTCAGGGTATCAGCAAGTGTTGTTGAGATATGAATGAATGAGTAGCTCCAGTATCAAATAACACAAATGCTGGCAAAGAAAGAGACTTGCAGGGTACCTTCTACCACGCTACCTTCCTCGATGGTTTCTTCATTGTGCAAGGCTTGCAGCCTGCCCTGTTTCTTAGGCATAGCAGTGCGCTTCTCATTTTCTTTCAGCATCGGGCACTCGGGTATGCGATGCTCACGACTTCCGCAGCAGCACAGACATGCTCCGGATTTTCTCCAGCATTCCTTAGCGGTGTGGCCAGGTTTGTCACAGTGTTTGCAGTGGCTCTTTGTTGGTGTGTTGGGGATGAAGACCTTGGTGTTCCTATCCTGGTTGGATCCCTCAGTTGGGTGGAAAGGACGCTTTTTACCATTGTTCGGTTTGGCAGATGCTGGTCCCGATGTCATTTCTTTCTTTACGAACTTCCCCTTGATACGGTCGGTGAAATCCGTAGCATCTTCTAGCCTGGGCCTTCTTAACCATCTCGGCATAATTTGTATGTCGAGTGGCGCCAGTTGGGTAATGTACTGAGGTTTTAGGCCATTTAGAAAGCGCTTAGCCTTCATTCTCTCAGTGTTGATTAGATGTACACATAGCGTGCCAGTCTAGAGAACTGCGCTTCGTATTCTTCTACCGTCAGGCTTCGCTGTTTAAGAGCAGCGAATTCAGCAGCTTTCTTTTCCTGTACTCGTTCAGAGAAGTACTTAGCATTATAAGCTTCCTTAATTCGGCCCAAGTAAATTGGTCGTTATCCCTTGTGGCTTCCACGGACTCCTACCATGCGTGGGCATCCTTCTCCAGTTGGAATGTCGCTAATAGGAGTTTGTCTCCGTCCGCACATTGCATTACACAGAAGATCCTTTCCGTTTCCTTTATCCAGTGCTCTGCTTCGTCTGGATCCATAGTCCCACTGAACCTAGGCAGGTTCAGACCCCTGAAATTGCGATGCAGCTCGCCTGCACCCGGTTGGTTTCCTCCACGGTTACCACCGCCTTGCTGGGTGGCTTGTAGTGTTGAACCACTCTCTATTTGTTCTTGTATTTTGGTGATAATAATTTATGATGTAACTTAAATTGAATATTTTGTTTCATCTGTGTCGCATCAATCTCATAGCAAAATGCTGAGTCTCACATTGATGCAATATGTGCACTAAAATGATAAAATCGATGTTTAATCAATATACATCGATTTCGGCTTAAGTGCCAAGTAAGCGCAACAATTTGTTAAGAAGTCGATGCCATAACGATTCGATAAGTGGCCATAACGATTTCTTCCTTGAGCGCATTGATTTGATAAGAAGTCGTTCCCATAACGATCCTTAAGTGACCGAACGATTTGTTAAGAAGTCGATGCCATTCTTTGATAAGTGATCACGTCGACTCCTTAAGAATTCATAACGATTTGTTAAGAAATCGATCTCAGAATGATTCCTTTTATAGCCACAACGATTTGCCCTCATATTGTTTTCATTCTCATAACGATTTCATAAGTGATCACATCGGCTTGATTCTCATAACGATTTTCTTGCATAACGATTTGATAAGTGATCACATCGACTTGGGTCTCATAACGATTTCATAAGTGATCACATCGATTTCTTTAGACCGTAACAATTTCTCAAGTGAACGCATCGACTTGTCTTTCACATCGATTTGTTCATAAACTTGCAACGATTTACTTGTAAATGAACAACGATTGTATAAGTCATATTCACATAGATTTCTCTTGAATATTTTGAAAGTATTTTTGGCGCTCATTGAAAAGTCAAATATTGTCTGACAGAAAAAGCTGCATGCATAATCTTGTCAGAAAAAGATATGACCTACTATTTTCAGTATGTTAGCAGAAGCACAGTACTATACATCGTTTATCATAAACACTCTTTTATTCTAACACTTTCTTCTATGTGTACAGACCTCGAAGACCATCAGAGTCTGATTAAGACAAATGAAGAGGAGATGGACAACGGCTAGAACTCCAACGGATCTCTTCAACGGATCCATTCAAGCTGCTCATATATAAGATGGAGCATTGCTGAAGAAAAAGGAGCCTTCCTGAAAATTCTTCAAGGAGTGTACAACTGTAAGAAGAACCTTCACGCCACAAACACTCAGAGAAAGAGAGAAGAGCTCGAGCCAAAATCTACAGAAGCTTTCAAGCAGAAGTCTTCATCGCCTTCAAGCCTTCTTCTCTTCCATTCTCCCTATGCTCATTGTAATCTTGAGGGATAGTCTGTGACTGTGAGCTAAGTCCATAGTGTTCATCTTGTATTAGCTCTCAGTCTTGTTCTTTCTTTTCTAAGAAAGACCTTGTCCAGCTGTAGGACTGTATACAGTGTGTAACCTAGCTAGAGGTTAGTGTCTAGCAGAACCTTGTTGGGGTTTGTACCAACAGGACCTAGCTGGGGGTTAAGTCTAGTAGAACCGCACTGGGGTTTGTTCCAGGAGGTTTACTTCTGAACCTGTAAAAGAAGTTGTTTGCTTCTGAGCCTAGAAAAGAAGTGGGCTGCCTTCTTGCCCGAGAAAGAGAAGAAGACCTGGTGGGGTATCCAGGGTGTTGTAGTGTCCTTGAGGGGACTATACCTTCGGTTAGTGAAATCCCAAGAGTTTGCTTGGGGACTGGACGTAGGACTTCCATGTGGGAAGGGCCGAACCAGGATAAATCTCCTGTGTCCTTTTGTGTGATTGTTTACTTGCTTCCGCACTGCTACTCTTATCACACTAAACTAACCAAACTTTCAAGCGTTAATTTTGTGTTTAAGTTTCTATTTCAATTTCAAAAAAACCTATTCACCCCCCCTCTAGCTAGCTTGCTGCCATACCGAAAGGGCCAACAAGTGGTATCAGAGCGGGTCTCTGAACTTTCAAGGAGATCCAATGATCTTAGAGCAAAGATCCATGGCAGCTCAAGGATATGTTGAAGGCCAATCCGTCACCAGACCTCCATTCTTCGATGGAGAAGACTATAAATATTGTAAGATAAGGATGAAATGCTTCATTCGAGGCACAGACTTTGATCTCTGGCAGGTAATTGAGGTAGGTGATTTCATTGTTGTTCTAGTTGAAGGCACTTCTGCCATTACAGCAGCTGATAAGAGTAACTATCTCTAAACTTTAAGGCTAAAAACTATCTATGTTGTGCTCTATCTAAAAGAGAGTTTAGTAGAGTTTCTGCATGTAAATCTGCTAAAGATATATGGGATAATTGTAGATAACCTATGAAGAACAGATAAAGTAAAACAAACTAGGATAGATATTCTTATCTCTCAATATGAGCAATTTAAAATGCTTCCAAATGAAAACATTACTACTATGTATAATAGATTTTCAAGTATAGTAGTAGGTTTAAATTCTCTTAGAAAAATTCTTTCTAATGAAGAAACCGTTAGAAAAATACTTAGGTCCTTAACCATTTCATGGACACCTAAGGTAACTGCTATTGAAGAGGCCCATAATTTAACTAAATTATCAATTGATAATTAATAGTTCTCTCATGGCACATGAAATAAATATGGAGCGATTATCTGAAAGCTCATCTAAGAAGAAATGTACTAATGCTCTTAAAGTTGTAGTTGCTCCTTCCATCTCTTCTACTAGTTCCCAGGATGCAGATTCTGAAGACTGTAATATGGATGAAGTATTGTCCAAGCTTCAGAAAATTTTGAAGAAGAAGAAAAATGGATCAAGAAGGATCCAAAGAAAGAGAAAAAGAGAAAGAACCAGTCTGCTATGAATGCAGAAAACCTGGACATCTGAGACCAGACTGTCCAAGGCTTAAGAAGATTGGTCAAACTGATAAGCCCAAGAAGTAGCACAAGAAATTTAAAAGAAAAGTCATGGCAGCTGCATGGGAAAATGATGAGGTCACAAGCTCAGAATCATCAAGCTCAGATTCCGAAAAGGAGCAGGTAAATCTAGCCCTCATGGTGGGACTAGATGAGGTACATTCTGACTCATTTTTTAATTCTTGCACAGATTCAGGGTCAGAATCAGAAGACTTAGAAGAAGTCTTTAATGAACTGTCTGAAAAATATAAAGGGGTTGTCAAAGAATTAAAGAGTCTGAAAACAACTCTACTTGCTTAGAAAACACCAATTCTGATCTTAAATCCGAATTGGAGCAACTAGAAAAATAATTAAAGGACAATAAAGATAATATTTATCTTTTGAATGAAAATTTAAAAAATAAGGACAATGAAAAGTTAGAGTTAGAAGAAAAATTAAAACCTTTAACTGAAGAAAATCTCTACCTAAAAGAATCGGTTAGAAATTAACAAAAGGAAAAACTTCTTCAGCTCTATGTCTAAAAGGGTCAAAATCTGGAAATAACAAACAAGGACTTGGATACATACCTCCAGAAAAGGAAAACAAGCTATAATTCCAGAAAAATATCCCCTACCAAAATTGTAAAAGAAACCAAGATGCCCAGAAAAAGGCCCCTGTAAAAGAAAAAATTTACAGAAATCACGTTCTAAAAACTAAGCACAACGAAAATAAGAACGGCAAAACAATCTATATTCATTGTTGTTCTCATTGCAATAAACTAGGACACACTGTAAACACCTGCACAACAAGGCACTTAGTTTGGATCCCTAAAGGATATTTTCATGCATCTAACCATCAAGGACCCAAAAGGATTTGGGTACCTACCCTTGGGTAATTACTTGCAGGTTAGCCTTGGAGCATCAAAAACCAAGGATGCTCAAGGCAGGAGTGACTGCAGACTCTTCATTCAAATCACATCTGAAGAAAGAGTAGTAAAAAAAAAAAAAATTGAATTGGTCTTTATTACTAACAAATATTTGCAAGTTTCATTCAGGTGGAGTCTCTCATGCTCAAGGGGAGCACAGATTAAGGGGGAGTCATTCCTTATCAACTAGGAGTCATTCTTATCAACTATTATGTTGAACCCCTCATTGGTAAGAAATTCTCTCAAAGGGGAAGAAAAATCCATGGTAAGATCCTTCCTTTTTTAGTTAGTGACAAAAAGGGGGAGAGTTTGTATGAATTTTCTGAAACCTCTTTGCTTTATATATATTCTTGTCAGAAAATTCTCATAAATTTTGTCATCACCAAAAAGGGGGAGATTGATGAACCACTCTCTATTTGTTCTTGTATTTTGGTGATAATAAAATTTATGATGTAACTTAAATTGAATATTTTGTTTCATCTGTGTCGCATCAATCTCATAGAAAAATGCTGAGTCTTACATTGATGCAATATGTCCACTAAAATGATAAAATCGATGTTTAATCAATATACATCGATTTCGGCTTAAGTGCCAAAGTAAGCGCAACGATTTGTAAGAAGTCGATGCCATAACGATTAGATAAGTGGCCATAACGATTTCTTCCTTGAGCGCATTGATTTGATAAGAAGTCGTTCCCATAACGATTCCTTAAGTGACCGAAACGATTTGTTAAGAAGTCGATGCCATATCGATTTGATAAGTGATCACATCGACTCCTTAAGAATTCATAACGATTTGTTAAGAAATCGATCTCAGAACGATTCCTTTTATAGCCACAACGATTTGCCCTCATATCGTTTTCATTCTCATAACGATTCATAAGTGATCACATCGGCTTGATTCTCATAACGATTCCTGCATAACGATTTGATAAGTGATCACATCGACTTGGGTCTCATAACGATTTCATAAGTGATCACATCGATTCTTTAGACCGTAACAATTTCTCAAGTGAACGCATCGACTTGTCTTTCACATCGATTTGTTCATAAACTTGCAACGATTTACTTGTAAATGAACAACGATTGTATAAGTCATATTCACATAGATTCTCTTGAATATTTTGAAAGTATTTTTGGCGCTCATTGAAAAGTCAAATATTGTCTGACAGAAAAAGCTGCATGCATAATCTTGTCAGAAAAAGATATGACCTACTATTTTCAGTATGTTAGCAGAAGCACAGTACTATACATCGTTTATCATAAACACTCTTTATTCTAACACTTTCTTCTATGTGTACAGACCTCGAAGACCATCAGAGTCTGATTAAGACAAATGAAGAGGAGATGGACAACGGCTAGAACTCCAACGGATCTCTTCAACGGATCCATTCAAGCTGCTCATATATAAGATGGAGCATTGCTGAAGAAAAAAGGAGCCTTCCTGAAAATTCTTCAAGGAGTGTACAACTGTAAGAAGAACCTTCACGCCACAAACACTCAGAGAAAGAGAGAAGAGCTCGAGCCAAAATCTACAGAAGCTTTCAAGCAGAAGTCTTCATCGCCTTCAAGCCTTCTTCTCTTCCATTCTCCCTATGCTCATTGTAATCTTGAGGGATAGTCTGTGACTGTGAGCTAAGTCCATAGTGTTCATCTTGTATTAGCTCTCAGTCTTGTTCTTTCTTTTCTAAGAAAGACCTTGTCCAGCTGTAGGACTGTATACAATGTGTAACCTAGCTAGAGGTTAGTGTCTAGCAGAACCTTGTTGGGGTTTGTACCAACAGGACCTAGCTGGGGGTTTAAGTCTAGTAGAACCGCACTGGGGTTTGTTCCAGGAGGTTTACTTCTGAACCTGTAAAAGAAGTTGGTTTGCTTCTGAGCCTAGAAAAGAAGTGGGCTGTCTTCTTGCCCGAGAAAGAGAAGAAGACCTGGTGGGGTATCCAGGGTGTTGTAGTGTCTTTGAAGGGGACTGTACCTTCAGTTAGTGAAATCCCAAGAGTTTGCTTGGGACTGGACGTAGGACTTCCATGTGGGAAGGGCCGAACCAGGATAAATCTCCTGTGTCCTTTTGTGTGATTATTTACTTGCTTCCGCACTACTACTCCTTATCACACTAAACTAACAAAACTTTCAAGCGTTAATTTCTGTGTTTAAGTTTCTATTTCAGATTTCAGAAAAACCTATTCACCCACCCTCTAGGCTAGCTTGATGCCATACCGAAAGGGCCAACATGTAGTATGGCACGAGTCAGTTCCTGGAGGGACTGTTGCATGCCTCTCATCTGGGCACGTTCCGCAGTCATTGTAGCTGATTAGTTCCTACAAAATATGTGATAGTTATAATGCTAATTAAAAGTTTAATTTGTGCGTGTGTGAGTTTATTTTAGCTGATTACCCATAGTTCTACCCACATCTCTCATAGGTAGATTACTGACTCTTAGTCGCGGCTGGTCAACCTAGATCACTCTATACTTAAGATAACCTAGGCTCTAATACCACAAAACTGTCACGCCCCAACGCGAAATATCAGAGCGCGAAGGCAGTTGTAAGAAAAGGGTATAGAGCGATTACTAGACATCAAACCATTGCACATTGAATAATACTGAAGCAATTCTTTCTCATTAAACTTTTCCAATGTCTAGTTACAACCACTAATATCAGAGCCATTCTATAGGGCCCAATTACATTGCAATAGAAGGAAATAACTAACTACAACTCTAAGATAACATAATGACTCAAGGGTACTCCTGGCTTCACTCTTGGTCATTCCCTTCCTCGTGAGTGTATGTGTCATCCTCGGTCTCACCTGAGAACACAACATCAAATAACGTAGGGTGAGCAATAATGCCCAGTAGGACTTAAATCTCATGCTCAAGCAGGCTTTAAATAATTAACGTATTTAATGGCAGAGTATCTAAAGATAGCAGGTACAAGAGAGTCAAAATATAGCAAGAGATAGCACACATGTAATAGGATAGCACAATAGCACAACATCGAGTATAGTTTCCAGAAATAGCAAAAGTATCAAGTATAGCACGAATAGAAGGATGGCCATAGCAGAACTAGCACAAGTATAATAATAGCACGACAGGTATAGCACTTGTTTGTCATTCTAGACATCGAGAGAGTATAGCACATTTTGTGTTTTGATTGTCATATAGATAGTCGAGATAGATAGCACTTGAGTGTAATCCCAACACTCTGATCATTTAACTCCCATGGGCACTAGCACTTTCGGGCGCACATCCCAGGACTAGATCAGGCCCTTTATATATTGCCAGGCATTGGTTATATTGTTTATCTTTAGACAATCAGTCAATGGCCAGTATAGAGTACCAAGAAATAGATAAGAGCACTAGATGAATAGACGAGATAGTAGAGTGAATGTGAATAGGTGAGCGAGTAGAGTATAGATGAGAGCTAGTGGACATTGCACGTAATACGTCAAGAAATCAGGCGATAGTAACAGTTGCACAACACACGCACTTGGTGTTGGCAGTCAGGTGCAACGCACGACCCAACCACTGGCCATGTTAAGCACAAGTCCAGAGGTCCGACGTGATTCAAGGTAAGAGCGAACTTCTAATAGCCGTTTGCCTCATATCGATCCCTAAAGGTGTAATGGGTGTTAGGGTACAGCCGGCTCGTCGACCATGTGGGAATCCATGATCAGAGGAGACTTACGGAGGCCTTGTGCAAGGGTTCACTAGTCCGGCGAAAGGAATATCCGACGGAGAGTTCACCACAAGCCAAGTAAAGTGTGTATATAAAATAGGTACTCGACGTTCTAGAGGAATTCTAGAACAGTGGAGCGTCGATATCGGTATATAAACAACGCAAGAAACGAATACAAGTCCTTTAAAATAGGGCAATTAATGTACTTTATTGTAATAAATTACCAGATATTATGAGATATTTTATGCCAGATTTCAGCCATATATGGATGGTTCATGGTGTGCATGTGTAAGAGAGATCATAGATAGAAATAAGTCGTGAATATGTATTTTAAATCATTCAATGTAGCTCCAATTTTTGTAAACAAGTTTTTAGAAAGTGAAAGTAACAAATTTTATGGGTTTTCATGCAAAATCCTGTGAAGGCGACATAGGCCAGTAAGGATTGCGACATGGGTAGGGCAGGTAGCATCAGGGCCTGCAAATGGTCGCGACAGGGCTGTCAGAACATAAGGCCAGAACGCGACGTAGGGTACTATCGCGTTTAGAAAGCGACAAGGGAAGCGTCGCGACGGGCTTGAGAACGCGACGATGGGAACTGTCGCTATCAGATCGCGACAGAGCGCTCTGTCGCGATGGCCCTTGTGAACGGGGCCTATCGGGCCGTCGCGTTCACAGGGTCTGCACCAGAGCCTGACAGGGTTCTGATCTGTCTTGGATTGCGGTCCAGAAACTTGTCTTTTCGACACAGGGTAGTTCAGAAAATCATAACTATTTGTATACACGATGAAAAATCATGAAACCAGTGGAAAATGAAACTAGAAATACGAGAGTACTTCCAGTAAATAGGAATTAGAGAGAGAGCATGGTTTGAACATGGTTTGAGCATGAACAATAACAAGTACATAGAACATGACACAGAGAGCAAGACTGATTTAATTCGAGCAACATGCTCAATGAAATTTAGGGCTTTTAGGGGCAAATGATCCCTAACAACATCAAGTATCTACAGTAAAAATTTCGTAGCATGGGATCAAGTATACATAGAGATTTGAATTAAACATGACATCTCGGGGTTATCATGTTTGCAGATCTTCTAAAATCAAGAACAAAAGATTGGCTCGATGAAAAATTATGAAACAAGAGGGCTTTTGTTCCTGGTGATTGGAACTACCTATAGACGGATTTGATTTGGTTTTGCTTGTGAGAATGCCTACCTTTGACTCGATTTATCTTCTAGGGCTTAGAACTCCAAGAACGAAGGAAGAAGCTTGATGGATCTTCCTCTCCTCGATTTCTCCTCCTCCTTGGCCTCTTCTCCACCTCCAAGAATCTCTTTGCACGAGCTAGGGCCAGCCATGAGGATTTAAGAGGTGTATTTATATAAATACAAGTTCCTATTCCTACTACTACTCAAATTCCTCTTAATTCCGAGATTTCCTAACTCCACCTTTCCTCTCTTGCTTTCCAATCTCTAATTGGGTTAGGATAATATCTAAATTCGTGCTAGACTATATGGGATAGGTTAGGAATCCAATTCCAACTCTAATTGCCACTTTTATTATTTTAATAACCCCTTTCCAATTAGGAGATAATTAAACTCCAAATTTAGGGTATTTTCTCTATTATTCCCCTTTTTAAAATCTCTATTTTAGCCCACTAATTTGTAATGGGTCAATATAGAAAAGCCCATTACTCATTTTCTTTTAATGGGTTTTATTTAATTCTCTCTTATTTGATTTCTTGCATCTTCCTTTTATTATATTTCCTAGTTAAATAATATAAATATTTAAAATTTTATTTTCCCAAAAATTTAGGGTTGCTACAACTTATTTAGTGGAAAGTTGTGGACAATGTATTTATTTCACTCTCAGTCATGAAAAGTTTCAATTTCTTTCTTCTATATTTATGGACTGTGAATAGAATGTGGATGATGGAATAAGAAGTTACATTTGGCTATTTCTTTTCCGCTGTTATGTGAATGTATTTATGTATATTTTAGCCTATCGTATAACTGTTGGGTAAATGTCCCACTGTAGTGGCGTTCATTATATCGATGTCGGTTGGTATAACCGTACCGGTATAAGGAGGGTCATTACATTTGGGAATACCGTTGCTGACGCCCCACTGTTCTAGAATTCCTCTAGAACATTGAGTACTTGTTTCTATGTACACACTTTTTCTTGACTTGGACGAACTCTCCGTCGGATACTCCTTCTGCCGGACTAGTGAATCCTTGTTCAAGGCCTCCGTAAGTCTCCTCTGTCCATGGATTCCTACATGGTCAACGAGCTGGTTGTACCCTAACACCTATGATACCCTTTAAGGATCAACATGATCCAATCGGCTATTAGAAGTTCGCTCTTATCTTGAATCACGCTGGACCTCTGGACCTGTGCATAACATGGCCAGCGGAAGGGTAGTGAATACCACCTAACTGCCAACACCAATCATGCGTGTTGCGCAATTGTTACCATCGCCCGTTACTTGACGTTTTATGTGTAATGACCTGTAGTTCTCATCTATACTCGACTCGCTCATCTATTCACACTCTCTCTACTATCTCGTCTATTCATCTAGTACTCTCATCTATTTCGTAGTAGTCTCTATTGGCCATTGACTGATTGTCAAAAGATAAACATTATAACCAATGCCTGGCAATATATAAAAGGCCCGGTCTGGTCTTGGGATGTGCGCCCAAAAGTGCTATTTGCCTGCAGGGGTAAATGACTAGAGTTTGACATTAAACTTGAGTGCTATCTATCTCGACTATCTAAATAACAATCAAAAGTGCGATGCTATATATTCTCTCGTTGTCTATTGACAACAAAGTGCTATACTATACACATTGTGCTCTTCCTATACTTTGTGCTATTTGTGCTATGGCCATCCTGCTATTTGTGCTATACTCAACGCTTGTGCTATATTTGGAAACTTGTTACAAGCTATCATGCTATCTTTTACACTACTTGACTCTCTCGCTCTATCATTAGTTACTTTGCCTTTTTAATACATTAATCATTTAAAGCCTGCTTGACCCTGAGATTTAAGTCCTACTGGGCGTTATCGCTCACCTTGCATTTTTGGTTATGTGTTCTCATGTGAGACCGAGGAAGAGACTTACACTCAAGAGGATGGGAACGACCAAGAGTGAAGTCATGCGTACCCAAGCGTCCTAGTAGTTGTTAGAATTTGAGTTTAGTCTTTTGCTTTAATTGAATATAATTGGGCCCTATAAAATTGCTTTGATATTAGTGGTTGTAACTAGACATTGAAATTATTAATGAGATGCAATTACTTTAGTATTTATTCTTGTCCAATGATTTGATGTCTAGTACTCTCTCTGTACTCGTTTACTTGCAACTGCCTTGTGTTCCGATATTCCACATCGGGACATGACAAACTTTAACTTCATGATAGTCGAGGGGCTGAGCCTTATTTAATAGGAGAAAAATAGAAAGTAACAAGCATGCTAAAAAAATGATATGTACACCTATGTTTTAGATTTTCAATTTTTTTTTGTCTTTTAGATTTTTTATTTTCGGATTTTCTATATTTTTGTATTTTTGGATTTTCTATTTTTGAATTTTTGGATTTTCTATTTTTTTGGATTTTTTACAGTGGCACCATCTACATTTGAGTGATTAACTATGAACCTCATCTCCCTTTTCATGTTGTCAAACATCCTCTAAGTGCAGTGTGCATTTGTTCTCAACCTCTCTTTGGTTGATTGCCCCTAGTTATTAGTGTTCCTACACAGACCAGGTGTGGGAGTGTTCTGGCCATTAGTGAGGGTAGGAAGACATAGGGGGTAAGACTTAGCGTCGGTTCTCAGGATGCTGGTTCGTTGACTAATTAGGGTGCATCTCATGTGGATTCCGTCCGTTGTCCAGAGACTTTGTGGTCATTGATTTTATTTAGGACATGCGTACGACTGGGCACAAGGGCGCCCCGTAGGGAACTGTACTGCAACTCATTGCCATGCCCCTATTCTTCATTTTGACTCATTTATTTTTCTATATTTTTGTCATTTTTTTCTTTTGCAATTTTAATTGACCGTCTCTATTTGATATTTCATTCACACATTATCTACCCCCCTCTCTGTCTTCAAACTAGCGATCCTTCTACCCCTACGCATCGTCTGAGTAAGAGGAGAAGAGACCTTCACATTCCTTAGACAAGGGCTAAGCAGGAACACAATTGTCTAAGAGGAATTCAGTCATGGGTTGCTGTGTTTTGTGTGTTGGCTGGACAGAGGGGCTATTTGACCACCATAAAAAGGATACGAGACCCAAGACTACTGGTACTCCTTGTAAGGTAGTGTCACTATAGAAAAACTTTTATTATGGGTAGAATCTTTTAAGATGCAAGCCATTCCACGGGTGAGAGAGTTCCTCACCATCGGCATTCACTTGCCTATAAGCCTTCCCAGGGTACACTTCCTTCATTAGGTACGGACCTTCCCAATTAGCTTGCATTTTGGATCTAGGACCTCCAGGTTTTATGAAAATTCGCTTCAAAACCATGTCTCCTTGAAATTTGTGTTCAATCAGTTTCTTTTGAAAATATCTTGAGAGTCTATTTTCATATGAAAGCACATGATTGGCTGCGGCCAAACGCCGTTCGTCTAATAGTTCAAGCTGTGTAAGCAACGCCTCTCAACGTTGATCTAGATTAAGTTCTTTGTCCAACTATACCCTTAGTGAAGGAATGAGTATCTCATACGGAACTGCCACCTCCATCCCATAAGTAAGTGAAAAGGGAGTTTGCCCCATGGGCGTGCGGACAGAGGTACGGTAGGCCCATAGAGCCTCGTTCAGTTTCTCAGGCCAATCAGCGAATTTGTGAAACTCACAAGTTTTCTTTAAGATTTACAAAAGTGTTTTATTTGTGGCTTCGGATTGGCCGTTTCCCTGTGGATAGTACGGAGACGAATGATGCAAAGAAATGTTGAATTTCTTACATTGGTCTTGAAGCTCTTGAGATATGAACTGGGGTCCATTGCCGGTGACGATGTCGCTTGGCACTCCAAACCGTGAGATGATATTCTTCATGATAAACCGCCACACGGTTGAACCTTTGATTTCTGCGAATATTTCATTTCAGCCCACTTGGTGAAATATTCAGTAGCAGTGAGGATGAATGATTTTTGTTTGATTTGAGCATTAGAATCACCAAGAGGTCCAATGTTATCAATGGCCCACATGGAGAAAGGCCAAGGGAATGATAGTGGGTAGGGAGGAAGATAGAGCGTGGATCTTGTCGGCATGGAGATGGCATTTGACACACCTAAAAACGTAGATGGCACAGTCTTCTTCAAAGGTTGGCCAGTAATAGCCCTGCCTAAGGATCTTCTTAGCTAGCATTTGACTATTCACATGCCCTCCACACTCACTGGCGTGGGCTCCTTCCACTACCTTTCAAGCTTCTTCGTTAGGCAAGTATCTAAGGAGCATTTCATTTAGGGCACGTCAATACATCACTTCTCCAACAATGGTGTCACATCCTGAGAAATATGAACCTTTTTGACAGAAACACTGTTTTAACTAAACAAAATTTTCTATGCTTGCAGACCTCGTAGACCACAAAATATCAGAAGAAAGAGAAGATGGGCAATGGCTAGAACTCCAACGGATTTATTCAAATTGCTCATATAAAAGATGAAGCAAGGCTGAAGAACAAGATAAGAGCCTTCCTGAAGATCATTCAAGGAGTGTACAACCAATGAAGAACCTCAACTCCACATACACTCAAAAGAAAAGAGAGAAAGAGCCCGAGCCCAAGAAGAAGTGTTCAAGCAATTGAAGCACTCAAGCATTCAAGCTCCTTCTCTCTCTTCACTCTCTCTGTGTGCATCTTTGTAATCTGGGGGAGAGAGTCTTTTCGCTGAGAGTTTCTTTTAGTTGGTTTTCATCTGTTCCAACTCTCAACTTTGTTCTTTCTTTTATAAGAAAAACTTCTATCCAGCTGTAGTACTGTATACAGTGTAGAACCTAGCTATGGGTTTGTGTCTAGCAGAACCGCACTGGTTTTGTACCAGGAGGTTGGCTTCTTACCTGTAAGAGAAGTGGGCTGCCTTCTTGCCTGGGAAAGAGAAGAAGACTAGCTGGGGTGCTGGGTGTTGTATTGTCCTTGAGGGGGACTGTACCCTGGTTAGTAAAATCCCAAGAGGTTGCTTGGGGACTAGACGTAGGACTTCCATATGGGAAGGGCCGAACCAGGATAAATCACTTGTGTTATTTGTGTGATTATTTGTTTACTTCCGCACTGCTACTCTTTATCACACTAAACTAACCAAACTTTCAAGTGATAATTTTCTGTGTTCAAGTTTCTGTTTCAGATTTCAGAAAAACCTATTCACCCCCCCCTCTAGGTTAGCTTACTGCCGTACCAAAAGGGCCAACATTTCTAACTCCGACTTCCCTGACAACTTATGTACTTTACTTTTTCTATGCAAATATTATTTTATAGTTTCATGAAATCTTCATTGTTTGGTATTTCATTTGCTTAATGAGAACTTCTGCAGAACACATAGTACTTGTATATCATTCAAAATAATATCATGTCATTATTTAATATATTCTGACATATAGGATATATTATACTCAAAACAACCACAAAAATTATATGTGAAAATGTCTGAAATATTTATTCAAATTGGTCTCTTGCTTTATGTCAGAAGTTTAGGTTTTTCTTTTCGTTCAGCAGATGTCATGCAGTTAATGCCATCAGACGCATGGGGTATCTGACAGAGGCTCACCAACCTTACCTTCTGATGCAACTATCTGTATGTATTTAATTGCACTGAACTTGTGTCTGTCCGAGGTTTCCATACTTTACATATATCTTTGACTCACCTATCTCAGAAAGTATGGAGGTATCTTTTCTTTTATCTTGTCCTTGGTGCAGAACATTTATTAGGCACATTTTTAGCATGGAGCTTTCACAGAACATTAATTGAAGTTTGGTCCTAAGCTGTGAAGCTACAAGCATGGTCTGAAGCCGTTGGAAAGCTAAAAGGTTGAAGAACTAATGGATAACCAAAATCTCATTTGCATCCAAGGGATCAATAGTCACTCCTCAAATGGCTAGATCTCCAACAGATAGTTTCAAACGGAAACATCCTTTGAAGCATATATAGAATCCAAAGTTTGAACAAGAGCACAACACCAAGTGTGTAAAACTAGCTAGCAACTCTTCAATTCACTCCTGCCTTCTGCTAGAAAGAGCCTCAACAAGCCTTCTATTGAGCTGCAAGATAGAGAGCTTCTACAGTCCAAAAATTTCCAAGCTGTTGGGTTTTCAATATATCATGTTTTTGATGATCACATTAATATCCTTGAACATTGATTTAATGCAAAATTGATGTGTTAATTAGCATGAAAAACACCATGAAAGTGATTATGTTAAACATTGCCAAATCACACAATGTATATCACTAACAATGTATTTACATGTAGGTGCACAAGCATGAAAGATGGAGCATCAAAGAGATGAGCAAACAGACCAAGACAATGTCAAAGAAGTGTATGTGTCGACAGGCCCAGTGTATAGTCGACAGATAACACAAACAACCAAGACAGAGTTCAGTTTTGTATCTCTGAGTGCACCTGTGACAGATGCAAATTACCTGTCGACAGATACACAGACAACCCATGACCGACTTCAGTCTTGTATCCCTGAGTGCATCTGTCGACAGATGCAAATTACTGTTGACAGATACACTCAGAAATTCAGATTTTTGAAACCCAGTTCTCAGCTGAGTGCATCTGTCGACAGATGCAAGTGCACCTGTCGACAGACGACGGAAACATGAATTCAGAAGTTCTGATTCGGCCACCTTTGGGGTGTCTCCTTCCTCCACGACCCCCACCTTTACCTAACACTATATAAGCATCCTTTTGGAGCCAAATTCGCAGAGAGCAGCCTCCCAACCAAGAGCCTCTAAGGGACCAGAGGAAAAGCCCCAATTTGCTGCTCTGCTTCAATCTTCCGCCCAGATCGTCGTGGAATCACCATCCATGCGGAGTTGAAGCCGGATCGTCGTCAATTCAACCTTCTACATCGATCAGTCTACATCCAATCGAAGTTTGAAGAGCGTCTGGACGATCCACGAGAAGAATTCCAACTGGATTTGTTCCCCAACTCTAAATTCTTCTCATTTCACAATTTTCATTCCATTGTGTGTGTGTGGTTGTGTTTCAAGCATCCCTTGTGCTTGATCCATGAAATTGTGGTTGTTCTGATCGTGGTTCATCAGACAACGTGTGTGTGTGTGAGTTGTGTGTTGTGTTCAACTCGCTCATAAGCAGTCGTTTCTGCGTGTGTGTGTGGACGGTGGATGTAGGATACACGAGTTGTGTACTCCGAACCACCTTAAATCATCGTGTCCTGTGGTTTGCTCGCGCTTTGCGATAGATGATTGGTAGGCACGTTGTTCATACGCACGTTTGATACCCTGTTCTCATTTATATCAACTCAAGCTTTCTTATACTCAATCGAATTCTAATCAAGTTTCATTAAGATCGCTGTAGCACCAAAAAGAAGCCATCAGTAATAGAAATTGCCGTAATCTATTCAACCCCCCTTCTAGATTACCATATTGTGTTATCCGCATAACCCTTCAATTGGTATCAGAGCAAGGTTTCTCTGATTTACAGTTTTCGTAATTTGATCTAGCGATCAGGAGATTCTGATCTTATGGATTCTAGCAAAGGGTATATGGCCGAGGGACATTCAGTAACCAGGCCACCCTATTTTGATGGCACTGACTATTCTTATTGGAAAAATCATAGTATTTTTGAGAGCTCAAAATTACGAGCTGTGGAAATAGTCAGCAAGGGACCATATGAGTTGCCCGAGAACGAAGACACCTGGACGAAAGACCAAATAGCTAAAGGAACTCTCAACTGGAGCGCACTAAACATGATGCAATGTGCGGTGCATCCAAAGGAGTTCTCAAGAGTCTCCACATGCTCAACAGCAAAAGAGATGTGGGACAAACTTGAACTCATCTACGAAGGTACGTCCGAGGTAAGGGAAACCAAAGTTAGCATGTTAGTGTCTGAATATGAAATGTTCAAGATGAAAACTGATGAAAACATATCAGACATGTTTGCAAGATTCATGCTAATAATTAACGGGCTAAAAGGTCTTAAAAAGGAATACTCTGAAAGTGACTTAGTAAGAAAGATACTTCGATCTCTTACTTCATCTTGGAATACTAAGGCCACTATCATTGAGGATTCCAAAGACCTCTCTAAAATGGATTGGATGAACTAATTGGCTCCTTAATGACATATGAAATCAACATCAAAAAAAAAGAATTAGAAGAAAATCCTAGGAAGTCAATTGCTTTAAAAGCATCCAACAAAACATCAACAAGCTCCAAGAAATCCATTCAACAAGATAGTGATGAGCAAGGAACATCTAGTGAGAGTGATAATGATGAAATGACAATGCTCACTAGACAATTCAAGAAATTTCTGAAGTTCAAAAGGAGAGACTCAGGTAACTCCAAACCTTTCAAAAGAAAAATTTTTCACAGAAATATGAGTCCAACAAAAAATCTGATATTGTTTGTTATGATGCAAGAAACAGGGGCACATGAGAGGAGAATGCCCGGAACTCAAGAAGAAGCTGAAGAAGAAAAATTCATCTTCAAGAAAGCCAAAGCAATGTTGGCACCTGGAGTGATGAAGATGAAGATGAAGATGCACAAGAAACATCCGATGATGAAGAAGTTAAATGCTTAATGGCAAGGAGTGATGACTCCACCAAGGTAAACTTCTCATTTGATAATTATACTGCAAGTGAATGGGAGGAAGCATACACTACTCTATTTGAAAAATTTTGTGAATATAGATCTGAAAATAAGGCATTGAAAAAGAAATGCAACTCCCTTGTGCATGATGAAAATCACGATGAACGAATTGCATTCCTGACAAAAGAAATAGAAATGATGAAAATTGATGAAAAGACTCATAGTGAAGAGATGGATTGCTTGAAAATGAAATTACAAGAAACACAAAAGGAAAAGGACTGTTTAAGCCATTCTCTTGAATTCCTTCAAGAAGAACATCTAGAAACAAGGAAAAAGTTGGAACAAACTGAAACAGAATTGAAAGAGAAATCTGAAGACTTGATGAAATTTGTAAAAGGAAAGCAAAATCTAGATGCGGTTTTGGGTGCTAAAATACATGTAACCAAGCATGGGTTAGGATATCAACCTGTCAAACAAAAGAAAATAGGAGAGTCATTGATCACTTCTTTGTTGATCCTAGCCCAAGCACAAGCAAGCATGTTCCCACAAAGCATAACACAAGTCCATCTCAGACCAAAGTATTGCACCCAAACAAAATGTTCCCAACAAACAAAAGAAAAAAGCCACCTGTCGACAGATGGAATGGTGCCTGTCGACAGCAAGAACAACTTCAACTAATAAACAGTCTATCAAGCAACAAAAAATTGAAAAGAAAATTCCTTCATGCAATGTGTGTAAAAAGATTGGTCATGATGAAAAACAATGCTGGAATAATCCAAAGAAACAGAAATTCAAACAAGTTTGGATTCCTAAGCATTTACTTGTTGCATGAATGAAATTTGGGACCCAAAGTAATTGGGTACCAAAACCTCTTGTCTGATCCACATATGCAGGAATGCCTAGCAGCCAACATCAAAACAAATGGTACTTGGATAGCGGCTGTTCGAGGCACATGACGGGCGACAAAGCTAAATTCTCTTTCCTAGTGGAGAAAGACGGAGGACAAGTCATTTTTGGAGGTAACAACAAAGGCCAAATCATTGGCATAAGTAATGTTGGTAAGTGTCCCTCCAATTCAATTGAAAATGTACTGTTGGTTGATGGCCTTAATTACAACTTGCTTAGCATAAGTCAATTATGTGATAGAGGTCACAACGTCATTTTGAATCAAATTCATGTCAAATTGTTGATAAAGAAACAGGAAGTGTAAAATTCTCTGAAAAAAGAGTGAATAACATTACTTAGTTGACTTAGATGATCCAGAAAATGACAACTTGTGTCTTGTTGCAAATAGATATGATGAATTGACATTGTGGCATCGTAGGCTTGGCCATGCGAGCTACAACGTATTGCACAAGATCATGAAGCTCAAATTAGTAAGTGGACTTCCTGACATTTCTTTTAACAACAATGAAAGTTTTTGTGATGCATGTGCACAGGGAAAACAAACCCGAAGTCTTTCAAAACCAAAGCACCGGTAAGCACATCTAAACCATATGAACTATTACACATGGACCTTTTTGGACCAACTAGAACTCTAAGTCTCAATGGCAAACGTTTTGGTTTTGTCATTGTAGATGATTTTTCTAGGTTCACATGGGTCAAATTCTTGGCACACAAAAGTGAACCACTTACAATCTTCCAAGAATTCTTTAACAAGATTGAGCATGGCAATGTGAATAAAATATGCTCAATCTGCACCGATCACGGGGGAGAATTTGATAACAATGCATTTTCTTATTTTTGCAGGCACCAAGGGATTGAACATCTGTTCTCCTCCCCAAGGACTCCAGAACAAAATGGAGTAGTGGAGAGGAAAAACAAACATTGGTGGAAATGGCTCGCACTCTTCTGGTTGAAGGCCAACTCACAAGAAGCTTTTGGGCAGAAGCAGTGAACACTTCATGCTACATTCTAAACAGAGCCATGGTAAGACCTGTGATAAAGAAAACCCCCTACCATTTGTTGAAAGGTAAGAAACCCAACCTTGGTACTTCCGAGTATTTGGCTCAAAGGTATTTATTCATAACAATGATAAATCCGATTTAGATAAATTTGAAGCCAAAAGTGATCAAGGTGTTTTTCTAGGCTACTCAGAACACTCTAGGGCATATAGGGTGTTTAACAATAAAACACGCACTGTGGAAGAAACTCCACATGTATTTTTTATGAGACTTATGCCAAAACTAACAGTTTGACTATTAATAGAACTGAAAAAGAGGATGAAGGAACATCACTTGAGGACCTACAAGTCAAAGCAAAAGACAAATCTGAAGAAGATTCCAAGACCAAAGTGGATATCTTCACAAGGACTATGATGAAGATGATGAAAAAGCCTTCAGAAAACAGATGAAACACATGAAGAAAATCCACTAGAAGGTGAACCTCCTGAAGAACAACATTCATAAGATCAAATTCCTCAAGGACAAGATGCTCCCGGCCCTTCAACAATCACAAATGTGAGGTATTCTAAAGATCACCCACTTGATGATGTGATAGTAGTTTAAATGATTCTGTTCAAACAAGGTCTCAAGTTAGACAAATAATGAACATGATCTTCTGCTTTTGTCTCTCAAGTGGAACCCAAAAATGTTGAAGAAGCCTTCAAAGATAACTCTTGGATTGATGCTATGCATGAGGAACTTGGTCAATTTCAAAGAAATAATGTATGAAGTTTAGTTCCTAGAACCCCTGAAATTTCTATCATAGGAACTAGATGGGTGTTTAGGAATAAACTTAATGAAGAAGGAAAAGTGGTCAGAAATAAAGCTAAACTCGTTGCAAAAGGATATAATCAAGAATTTGATGTAGATTTTGAAGAATCCTTTGCTCCTGTAGCCAGATTAGAAGCAGTCAGAATTTTATTGGCATATGCAAGCTCCCATAAGTTCAAACTTTATCAAATGGATGTTAAAACTACTTTCTTAAATGGCTATATCAAAGAAGAAGTCTATGTCTCTCAACCACCAGGTTTTGAAAATTCTGAAATGCCTAACCATGTGTATAAATTGCACAAAGCTCTTTATGGTTTGAAACAGGCACCTCGAGCTTGGTATGATAGACTAAGCAATTTTCTGGTAAGCAAAAACTACTCAAGAGGTAAAGTAGACCAAACACTCTTCACTAAGAAAGTTCGCAATCACATAATTGTTGTTCAAGTTTATGTGGATGATTATTATTTGGTTCTACTAACCCTTCACTATGTGAAGAATTTTCTAAACACATGCACAGTGAATTTGAGATGAGTCTAATGGGGGAGCATCAATTCTTTCTTGGTTTGCAGGTGAAACAACATGAAGAAGGCTTCTTCATAAATCAAGAAATATGTCAAAGAGCTTCTCAAACGATTTCAATTTGAGCAAGCTAAACCGGCCTCCACCCCAATGAGCATAAGCATCAAATTGGAAAATGATGAGAAGGTAAACCGGTAGATGCAAAGCACTTCCGAGGTATGATTGGCTCACTCCTTTATCTTACTGCAATAGACCGGATATACAATTCAGTGTTTGCCTTTGTGCTAGATATCAATCTAGTCCAAAGGAAAGCCATTTAATTGCAGTCAAGAGAATATTCCGATATCTCTCAGGCACATGTAATTTGGGTTTTTGGTATCCAGCAGGCAGTAGTTTTGATTTGATATCCTATTCTGATGCTAATTATGCTGGATGTAAAATTGATAGAAAAAGCACTAGTGGATATTGCCAATTCCTTGGCGGTTGCATGGTTTCGTGGGCATTCAAGAAACAACACTCGGTTGCACTCTCCACTGCAGAGGCAGAATATGTCGCTGCAGGAAGTTGTGCAGCTCAAGTGTTGTGGATCAAAAGTTAGTTAGCTGACTATAATGTTGAAATTGGATGCACACCTATACTATGTGACAACACAAGTGCTATCAACCTTCAAAAAACCCTGTCCAACACTCAAGGAGTAACACATTGAAATCCGTCATCATTTCTTGAGAGATGAAGTGGCCAATAAAACCTTGGAACTTAATTTCATTCCCACAGAAAAACATTGGCTGACATTTTCACCAAACCATTGTCTGAAGATAGATTCACATCCTTAAGAAGAGAATTGGGTGTGTAAAATGCAATGAAACTAACTCTCTATATTGGAGTACTTGCTCTTTATGTGTGAATGACTATGTGGTTTATCAAATGGTGAACTGTGGAAAAACAAGTTCGGCTTTTTGGAAACTATCATCATGTGTGAGGAACATTCTCCGCCAAGTATCCTAGTCCCATTGCATATAAAGGTCCTGTAGTTCACATAGGATTTTTAGTTTCCTTACATTTTATCATGTTAACTCCATGAAACAATGCTTTCTCTGTGACCATGTGCTTGTATGACATTCTTGAAATGAACATGTTTGCCTTGTCTCAAATGCTTGTATGAATCCTTGACTAGATGTTGTGTCAACACGTGCACACACTGTGGGGGAGTAAGTTCAGGGTAGATGAGTATTTTCATGAGGAAACTCTTCCTTCACTTCATTTTTAATCCTCACTTCCTTGAACTTCATGTGCACTCAAACTGAAACCAGAAAAATCCACTCTGTTCATATCTGTCGACAGATACATTCCATCTGTCGACAGGTACACTCAGATTTGCTCTGACTGAAACTTCAATTCATCAGTCTGTGTGCATCTGTCGACAGACAGATTCCTGCTGTCGACATATAAACACAATCTCACTATTTTCTCATTCCTTCTTCATACTTTTCAAGAAAGTGTTCATTACTTGATTTAAATGTAAACATTGGATTGTTTTGTGCAATATAACCTTTCATATCCACTTCATGTCAAAGTCGTGAACCAAGTCTAAATGATGTTTGATGCAACACTTGATTGAGGACTATTTAGATCATTTTGAACACAATGAGCAAACCAAATGATTTTTAAACATCTCCTTTGAATAACTCCCTTGTCATTAAACATGAATCCAAAATGATTTGAAAAATCAGAAGGTCCTTGAATTTAATGTTCTACATTATCACTTGCTAAAGAAATCTCATGTACTTAACGAAAAGTAAAAACAAAATAAAAGGGAGAAAAGCTACCTATTTCTACGTTTCAATCAAAAAAATTATCTTTCATTTATGGATGGAGGTAGAGCAATGATGAAAATCACTAAGTAACCGGAGACATGGGCATCACCAATGTCGGTCTTCGCGTCAAAAGGTTGTTTCATTATCTCTACACAATGGCTTGATGGACACTCACATTGAATAACTGGGGGTATTGGCATCACAAATGTCTACCTTCACATGAAAAAGTGAAAGTGCTCCTCATTGCCACTCTTTCCCATCTTCGCTGTTTAAAGATCCTAAAATCATACTAGAAATAGAGTGAAGCCTCCGGAAATTTTTTTTCTTGTCGAGTCCAATGTGCTTCTTATGGGTAAGATGTTCTTGTGGCCATTTAATTCAAATCTCATCTAACTATCATCTCTATTTTGATGCATGTTTTTCTTCAATGGCCTTAATCAAAAGAGTTATTTAAATTTTCACTGGCTTTTGTGAAATGTGTTCTTTATGATCTAATTAAAGAATTCATCGGTTTTATTTCAAAATCATTGTAGAATTGTGTCATGTCTTCATCATAATGGATATGCATTTTTATCTTGTACATACACCTATTTTACCTTAAAATGCCAAATGAACACTTGACCCGTTGAAAATCTTGAAAAAATCAAGTTTCTGCCAAAAAGTAGTTATCTGTCGACAGCCGGCGTCCCAGACCCGTTTTTGAAGCCACCCATCGCGCCGGTTCAAGTCTTTTGTGTGGGGCCTCTTTTTGAAATCCCTTCTAAACCTATTCTAAAGGCTTCCCACGACCATTTCCCACCATTTCCCCTCTCATTTCCTCCTCTTCTCCAAACCCCTCTCTTCCCCCTCCAGGGCTCAAGATCCGATCCGTCTCCGACGATCTTGCTGCTCCTCATCTGGGATCCCTCCACTTTCCCTTCCTTTTGATTTTTATTGAGTCATGTAATGATTGTCTCTTGTACTGTGAAATTTGAATGATCAATCAATGAAAACTCACAGTTCATTTTAATTGTCTCATAATGTGCATGACTTGACTTTTTGTATGTTGTCAAAAAGGGGGAGAACATCAATATTATGCATCAATTGATTTTTTTGTCATCATCAAAAAGGGGGAGATTGTTGGGTTTTCAATATATCATGTTTTTGATGATCACATTAATATCCTTGAACATTGATTTAATGCAAAATTGATGTGTTAATTAACATGAAAAACACCATGAAAGTGATTATGTTAAACATTGCCAAATCACACAATGTATATCACTAACAAGGTATTTACATGTAGGTGCACAAGCATGAAAGATGGAGCATCAAAGAGATGAGCAAACAGACCAAGACAATGTCAAAGAAGTGTATCTGTCGACAGACCCAGTGTATGTGTCGACAGATACACATAGACAACCCAAGACAGACTTCAGTTTTTGTATCTCTGAGTGCACCTGTCGACAGATGCAAATTACCTGTCGACAGATACACACAGACAACCCATGACCGACTTTAGTCTTTGTATCCCTGAGTGCATCTGTCGACAGATGCAAATTACATGTCGACAGATAGACTCAAAATTCAGATTTCTGAAACCCAGTTCTCAGCCTGAGTGCATCTGTCGACAGATGCAAGTGCACCTGTCGACAGACGACGGAAACATGAAATTCAGAAGTTCTGATTCCGGCCCCATTTGGGTGTCTCCTTCCTCCACGACCCCCACCTTTACCTAACACTATATAAGCATCCTTTTGGAGCCAAATTCGCAGAGAGCAGCCTCCCAACCAAGAGCCTCCAAGGGACCAAGAGGAAAAGCCTCAATTTGCTGCTCTGCTTCAATCCTCCGCCCAGATCGTCGTGGAATCACCATCCATGCGGAGTTGAAGCCGGATCGTCGTCAATTCAACCTTCTACATCGATCAGTCTACATCCAATCGAAGTTTGAAGAGCGTCTGGACGATCCACGAGAAGAATTCCAACTGGATTTGTTCCCCAACTCTAATTCTTCTCCATTTCACAATTTCCATTCCATTGTGTGTGTGTGGTTGTGTTTCAAGCATCCCTTGTGCTTGATCCACAAAATTGTGGTTGTTCTGATCGTGGTTCATCAGACAACGTGTGTGTGTGTGAGTTGTTGTGTTGAACTCGATCATAAGCAGTCGTTCTGCGTGTGTGTGGACGGTGGATGTAGGATACACGAGTTGTGTACTCTGAACCACCTTAAATCATCGTGTCATGTGGTTTGCTCGCGCTTTGTGATAGATGATTGGTAGGCACGTTGTTCATACGCACGTTTGATACCCTATTCTCATTTATATCAACTTAAGCTTTCTTATACTCAATCGAATTCTAATCAAGTTTCATTAAGATCGCTGTAGCACCAAAAAGAAGCCATCAGTAATTAGAAATTGCCGTAATCTATTCAACCCCCCCTTCTAGATTACCATATTGTGTTATTCCGCATAACCCTTCACTCCTCTTTACAGAAGTCTTGTTTGTGTTCGGTGGAATGTGTAACTAGATACTCTTCTAGTCCACCCTCCTTGATTTAGAAAGGATTAGTACTGTAATTTCTATTTGTATTCCTTTCTAAACTCTCTGTGTTTGCTCACTCTTCAGAGCAAGCACACAAGTGTTTTTCAATTCTGTCTGTGTAACCCACAAGAGGTTTGTTTATGCAGTGCCCCTCTTGTGAAGGAAGACTTTGTTAAAGGTAGTCTTTGTACCCCTGTTAAGGGAAGACTTGCTTGGGAGCTAGTGGGATTGTAATACCTCTCAAGGTGCGAGAAGGCCAAGTATTCTTGGCAGTTAGTGAAATCTTAAGTGGTTTGCTTGAGGACTGGACGTAGGACTTCCATGTGGGAAGGGCCGAACTAGGATAAAATTTATTGTGCAATTGTGTGATTGTTTCCGCCTATTTACACTTGAATCACACACTACACTTAACACTAACAATTCTATTTTAGTGAAGTCTAATTTCAGATAAAATTTGTAAAAGGTCAAGAAGTCCTATTCACCCCCCCTCTAGGACATCATTAGTGCCATCTCGATCCAATATGACAGTGACTCTCCACCTCCGCTAGAGAGGCGCGAGGGGTTCGGGGAGAGTGGTGGTGGACAGTGAGGAGTTTGTGAGCCACCTCCCCCTCTTTATCTTGTACATGATGTTTATATTTAGTGGATCTTTTCATTTATGCTAGTGTTTAAGAATGTTGAATGGTTTGTGATTGACACGAGTTGGTAGTAAGATCCGAGAGAGAGAAAACTGTGTACATCGTTGTGCTGCTCAAAACATACTGTCCCTGCACACTTAACAAAAATAAGTTAGAACTGCTCTTTGGCTCAGCCCCTTTCATTAAGTTAGGATTGACTTTAACTTCATGATAGTCAAGGGGCTGAGCCTTATTAAATAGGCAAAAAATAAAAAGTAACAATGCATGCTAAAAAAAAAGATATGTACAACTATTTTTTAAAGATTTTTTAGATTTTATGTTTTTTTTTTAATTTTTGGATTTTCTATTTTTTTATTGTTTTGGATTTTTTACTGCGACACCATCTATATTTGAGTGATTAGCTATGAACCTCATCTCCCTTTTCTTGATGTCAAACATCCTCTAAGTGCAGTGTGGATTTGTTATCAACCTCTCTTTGGTTGACTGCCCCTAGTTATTAGTGTTCCTACACAGACCAGGTGTGGGAGTGTTCTAGCCATTAGTGAGGGTAGGAGGACATAGGGGGTAAGACTCAGCGTCAGTTCTCAGGATGCTTGTTCGTTGACTGGTTAGGGTGCATCTCATGTGGATTCTGTCTATTGTCTAGAGACTTTATGGTCATTGATTTTGTTTAGGGCATGCGTACGACTGGGCTCAAGGGCACCTCGCAGGGAACTGTACTGCCACTCTTTTCCATGCCCCTATTCTTCATTTTGACTCATTTGCTTTTCTTTATTTTTGTCATTTTTTCTTTTACAATTTTAATTGACCGTCTCTATTTGATATTTCATTCACACATGATCTACCCCCCCTCTCTATCTTCAAAGTAGAGATCCTTCTGCCCCAACGCCTCGTCCAAGTAAGAGGAAAATAGACCATCACATTCCTTAGACAAGGGCTAAGCAGGAACACATTTGTCTAAGGGGAATTCGACCGTGGGTTGCTGTGTTGTGTGTGTTGGTTGGACAGATGGATATTTGACAACCATAAAAAGGATACGGGACCCAAGACTGCTGGTACTCCTTGTAAGATAGTGTCGCTATAGAAAATCTTTTATTAAGGGTAGAATCTTTTAAGATACAAGCCATTCCACGGGTGAGAGAGCTCCTCACCATCAGCATTCACTTGCCTATAAGCATTCCTAGGGTACACTTCGTTCATTACATACGGACCTTCCCAATTAGCTTGCAATTTGGACCTAGGACCTCCATGTTTTATGAAAATTCGCTTCAAAACCATGTCTCCTTCTTGAAATTTGCGTTCAATCACTTTCTTTTGAAAAGATCTTGAGAGTCTATTTTGATATGAAAGCACATGATTGGCTGCGGCCAAATGCCGTTCATCTAATAGTTGAAGCTGTGTAAGTAACGCCTCTCAACGTTCATCGAGATTAAGTTCTTTGTCCAGTTGTACCCTTAGTGAAGGAATGAGTACCTCATACGGAACTACCGCCTCCATCCCATAAGTAAGTGAAAAGGGAGTTTGCCCCGTGGGCGTGTGGACAGAGGTACGCTAGTCCCATAGAGCCTCGATCAGTTTCTCAGTCCAATCAACGAATTTGTGAAACTCACAAGTTTTCTTTAAGATTTTCAAAAATGTTTTATTTGTGGCTTCGGATTGACTGTTTTCCTGTGGATAGTACGGAGACGAATGATGCAGAGAAATGTTGAATTTCTTACATAGGTCTTGAAGCTTTTGAGATATGAAATGGGGTCCATTGTCAGTGACGATGGCGCTTGGCACTCCAAACCGTGAGATGATATTCTTCATGATAAACCACCACATTGTTGAACCTTTGATTTCTGTAAATGCTTCAACTTCGGCCCACTTGGTGAAATACTTAGTAGCAGTGAGGATGAATGATTTTTGTTTGATTTGAGTATTAGGATCACCAAGGGGTCCAATGATATCAAAGGCCCACATAGAGAAAGGCCAAGGGGATGATAGTGGATGTAGGGAGGAAGATGGAGCATGGATCTTGTCAGCATGGAGCTGGCATTTGACACACCTACAAACGTAGATGGCACAGTCTTCTTCTAAGGTTGGCCAGTAATAGCCCTGCCTAAGGATCTTCTTTGCTAGCATTTGACTATTCACATGCCCTCCACACTCACTAGCATGGGCTCCTTCCACTACCTTCCAAGCTTCTTCGTTAGGCAAGTATCTAAGGAGCATTCCCTTTAGAGTGCGTCTATACATCACTTCTTAAACAATGGTGTCACGTCTCGAGAGTTACGCAGCGGATATTAGTAATGCGGAATATAATTCGAGTCGATATCCCGAGACGTGAACAGTCGGCAAATAACCCTCTAGCTAGTACGCGGTAAATGTATAACAACATACATCATCATAGGGCCCAAATATTGAACTCAACTAATCATGTATTCAAATATCAACTCATTGTATTCCAAATAGAAACTAATACAGGACTAAGACTCAAAAAAAAGGAAAAGTACATTTTATCCCTCACTTCCTACTACATGAATCTATCACTCAAAGCAAACTACTATAACTAGACTCGTAGTTGGGACGCTCATCACTCGGACGCATTCCCATCCTCGACTTGCTCTTCCTCTTGATCTTCATAGTCACCTAGATTGGGTAAAAGTAGAGGATGTGCAAACTAGCCTAGTAGGATTTATATCACAATGTGCGGGCAATGATATAAATGATTAGAAATTTAGAACTAGGTAAGCACGATGAATGTCGTGATATGTATGTACGAATAAAACTCATTAAAACATGATACATAAACAAGCTAGAGAAGAGTGATTGTGATAGAGCAATATATTGTCAAGAGTGAGGTTTGTAACAAGCACGCAAGATATCATGTAAATTGCAATAAATGCAGGATGGCCATATCACGCAAGCAAGCAAGCACGCACGAGCACGATCATGTAACACTAATCAGGCACGTAGACACTAATGTACACCAAGAAAAGATCCATCAAGAATGTACACCAGGACACGTGTATGTGGTTATTGTATCTATCATTCAATACGACACGCACGACTCCCAGAGCAGATGCAACGACAGTAATAATTATACCCCATGGTTAACAGTATTTTTATGACTCTCCATCATTGGGGCTAGACTGGAGCCCTTGGACACTCGCCGTGCCAGCCAGCATCTCACTTAAGTTTTAAATGTAGATACCCACAGTCATTAATAATGGCCAATGAGAGTTTCAATAAGTAAGCATGTGTAATGTCATGTTCATGATGATGATGAGAACAAGTAATAAGTAAATTGAACATGATTTCATGAGAACAATGGTCAAGAGATAAATTTGGCAGCATAATGGCATGATTTATACTTTAGTTCAATCTTTACATTAATAGCTTTAGTCTAGATTGTAAATCACACTCACGAGAACAAGATGAGAGAGGAAGTGCATGCTATCTCTAGGGAACTTCAATGATACAACCAAATCGTCGGCCATGTGGGAATCCATGGTCAGAGGAGATTTACGGAGGCCTTGGAGAAAAAGTCACTAGTCTACCGATTCGGAATGACCGGTAGAGAGTTTCCAAATCCCCAAGAAAGGGTTGCCTAGTAGTGCAAGTGTGTAGTGACGTACGCATGTCTTAATCAAAATCCATCAATTTCAAACTCGCGGAAAGCACTTAACATGATGGCATGCATGAACAATGCATTTAACTACACATATGTTTGCACGATTTTAAGATAATAATTATCATTTAATCAAGCTAGAACAGTAACAAGAGCGAATCACAAGTTTCATGAATGATCACGTCATTAAGAGAATAATTAGAATACTGTTCATGTAATTATAGTTTTTAAATGGGTTAACCACTTTTAAGCCATTAAATAACCATCATGTAATGATCAGACCAAAACATGCAATTTACACATTAAACACCATGGTAAACACCTCGGATATAGCGGTAAGTTTTACAAAAGAAATAAGTGGTGTTTCACACAAAATTCTGAGAACGCGACACACCCCAGTAAGGGTCGCGACAGGGTCGGGACAGAACGCGACAAGGGCATGTACAGAACGTGACAAGGCAGTCAGATCAGGTAGAGAGATAGCGACGGTGCGCTCGTCGCATTCATAACATGATGGGTTTGCTGTCGCGACAAGACCTCAGAACGCGGCCTATCGGGTCGTCACGTTCACAGGGTCTGCGCCTGAATCCGACAGAGAGCAGACATGTTCTTGGATTACGGTCCATGACTGACCTATTTTGACACAAGGTTCTTCAAGAATAAGAACAAATTGTACAGTGCATGAAAAATTACGAAACTAGTTTTAAACCAACCTAGACATGCAAGGGTGTCTCCAGTAAATCATAATTATAAAACAATGATGGTTTCGATAGACTTTAATCAAGTCGAACATGAGGTATAGAAAACTATGGACAGTTAAATGCAAGATTTGCTTTGCAAGGTATGATGCCGAAATAATTAGGGCTTTTAGGACAAAAGTCTCATCATGAAAGTTGTTGGGAACATGGAATAGATGCAGACTATGATTTTTAAATAATTTTAAACGACCTCAAGATGCATGATAATTTGACACAACGTAAAAGCCAAGTGCAACCCGAAAATAGTATCATGCAGTGACCCTTTTACCACTCTTATACCTCTCTAACTGTTGACATTTGGACAAAACTGTCAACACAAAAAATGGTGAGGTCAACTAGTAGAAAAACTTTCATGTTGTGTATTTGCTCTAATTCGATCGTGAATTGCATGAAACATATAAAGAATGGGCAAAGCCCTGACAGTGCGCGACTTGGGGAAAATGCTTATAATTCAAAATCCACTCATGGGAATTAGATGACACCAGTGGGAAACGAAAGTTAACTTGATGCTCTACACATTGGTATAGGATATTTTAAGGTTTGGCACAAGAAAACCTACCTTCTAGGTTGAAGAAGTCCTATTTTTCCAGAAAACCCGTGTTCAGACCACCATTTGAAGAACGATTAATACTCCGTGTATACTGCATGGAATTTGGGCATTACACTTGGGTTAGAACGTAGACTTGACCCTCTTTCCAGGGGTATAAGCCTTGAAAGGTTTGGTTATGGTTTGACTCACCTTTGGTCGACTCCAAGATGACTATCTGTGCAGGTTGCAGCAGACGCAACGGGGAGAAGAACGGCTTGGTGTGGACGCTCTCCTGCTCCCCAGCCGCCAAGAACTCCTCCACACCCCAACAAGATGTAAACTCATCCTCAAGGGTTTGGTGGAGAGTATTTAAGCATCTATGGATTTTAGGAGTCCTATTGTGACAAGGAAAAGAGAGTTGCGGTTTTGACATACTAGTTTCCTATTTTGAGGATTTATTCCTCCATTTGAGTGTGTGAGGCTTTAGGAAACCTCCCCCCATGGTTAAGCACGAATTTGGTTGCCAAGAATGCATGTTCTCATCCCAATTCAACTCTAATTGTCTCTTTCTAATTTCAGCTTATTTAAGCTGCGAATTTCTATGCATTTTCTTGCTTCATTTGATTTTTGGGTCATATATGGTTCATTGCCCAATTATGATATTGGGTCATTAATATGTAATGTTATAAGTCTCTCCAATTTTTTTTTTAATTTATGGTTGCATCGTATTTCCGTGTTAACGGTTTTCCGACTTGTTTCCTAATTTGGATAATCGGTCACCATAACTCTTAACCTAGCCCAAATAATTTTTATTGGCCCAAATTTCTTGATGGGTCATTAGAGGTTATTATTTGAAGTCTGTATATAAATTTTATTTAATTTTATGACTCGTCCAAGTACGTGTGATAACGATTTTTTGACTTATTCATGAATTACGATAATAAGTCGCGAAATACTTTAAACTTGACTAATCCGATTTTTCCTGGCACAAATTTCTTCATGAAACATTTAGTAATAATATTTGGGGTTGATTTATAATTTTTACGGAATTTTTTCGATGCGTTCTTGTACGTACAATAGTGGCACGTATGTTTTAAATAATCTGATATTATGGAAATTAGTTATTTCTATTTATTCGAATTTTTATGTAATTAAAATTTTCGGAGTGCTACAAATGGTATACCTTAATGTAGCCCTACGGATGGTTCTTCTATCTTCGGATTCTGCTTCTTCTGGGAAGGTGTCGTCTTTGCAATATCGCTCAATCTCGTGGTACCATGGCCTTTCTTCTTCCATTATCTCTCCTAACTCCATAAGCATCACTTCCTTCGCTTCTCTTCTCTCTGACTTCACAATTGAAGAGTTCCTGAGGTTGTCGAACCAAGGGTCCTAAGTGGATGGTGCTTCTAACCTCTGGAGAATGATAGTCTCAGCACTTTGGCTGAGAGGGAAGAGGGCAAAGATGCCAAGGCGTCGGCCAAGATATTCTGAGAGAGAGGAGTGTGAATGTAGATGAGATGAGTTTGCTGAATTGCTTAGCCAGAAGTGTGACCAAATCTTGATAAAACTTGAGTTTAGGGTCACGAGTGTGGTAAGTAGAAAGGACCTTCCAAAGAACAAGTTGAGAGTCTCCTATGATCTTGAGTTGGCATGCGCCTAGGAGATAGGCACGTTTGAGACTGGCTACTCGGAGATGTTGTTGGTGGCAGGGAACTGAAGTTGATACGCCAAGGTAATGGTGATTCCTTCTGGGGTGAGCTGAACACACCTATGCCCTGTCCCCTAGAATTTAGAGCTCCATCGAAATGAAGCAACCAAAAGGATTTGCGAGAGATGAGTGATAGGTTTTCATCAGGAAAGTCTTCTTGGACCATGTCACTATGAGGAAGAGGAAGGTGGGCAAGGTGTTCGGCAATAGCATACCCCTTTATAGTCTTCTGGACTACAAATGTGATGTCGAACTGAGATAGGAAGCTCTGCCAATGTGTCAATCTGTCAGCTAGGACTGGCTTCTCTAGGAGGTATCTAATGGGATCCATCCTAGAGATCAAACTCATCTGGTGGGCTAGGAAGTAGTGCTTCAGTTTCTGCACTACCTATACTTGAGCTGCACAAGTTTTCTCCATAGCGGTGAGCTTGAGCTCGATGAGATTGAATAGCCTAGATACATAATAGACTACCCTTTCTTTGCCAGATTCATCATGTTGTGCAAGGAAAACTCCTAGGGAGTCTTCAATAGTTGACAGATATAGGATCAAGGGTTTTGCTAGGACGTGAGCCTGCAACACTGGCGGATTCATTAGATAGCTCTTGAGTTCGTCGAAGGCGTCCTGGCATTTAGCATTCCATTGAAATTTTACTCCTCATTTCAATAGTTCATAGAAAGGACGACACCTTTGAGAATGTTGAGATATAAATCTCCTTATGAACTGTAGTTGACCGATCAAACCTCGAAGTTCTAATATGTTCTTAGGAGGAGGCATCTCGCCTATTGCCTTGGCCTTGTTTGGGTCTATTTGAATCCCCCGCTTGCTAACTATAAACCCTAACAGTTTGCCTGAGGAAACCCCAAATACGCACTACTTCGGATTCATCTTCAAATGATATTCCCGTGCGCGTTGAACCACTTTGACAAGTACGGAGGAGTGTTCTTTTTGAGTTCGAGATTTCACCACAATATCATCCACGTAAACCTCAACATGAATGTGAATCATATCTTGGAAGATTGTCAACATTGCCATTTGATAAGTGGTGCCGACATTCTTTAATCCAAATGGCATAACCACGTAGCAATAAGTTCCCCAGGGCGTGGTGAAGGATGTTTTCTCTTGGTCTTCTGGGGCTAGACGGATCTGATTATAACCTGAGTAACCATCCATGAATGAGAGAGTCTCGAACCCAGCGGTGTTATCAATTAGGACATCCAAATGAGGCGATGGGAAATCATTTTTAGGACATGCTCGATTCAAGTCCCGAAAGTCTATGAAAATCCACACTCTTCAATCTTTCTTCATTACCAGGACTATGTTGGCCACCCATAGGGGATGGATTACTACATGGATGAACTTAGCTTGGTGTATCTTGTCAATCTCCTCTTTCATTTTCAATGCAATATGAGGGTGGAATCATCTCAATTTTTGTTTAACGGCTCTTGCCCCTGGCTTCAAAATTAACCTATGTTCCACCAATTTAGGGTCAATGTCGCGCATGTCCTCATATGACCAGGCAAACGAGTCTTTGTACTCCCTCAACATCTTTATAAGGTCTTCTTCTTCCTCAGGAGGGAGACTGGAGGCTATGGTTAGAAGCCTGGATTCTTTAGTTATTCCAACATTTACCTCTTTAGTAGGTTCATTCACATGCCGATGTGGGCTCATCAAATCTCATCATGCCACTAGCATACATTTCGGCAGCATCCTCTACTTCACTGTCCTCTTCATCCACTGGGTCCTCATCATTCATGATTTCATAAATCCTGAATCCGTTGTCTAGCCTCTTCTCTTCATGCTAAGCTTCTATGTTTAGAACAACTGCTTCCTGGACGAACTCTTCGACAGCTAGAAGAGTGCCACATCTTTGAGCCAGATCTACCAGATACCTAAGGGGAATGGTATTACCCTTTCCCTTTCTAGACGGGGACAAAGACTTACCAGATTCTACTCTTGAGTCTAAGCTAGGATTAAAACCTAAGGGGCACTCAGGGGGAGAGTCTAGAGGCTTATTGGAAGGGACAGGAAAGGATGCGGCGCAGCGGAAGAGAAGAGGCTAGACTCAAGGGTGTAGGGGAATATAAGGCCCCTCACCCATAGAGGTCATTATGATCAGCACGTGGGTCGAAGAGCGGGGATCGCGGCTCCTATTAGAGGAGAAAGGAAAAGGGGGGATCACCGCCGAAGAAGGAGGAGATGATGGGGATCACAGTCAAGATGAGTGCGAGGGAGAGTGGAGACGGGGATCGCCGTCTTGAAGGAAAAGTGGAGATGGGGATCGCCGTTGGAGAGAGAGAGTGCAAAAATTGTTATCGGAGGGAGCGAAGGAGGCATAACGGGGATCGCCGCCCGAAGAAGGAGGAGAGAAATATGGGCATTTCCATCTAAAGAAGGAGAGGGAAAGACGGGGATCGCCGTCCAAAGAAGGAAAAGGAAAAAAAATGGGGATCGCCGTTCGAAGAAGGGTATCGTTGTCTAATCGTTGGTGGGAGTGAGGAAAGAGTGAAGGGAATTTTTTTTTTTGAATGAATAAATAAAGCCTACTAACCTAAAAAAAAGAGACAAACTACCACTACAAAAAACATGACATATAGCTTCGCATAATAACTGTAGGTATAGGCCACAAAACCGAAGGTAAAACCATTTACCTACGGAAAGTGCTACGGTTTGAATCCGACACGCATGCGCCCGTGACTAAAGACTATACCCACAGAAAAATAATCGTAGGTATATATCGGGTTATTCATACAAATATTAACCGTAGGTAAAGACTTATAAAAGCATAGGTAATTTTTTTA
>CM024756.1:21481479-21758945 GCA_014218235.1 Colocasia esculenta | reverse complement strand
CCCTCTCAACCTCTGTGTGTGTGTAAGTGTGGGGGAGGGAGGGGATGGGTGGTGGGGGCCGCCTGAGGGGGGGGTCGGCCCCCTCCCTCTCAACCTCTGTGTGTGTGTGTCGTGTGTGGGAGGGAGGGGTGGGGGCTGCTGGAGGGGAGGGGGGGGGGAGGAGGGTTTGGGCCCGAAGCAGAGGAGAGAGAGAGAGAGAGAGGAGAGAGAGAGAGGAGAGAGAGAGAGAGAGAGAGAGAGAGAGAGAGAGAGAGAGAGAGAGAGAGCGAGAGAGAGAGAGAGAGAGAGAGAGAGAGAGAGAGAGAGAGACTCACGTGGGGGGGGGGGCTGCCGTTGGAGCTCTGGGCTTCGCCGGAGGGGGTCGCCAGTCGTCGGTGCCGTCGGAGGTCGGGGCATTGTAGGTGCAGAGAGAGAGAGAAGAGAGAGAGAGAGAGAGAGAGAGAAGGGAAGGGGGAAGGGGGGTTTTGTGGCAGGATAGGGCAAAGATATGGCAGTGTCTAGGAAGCCACTGTATATTATTCTTTAGCAGCGGCTTTGACAAGCTGCTACCATATAATTGTATGGCGGTAGATAATAGCCATTGCCAAATGTATTAATTTTAACACATAAACTTTGAAGAAATAATATATATATATATATATATATATATAATATACTACTTCCATCAATATATTTATTTTTTATAATTATAAATATGGTAAATTAATTAGAAATCCATATCAGATATTTGAGTTGTTTTTTTAGTTCATGACAGAGTTGTAACTCATTACAGTAAGTGTTATCCTATGTTACAGTATACATTAAGTTCTATTACAGTAAGGACCTCCCTATTACAGTCAGGGACTCCTAATTAATTTGCTCTTATAAATATTACTATATCTATTAATGTATTATCTTGTGATGATACCAAGTAATGGTGTATTGACACCTAAAGAGCACGTGTCGGCACCAAAAGAGGATGAGAATTTCAGGGAATGAACAGTTAAGGCACAATAATATGATCAAATTTAATCGTAATGAGAAAGAACTAGTATTGGCTTTGGCTTTTAATGCTTAAGCCAGCTGGTATAGAAAATCTGAACTTTGAATTGACGAGCATAACTGATATTGGCTTCTAATGCCTAAGTCAATTAGTCGATCACTATAAGCAAAGGATAAATGAAGAAACTTAGTTTAAACTTCTTCATCATCAGTACTTCTACCATAGGTTTGAATATTTTTAGATCTTAATTCTTACTCTTACATTTAAGTTTGATCAATATATATATATATATGACGTTGAATCACGGACTACATCTCATCAAGATCTCTGTTATTATAAGTAAATTAGAATTGGTCTATTGAATTTGATTCATCTTTAAAATTTGTCTGTTGAATTTGAATCATATTTAAAATCTGACCATTTCATGATCTCTCTCTCTCTCTCTCTCACACACCACACCACACACACATATATATTATGTGGGATTAGTTGATCATTTTGCTTAATGGGTATATTATTTTAAAGATATAAATTACTCTATTCTCAATTCTAATTGTTAGATTTAAGTTTGATAAAGATCAATTGACAGTTGAATTAATCATTATGACCTACGTGATCCATATATATCTACTCATATTGTAAGATCAATACAAATAAGTAAAATTTTAATAAATATTACTTCTAAAAATAATTTATTATATATATTTATTAAATTAAATATTTATGTAAATTAACTCACTAATCTAGAAACATAGAAATATATATAAACACATATGTATATATTCACTAAATTTGTGTATATTTATATTATAAGTTAGTAACACATATATATTTATATTGAGATTACAAGTATATATATATCTAACACAAATATACATATATATTACAAATGTAAAAAATATATGTATATATCAACACTAAACTAAAATAAATTATTATTAAAAAATATATAAGTTCTATATATTTCTTATTGTAGTTTTTTTATTTTAATAAACAAATAAAATTAAATTTTTATATTTGTCAGCGCCTTGTCTGCAGTTATATCACTGCTGACTATAGTGTTAGCGACTCTCTTTAGCCACAGACATTTAATGTATATCAGCGGTTCTGGGACCACAGACATAATATCTATATGTCAGTGACTAATATAGCCGCGGAAGACTATATGTCCGTGGTCATACGTAGCCGAGGCCTTAACTTGACATTTGTCTGCGGTTATGTTTTATCCTCTGATGTATGCTACATTTTTGTTAGCGAGTTATATTAGCCGCAGACAAAACTTTTATGGCAGCGGTCTATTATAGATACTGCTTTATATCCGTTTTGTCCTTGAGTTTTCAATCGTGGACATATAGTTGTTGATAAATGTCGGTTCTCTTGTAGTGTGATGTAGAACTCCCCATTTGCATTAAGACTACAGAGTGGCAGTTCAGGCTCATCCTATATAAAGTCTGAGAATGTTTGTTTTTTTGACATAGAAAAGATGTTTCATATCCTAACACAAGTACAAAGACTAAGGTGGTGTGAACATGCTTTTTTTCAAAACACCCCCACAAACAGTGATTAAAGAAAAGATTTTTGATTAAAAAGAAATAGGAAAAGCGTGGGGAGAGGAAAAGAAAACGTGTGTGTGTGCATAAAGAGAAGGTGTGATCGCCAGGTACGCGAGGGTAACGAAGGAGACGGGCGAAGAGGAAGACGAACTTACCTTCACCCGAAGATCGCGGGAGTGTGACTGCGGGTTGACTTCTACTCCTTCCACCGGCCGGCCGGCGAAGAAGATTTTAGCTCGGGTGGTTACCTTGCGAAATGAAAAAGACAAGAAACAAGTGAAAGGAGAGGTTAGACTATGAAGTGTAGTACCGAATCAAATGAAATGAAAGAAAATGTGATAACATGGTCGTTAACACACCTCGTGGGAGTGGTGTTAAACCCCTAAAAGTGTAGGTGTGGAGAAAAATGAAGTGATGTGTGTGTGTGAAAGGGTTGTGATGAAATAAATAAAAAAAGAAATGAAAAGAGGGGGGGGGGGGGGGGGAGAATGGCAATGTGAGCCCGCTGTTGGAACGGCCGGAGTGAAGAAGAAGAGAGCTCCTCCCGCCCTCGCTCTGATGCGCGTGAGAGTGACGGAAGCTCCAAACTCTAAGGAATGAGGGCTCAGTGTAGCTTGAAATGAAGTCACTTCTCCTTGGCTTTGGAAGTCGAGTCTCTGGTGTGGTAGGGCTTCGCCATAGTGCTTGGGTTATGCTCAAGACAGTGGCCTCGGGGGTCTTTTATAGGGGAAAAATACTGAAATCACGTCGGACACAGTGGACGCCTATCTCATGAATAGTATTTGACTAAACCGCCGCGATTACCAAGATCGACTTGCTCCGATTAAGTCTTTCCAAACATCAATTATAGCATGTTCAAGAATCGCGTCGGCATTGTCCGCCGCGTTTCTAACACTTCCAATTTGAATCGATTCTTTCCAAATATTAATAAATGGAAATATTGAACCGTGTCGGCATAAACCACCACGTATTTGAACAGAATCGTTCTCTGATGGAAATCGATCTTCATATGAGGGAAGGTCAGAAACGCGACAGACCATATGGACGCGGTTCTAATTAGCAACAAAATATGTCCAAAAACAATTTTAGAATTTGCCATAATTCAAAAATAGAAACTCTTAATCGCGGTGGCTTATTAGGACGCGATTCAAAACAGAGTAAGCGCCAGACAAGGAAGTGTGATACACGTCAGTTTTACCCGTTGCGGATCAAACCTCCTAAAAGGCGTCCACTGTGTTAGACGCGAATCTCCTAAGTTCAATAGACCCCTTAGAAAAATTCTTAAAAATCCTAGAAAAATCCAAAAAATAGGAAAATCACTCAAGAGGTTAATTGAAGAGAGCCAATTTGAGGCATTGCGGTATAACATGAAATTTACTCGACATATTGCCAAAATGACGTGTCTACAACTACCTCACCTTGGCGTCTGCTTTGCAAGGCAATGGAGCGGGATGACACGAAATGAGAGTAATGAAATGGGATGAATGAAGTGGAATGACTGAAAAATAGACACCGAGGTGTGATGAGACACGCCTCAACAACATATGACTGGAGTTGTTCCTCAATTCAAAATGAAGCGGCTAGTAGAAAATCTCAAGAGAAGACTCATTGTTTGAACGAGGGGAAAGGGTGTGCACGTGGGCACGAAGAGGAGAAAGATCAACTTCCAGTGTCAGAGAAGTACCTACGGACACAATCCGGAAGGTTTCACCATTGGGGAGCGTTTACCAGCTTGTGGACGTTCTGCAGCCAAGGTGGATCTTAGGGAAAATAGATGAATTAAAATAGGAATCCAAAACAAAGAGTTTCTCAAGAGATGATCTCCAAACATCAACAAAATGAACTGAGTACTTGACTCAGAATGGAATATTTCGTGTTAATTAGAATTAAGGATAAGCGGTTCTCTTCAGTTAAGCACGAGAGTGATTTTCAAGAAATGTGCTCAAAGTCCTACATGATGCATGCTGGGCTAAAAGAAAAAAATTAAAACAAAATAAAATATAAAATAATCAAGGCTAATATTGCTACGATGCCGAAGTCAGGATATCGGGCGGAATCCGTCATCCTTTTGCCAAGTGTAACAGTCTATCGTCAAGTCATAAGAATCCTATGGAATTATCAATGTTTTTTTAGTGGAGGAGAGGAACTCAAATTCCAGATTCATCAGAGCCTCAAGGTCCTTGATATGCTCTAATAGAATATATCATATAGAAAGATGCATTTTATATAATACCAAAGAAGAGAATCGCCGAAGATGATCATGCAATGTACGGCGAGAAATGTATCCAGAACCTGCGCTCAAAGACTCATCAATATTGACAAGCAAAAATAATAGAGTAAAAATGTGAAAATAATGTTGCTTGAAAATCGTGGTTGGGCAAATGGACGCACTCTACTTACCGGAATCGCGACGACTTTGTCAGTCACGATTTACCTTACCTGTTAAAATGGAGTCGGATTAAGTACTTTGAATCGCATTGTATGTGTCGGATGCAATTTTGAATTCCCACCCGAGGCTTGATTCTTGCCTATTTGTGCTTATTGCTCTCTTTTGAGCCTTCCTCCGGGCTTGTGTGACCCAAGGGGGTTTAAAACACCCCAAAACATGTACTCTTCATGCATTCATCCTCCCCAAAGCTCAAGAATCAAGCAATTGAAGCAAGAAGAAGGGGAAAGGAGGAGAGAAGCAGTGGAGCATGATGGAGCCCCTTCATCCAAAAGACCAAGAATTGAGGGATTTCAAAGGCTTAGCAAGGTGGAGAGACACATATGCAAATTGATTCAAGCTAAATTGGTAAGTTGCATTGATTTTGGCTTGTTCTGCATATGTTCTTGATTATGTTCTTCTTGTTTTCCCTCTCTCCTCTCTATTTTATTTATTTTTCCTTCTCTTATTCTTCCTCTCTCAAAACTGCCATGGCCAAAACAACCATGCCCCATTAACCATACCCATGCAAACCATCCCTCATGTGTATGCACTATACCATGCGTCCATTTCCCCATAGCCAAACGACCCATGCACGTACACCAATCTCAAATCACCCATCCTATGCACTCACATCCATGCATGTTCCCTATAGGATTCTTCTTTTCTCGGGCAACCGTAGATATATGCGGCTTCAATGGCTCCAAAAATTGACCGCCTCCATCACTCTCGACATGACTACCATCCTCTCTAGGTGGGGAATCCAAAACCTTGCTATCTATGCCAAGCGTTATCACAAAATCCACCTCGACTGGGCGGCCATGGGGGCTTTGGTAGTGCTATGGCATCCTCAAACCCACACCTTCCTCTTCAAAACCTTCGAAGCCACTATTCTACTGGAAGAGGTTGAACTATTGCTAGGCCTAAAATGGATGAAAAGAGGCGAGGAGGACGAGATGACAAACATGCTGAGGAGCTATACAAGCAAGGCAATGCTTGAGAGCTTCATGGATACAAGGGCGGCCCAAGACATTCAAACCGGAAAAGGAATCAACTTGTAAAAACTGGCAGCCTAGACAACGAGGGAGATACCAAGATCAGGAGATGACGCAAGATTGGAGAAGGTGATGAGAGGGTTCGCCATATGCTTGGCGGGTGCACTCCTCTTCCCATCAATCGACAACATTCTCGAGGAGGACCAAATAAGCACGGTATGTGGCATATGGAGGGAGAGAGCTGGGACCGGCGGTGCTAGCCTTCCTTTACAGTGGACTCACGGCGGCGAGCTTGGGTAGGCCTCCTTACGGTTCCATGCTATTGTTTACTTGTTGGACTGACTTGCACTTCAAGTTTGATGTCAACCATGAAGTCCCTAGCTCGTCCCGGATCTTTTCCAAAAGTCCACTTCGTCACATGGACAACTTAATTGGCTTAGAAGGGCGTGTGGCTAACTGAGTGCCACAACTCAAGACGCGGGCAGATTGGCGTGATCATCGCCAAAGCATGCCTAGGAACGCGTTCACTTGTACTCCGGTGCCTCTTTTAGCCAGGGACCTGTGGACACGGTTAGCACCTAGTGTAGACCTGCGACTGATTAGGGTGGCTGAATTTGTACTCTACAACCCACACCGCTACCTCTCTCAACTCGGGCTCCCACGGCGCAACTTCGAGGGTCCGTCTCATCTTCCACCAATCAAATGACAGGAGATCGGTACCAATAATGATGGAGAAGAGGTGGACACCATCAAAGCACTGTGGAAGGTTTGCTCTTTTAGGCGGCCGGTCCCACATGTGGAGGAGGTGGAGGATGATTGGATGGCCTATGTACGAGAGCTCGTAAAAATTTGGCCCAAATTGGCCGTTTGTAAGCGTCAACATTGATTCATCAAAGAGAAATAAAATTGCATCCTTAATATGGCCAAACTGTACTCTTAGGCATGATTGTATCATCCGAACATCTTTGATTTTATCCTAAAAAATAATCCTCGGGTGAGCATTTTGAATCACGACGGACACAGACGCCACGTTTCAAACTTGAATCTGCGTCCAACAAGACTGCCGCGGTTAACTGTAATCGCGTCCACTCACCCCGACGCGTTTCAATTGTACCTCAAATTTCAAAATTCGTGCACCTTAAACTCAGCACCGGGGCAATGATGACTCTCTGAATCACATCGACGGCCTCCGATGCATTTAATATGAACACCCTAAAATCTCGTCGTCTGTATCCAACGTGTTTTCAACTTGTTTCGTGGGCTACAAAATGCCCGAGGGTGCCGGCTGCTCACTCTTTTAATCCTTCGATCTTCCCCTAGCTCTCTTCCATCTCCCTCCCTCTATCTTCTCTCAACTCTTGCTCCCTCTCTCTCTCTCTTGCTGCTATACCGATGACGAAAGCTTCTGCCTCGAAATGGTAACGGGGAGATGAATCATCGGAGGAAGAGGGGCGGTCGCCGATGATGGCGATGGACGAGACAGTGGAGACATTGGGCACGGCAGCCCGGGCCATGGTGGCCGAGCTCCTGGAGGTGGGAGGTGAACTGGAGAAGGTGCTGGAGGAGGAAGGTGCCTCAACGGCGGTGGGAGAGATGGCGACGGCAATGGAGGAGGTGGCACTAGAGGAGGAGAAAGCGATAGAACCACGAGGACGTCGGGGACGAGAGGCCCCCCCATGAGGTGACACAGTAAGCACCCCGTACTCTAAAATCGTGCTTTTGAGAGAAAAGGGAGGAGGAGAAGGCCCGTCGGGCCGGAGGAAGAAGACGATGGTGAATCGCGTCGACTTCAGTCGTCGCGTTTCATGAGTGTTGAATCGTGATGGCTTAAGCCGTCGCATTTCAGAATGAAACGCGACCGACACAGTGGTCGCGATTCAAGGCGAAGTGCGACCACTGTGTTGGTCGCGATTCAAGAGACTGCCCGAGGAGGGGGGTTTTAGCCTGATTTTTGTGCACAATTTTTAATTATTTTAAGTGTCTAACTTGTGCTGACTTGTGTGTGCTCTTTGGTGCACGGAGTTATGAGGCTGAGGATGCATTGGCCACTGGTGATAGCGGCATACCAGGGGCTTCCGGACTTCCAGAGGGAGAGTCCGGGGGATGGGGTTCGGGCCAATCTTGAAGATCGAGCCCTTTTACGTGGACAACCCCCTAGTACAGGCGATCAGGGAGCGGTGGGATAGAGTGAGCAGAGCATTTCTGTTCCCCTGGGGCACATGGTGCCGAGCCTCGAATGTAGTGAGGATCACGGGGCTCCAGGTGGATGGAGAGGTGGTGACGGGGGTTGGAGGATAAGTGGTGGGTTGGATGGTTGGCTAGAGGGTGTTGGACGATAGGTGGTAGTTTTGGGGATGCGTAGGAAAGAGGGTAGTGGGTTAGAGGGAGTGGGTGTACGGATGAAGGGGGGTAAAGTGAAAGAGGATTGGGAGGTGGAGGCGGAGGATACTTCCATAGATCGGCCGGGTGTTCCTTCAGTGCGGGGTGACATCCTGAGGGCGTTCACTTGCTGGCTTGGAGCCTGGTGCTCCGGGAGGGGGTTTTGGACAATGCCCACTGTGGACGCTCCGTTCACCACACCCCGGTGACTGTGGATCCTCCGGTGGTTCACGAACGTCGCCGCCCCCTCATTGGCATTGAAGGTGAGCTATTTGACTTTGTTGACTCCTCGTTGACCATGTTGACCAAAAGGAAAAACAAAGAAAATAGCAAAAGAACAGGAGAGGTTGCGATCGCCAGGGCCTTACCTGTGCCCAAGGAGTGTTGTGATCAAGCCGGTGACGTTGCCTCGCGTAGCGGACGATGATGGGGTTCCAAATTTCCTCTCTTCAGCCGGCCAAGGAGAGGAAGCTCCACGGTCTTGTCCAAGTCTTCCTGCCACAAGAGAAAGACTCTATTAGACTCTAAGAAGTGTAGTGAACGTCCAAAACGAAGAGAAAAGCCCAAAAGGAGAGTCCCGTACCGGTTACGGGATTGAGAAGAGGGGTGGCCAAGTGCTATGACCACCCTTCTTCCCTCCGTTTTTGGTTGGGAAACCCCTTTTTAGGTGTGTAGGAAGGTGCCCTACGTGCCTAGGGTGTGTGTGAGTGTGTGAATGACATGCAAGAACTAAGAAAGAGAAAGAAGGGAAAGAGAAAGAGGAGGGAGATGATCCTCATTGCTGTGGTTGATGGCGCCTTAGTGGACTCTTCCAGCATTTGATGAAGCCTTCCGGATGTTCAAAGAGTTAAGAGGGAGAGAGGAGACAAGGGTTGGAAGCTTTTAGTGGGTTTTCTCTCTCTTCTCTCCAAGTAGCATGCCATGGACATCCAGCATCTCCCCCCCCCACTTAGAAGGCCAGAGGGTGAGTTATATAGACTGTAGGGTCGGAGGTAGGGTGCCTAGGATGCTCAAGTGTGAAGAAACACACTTGTACACTTGGCAATCCATGTGTTTAGGCTCTAACCAATGAGAGGGGGCCAAGTAGGATTTTTACTGGGTCAAGGGGGTGCCAAGGTGGCCCATATACCCATTGGGAATGCCTACATGCGTTGCATGGCCGAGAGAATGGCGCTAGTGGGCTGAAATCTCGGGCAGTTACGCAGACCAGGTAAACCAGGTTGACGTCAACCGATGTTGTCGCCAACCCCATGCAGACTTCCACATAGGTGGATGCCAACTATAGTCGACATCCAGGGGAATTGCCGCCAACATGTGATCAGTGGCAGTCGATGCTGCCGTCTACATGGGATCCGAGGCAAGTCAACAAATGGTCAAACGGGCCTTATTGGGCCATGGAACCGCGTGGGATGGGCCAAATATCGCATCTACAAATGCCCCTCCGAGACATCCGGTCTTGCAAGGGAGCAGAGTGGACTGAAAGGTTGGTGTCTCGGTAAACAAAGGATGCGGAGATTTGATGAAAGGGACCATCTCCGAAGATAGGATTTCTAGCAAGCCATACGAATGAGTCAGACCAGAAACAAATGACCAATCGTCTGAGAGATAAATGAGGATAAGAGGGAGGGTGATCTACCTGTGTAACTACAACTCCAACCCAATGTTAGGGTCCCTGGCGTTGCCGTGTTGGACTTTGACTAGTTTCTGGTGTGTCTGAGTCAAAGGAGTTGTAATATGACGGTTGAATCGAGGGGGTCTCATAACTGGAGCTCGTGTGGGCTCGCTGACCTAATTAGGACGCTTGTTCAGATTTAGGGGGTTGTGGAGACAAGGATTGGTTGATCTCTCAAAGGACTATCAAAAGATTCTAACTGAAATCAATGTTTGGAAAGCCTGAAGTCCAGAAATAAGTTTATGACTGGCGAAGGTTCACGTGAACTCAACAAGTCTGCTTGATTACTTGTGATATGAATGGTGGGACAAGTGAAGAGGGGGGGGGGCAACAAAGACCCGAAATCGGCTCAAATATTCAAGAAAGAGGTGCTGACCCGGTAGGCCACCTGAGCTAGGGAGCCACAGAGTGATTGAGGAACATCTCCATTTTTTTTTTGAGTTAGCAAGAAAGTGGTTAGTAGTGAAATCCTAAATGCATGTTGGTGTGGGTTTCCTATCTAAAATGCAAGTTAGAACTAGAGGAAAATTCTAAGGCCAACAAATAACTGAGAGATCGCAAACCCGTCATGGTTTTTGATAAAGGGGAACTCGGGGTTCACGGTCGCCAAGTTATTTGCCTCTGGTGGGGTCCTATGTTAGACATACCTGTGTAACACTCACGGTCGCATGAGTGTTCCGAAGTTGAAGCGCGGCTTGTGCTTAAATATCTGCAAGACAACTTGAAGCACAAGATATAGAAATAATAACCCATAAAGCTTTGAAAATTCTGGCATGTTAACGTCCAGATCGCATGCCGCCAACACTCTGTTGACGTCAACATTATGCACCGTCTACATGGGTAGGCGTCCACCTATGCCACCCTCAATAGAGATCTGATGTCCACCGATCTTGACGTTTACAAACCAGCACATTAAACCGAAAAAACATCTATTGGAAGGCCATAAGGACTCTTCCTTCTTCCTTTCAATTGCTCTTTTGATGTGACTAACCAGTTCTTCTCCTTGCAGGTGGTTTGGACTCCTTACTTGGGAGAGGCGGAGGCGTCCCACCCGGCAGTGGCAGCGGGTCGTCCACTGTTCGACCGCCACCTCCTCCTTCTCTGCCTAGGGACGTGCAAGCCCCTCTACCTAGAGTTGCACCAGCCGGCCGTAGAGGTACCTTCTCTAGGGAGAGAGGGGCACTCCCGCCGACAGTTCTTCGCCGAGGACCGGGACTGGGGCGAGGAGCATGGGAGCACAGTCGCCTACTGGCGAGAGGGAGGAGAGTGGGTGCTTCGATAGACGGACCTCCAGGACAGCTCCTCATACCTGGAGAGCTACAGGATGCGCTATGCCGGGCGACTCCGACTAGATCGATGAGCGGTAAGTGAATTCTAACTCTAAGCCTTGTCATTTAATTGATTAAATTCTAACCTTGAAGTGTGAATGACAGATGCCGGAGTCCCATGCGGTGCGCCTCCTCGAGGGGAGGTTGGCGGAGCAGGCCGTGGAGCTAGAGAGGCTCCGCGTGGAGATACGGACGCTGGTAAGCCACATCTCACCAATGATTTGAAATTTGAAATGATTTGATTTGATTTCTGACCAAGGTATGGTGAATGCAGAAGGGAGAGCTAGCATGGGTGTAGGCGAGCAGAGACGCGGGGGCGAGCTCATCTGCACAGTCGACCAGAGGGGACCTGGTGGTCTGATTACAGGAGGCCCTGGACCGGGCGCAGGCGAGGGTCCAGGAGCTCGAGGCGAGGACTCAGGAGCTGGAGTCAGAGGTGAGATACTGAATCACTACATTTTCTACACATGATTTGTTTGACCTGACATGTTTGCTCATTTATGTGCAGCGACAGGGAGGAGTGGCCCCGCTCTAGGCGCAGATGGAGAGTCTGCAGTTGGAGTTGTCGAGGGTGGAGGGTCGCCTACTCGAGGCGAGGGAGCGGGAGAAGGAGGTGAGGGAGGAAGAGAGAGATGCAGAGAGGGCTCGGGCAGAGATCGCTATGAGCTATGAGATTGTGAAGGACCGGGTGCTGAAGAAGCGCTGGGAGCAGCAGCGGCAGGCCCAGCAGGAGGCGCAGGGGAGGATGGGGTCGGCCTTCGCATCACTTGATGACATTATGTCCCTAGGGGACTCGTCAGTGGTGCGAGGAGGGCTACGACCCGAGGCGTCGGTGGCGACGAGACCTCCTCTCCCAGACCAGCGTCGGGAGAGAGAGGAGGAGGAGGTGAGCAGCTCACGTAGGCAGAGGCCTAGTGAGGGAGAGAGGAGAGAGGAGTGAGTTGTACCACCAGGGGTGTGCCCCTGTCATGATATGTACAGAACTTTATCCTTTATAGTGGACTTTTGTGGATTTTGTACTTGTTGTGCTTTGAATGGTTTGTTGATGTGCCTTGATTCCTATATCCACAACACTTAAAGAAAAAAAGTTAGTGTAGATCTATCTTTAGCCCCTTGCCTAAAAGATGTACCTTTCTTGAGATCTGGTCAAGCGGCTAATTTCTAATTAAAGATAGGAACGTAAATAAAATAGTGAAGGGAAATATGCACATGTATTTTTTTTGAATAAGAAAATAAGGAAAACGTTAGTATATATACATGATACCACTAATTTTTTGGATTTTGAATTTTCCTTTTTTTTTTTTGGATTTTTTCGACTCTAAGACGCAAGTCAAGGTAATGGGTTCTTATAATCTACTTAGCCACATAGGTCATGAGCAAGGAGGATCGTGCATGAAATCCTTGATATTGGAGATTACCCCTAGCCTTCTTGATATTTTCCACTATGGAGGGTCTTATAAGGTTAAGTTGCCTCTAGAGGGAGAAATTGGAAGAAATAAATAGAAGGTCATGTGAGGATTTGGTTCAAACCACTTTTTGTTTCCAAACCAATATTTCACACTAAAAGACTTGGTCAACAATTATTTTCTGGGGTATTTTTCATTTCATTTCATTTCTGGGGTGAAGGCACGTACTATTTGCTACCTCCTTAATTTGGTCAGCCTTTTTCTAGGTACGTACTTTTTGCTACCCTTTTTGACCTTCTTGCTTTTCTTTGCCCCTTTTTAGGCTTGATTTATCATTTTGCCTTTTTACTTTTTGTTGATTGCCCCTATTTGTGGTGACCTTGTCTCTTAGGTGAGAGTGGGTGGTCCCCTACTCATGGTTTGCCCCTTTTCCAAAGTTGACCGAGTAAGAAGAGAATAGGGTTATATTGACCAAATTAGACCGTCCGAGTGTACTTATGATTTTCCAGCTAAAGAACAGTACTCCAACATCGTGTGGTGTGTGAGGGGACCCTACCTTGCTAACGACCAAGTGAAAAGCAGAGTCTCAGACCCATGACATTGACAAGTGATGAATAACAGACTTGACCGACCGACAGACTAAGGGTAGAACTTCTTGAGGTAGACTGCATTCCAAGGATGCGACAACTCAACTCCCTCGGAGTCCACTAATCTATAACGTTTCCGAGTACGCTTCTTTGACAATGAACGGACCTTCCCAATTTTCTTGCAATTTACTCTTGGGACCTGGTGCCTTAATGATTTGTGCTTTAGGACCAATTCACCCACTTCAAAATTTCTCTCAAGTACTCTTTTGGCATAAAAACGTGCAATTCTTTGGCGATAAACTTGCGCATGGTCAGCCGCTATCATTCGCCTTTCATCTAAGAGTTCAAGTTGTGCCAACAAGGCCTCCCGCCGTTGATCAGTCAAGCTCAGAATCCAATTGAACTCGAAGTGAAGGGACGAAGATCTCATATGGGAGTATCGCATCTGATCCGTATGTCAAAGCATAGGGGGTTTGCCCCGTAGGAGTTCGGACCGAGGTGCGATAAGCCCAAAGAGCCTCAACTAAGCGGTCTGGCCAGTCAGCATTGTTATGAGATTTGTAAGTTTTCTTTATGATTTTAATGAGAGTTTTATTAGTAGCTTCCGCTTGTCCATTGCCTTGTGGATAATATGGGGATGAATGATGCAAATTAATGCCATATTTACCACACATGTCGCGAAGCTCCTGTGAAGTGAATTGCGGTCCATTGTCGATGACGATGTCCCGAGACATGCCGAATCTTGCAAGAATGTTGCGCTTGATGAACTTGACGACTGTTGAAGCTTTGATTTCTATGAATGCTTCCGCTTCAGCCCACTTTGTGAAGTATTCTGTGGCGGTCAGAATGAAGGACTTCTTACGGATTTCTCTGGTTCTGTCTGCGAGTGGACCGACTACATCTAACGCCCACATGGCGAAAGGCCATGGGGCAACGAGAGGGTGAAGAGAAGAGGAAGGAGCATGGATTTTGTCACAGTGCAATTGGCATTTAGCACAATGATGAATGAAGTGACGACAATCTTCTTCCATGGTAGGCCAATAATAGTGTCTTAGCAATTTTTGGGCAATTGCTCTACCATTGACATGGCCACCACATTCACTAGAGTGAGCGGCTTCAACAATGCTTTGAGATTCGATCTCATCGAGGCAATGAAGATAAACCCCATTGAGAGATTTCTTGTAAAGAATGCCACCTATGATCTTGTAATGCTCCGAGACACGGCGAATGGCTCTTCTATCGGAAGAGGTGGCATAATTGGGAAAGGATCCATCTTTGAGATAGTTTTTGATGTCAAAGTACCAGGATGACCATCTTCAAGGTCGATTTCAAGCTCTTTTGAGAGGGCATGGACTCTAAGGGAGGGAGACTTGAGTTGAGAAAACCAAGGATCAACATGAGAATGGACTCTTAACCTTTGGGCGGAGACGGTTTCAAAAGACCTCCCTAACGAAATAGGGATGGAAGAAGCTAGGGAGGCGAGTGAATCTGCTAATATGTTTTGAGCCCTAGGAGTGTGGACTAGGGTAAGCTTCCTAAACTACCGGACTACCTTTCGTACAACTCTGGTATGGTTTCAACTTGGGATCCCGGTTTGGTACTTGCTGAGAGACTACCGGAGTATCAACTGCGAATCTCTAATAATCCTTAACTCCTTGACTCCGAGCAGTAATGCCATTTTCAGCCCAACTAGGAGTGCCTCATACTCGGCCACATTATTTGTGGTGGGGAAGGTTAATTGATAGGCATGTGAAATGACTACCCCTTCCGGTGAGAGGAGGACTGCCCCTATTCCACACCCTTTGGAATTGAGAGCTCCGTTGAAGTAAAGTATCCATGAAGGTTCACCATCGATAATGGCTCCTAACTCTTCATCCGGAAAGCTTTCATCGACATGAGAGTATGAGGGTAACGGGTGGTGGGCCAAATGCTCGGCAATAGCATGCCCCTTGATTGACTTTTGGTTAACATAGGTGACATCAAATTGATTGAGGAAACTTTGCCACCTCATCAACCGCTCAGTCAGGACGGGCTTCTCAAGCAGTACCGAATTGGGTCCATGCGTGCCAGAAGTTTCACCTCATGAGCTAGGAAATAATGCTTTAACTTCTGGGCAACCCAGACAACGGCTGCACACGTTCTTTCCATGGCAGTGTACTTTTTCTCGGCTTCATTGAACAACTTGGATAGATAGTACACCGCTCTCTCCTTCTTCTCATCGTCATATTGGGCCAGGACTGCTCCAGTTGAGTCTTCAATGGTTGACACATAGAGCAATAAAGGCCGACCCAGGACTAGAGGAGCGAGAACAGGGGGATTGAACAAATAGCTCTTCAACTTTTCAAAGGCCTTTTGACATTTATCGTTCCAATCAAACTTAGCCTCTCCTTTAAGCATCTCATAGAAGGGCTTGCAACGGATTGAATGTTGGGAAATAAATCTCCTAATAAATTGAAGTCTGCCAATTAGCCCTCTAACTTCTCTGATATTCCTAGGAGGAGGCATGTCAATTATTGCTTTGGCCTTGTTGGGGCCAATCTCAATTCCCCTCTTGCTAACTATGAACTTGAGAAACTTCCCGAAGAGACTCCAAAGACACACTTCTTGGGGTTCATTTTGAGCTTATGTTCTCTAGACCGCTGGAGAACTGCCCGGAGGACTTCAGCATGGCCATGTCGAGTCTTTGATTTAACCAAGACATCGTCCACATAGACCTCCATGTACACATGCATCATGTCGTGAAAAATTGCCATCATTGCCCTTTGATAAGTTGCTCCCGCATTCTTCAATCCCAAGGGCATCACTACATAACAATAGGTCCCCCAAGGCGTTGTGAAAGAAGTTTTCTCCTGGTCTTCCTCGGCTAGACGGATCCGGTTATACCCAGAGAAACCATCCATGAACAACAACATCTCAAAGTCGGCAGTATTGTCCACTAGGACATCTATGTGTGGAAGAGGGAAATCATCCTTTGGGCAAGCACGATTAAGGTCACGGAAATCTATACAGATCCTAACCTTACCGTCCTTCTTCATCACAGGGACGATATTAGCTACCCATTGTGGATAAAGCACAACCCTGATGAATTTGGCTTTGTGCAACTTATCAACCTCCTCTTTGATCTTGAGTGCAAGCTTGGGATGTAGCCTCCTTAGCTTTTTTTTAATAGCTTTTGCGTCGGCTTTTAAGACCAACCGGTGCTCGACAAAGAGGTGTCAAGTCCAGGCATGTCCTCGTAGGACCAAGCAAAAATGTCGGAGAATTCTTTAAGGATAGCTACAATAGCTTCTTCTTCTTCTACACTCAAGTTGGCACTAATCAAAACTACCTTCGGAGATTCTTCGGTGCCAAGGTTGACCTCTTTGGTTGGCTCATCCGCAGCCATGGTTGGCTCATCGAACCTCTTTGTGCCATCCACATAGGAGCTCACTGGGTCCTCTTCTTCTAACCCAAGATCTCCCGGCTCACCCTTCTCATCGAAATCTAGCAGATAGACTCCTAAACCATCATCTATAGAGTCACCTTCTTCAAAATCAGACTCTACAAGGGCAGGCTCCTCAAGAAACTCTGGGATTTGACCTAACTTAGCACACCTCTCAGCCAAAGCCAAGACATAACGGGCAGGGACTTGCCTACCCTTCTCTTTACGAACACATGGCTGAGAGGGACTAGACTCTTCTACACCTAGACCTGACTCTAGACTTGATTCTAAGCCTGAATCTAAACTAGGATCTAAACCCCTATGCACAGGACTATGTACAAAACTATGTACAGGGGAAGTGCCCCTAGAGGGGCGAGAATGAGAATTCAAGCTGGAAAGCATCGGCCCCTGGCCGATCGGAAGAGAGTCCACTGAGGAAGGGAACTCGACAGAGACCTCGCATTCCCACCTTTCAAAATTGGCATTTTTTTTTGGGAGTCAAGGCTCAAAACCATGAGTTGCTGACTCAAGGTTGCCCCGACAGGCCAGGTGAGGAATGGAGAAAGGACAGGCGGAGAAAGAAGGGAGTGGTTGAAGAAGGAGAATCGGGTGCCGGGCACACCTCAATAGAGAGAGATTGTGAAGGAGATGGAGGGGATGAAGGTGATGAGGAGGGAGATGGAGAGTCAGAACCAAAGAGCGAAAGAAGGCTGAAGTCCTCGTAGAGCTCCTCAAATTCAGCAGCTTCCTCTTCTTCTTTGCTCTCGGAGTCAGACAACTCCTCTATTATGGGTTCGCGAGTTCTCCGTTGGAGGGGTACCCAAATGAAGTGCTCCTTCAGGGTCCAAGTGAGAGGGTATAGGGGATGAAAGGATCCGAATGAATGGGGTCCGGATGAAAGCCTAAACCAGCCCTATCTAACAACCTCCTTATTTGGACACTATGGACAGGACCCTGCTCATTCCTACCATACCCTCGGCTATGATATAGCCGATCTTGGCCATCACTTCCCAACCTTTCCCTTGTGGACATGGGATTTGCTCAAATTGATCATCATCCAAAAGGGGAGGTTGGTTCAGATCAAGGGGCAAAGGGAAATCAAAGATGGACATGACAGGCTTCTACCCCTTGTCCGGAATAAAAAGGTGTGGCATCTGCTCCAAAGTGATGGAATTAAGGGTCTCCAAGGTAGGACATGGTGACGGTCCAATCTCCAATTGAAAGGCAGCAATGGTGGAGCAGATCTTCTCTAGATTATCCTCCCCCAAACCCAATTGTTTAAGAGTCTTCATCGGACACACATTAATGGATGCCCTGGTGTCAATGAGAGTGGAGTCTACCGACACCCCATTGAGGGTAACAGTGAGGCAAAGGAGAAGAGAACGACACTCGCAGGCAGTAAGATCCTTGTATGAGAAAGAAATTGAGGGTCCTTGAGTGAGGAAGAGGGTGGCATTGGTTACCCCGCTGGGAGGAAGGTCATCATTGACCATGATTTTTTGGAGGAATTGAAGGAGGGTGGACTGATGGGATGGCGACCTCCGAATCAATTCTAAAATAGACACCCTCGTGGGAGTCTTATCTAAGTGTTGTAGAATATCATATTCGGTGCCGGCAGGTGGTGGGGGTCCATTGTCGTCCTCATCTTGAGATGGCCGCGGAGGTGGAGGAATGATCCGATTCCAGAGTGTGACATGAACGTCCTCCTGAGACTAGGGAGAATAAGTTGGAGGGGTTTGGTGCCATGGGTGGGATAGCTCATAGACAGGGGAAACAGGAATGGAAGGGTAGGCTTCCTGACGCGCGGGTCTGATAAGAACCAAAGGCCGCTCTTCTAAGACGGCATCTACGGTGGTGGAGGGCTCTTCGGACTCTATGGAGGGACACGGTACCATTCTTCAAAACCTTCTACCCCCCATTGTTGTTCTCTTTCTCACGACCCGGGGTTCGGAATGTGTCATGGTATTGACGTTTTCCTGGGATTTAGAGGAAGAGGGATTGTAGTTGCTTTGGTTGTTGGGGAGAGGGTTTTGCACAATACTAAGGTCCCTCTTGGTATACCTAGACTTGGCTATGGCTACCTTGACATCCTCCCAATTTATCCTACCTTGGTCATTCATGTCATACACCCAGTCACGGAAAGTGAAGAAATTATTGATGTCATGACCGGGAGCCCTATGATAAGGCCAATAGTTTGAGGTATCGGCCCTCGGATTGACACTTTCCTTTTGCGGGGGAAGTCGAATAGCGTCCCAAGACATACGGGGAAAGAATACATCCTCAAGGGTTTTGGGGAGGGCAGGATAATGAGACCTTCTGGGTCCAGGACGAGTGTAACTGGAAGGAGGAGGAACAACGGAATAAGGCTTGGAAGGGTGTGACGGGAACTGGTAAGGATTGGAGGGCTTGTTAGGAGGCCTCAACGGCTGACTACAGGCGCTGACGGACTCATTGACGGTCACCCCCTCGGTGGTAGGTGCCGCGGCAGCCTTGCATCCCTTGGGCTTCCCTTCAAAGAAAGGTGGGAGGGAGGAGTCCTTAATCTGATTTGGATCACCCTAGCTCGGTTGTAGAGGTGTGCGAAGGAGGGGAACTCACTAAGCATCAGAATGGATCGGAGCAAAGGAGTGGTGTTGGTGATGATCATTGTTATGGCTTGGGACTCCGGGATAGGGATGTCGGCCCTTGAAGCCATGGATCTCCATCGGTTGGCGAATGTGACAAAGTCTTCATCCGACTTCATCTTTTCCGCCACCAAGTCGGGGAGTGTGGGGACTTGGGTGGCCATGTAAGAGAAATAAGAGATGAACCGTTCGGAGAGTATGTCAAAATTAATAAGATCTGATGCGGGTAAGGCTGTGAACCATCTCAAAGCCTCCCCTTCTAACGATTGTTGGAAGAGGTGGACTAAAAGGACCCGATCGTACACCACTGGTGGGAATCCATGGTGAAGCCGACGAGGTGGAATTAGGGGTCGGTGGTCCCATCATACTTGCAGTATTTCGGGGCCTTGAAACCGGAGGAAAAGAGACATTGGGGAGCTTGCAATAGTTCTGGAGAGAGTGAGGCTTGGAGAGGGACAAAGACTCCACTAAGAGTTTCCTAATGAGGCCCTCCATCTCAGATCGAGAGATGGATTCGGATTGAGCGGAAGGAGTGGGCTGAACATAAGGTGGATAGACGGATGGAGGTTTGGAGCGGGAGTAGGTAGAGGAGTAGGAGAGAAATAGGAGTGGAGATGGGGATAGGGGAGATAGGAACCCGGGAAGGGGGAACAGGCCTAGGAGTGGGCCTGGATGAAGAAGGATGGAAAGGAGAAGGGGATGGGAAGAAGGAGAGGCCGCTGCTCAGATGGTATGCTTAGAAAACATTGAAATGATGTCCTCGGGAGAATAGCGGGAGAGGAGTTTGGAGAATCGGTGTCTTCTTGAACTTCTTGGGCATAGGTGGGCTTGACCCTCAAACTCACGCTATCCTTATTGTCAGCTTGAGAAGATGATTGAACCGATTCCTCAGGCTGAACATTAGTGTTAACCATACCGACAAACTCATCATGAATATTATCATCATACTCAAATGCCGGATTGTTAGACATGTTCACGAAGTTCAACCAAGAATCCATTAGCAAACACAACCTACTGATTTTAGAATGGCTAAGTTGATTAACTACACTGTTCTTAGGATAAAGGTGAATTTCTACCAAACAATGTTATCAAACAACATCCCCAAAATTTTGGAAGTTTGAAGTTGTGTGTTAACTTGATTTGTCAAGGCCGGTTCTCTCAAATCTTACCCAAACCCAGGTGAATAGGCAGTCTAAATGGGAGGGTAAGGTTCTCATGCCCCATACCATGAGGGAATCCATAGAATTTAGGGACTTATAGAGTTCCCCTTGGAGCCAACCCGATTTACCCGAGAGGGAATCCCTGAGTAAAAAGGTTTGTAACCAAGGAGGGGCTATCCTAGAACGTGTGGGGAGGCTAGAACAGAGAAGAAGAAAGACCCCCTCATGACTGAGGACCGTTAGGGAACAAACAAGAAACAAATAGAAAAGAAAGCAATCAAAACAGTTAGAAAATAGGTTTCTGTGAAATAAACGGCAAGAACATAGACGTTCAGTTCATCAGAACCGGTCAACGGCATGATCGACGGATGCTAACATGGAGTAACGACTACCTAGATGGACGTTAAACAGAACTAAATGGCAGGAACAGTGGACGCTTACCTGGGTAGACGGCGGGATCGCTTGTTGTTTACCTGGGTGAGAACTAAGACCGTGGCAGCACTATTGGTCCCATCGCGATCGCCAAAGAAGAGCTGTGGATGCTCCGTTCACCACACCCCAGTGACTGTGGATCCTCCGGTGGTTCACGAACGTCGCCGCCCCCTCGTTGGCGTTGAAGGCGATCTATTTGACTTTGTTGACTCCTCGTTGAACACGTTGACCAAAAGGAAAAACAAAGAAAATAGCAAAAGAACAGGAGAGGTTGCGATCGCTAGGGCCTTACCTGTGCCCAAGGAGTGTTGTGATCACGCCGATGACGTTGCCTCACGTAGCGGACGATGATGGGGTTCCAACTTTCCTCTCTTCAGCTGGCCAAGGAGAGGAAGCTCCACGGTCTTGTCCAAGTGTTCCTGCCAAAGAGAAAGACTCTATTAGACTCTAAGAAGTGTGTGAACGTCCAAAACGAAGAGAAAAGCCCAAAAAGGAGAGTCCCGTACTGGTTACGGGCTTGAGAAGAGGGGTGGCCAAGTGCTATGACCACCCTTCTTACCTCCATTTTTGGTTGGGAAACTCCTTTTTAGGTGTGTAGGAAGGTGCCCTACGTGCCTAGGGTGTGTGTGAGTGTGTGAATGACATGCAAGAACTAAGAAAGAGAAAGAAGGGAAAGAGAAAGAGGAGGGAGATGATCCTCATTGCTGTGGTTGATGGCGCCTTAGTGGACTCTTCCAGCATTTGATGAAGCCTTCCGGACGTTCAAAGAGTTGAGAGGGAGAGAGGAGACAAGGGTTGGAAGCTTTTAGTGGGTTTTCTCTCTTCTCTCCAAGTAGCATGGCATGGACGTCCAGCATCTCCCCCCCACTTAGAAGGCCAGAGGGTGAGTTATATAGACTGTAGGGTCAGAGGTAGGGTGCCTAGGATGCTCAAGTGTGAAGAAACACACTTGTAGACTTAGCAATCCATGTGTTTAGGCTCCAACCAATGAGAGGGGGTCAAGTAGGATTTTTACTGGGTCAAGGGGTGCCAAGGTGGCCTATATACCCGTTGGGAACGGTTACATGCGTTGCATGGCCGAGAGAATGACGCTAGTAGGCTGGAATCTCTGGCAGTTGCGCAGATCAGGTAAACCAGGTTGACGTCAACCGATGCTGCCGCCAACCCCATGCAGACGTCCACATAGGTGGACGCCAACTATAGTCGACATCCAGGGAATTGCCGCCAACATGTGATCAGCAGCAGTCGATGCTGCCATCTACATGGGATCCGAGGCAAGTCAACAAATGGTCAAACGGGCCTTATTGGGCCATGGAACCACGCGGGGATGGGCCAAATCTCACGTCTACACCCATATTGGGCTACTGCTGGGGTGCCTGGGGCTGCTACTGCTGCTGTTGTTACTGTTGCTGCTGATCCTGCCTGGGTGGCCTTCTCGCCTTCATCTCGGAAATGTACTTCCTCATCTCCTCCCAATCTATGCCTCCATTATCATTCAGGTCATAGATGTAGTCTTTAAAATGGAAACATGCTTCCAAAGTGTGGTCTGGTCCCCGATGGAATGCACAATAACGTGAAGTATCAACATTGGGAAGCCTTGTAGCCTTTCCCTGGCAAGGTGAGTGCAATGGCAGCCATCAGAGCATTAAAAATGACGGGGAGAGTCTTCGGCAAGGGAGGATAATGGTCTCTTCTTGGGCCAGGGGGCGCCTAGGCTGTTGAGGTTCATAGGTGCCTGGAGGGGGGACTTGATTGTATTGTGGAGGAGGAGGAGGAGGTTGCTATTGCTGGTATTGAGGAGGGGCAGGTTGGCAGTATTGAGGCTGCAGTGGTATGGTGGAGGGGTTGCGTAGAAAGGGAGTTTGTGGGTTAGGGTGTGGTAGCGTTGTGGAGGTGATGGGGGGTGGGCGGAGAAGTGGTGGGTTGGATTGTTGGCTAGAGGGTGTTGGATGATGGGTGGCGGTTGTAGGGATGCGTAGGAAGGAGGTATGGGTTAGAGGGGAGTGGGTGTACAGATGAAGGGGGGTAGAGTGAAAGAGGATTGGAAGGTGAAGGCGGAGGATACTTCCATAGACCGGCCGGATGTTCCTTCAGTGCGGGGTGACATCCTGAGGGCGTTCACTTGCTGGTTCGGAGCCTGGTGCTCCGGGAGGGGGTTTTGGACAATGCTCATATTGGGATGCTGCTAGGGTGCCTGGGGCTACTGTTGTTGTTGTTACTGTTGCTGATGATCCTGCCCGGGTGGCCTTCGCACCTTCATCTCGGCAATGTACTTCATCATCTCCTCCCAATCTATGCCTCCATTATCATCCAGGTCATAGATGTAGTGTTTAAAATGGAAACATGCTTCTAAAGTGTGGCCCGGTCCCCGGTGGAATGCACAGTAACATGAAGTATCAGCATTGGGAGGCCATTGTAGCCTTTCCCTTGGCAAGGTGAGCGCATTGGCGGCCATCAGAGCATTAAAAGTGTCGGGGAGAGTCCCCGGAAAGGGAGGATAATGGGCACTTCTTGGGCCAGGGGGGCGCCTAGGTTGTTGAAGTTCATAGGTGTCTGGAGGGGGGACTTGGTTGTATTGTGGAGGAGGAGGAGGAGGTTGCTGTTGCTGGTATTGAGGAGGGGTAGGTTGGCGGTACTGAGGCTACGGTGCCTGGCAGTACTGAGGAGGTGGAAGAGGGGCTTGATAGTACTGGTTGGGAGAATTTTGTTGATATTGGGGCTACTAAGGCTGTTGGGGTGGCACCCTAAATGTTGGAGGGTTGTTTGGCCTAGACTGGGGCTTTTGTCGTTGTTGAGGCTTGGTGTTAGGGTTAGGATGGTAGGTGGAGGAACTAGGGTTGCCCATAGCACTCACCTACTCATTTTGCATGACCCCTTCAGTCGTGGGACCGCCAGTGGGGGGAGCACCATTGCTCTTCTTAAATGTCCGAGCCTTCGGCTCAAACATAGCCATGATGGGAGAGTCCTTTAGCTGTGTCTGGATGTAGCGGGCTCTCTCATATAACTCCTCCATAGTTGTCTACTTATTTATTGCCAAAATGTGTCAGAACTACGGCGTGGCATTCGCCGTGATCATCGTCACTTGTTCAGACTCGGACAATGGATCCCTCAGCCTCTCAGCCAATGCTCTCCATCTATCAGAGTAGTGCACGAAATCCTCATCTGCCTTCATCTTCTTAGCCATCAGATTAGTAATGGACAATGAAAGACCAACCCGGTCCCTATACCGCTGCAGGAATTTCCTCTGTACTGCCTCAAAGTCCTCGGCGTCTACGGGCTCCAGGAATAGAACCACTCGAGGGCGGGCCCATCCAAGATCTCCGAAAGAGGAAAGTAAGGCACAATTGTCATTCTACCAGAAGGATGATTTGTACATGATTCCTTGATATGTACAAATGGGTTTCTGGTGCCGTTGTAACGGCGGTAGACCGGCAGTTTCAGAAGGGGGAAGGTGGAAGCTGGCATAGAAGGGAGAGCCAGTTCAAGAGTCTTTGGGTGCAGACACCTTTTCAGATTCTGCTCTAAACGACCCACCTTTGCCAAGAGGGCCTGGGTGAGCTGGTCGGAGGATGATTTGGGAGGCACCCCGGAGGAATGAGGTTCGGGTGCACTCACCTGAACAGAATTGTAACGATGTGGTGCACCAGCAGGCGCAGAAGCGTGGGCGGAGCCCGAGGAGTAATGGGCCTTGCCGCGGTTGGGGCTTGGCCAGACATGAGAAGGCCTCCCAACAGGGCTGTGGGGGTGAGAGTGAGTAATAGAATTTTCCCGCGAGGGGGCAGGGGAGCTCGACCGTCGGGTCGTGAGTGGGTTCATAGAAACACCCGCGTTTGGGTGGAGAGATTGGACAGTTCGGGGATGGATTTCCCCTTCAAAGTAGCCTGAACCTTTTGGAGTTGAGGGGCTTGGAGGCTTTGGAGAATGTCCACGGCTGGACAGATCAATGGAAGTAGAGGCATTTGCAGTGGCATGCATCGGCGAAAGGTGAGGGGACTGTGAATCCACCGCATGAACATGCGAAGTGGATGGACCAGCATGGGTGCATTAGGGAGTTGTGGAAGGGGTTCCATGGAGTCATACACCTCATCATAAAGATCTTCTTGGTAACCCACATCTCGTACTCGGCCATTCCAAGAGATCAGCCTGAATGAATCAGCATAAAATTGGAACAAACATGTTTGATTAACAAGCAACTACCAACAACTACTCAACAAGTTTGAGAGAAGATGTTAATGGCTTTTAATCACACACTTGAGGATGCTTACGTCCAATTAAATGTTCAATATGGTTCAACGTGGGTTTTTATTTGAAATGTGTCACTCCAAATGGGTATGGCCTAAATGGTTAGATGAGAACTTCGAGCCCACTAAGCACACTCCCTCACACCAATGGGTACTCTAGTACGGGTCTCCGAGGTGGTACACCTACTTGGTGCACTGTGAGGGAATCCACGGGGTACGGAGACTTACGGAGGTCTTGGTAAAGGTCCCCTACTCCAATGAGATGGAATGCCCAAAGGAGAGGTCGTGTAGCAACCTGGATTTTTATAATAATTAAAATCGAATTATTTGAAAAAAAAAATCAATAAAGAAAATTAAATATGGAAGATTCACACAAAAAGGAATTAAACAAAACCCATTAATGAAAACAAGTAATGGGCTTTATTAAATAGACCCTTAGAAATTTGTGGGTCAAAATAAGAAATTTTAAAAGGGGAATAATAGGAAAATACCCTAATTCGTACTAGAATATTACTTAAATAGAAAAGAGTTATTTAATACATTAAATAGCTAGTTTGAGTCATAATAGGATTCCTAAACCTGCCCTATATGGTTTAGCACAAATTTAGATCTCATTCAAGTCTAATAGGGATTGGAAAGCAAGGAAGGAAGGTTGGAGTTAGGAAATCTCGGAATTTAGAGGAATTAGAGTAGAAATAGGAATAGGAATTCATGCATGCATAAATACACCTCATAAACCCTCTTGGCCGACCCTAGCTCGTTGCCAAAGGTTTCTGGACGTGGGGAAGAGGTCAAGGAGGAGAGGATCTCGTGGGAAGAAGGTGTTCTTGAAGCTTCTTCCTCGTTTTTGGGAGTTTCAACCCTAGAAGACAAATAAATCCAAAGGTAGGCATTTTCACAAGCATAAACCATGAAACTTTTTCTGTAGGTTCTTCCTACCCTCTTGAATGAAACCCCCAAGTTTCATATTTTTCCATCCATCCTATCTTTTGTTCTTAATTTTTTGAAGAACTGCAAACATGATAACCCCGAGGTGTCATGTTTAATTCAAATCTCTATGTATACTTGATCCCATGCTACGAAAGTTTACTGTAGATACTTCAGGTTGTTAGGGATCATTTGCCCCTAAAAGCCTAAATTTCATTGAGCATGTTGCTCGAATTAAATCAGTCTTGCTCTCTATGTCATGTTCTATGTTACTCGTCCTTGTTCGTTCTCAAACCATGTTCAAACCATGCTCTCTCTCTAATTCCGATTTATTGGAAGTACCCTTACATGTCTAGTTTAATTTGCAACTAGTTTCATGATTTTTCGTTCACTATACTATTAATTATGATTTTTCAAAGCACCCTGTATCATTCGATTTCAAGTTGGCCCGCAATCCAAAGCCTGGTCTGAATCCTGTCAGAGCCAGGTGCAGACAACCAGATTGCGACAGGCCGATATGTCGCCTTCTGGGTCTGATTGCGACCGTCCACTTGTCGCTTTCTCAAGCCATCGCGACGCCTTCCTTGTCGCTTTCTGAATGCGACAGTACCTACGTCGCTTTCTAGCCGCCTGAACAGACAGCCATGTCGCAACCCGTACAGGACCCTGTCGCGTTCTGCCTGACCCATGTCGCAATGCTCATTGACCTATGTCGCCTTCTTACCGTTATACCCCCAGTAAAAACCCTACTAAAAATGGTGCTATATTGAATGATTTTAAATACATCTTCACGACTTATTTCTATCTATGATTTTCTCTTGCACTTACACACACATGAACCATCCATTTATGGCTGAAATCTTGCAGAAAATATCTCATAATGTATCTGGTAATTTATTGCAATAAAGTATATTAATTGCCCTATTTTTAAGGACTTGGATTCGTTTTCTTGCGTTGTTTATATACCGATATCGACGCTCCACTGTTCTAGAATTCCTCTAGAACGTCGAGCACATGTTTATATACACACTTTACTTGGCTTGTGGTGAACTCTCCGTCGGATATTCCTTTCGCCGGACTAGTGAACTCTTGTACAAGGCCTCCGTAATCTCCTCTGATCATGGATTCCCACTGGTCGACGAGCCGGTTGTACCCTAATACCTATGATACCCTTTAGGGATCTATATGATCCAAACGGCTATTAGAGATTCACTCTCGTCTTAATCACACCGGACCTTTGAACCTGTGCATAACAGGCCAGTGGTAGGGTCGTGAGTTCCACCTGACTGCCAACACCAAGTGCGCGTGTTGTGCAACTGTTACTATCGCCTGATTACTCGACGTTTTACGTGCAATGTCCACTAGCTCTCATCTATACTCTACTCCCTCACCTACTCACGTTCACTCCACTATCTCATCTATTCATCTAGTGCTCTTATCTATTTCTTGGTACTCTATACTGGCCATTGACTGATTGTCTAAAGATAAACAATATAACCATGCCTGGCAATATATAAAGGGCCCGATCTGGTCCTGGGATGTGCGCCCGAAAGTGCTAGTGCCCATGGGAGTTAAATGATCAAGTGTTTGGCATTACACTCAAGTGCTATCTATCTCGACTATCTATATGACAATCAAAACACAAACGTGCTATACTCTCTCGATGTCTAGAATGACAAACAAGTGCTATACTCGTCGTGCTATTACTATACTTGTGCTAGTTGTGCTATGGCCATCCTGCTATTCGTGCTATATTCGATACTTGTGCTATTTTGGAAACTATACTCGATCTCGTGCTATCCTATTACATGTGTGCTATCTCTTGCTATATTTTGACTCTCTTGTACCTGCTCTCTTTAGACACTCTGCCATTAAATGCATTAATTATTTAAAGCCTGCTTGAGCCTGAGATTTAAGTCTTACTGGGCGTTATCGCTCACCCTACGTTATTTGATGTTGTGTTCTCAGGTGAGACCGAGGATGACACGTACACTCACGAGGAAGGGAATGACCAAGAGTGAAGCCAGGAGTACCCTTGAGTCATTATGTTATCTTAGAGTTGTAGTTAGTTATTTCCTTCTGTTGCAATGTAATTGGGCCCTTTAGAATGGCTCTGATATTAGTGGTTGTAACTAGACATTTGGAAAATTATTATGAGAAAGATTTGCTTTAGTATTATTCAGTGTGCAATGGTTTGATGTCTAGTATACGCTCTATACCTTTTCCTTGCAACTGTCTTCGCGCTCCGATATTCCGCGTTGGGGCGTGACAGGTCGCCTTCACCAAGAAAGGTGTTTGGATCCTAGTGCAAGGAGGGAAGGAGGTCCCTCAGCCAAAAAATGTCCTGTAAGCAATGTAAGAAATGCAAGATAGAAGAACCCCTGCTCACTATGACAGACTGAATCGGGACGAGTTCCGTCGTCGTGCTTCAATAAGAATCGCGTTCGTTCAGTTGGTCGCGGATCTGACAGCTCACAAGAGCTGTAAGTGCCGCAACGACTCCCTTCGACATCTGTCACAGAATCGCGACGGGGTAAGCAGCCGCACAAAATCACAAATCGTGATGTCTGAACACGTCACAAATTAAAAGGCATCCGACAGTTTAATCAAAGCAGGAAATCAGACAAGCATGCTTTTCAATTAACCAAATGGAATGAAGTAAAGGTCAAATCAAGATGCTTTCTCTATGTGAAGGTAAGTAAACAGGGAGGGGAGTAAAATGGTGATTTTTTTTAATCAAACTTTATGGAAATAAAAGAAAAAAACACAAACAAAAATTGGTAATGATGGTGGAAATCTTAAAGAGTACCGCGTGGGGTACAAAAGGAGGGGGGTTGTACCGCGTGGGGTACGAAGAGAGGGACACACGTGGGTGTCGAAGTAGAGGCACACATGGGTGCCTAAGGAGAGATAACCGAACTAAAAAGAGAGGAGTCCCACCGTGATCGCCAATTTGTGAACGTGCTTTTTTTTCAAAACACCCCCACAAAGAGTGATTAAAAAATATTTTTTGATTAAAAAGAAATAGGAAAGCATGGAAGAGGAAAAGAAAACGTGCGTGTGTGCACAAAGAGAAGGTGTGATCGCTAGGTATGCGAGGTATCGAAGGAGACGAGAGAAGAGGAAGACGGAACTTACCTTCACTCGAAGATCGCGGGAGTGCGACTGCGGGTTGACTTCTATTCCTTCCACCGGCCGGCCGGCGAAGAAGATTTTAGCTCGGGCGGTTACCTTGCAAAATGAAAAAGACAAGAAACAAGTGAAAGGAGAGGTTAGACTATGAAGTGTAGTACCGAATCAAATGAAATGAAAGAAAACGTGATAACATGGGTGTTAACACACCTCGTGGGAGTGGTGTTAAACTCCTAAAAGTGTAGGTGTGGAGAAAAATGAAGTGATGTGTGTGTGTGAAAGGGTTGTGATGAAATGCACTAAGTGATTTAATAAATAAAAAAAAAGAAATGAAAAGAGGGAGGGAAGAATGGCGATGTGAGCCTGCTGCTGGAACGACCGGAGTGGAAGAAGAGAGCTCCTCTCGCCTCGCTCCGATGCGCGTGAGAGTGATGGAAGCTCCGAACTCCAAGGAATGAGGGCTTGGTGTAGCTTGAAATGAAGGCACTTCTCCTTGGCTTCGGAAGTCAAGTCTCCGGTGCGGCAGGGCTTCGCTGTACTGCAAGATAGTGGCCTCGGGGGTCTTTTATAGGGGAAAAATATTGAAATCGTGTCGGACACAGTGGACGCCTATCTCATGAATCGCGTCCGACTAAATCGCCGCGATTACCAAGATCGACTTGCTCCGATTAAGCCTTTCCAAACATCGATTATTGAACGTTCAAGAATCGCGTCGGCATTGTCCGCCGTGTTTCTAACACTTTTAATTTGAATTGATTCTTTCCAAATATTAATAAATGGAAATAAAGAATCGTGTCGGCATAAACCACCGCGTATTTGAACATAATCATTCTCTGATGGAAATCGATCTTCATATGAGGGAAGGTCAGAAACGCGACGGACCATATGGACGTGGTTCTAATTAGTAACAAAATCTTTCCAAAAACAATTTTAGAATTTGCCATAATTCAAAAATGGAAACTCTTAATTGCAGCGGCTTATTAGGATGTGATTCAAAACAGGGTAAGCACCAGACAAGGAAGTGTGATACGCGTCGATTTTACCCGCCGCGGATCAAACCTCCTAAAAGCCGTCCATTGTGTTAGACACGAATCTCCTAAGTTCAATAGACCCCTTCAGACTCCTTAGAAAAATTCTTAAAAATCCTAGAAAAATAAGGAAAAAAATAGGAAAATCACTCAAGAGGTTAATTGAAGAGAGCCACTTTGAGGCATTGCGGTATAACAAGAAATTTACTCGACATATTGCCAAAATGGCATGTCTACAGGTGGAGCCAGACGGAAGGTGATGCACACCATTGTTAGAATACAGTCTGCAAATCAGAATAACAGGGCATGACTTCAACTTACTATGAAACATGGATCAAAGGTCTGAAGAAAATGGGGAAAACCCCCAAAGAGCTATCAGATACTCGAATTGGGAACGCCCAAAGTAGATCATCGCACAGGACGCCTTGAGCAGACATTGGACTGCGATGTTCCTTTGATCGTCAGTAGGAGATCAAATATTTTTCCTTATAATTCTTGAACAATAATTTTGCAACTGTCTTCATGTGGGTTCATATTTTTCACATCATATTATGTAGTTCGACCATGAATCTTTGCACATAGAGGTGCTTTGGGTATTGAACTCTCAAACTCGACTTCGATTTTGTCCCTTTGATATGAGGTTGACTAACTAAACTATATATATATATATATATATATATATATATATATATATATATATATATATGTATGTATGTGGTTGGAATAGCTCAGTGACCCAAACCACTGAGAAAACCCTAAACTTTGCCCAGATTCGAACCCGGGCCCCTCCCTCTCACCCCCCACCCTTGGTATCCACTCCGCTAAGGTAGAGGGATGACTAACTAAACTATATATGTTCCCTCATTGACATTCTCATGTTTGATATGAACCAAAACACATCCCCCCCCCCCCCCCCCCCCCCCCCAAAAAAAAAAGAAAAAAAAGAGAAGACGTTCATAAGAAGATCAGATCAAGCGATTAATTCAACCACTGTAAAAAGTTGTAATCGAGTGACCCCGAGAAAGTTGTAACTTGTTGCCTATGATTATCAGTGCCGACTTCACTTTCTTGGACCTCAGACATGGAATAGAGAAGAGCTCTTCAATAGTGGGACTTAATCAATGATATGGAGTCGGTCCTTGAAGAATAGTACCAAGTAAATTCCAGGTACCTGATATTAGGAACGGTTCTGGCCGTCTCAGGAGCCTCAAACCCCAAAAGTAGCATAGACCAAGACCAAGGGAGGACTAATAAAGACCCATTAAATTTTCTTAGGTGGACGGGTAAACGGTGTCTCACGTCTGGTTTACATAATCTGACTGCCATTAAGTTCGAAAATGGGGCCTAACCATCAAATTTTTCTTGTTTCACAAATATTTTACTACTAAGCTTCCTTGTAGGCAAAGAGATGGATCTATTACAAGGTAATGGGGCTTTATTTATGAACAAGAGAAATGCTAATTTGGTGTAAGAACGGATAGTAGGGTAGAACGTTTTGCTTGGAAGGATTGTGTAGAATATCATTAGATCACGTATGCGACGCATACGTCTCACTATCTTTTTTACTCTTTTTTTTAATGCAATTCCACATTCTCTATGTAAAAAGTTATTTAATTCCCTTAGTTGAATGTTTGTCACCTCTAATTTAACCCGATGTTTCTCGCCCTTAATTTAATATTGTGGAGGCCATTTCTAGTCTCCTAGGCCTACTTTCACGGCCCACTACGGCCCATCATGACCCATCAAGGCATCAGGGCTCCAGTCATCAAGCCACGTGTCCTTGAGCTCAGCCAAAAGGCTTCCGAACACGCTTGGCCATTCGGAGCCTAAGGGTCTCAAGGGTGATCTCCGGACACTCCGTAACGCTTGTTCGAGAAGGGTGCCATCTGCCACCAAGTACCACGCACTGTGCTTTCGAGCACAGGGCACCGAGCAGCCTGCCCAATAGCCGAGCAAGCCCCTCCTCGGTACCTTTCGACTAGAGGATTCAGGACAACTCTTCACCTCCTGGGGGTAGTTATTGCAACGGTGCGACACACGCCCCTTGGCCAAGCGCATTGGCTAAGGATCCCAACGGGCATCTCAACAGACAGCCCCTTTGCTTGGGAACCCAAACCGACGCATCCCTCCAGTCATCATTGGAGAGAATAAGCGTCCGGGCCTTTCACCTCCCCCACCTATAAAAGGGCACAGGTAATCCCCATGCAAAGGTACGCAACCCTCAACACACACACTCGCCCACGCGCGAAGCACACACCAGCGAACCTTCCACTCTTGCTTTCTATAGTCCAATTTGACTTAGGCATCAGAGGGTTCCCCCCGATTCTTCAACGCAGCAGGCGACACGATCTCACCAGTCGCACGGAGACTTGTGTGACCAAGTCCCTCCTGCCGACGACAATGCTCCTCCCGTCGGAGCACTCAACAACAGCCCTGTCGCCGGCGTCCCAGCAACGGCCCAGGAGGTAGCGGAACTTCGGGGTCAGTTGCAGCAGCTTGTAGGGGTCTGCCAAGGCCTCCAGGCTCAACTCGCCATACAGCCAGCACTGCCAGTTCCCCGCCTATGGAACAACAGGCGGAGTCGTCACGACATCGACCCCCTATTCCGTCGGCTCGGCAGGAGTGTCGTGAGGAATCGGCCCGGCACTCGCACAGGGCCCCGTCAGGCCGTCAAACCCCAGAATGGAAGGAATCTCCTCGCCGATCCATAGTGATACCACCCCCACGTTGCGTCGTTTCTTTCTGCCAACTCCCAGGGGTCTAGACGCGATGGCTCTACATACTCTGACCAGGAGTTGGCCAGGCGCCTCCGCCACGTCATTGACCTCAAACGTCGCATGGACGCAATGGTCCAGAGGGCAGAAGGTAGAACTCCGGGGGATGACGACTTGGACTTCCACTCCTCGTTCACCGCAGAGATCCTAGAGGCCTGGGTCTCCCCGAAGCTGCCTCTACCTACCATCGCGCCCTACGACAGTACCTCTGACCCGGCGGATCACGTCCACGGGTTCGAGTCGCACATGGTGCTCCATGGAGCATCAGATGCAGCCAAGTGTCGGGCCTTCCCAGCCACATTGAAGGAGACTGCGCGTGCATGGTTCAAAGCCCTCCCCGTAGGCTCCATCTCTTCTTTCCACCAGTTGAAGAAGTCCTTCCGCGACAACTTCTTGGGCGGAAAATCGTAGCTGCGTACGGCTGCTTCACTTCTGTTTGTTCGGCAGAAGAAAGGTGAAGCGCTCTGGGACTACATCAAAGGTTCCAGACCAAAGCACTTCGCATCCCTCACCTAGACGTCCCATTAGCCACCAGTGCTCTCATCTAGGGCACTCGTGATGGTTTCCTTCAGAGGACACTGGGAGTACAGCAGCCCTCTACTCTGGCCAAGCTCCTCTCCACCGCCCAGCACCACGCTGCGTGTGAGAGAGCCTGGCAGCCAGCCGAGCAGAGCAGGGTGAGCAGGCGGACTAGAAGAGGCCTTCCGACAACGGTTCCGACCGCGAGCGGAAGAAGCAGGCCAACGGGGACTTGCTGCGCCGACCACGCCCCTTCACCGAATACACCCCTCTCACAGTGGCCCCCGGGTAGATCCTGGCTGAAATCCGGGATGAGCAATATGTCCGGTGGCCACCCAGGATGCGTTCTGATCCCCGCAGGTGCAACCAGGACAAGTACTGTCACTTTCACCACGACCATGGTCATGACACCTCTGAGTGCCATCAACTCAAGGACGAGAACGAGTCCTTGATCAAGCGTGGCTACTTAAGGTGCTACGTGGGCCAAAATGATGATCATCGCCCAAGACGCCGAGAGCGTACCCACGAGTAGCCTGTTAATAACGAGCCAAATGGGCAGGCGATCAATGTGATCACGGGAGGATTCGACCGGGCAGAGAGAGAAGCCAGCACCCCAGAGCGACGTGACTGCTCGTCGGGTGCACCAGGTCGAACGATCCCCAACTCCACGACCAGCCCTTATCCAGTACTGCACACGCGCGCTCCGAGGAGGCAATCACCTTCTCGGACGATGATCCTGTAGAGTTACGACTGCCCACACTGATGCGCTGGTCGTTTCGGCCACCATCATGTTGGGTTGAGTGTGGTTTTTGATGTATTTCTCCTTATAGTTTTTGATGATGACATTTTTGTGATTTTAATGCTTATGGGTGAAACATGTTACATACCTCATTTATGCAATAACAATGCTCAAACAACATGTTTCAAATACTTTACACCTCATACTTTGATGATAATGCCTTGTACTAATGTCTTATGTGTTTAATTCTCGGGATATACAACTTTAATAATGGTAGTGACGACACATCATTGATGGTGTCGACATGGGTCATTATCCCTGAAGCCTTTTTTTAAGACAGGGTCAATGTGTCGATACACTCAGTGGTCGTGTCGACACTAGACCCAGCATCCAGAAGACCCTTTTTGCAAAATGGGACAGTGTGGCCGGCACACTCAGTGGTCGTGTCGACACTAGACCCAGCATCCGAAGACCCTTTTTGCGCAAATGGGACAGTGTGTTGACACACTCAGTGGTAGTGTCGACACACTCCGGCTGAAATTTCAACTTATGATTCATCTGGACATGTGGCAGCCTAGGATTCAATAGAATCTATCTGGATCATGTGCCCACACTCCAAGGGTACAATTGGACATGTAGGCTATATATACCCCACTATTGGCCCCCAAGAAAAGAGAGACCTCCAGAAGATTCCAGAAAAAGCTTTTGGTGGCAAAAGGGGAATCTCCTGCTCCTGCTCATCTCATTGCTGTGGTGATCCATCTACCTTTCTGGAAAAGCACGAGGAAGCCAAGAAGAGCTCTGCAGAAGGAGTTGGAGCACTTCGCAAAGGAGTAGATCCAGTAGAAGCAAGCAATTGAAGAGAGAGTTTTTCTGGCGATTCAGGCAATTGGAGTAGAGCATCGCCAAGTGACTGAGAGCACTCCAAGACTCTTCATTCAACCTTCTGCAAGGAATCTTCATCGAATAACACAAAGTTGTATCTATCTCTTACTATTCTGAAGTCATTCTTCTGATTCATCCACGAGATTTGTGCATGAAGGTTGCACAAAATTCTGTGATTGAAATTCACCTTGGATCAGATCATTGCTAGAGGATCTGATTTATGTTGGTCTTGATCTGGGTCGTGTTTTTGTGAGCCATTGTGCCCCGTGTTGGTGAGTTGAAACACTCAGTGTGTGTTTGAGCAAGTGTGCTCAGTTTCTGGAGTGGTTGTACTCCAGAATTTGTGTGTGAGTCGTTGAACTCAAGTGTGTTGGAGTCGTCGTGCTCCAGTGTGAGTTTACTCAACTTTTCAGTAGTGTGTCCTCACTGTGTGAGGGGTGGACGTAGGGATCACAGGGTGATTTCCGAACCACCTAAAAAATCCTATGTGCAATGGTTTGACTTGTTGATTGCGCTAGATGATTGCATAGGATTGCGGTTTCACACTAATTGCTCAATTGTTTCACACCTCCTCTTACACACTCACACATCAGATCTGGAAATTATTGTGGTGATTAGATCTCTGAGTCAAGTAATTTTAAGTCTCATTAAGCTTCCGCAAGAATTGGCATCAGATCTATTCAACCCCCCCTTCTAGATCTATTTCCCCTAATCACTCGATCCTACAATTGGTATCAGAGCAGGTTCACAATTGTTCTGATCTGATTTGAGTGTTTTTGTCTGCTTTTTGTGTGACACTTGATTGAATTGGGTGATTGTCTTTTCTATTTTGCTTCCTACTTAATGGATTCTCGAGGTTTTATTGCTGTAGGTCATTCCATTAATAGGCCACCATTTTTCAATGGGTCTGATTACTCCTATTGGAAAAATCGCATGCAAGTTTTTCTTAGGGCTCAAACTATGAAATCTGGAAGGTAGTTGAAGTGGGTCCTTATGAAAATCAAGGAGATGAGGAGAATTGGACTAGAGAACAGATTAAGAGGGCCACTCTTAACTATAGTGCCATGAACATGCTTCAGTGTGCAGTCCATCCTAAAGAATATTCAAGAATATCCATGTGTAAATCTGCTAAAGAGATGTGGGATAAATCTATATGAGGGAACATCTCAAGTTAGGGAAACTAAAGCAAACATACTTGTTTCTGAATATGAATTGTTCATGATGAAATCTGATGAATCATTTCTGAAATGTTTGCTAGGTTTATGACAATTGTCAATGGACTGAAGGCACTAGGTAAAGAGTACACTGATGCTGATTTGGTAAGAAAGATTTTGCGCTCTCTCTCATCTATCTGGCATACTAAGGCCACTGTGATTGAAATTCTAAGGATTTGTCCAAAATCTCTTTGGATGAACTCATAGGATCTTTAATGACATATGAAATAAATTTGAAAAGAAATGAAGAGCATATGCTTAAGACCAAACCAGTAGCACTTAAAGCCTCATCAAGTAACAAAGAGAAAAGTCAAGAGAAATCAAGTTCTGAAGAGTCTGAGTCCAATGAGGATGAACTTGCCCTCATGACTAGGCAATTCAGAAAATTTCTAAAATCAAGAAAAGGAAGATTCACTGGAAAGAAGAAATTTTCTTCTGGAAAAAGGAACATTCTTTTTCAAATGCTAATTCTAATAGAAATCAAAAACTGATGAGATTATTATTTGCTACAGGTGCAACAAAGCAGGACATATGAAAGGAGAATGTCCGGAGAACAAGAAGGACAAGTACAAAAAGAGCAATAAAATGAAGAAGCCTAAAGCTATGGTAGCAACTTGGTCAGATGATGACCAAAGTGAAGATGAAGAAGAAAAGTCCTCAAGTTCAGGGAATGAGGAGCTATGTTTTATGGCCAACAGCAGCGATGGAAAGGTAAGCACTTCCTTTGAACAATACTCTATTGAAGATTGGCAAGATGCATATGCCGAATTGGTTGAAAAGTTTTCTGAAATAAGAAAGGAAAACAAGTATTTGAAAAGGAAATTTGAAAATGCCATGCATGATACTTCACTGAATAGAAGAATCACTGAACTTGAAAATGAGGTATATGAACTCAATGAAGAAAAGGAAGAACTTTTGAACCAAATTGATGAACTGAAAATTGCATCTCAAAAGGCCAATAATAACTTTGAAAAACTCTCTGAAAAAATAGAAGTGCATCAAAAGGAAAAACAACAAGAAATTGATGAAATCCAGAAACTTAAGAATTTGTTGGAAGAAAAGGAACAGGTAATTGAAAAATTCACAAAAGGAAAAGACAATCTCGATGCTTTGTTAGGAGCAAGAATGAGATCTGAGAAACATGGACTAGGTTTCACCACACAAAAATCCTTGAAAAATAAATCTGGTGAAAAGGAAGAAAAATCTTCAAAAACTCCCTTGATAAAATTTGTTAAAAGTGCTAGTCCAAAACAACAATAAACAAGTGTCAATTAATACATCTAAAACTCTCAAAATAGAACAAAAAGAATGTTTATAACCAAAAGAAGCAAACCGGTCGACACCAACCAACCACAAGATGAAAGCTGTTGCTGAGTCGACACCAGTCCAAAATAGGTCGACCTGTCCAACTCTGAAAATCAACAATCAGCTAAACAAAAAATCAAACAAAATTTGAAAAATCATCATAATACAAAAACAAATTTTCATGATAATTCTTGGACATCCAAGACAACACATCATCTGATTGGATCAACTCTTAGAATCTTTGGTATCACAATCCTTATTGGTACCATTCACAATTCTTTTATCCAAAATTTCCAAGATACCAACAGAATCCTTGGTTTGAATTTCCATACATGAATGATCATGCCAATTTCATAATCTCCATGCTCATGAAAGAAAGAATAGTGGTGTTTTCATTCCAAAAAGAATGCTAGGTTGACAAAAAGAAAATCACTTCTGAAACCAAGGAAATGCCAAAAACAACTCAAATATGCATTAGAAAAGATCTATTGTCTTTACTCAAACAAACTGATGGTCCCAACAATGTTTGGGCACTAAATCTTTTCTCTCTGATCTGATTTTTGCAGGAAGGTCGTGCACCCACTCCAACACTTGGTTTCTTGATAGTGGGTGTTCACGACACATGACAGGAGACAGAATAAAGTTCTCATTTCTGATTGAAAAGGAGGGAGGATCTGTCACATTTGGAGGTAAAATAAAGGGAAATTATTGGATCTGGAAAGGTTGGTAATCCTCCTCAAACTCAATTGAAAATGTGCTGTTAGTTGATGGCTTGAACTATAATTTGTTGAGTATTAGCCAACTGTGTGACAAAGTCACAAGGTTGTGTTTGAATCAGATTTTTGCAAAATAATTGATTCCTCAACTGAAAAAATAAATTTTTTTTGGAAGAGAGAAAATAATGTCTACATGATCAATCTTGATAAAATTTTGCTGAAAACATCTGTTTAGTTGCAAATAAAATGAAATTGCATGGACATGACATAAAAGACTTGGTCATGCAAGTTTCAACACAATAAACAAACTTTAAGGCTAAATCTGGTTAAAGGATTTCCTGATCTTTCTTCCAAACATTGAAAATCAACTTTATGAGATATGTGCTCAAGGAAAACAAACAAGAAAATCTTTTAAAACCTTCAATGATGTACTCACATCAAAGCCACTAGAATTACTTCATATGGACCTTTTTGGACCAACAAGGATTCTTAGTCTTAGTAGCAAAAATATGGCTTGTGTCATCATTGATGATTTTACTAGATATACATGGGTTACTTCCTATCCCACAAGAGTGATTCTTGTCTAGAATTCAGGAACTTCTGCTCCTCTGCCTTAACATGTTTTTCACATAAACTAAAATCCATTTTGACTGATCATGGGGGAAATTTGAAAATAAAACCTTTTCTGATTTGTGGGCTGAAATAAACATCTTCCACAGATTCTCTTCTCCAAGAACTCCAGAACAAAATGAAGTTGTGGAAAGAAAAATAGAACACTTGTGAAAATGGCAATATCCATGCTCTTGGAAAGCAAACTGCCCAAATCCTTCTGGGCTGAAGCTGTAAACACAGCAAATCACATTCTAAATAGAGCATTTGTCAGACCAAAAATCAGAAAAACCCCCGATGAACTGTTGAAAAACAAAAAGCCAACTTTGTCTTACTTTAAAGTCTTTGGTTGCAAATTCTTTGTACATAACAACAATAAAGAAAATCTTGATAAATTGATGCCAAAAGTCATGAAGCCATTTTTCTTGGCTATTCAAAATTTCTAGAGCTTTTAGAGTGTACATTCTCGAAAAATAAAACTGTGGAAGAATCTCCACATGTAGTTTTTGATGAAAACTCTTTCTCTACTGATGATTCTACATCTTGCAGGGTTCCTCAAACAAAGAAGAAGATGATTTTGTTGTTGACCCTTCACCAACTGTTGAGAAAACAAAGACTCTCTTGAAACTCTGGACAACCATTCACCTACCACAAGTGGATCAGGTAATATTGTTCCAGACTTGAATGCATCTCAAGAGGTAATTCCTGAAAATAGATTCTTGAGAGATCATCCAATTGAGAATGTAGTTGGTAATGTGCATGATAGAGTTAGAACTAGATCATCCTTTCTGAATGCAATAATTCAAGACCCACTAGCACTAATTTCCAAATTGAACCCAAGTCAATTGATGAAGCTCTAATGAGTGAGGATTCGATCAATGCAATGCATGATGAACTTCATCAATTCGACAGAAATCAAGTATGAGAATTAGTACCTTGACCAAGTGATCAATCTGTTATTGGCACTAGATGGGTGTTTAAAACAAATTGAATGAAAATGGACAGGTTGTTAGGAATAAAGCTAGACTAGTTGCCAAGGGGTACAATCAAGAGTTTGGCATTAATTTTGAAGAGTCATATGCCCCTATAGCTAGGCTAGAAGCTGTGAGAATATTTCTTGCTTTTGCATCATCTCTGAGATTTAAAGTTTACCAAATGGATGTCAAAAGTGCCTTTTTAAATGGATACATCAAAGAAAATATTTTGTAGAACAACCTCCAGGCTTTGAAAATGAAAAATTTCCTGATCATGTTTTCAAACTTCATAAGGCTCTTATGGTCTTAAGCAAGCTTCAAGAGCTTGGTATGACCGTTCGAGTTCATTCTTACTTGAAAAAGGATATACTTGAGGTAATGTTGATCAAACTCTGTTCACAAAAATAGTAAATAAACAAATAATTGCTGTCCAAATTTATGTTGATGACATAATTTTTTGGATCCACAAATAAAGGGTTGTGTACTGAATTTGCTGACCAAATGCAAACTGAATTTGAAATGAGTTTAATGGGTGACTTACAATTTTTTTTGGGACTGCAGGTTAACCAAACTAGTGAAGGGATCTTCATAAGTCAAACAAAGTATGTTAAAGAACTTCTGAAAAGGTTTAACTTTCAGAACCTCAAGCACTCAAGCACACCAATTGCAGTAAATGTAAAACTAGAAGAAGATTCACTTGGTAAGTCAGTAGACCCAAAGACATACAGAGGTATGATTGGATCTCTACTTTATCTTACTACTTCTAGACCTGATATTCAATTCAGTGTATGCTTATAGACCTGATATTCAATTCAGTGTATGCTTATGTGCAAGGTTCAAGCTAATCCTAAGGAAAGTCACATGTTAGCTATTAAACAATCTTTAAATATCTTGTTGGAACATGTGAACTTGACATTTGGTATCCTGCTGGTTGTAAATTAGATTTAATTGCTTATTGTGATGCTGATTATGCAGGTTGTAAGCTTGATAGAAAAAGTACTAGTGGCTTGTGCTTATATCTAGGTGGATGCCTGTTTCTTGGGCTTCCAAAAAGCACACTAAGTTGCTCTATCCACTGCAGAGGCTAAGTATGTTGCAGTCTGGTTGTTGTGGCACTCAAATCCTTTGGGTGAAACACCAGCTCCTAGACTATAATCATGAGTTAGGATGCATTCCCATTTTATGTGACACACTAGTGCTATCACTTTGTCTAAAAACCAATTCAGGCATTCCACACAAAACACATTGAGATAAGACATCATTTCTTAAGGGATGAAGTAGGTAAGAAATCTTTGAACTTCTTTTCATTGAAACCGAAAAACAAATTGCTGATATCTTCACTAAACCTCTTCCAGAAAAATAGATTTCATCCTTAAGGAGAAGAGCTTGGGTTATGCAAATGTCCTTATTCTTCTTGACCTCTCTATCATTGGTTGAGTATTGTGTGTGTCCCTTGTTCAGGCACACTCTGAGGGGGAGTCATTGCTTCATGGTGTAAATATTTCCTTCTTTTTACATTCTTTTATCTATCTACTTTTCAAATTCAACACCTCCACCTTTTTAAATAAATTCATCACTCTCACCATTGCATTGAAATTCTTGGTATATCAATGGTAATTTGAGAAAACCAAGTTAGGCTTGTATGGACCTTTGCACTCTACGAGAGTATATGTCTCTGCCAATTATCAAGAGTCCTATATGAAATTGTTTGAGGGGGAGTCTTTGTTCTTCAAAAGATCATTTCAGTCTTCTTTCAAACCTTTGATTCTCTTAATCTTGATGAGATTTCTGAGATCAACAATTCAGGGGAGTTAAAGAATTCATACTCTTTTCTTACATAACTTCAGGATTAATTCCTTGATTATCACAACTCATATTCATGACATTTTCATTAATCCTTTCAAAAGAAACCCCAGAATGATTTTTTGACTGATCTACTACATCCTTACAGTCAATCCTCAACTATATTCTAAATCCTACAGTAATTCATTTCTTTCAAGACATGAAGATATCATTTGTGCATTGAATTTAGACATTTATTTTACAACTGATGTGGGAAAGGTTGCTTTCAGTTTTATAACATCTCCTTAACTCTATCATTCAACAAGTAATGGCACTAATGCTGAGAAACTACAAACTTTCACAAAGAATGAAGTCCATGTTGGCATTAGTGTTTTTGCTATCTCTGTTCAAGGTAAAAAAAAAAATTTCGACAATATTGATGATGACTGAGTACCTTGAATTTGCGTCTAATAAACGTATAATTTTCATGTCCAAAGGTTATCATTTGCCCCTTAAAACTAGATAATGGCAAATCTTAGTAACCAGGGACTATGGTGTGTAAAAGTATATAGTTCTTGTGTGCAAAAGATTTACTACATTTGATAGATAAAATAAATGTTCAAGAGAATCCAACAAAACAAACACCTTGCCCCAACTCAATTTGCTTAAGACTGTTTAGTTTCATCACAATGGACTTCAATCTAAAAGAAATTTTCATTCCTTTGGATTAGAAGAATATGAATGATTGCCATTGACTGTGCTGAATGTTCTATTTATTCAAAATGTCATTTCAGTGTTTTCATTACAATTAATGAACATATCTTTTAGGTTGTTGTTTTAACACTTGAATAATATGGTTTTTTAGAAATGACAAATGAATTCTTTGACATATTAAATCCTTGACAAGTTGATTCTATCCATCTTTCTCAATCTAAAGGAATCATTTCATTCATTTCATTTTTTTTACATATAATCAGTGGTTCTTCATCAGGTCGACACGTCCTTCTCATGTGTCAACCACCTCCCGATCAGGTCAACACAGTCCCCTCTTATGTCGACACTATTGCTTCTCCACAGGCGTTTTCTTTATTACCCCCTGTTTAGGGTAAAGTGTTCCGGCGGCACATTCCACCTTTTCATCTCTTGCGTGGGACCTTTTTATCTGCCTTCTTGTGTAGGTCGACGCACCGCCCCATTTCATACCCACAGAACCAGGCGATTTTTTCTTGTTTCCCGCCATCCCTCCTCCTTTCCATCATCTTCCTTCTCTTCTCCTCTCCTTCCCTGCTTGCTGCGATGCCTCCCAGCAAATGCCAAAACGAGGAGCGCAGTCTAGGGCTACTACTTGCGGGTTGTTCATTGAAGAGCCTCAACTGAACGCAGGAGCAAACGCCGCCATGATCCGACACAACCACAGGTTGTCTCTCCCTCTGGAACACTCTCAAGCGAGGTAGGCTGTCATCCTCTGATCGTGGCAAATCCCCCAAAGTGCCTCGACATCCTCGGTGGAAACTTCTTTCCAATTCTTCAGACACTTCAGAGAATCATCTTCCACCACATCTGGTTCCTCTCATCCTTCTGAGGCTACACCCTCCAAAATGATCTCTGAGGGAAAACCTATTCTCAGCCACGAGCCGTTGACTTGCAAGATGAAGCTTTTGCGTGCATTTCCTGACTTCATTAATTTTTCAAGTTTCAGGCTGGCTGCATTTTATTTCTGCGTTCCACACTTTCTATCCTCTATTGGTACAAGAATTTTACATGAATTTGATTGATGTACCAGAGGGCTTTAAATCTGAAGTGAAGGGGTTTCTATTCTCCTAACTACTGAGTTGGCCTCTACACTGTTCAAGTTTCTTGATGAGGGGAAGACTACCATGATTTTGAATTTGATTTGCATGAAGCATACACATTGCTTACTGGTCTTCCTCATGATCAATCAGTCTCCAGGCAAACCTATGTCACTAGATTCAACGCAAACAACTTTCCACCTGTTCTTAGGTTGATTCATCACATTCTCACCACAATCATCACACCACAGGTGGTGGAAGAGACAAGCTAACAGACATTCAGAGTTTGTCCTATATTGTATGAAGAAGGATATCAAAGTCAATTTGCATGTGATCATGCACCAAATTCTGTCAGAAACAACTAGGAAGGATCTTCATAGATTGCTGCCCTATGCTGCTCACCTGACTACTGTGTTTGAATCATTTTGGTGTTTCTTTTGCACATGAGAAAGTTCAGTCTATTCCAAATCAAATATTTATTGTTTGAAATATTGTAAAAATTTATGGGCTTTCGGATTGAGGGTGCTCAAGTTTCTCGAGGACCAATTGTTGAGCCTCCTACTGCACCTGAAGTAGAGGCACAACCACCTGCTGTTCAAACACCAAAGCTGCTCCAGAGACTCAGCCCCCATCTGAGGTTGAGGTCCAAATTCCTCAGATACACACCATTCACCCACTCAACATGGCTCCTCACCTCTACCTCATGATGTGAATCCTCCATCTTTCTTTCATCAATTCCCTGGTTCAGCATCAACTTCTTCTGGTGGACCTTCTGTTCCTCCTGAATTATACAACTTTCTTGAAGAAAAATTTGCAACCCTCAACTCCTCTATACAACAGCTGGCTGATAGATTTGAGCTCAGAATTCAGAGGTTTGAGAATACAGTAAATGGTAAATTCATTCGACAGCAAGAGCTGGAAGAACATGCAACTCATAGGTTCAACACGCTTTGGTACCTTGGGAGATGCTGTGGCCAACTAAAAGAACTTCAAGACAGGCTTGAAGTTTTCTCCAAGGCTTTTAGCTAACTCTTAGAAAGATCTTTTCAATAGTCCATAACAGTCACACAAGTGTCTAAGACTAACTGTCATTTGCTCACTTAGTTGATGTATGGATAGAATGAAGACAGTCTTAGTTCACATTGATGAGGAAATGAGGAAAGTCAGAAATCAAGGTTGTTCTCAGAAATATCCAACAATCAAGCAATGTGCCAAGCTCATCTTCCACTGCATCTCAATTTCAGTTAATTTCAGTACACTTCAAGAGCACATTCATGATAATCATCAACGAATGGAATCTTTGCTGCATACTCGTTTGGCAACCATGAAACTCAGCTGCGATCAAACTTATCTGCTATGGAGACCAGGATGAAGTCTATAGAGTCTATTTTACTTCCTATCCCTCCTTCACCTCCATCTTCTTGATGGATGTCTTGTTTTGATAATGTCAAAGGGGGGGAAGGGTTTGGTTCATTTTGTGAAAGGAGTGTTTGTCACAGCAAATACTCTTTAGAGGTGTGTTTGTCACAGCAAATACTCTTTAGATGTGAATGTCATACACAAATACTCTGTAGATGGAATGTCATATCCTATTTGGTTCATTTGAAAAGAGATGGTAGTTAGTAATTTTTATTCTGGTTGTGACAACTGTCATATTTTGTAAAACCTCTTTCAATGACATTTGATGAAGTTACTCAAGTTGTTGAAATTCATTCAGTGTGTGTGCTTGGATTTTGTGAAAGAATGGCTTAAAATCACATCCTTAGAAAATCAAAATTTCATGTTGACTTAATGTTGCCATCATCAAAAAGGGGGAGAATGTTGGGTTGAGTGTGTTTTTGATGTATTTCACCTTATAGTTTGATGATGACATTTTGTGATTTTAATGCTTAATGGGTGGAACATGTTACATACCTCATTTATGCAATAACAATGCTCAAACAACATGTTTCAAATACTTTACACCTCATACTTTGATGATAATGCCTGTACTAATGTCCTATGTGTTAAATTCTCAGGGATATACAACTTTAATAATGTAGTGTCGACACATCCATTGATGGTGTCGACACTGGGTCATTATCCTGAAGCCTTTAATGAAGACATGGTCAAGTGTGTTGACACACTCAGTGGTCGTGTCGACACTAGACCCAGCATCCAGAAGACCCTTTTTGCGTAAATGGGATAGTGTGTCGACAACTCAGTGGTCGTGTCGACACTAGACCCAGCATCCAGAAGACCCTTTTTGCGCAAATGGGACAATTTGTCGACACACTCAGTGGTAGTGTCAACACACTCCTGCTGAAATTTCAACTTATGATTCATCTGGACACGTGGCTGCCTAGGGTTCAATAGAATCTATCTTGGATCATGTGCCCACGCACTCCAAGGGTACAATTGGACATGTAGGGCTATATATACCCCACTAATTGGCCCCCAAGAAAAAGAGAGACATCCAGAAGATTCCAGAAAAAGCTTTTGGCAGCAAAAGGGGAATCTCCTACTCCTGCTCATCTTGTTGCTATGGTGATCCATCTACCTCCCTAGAAAAGCACGAGGAAGCCAAGAAGAGCTCTGCATAAGGAGTTGGAGCACTTCGCAAAGGAGCAGATCCAGCAGAAGTAAGCAATTGAAGAGAGAGTTTCTGGCGATTCAAGGCAATTGGAGCAGAGCATCGCCAAGTGACTGAGAGCAACTCCAAGACTCTTCAATTCAACCTTCTGCAAGGAATCTTCATCGAAGAACACAAAGTTGTATCTATCTCTTACTATTCTGAAGTCGCTCTTCTGATTCATCCATGAGATTTATGCATGAAGGGTTGCACAAATTTTTGTGATTGAATTCACCTTGGATCAGATCATTGCTAGAGGATCTGATTTATGTTGGTCTTGATCTAGCTCGTGTTTTGTGAGCCATTGTGCTCTGTGTTGTGAGTTGAACACTCAGTGTGTGTTTGAGCAAGTGTGCTCAGTTTCTGGAGTGGTTGTACTCCAGAATTTGTGTGTGAGTCGTTGAACTCAAGTGTGTTGGAGTCGTCGTGCTCCAGTGTGAGTTGTACTTGAACTTTTCAGTAGTGTGTCCTCACTGTGTGAGGGGTGGACATAGGGATCACAGGGGTGATTTCTAAACCACCTAAAAAATCCTATGTGCAATGGTTTGACTTGTTGATTTGCGCTAGATGATTGCATAGGATTGCGGTTTCACACTAATTGCTCAATTGTTTTCACACCTCCTCTTACACACTCACACATCAGATCTGGAAATTATTGTGGTGATTAGATCTCCGAGTCAAAGTAATTTTATGTCTCATTAAGCTTCCGCAAGAATTGGCATCAGATCTATTCAACCCCCCCTTCTAGATCTGTTTCACCTAATCACTCGATCCTACTGTGCGTCATATACTGGTGGATAATGGAAGTGCCCCAGACGTATTGGCTTATGACTGTTTTCTCATGATGAGCTTGAAAGCCGACCAGCTCACCCCAGTGGACTCACCTCTGTTCGGCTTCTCTGGGGTCTCGGTGCATCCCATGGGCTAGATTAACCTCCCGATCACCCTGGGAACAACACTGAAGAATATCACCAAAGTGGTGAACTTTCTGGTAATCAGGAGCATGCCAGGGTACAACGTCATCCTCGGTAGGGGCCTGATTGGCCGCATCCAAGAAGTACCTTCCTCCTTGCACCAGAAGATGAAGTTCCCCACTCCGAGCGGCGTTGGAGAGGTGCGTGGCAGCCAACGGGAGTCACGACGGTGCTATGTTCTCTCCCTGCGAGACAAACGGCCCGTCGCAGACCCATAAGTGCTACCCGCTCTGACCAGTGAGCCCTCCACCAGCCGAGGAACCCTCGCTGATGATCTACTACCTGTACAGGTAGACGACGATCCCGAGCACGTCCTCTACGTTGGCGCACTACTCCCAGAAGCCGAACATCAACGCTATAAGGCTTTTTTGCAAGCCAACTTAGACATGTTCGCGTGGTCGGATGACGAGCTGCCCGGCATCCCTCCAGAGGTAATGACGCATCACCTTCACCTAGATCTAAGGGTGCCACCGGTTCAGCAGAAGCGAAGACCTGTCAATAGCGAATGTCAGACCGTGATCTACGATCACGTCGTCAAAATCCGAGCTGTTGGACTTCTCCGAGAAGCCCAATATCCCAGATGGATCTCCAATGTGGTCCTCGTACGCAAGGCCAATGGCAAATGGTGTGTGTGCGTGGATTACAAGGATCTCAATAAGGCGACGCCCAAGGACAACTTCCCCCTGCCTCGCATTGACCAGTTGGTAGACGCCACTTCCGGGCATGAGCTCCTCAGCTTCTTGGATGCATATTCCGGTTATCACCAGTCCAGCATGCACCCCCCTGATCAAGACGCCACAACGTTCGTCACTGATGTCGGCCTCTACTGTTTCACCAGGATGCCGTTCGGTTTGAAGAACGCTGGTGCAACGTATCAACGGCTGGTCAACAAGATGTTCGAGCAGCAGATTGGGCGCAACATGGAGGTCTACATCAATGACATGTTGGTCAAAATGCTCTTGAGCGCCGACCATATCACCGACCTTGAAGAAATCTTCACAACCCTGCGAAGGTATAACATGAAGCTCAATCCAACAAAGTGTGCGTTTAGAGTGCACTCAGGGAAGTTCCTCAGCTTCCTTGTCTCCAACCGGGGAATAGAGGCCAACCCAGAGAAAATCCGGGCCATACTAGAGATGAGCAGCCCCAAAACCGTACACGATGTCCAGCGGCTTACCGGATGCCTTGCGGCACTCAACCGCTTCATTTCCCGAGTAGAAGAAAAGAGCTTCAACTTCTTCCAGTTGCTGCGAGTACCAAAAGGTCCCTCACTGCAAGGGGGGCAAGTACGGTGGACCGAGGACTGCGAAGCAGCCTTCACTGAGCTGAAGGCGTACCTGGCTACCCCACCTGTTCTCTCAAAACTGTGCTCGGGGAACCCCTGTTCATGTACCTTTTGGTCACCGAACATTCTATCAGCACGGTACTGATCAGAGAAGAGGCAGCGGCACAACATCCTGTGTATTACATAAGCAGGGTGTTCCAAGAAGCTGAAAGAAGATATCCTCGAGCGGAAAAGCTTGCTCTAGCTGTTGAGCAACTACCCTTAAGAAAATAATTTAAGATTATTATAACAATGTAAAATTTAAAAGACTTTCTACAAATTAAATATACATATCACAGAAAATAGTTTGGACAACTCTATCTCGAAAAATTTTCAAAGTCCACAGACATCACAATCTGACTGTGGACTCCGACTCCTTTAGAATCGAAAATTTCTGCACTAGATCATCTTTAAAATTTTCTAAGTGTAGTCTATCTGACTGTCAACTTTGACTTCATACAGTCGAATACTTCAGAATCTAACTTCTCTGAATTTGACTTCCTACAGTCGGATACTTCATTTTGGACTTCAATTCTCAAAAGTCGAATTCTTCTATATCTGACTTCTAAAGTCGAATTCTCTGTCTTATTTTCGTTTAACTCCATGGAAGTCGAATTATGACTTTCGGATGCATTTCTATCCGACTTGCAAAGTTGAATGATATTATCTTAATGCAACTTCTGATGAAGTCGAATCAGTCCATTCTCTTGTTTCTGTCTCCGACTCTCAGAGTCGAATTACACTCGCTTCTGAATCCGACTTCACTGACAAGTCCTGTACTTGTACCTTTTCTTTGAAGATACCATTTTATCATCTTATGAAATTTTGATTGCATATCATTTTATCTTCCTTGATATGATTTCCATTAAAACCTACATTGACTGAATATTTTCTCTGTCTAATATTATATTTAATATATTCTAACATGATAAGACATATTATACTTAAAATATCTTCTAAATTGTCAAATGAATATATTTGAACACATTTGTTCAAATTGATCTTTTGCTTCATGACAGTAGTCCAGATTTTCTTCATTTCAGAAGATATGTTGCATTTAATATTTTCAGATGCATGGCATCTGACAGAGGCTCACCTACCACTGTCAGAACTTGTCCATACCTTTGTTTGCAAAATGACTGTCCATCTTTTATTAGTCTAAGAAGCTATCTGTCCGAGGTTTCCATACTTTTTATTTGTCTATGACTTACCTACCTCAGAAAGTATGGAGGTACTCTATCCTTTTTGTCATGTCTTTGCTGCAGGATATTTAATGAAGCACGTTTTCGACATGGAGCTTTTACAGTCCATTTAATTGGAAGTCGGCCCTTTAGCTATGAAGCTGCAAGCCTCGTCCAAGAAACATTGGAAAAAAGCAAAGACAGAAGGACCTATGTATAACAAACTCAGCAAGCATCCAAAGGATCCAAGGTCTCTCCTCAAACGGCCAGATCTCTAACAACCATTTTCAAACGGCTACATTCTTCATGAAGATTATAAATGAAGTCGAAGTTTGAAAGGAGCAACAGACAATTCAGAGAACTGAACACCAAGAGTTGTGCTAGCATTCTCTTCAACTCTCCTTTGCCTTCTGCTAGCAAGAGATCTCCACAAGCCTTCTTCCAAGCTACAAGATTGAGAGCTCCATACTCCGAAAATTCTCAAAAGCTCTCTCATTCTCACAGAAGTCTTGTTCTAGGTGGCAATTGTAATAGGATATTTATTCAGTCCACCCTGCTTGTTCAGAAAGGATTTTAGTTGCAACTCTTATCTTTTTATTCTTTCTGAATTAGGTGTGTTTGCTCATTCTTGAGACAAACATACAAGTGTTTTTACATCTCTTTCTGTGTAATTCTTGCAGGAGGATTGTTCCTACATTTCCCCTCTTATGAAGGGAAGACCTTGTTGAAGGTAGTGTTTGTACCCCTGGTAAGGGAAGACTTGCTTAGGAGCAAGTGGGCTTGTAATTCCTCTCAAGGGTGAGAGAAGGCCAAGTTTATTGGCAGTTAGTGAAATCTCAAGTGGTTGGCTTGAGGACTAGATGTAGGACTTCCATGTAGGAAGCCGAACCAGGATAATCTCCTTGTGCACTTGTGTGATTGTTTTCCGCCATTTACACTTGAATCACACACTACAGTAAATTCTAACAGATTTATTTAGTGCTGTTTAATTTCAGATAAAATTTTTAAAAGCACAAGAAGTCCTATTCACCCCCTTTAGGACATCATTAGTGCCATCTCGATCCAACAAGTGGTAGCAGAGCGAGGTCTTCTCAGAAGAATCAAAAGATTGAGAAGAGATGGCAGCTGAAACTCACAACTATGAAGGCCAGTCTATTACAAGGCCACCATTCTTTGATGGTGAGGATTATCAGTATTGGAAGATGCAGATGGAGTGTTTCATCAGAGGTACAAATTTTGATCTGTGGCAGGTAATAGAACAAGGTGATTTCCAAATTATTGGTGAATCCACATCTGGTCTTTCCATAGCTGATAAAGGGAATATGTTCTTGAATTATAAGGCTAAAAATTATCTTTGTTGTGCCCTCTCTAAAAAGGAATTCAATAGATTGTCTACTTGTAGAACTGCAAAAGAAATGTGGGATAAATTACAAGTTACATATGAAGGAACCGATAGAGTTAAACAAACTAGAATAGACATTCTTGTATCTCAATATAAACAATTTAAAATGCTTCCTAATGAAAACATTACTCAAATGTATAATCGCTTTTCCAACATAATAGTAGGACTAAGTTCTCTAGGAAAAGTTCTTACTAATGAAGAAACAGTAAGGAAATCTTAAGATCTTTAACTAATGTTTGGACTCCTAGGTAACTGCCATTGAGGAAGCACATGATTTAACTCAACTATCTATTGATAAACTAATTGGATCCCTTATGGCCCATGAAATTAACATGGAGAAATTTTTTGAAAATTCTTCAAAAAAGAAAATGCCAAATGCTTTGAAGGTTTCAGATTCCTCTTCATCTGAAGACTCTAAAGAAAAATCAGATGATAGTGATGATGAGGCATTGTTGTCAAGGAAATTGCAAAGAATCCTTGCCAAGAAGAAGAAGTTGGCTCCAAGAGATTTTTCAAGAAAGATAAAATGAAGGAGCCAACCTGCTATGAATGCAACCAACCTGGACATTACAAATTTGAATGTCCTAAGCTGAAGAAGAAGGATCAAGCAGAAAGATCCGACAAGAAGAAAGGAAAAGAAAGAAGTTCAGAAAATACAAGAAAAAGGCATTGACAGCAGCATGGGATAATGAAGAGGCCACCAATTCAGACTCCTCAAGCTCAGAGTCTGAAGAAGAAGAAAAGGCAAATCTAGCCCTCATGGCAGGACTAGATCAGATAAATTCCGAAACCTCTTTTACTTTTTGTTCTGAATCTGATTCTGATAGTCTTGAAAATGCCTTCAATGAATTATATGAAAAATATAAAACAATAGTCAAACAAATGAAGATAGTTAAACTAAATTTGCTAAACAAGAAAAGGCTAACACCTTTCTGAAAAATGAAGCAGAGAGGTTAGGACAAAGTCCAAGTGAAACCAAAAGAGCAAATGAATTATTATGTGAAGATTTAAAAAATGAAAATAGTAAAATCATGGAAATAGAATCAAACTTAAAAGAACTTAAGGATGAAGAAAAATTACAAGAGGAAAATAACTATCTAAGAGCTACTATAGAGAAAATCTCTAACTGTAAACATCTCTGTTTGTTAGATTAAAAGGCTCTAGGACAGGTAAGAAAAATATGGAGTAGGATATACACTTCCTCACAATGAAGAAAATGTTGTGTATCCTGAAAAATATCCAACACCTAAATTTGTAGCAGAAAAAGGAATTAAAACCCCAAAAAGGTTAATCACCATGTTATAAACAAAAACAAAAGTTTAACAACATTGCACACATTAAGAATGCTTTTGATTTATGCTGTAGTCACTGCAATCAATTAGGACACACTGTCAGCACATGCACTACCAGACATTTGCTCTGGATTCCTAATACTAACCATCAAGGACCCAAGAAAATTTGGGTACCAAAAGTTACAACTTAATTTTATTTGCAGGGTCGGCTGAGAGCATCCAAATGGTATTGGATAGTGGGTGCTCAAGGCATATGACAGGTGATAGGAAGTTGTTTACAAGCCTTAGAGATGAAAGTGGTCAAGTCACTTATGGAGATAATGGTAAAGGAAAAGTCTTAGGATGTGGGACAGTCGGAACTAAAGAAAAGAATTTGATTGAAGATGTCATGTATGTAGAAGGACTGAAGCATAACCTCATAAGTATTAGTCAGCTATGTGATAAGGTCATTTAGTAAAATTTTAGAATGATAGATGTATTATTTAAAAGGATGGAAAAACTGTGTTGAAGCTCAAAGAGTGAAGAATCTGTACACATTACACTAGCAGAATTAAAAGAAGTGAATCTATGTCTTGCAACTACCAAGAGTGAAGAACCTAATTTGTGGCATAGAAGATTGAGGCATGCAAGCACTTCAGTGATCAGGAAATTGATTAAGCATGACCTAGTTGAAGGTCTTCCAAAAATGAAGATGAAAAAATCTGGAATACATTCAGCTTGTGCAAAAGGGAAGCAGACCAAGACTTCATTTCAGTCCAAAACAATTGTCACAACTTCCAAGCCTTTGGAGCTAATTCATATGGATTTATTTGGACCTATAAGAACAGTCAGTCTTGGAGGAAAGGTATATGGCTATGTAATAGTAGATGACTACTCAAGATATACTTGGGTATCCTTCTTGGAAGCCAAATCAGAAACCTTTTCAGCTTTTCTAAAGTTCAGCAAAGTAGTATAAAAGAATAAAAAATTTCAGATTGTCAGCATCAGATCTGATCATGGTGGAGAATTCAAGAATGAAGAGTTCATAAAGTTCTGTGAAGAGACTGGAATTGAACATAACTTCTCAGCACCAAGAACACCCCAACAGAATGGAGTAGCAGAAATAAAGAATAGAACACTGCTAGACATGGCCAGAACTATACTCACAGAATACAATTTACCAAGATATTTCTGGGCAGAAGCAGTCAACACAGCCTGCTACATCATCAACAGATGCATGATCAGACCAATTCTAAAGAAGACCCCATGTGAGCTTTAGAAGAAAAGAAGCCCACATCAGTCATCTTCGACCTTTTGACTGTAAGTGTTTCATCTTGAATAATGGTAAAGAAATTTAGGAAAGCTAGATGCTAAAAGTGATGAAGGATTTTTGTTAGGATATATTTCAAAACCTAGGGGATATAAGTTTTAATAGGAAAACTTTAACCATAGAACAAATTATGCATATATTATTTGATGAGACTAACCCTTCTATTAAAAGAATAGAAGAAGAAGAAGATTGTGTTGAAGATTTATGCAGGGATCTAGAGAAAACATCTCTTGAAGATGAAGAAAAAGAAGAAGAAAAGGAAGATCCTCTACTAGAAGAACTTCAACAGCAAGAAGAACAACAAGAAGGACTGCCTAGAGAATTGAGGTATCACAGAGATCATCCAAGAGAAAATATAATAGGTGATCCTCAAGATAAGGTAAGAACAAGAGGTATGAACATTCCTTGTGATTTTCTGCTTTAGTTTCTCAATTGAGCCTAGGACAATCAATGATGCACTGGCTGATGAATCTTGGATCCTTGCTATGCAAGAGAAACTTAATCAGTTCCAACGCAGCTAGGTTTGGACTCTTGTCCCTAGACCTTCTAACCATCTAGTTATTGTTACCAAATGGGTCTTCAGAAATAAAATGGATGAATTAGGAGTAATCACCAGGAATAAGGCCAGACTTGTAGCACAAGGTATTCCAAGAGGAAGGCATTAATCTTGATGAAACTTATGCCCAGTAGCTAGATTAGAGGCAATCAGAATTCTATTAGCATATGCATGCTCTCTAAACATCAATTTATTTCAAATGGATGTCAAAAGTGCTTTTCTGAATGGTTTCATAAAAGAAGAAGTTTATGTTGAGCAACCACCAGGTTTTGAAGATACTAAATATCCAAATCATGTTTTCCATTTAAAGAAAGCACTATATGGTCTGAAACAAGCTCCAAGAGCTTGGTATGAGAGATTAAGTGCTTATCTTATATCACATGATTTTATAAGAGGTAAAGTTGATAGCACACTATTTATCAAGAAATTTTCAGATGGAATCTTAATAGTGCAAATATATGTTGATGATATCATATTTGGTTCTACTAATGAATCACTTTGTAAATTCTTTGAAAACCGTACGCAAAGTGAGTTTGAAATGAGCATGATGGGTGAGCTTAATTATTTTCTTGGGTTGCAAATTAAGCAGACCAAGGAAGGTACTCACATTTGTCAAACCAAATACATTTCAGATTTACTTTCTAAATGTGGCTTTGACAAGTGTAAGCCCTTAGGAACACCATGAGCTAAGGAATTTAGTTAGATAGCGATCCACTTGGCAAAAAGTAGACCAAAAGGTCTATAGAGGCATGATAGGATCACTACTCTATCTTACTGCTAGTAGACTAGATATAATGTTTAGTGTACGTTTGTATGCAAGATTTCAAGCTGATCCTAAAGAATCTCATGTTCATGCTGTTAAAAGAATTTTTAGATATCTTACAAATACAAGTAAATTAGGATTATGGTATCCCAGATGTTCAGATTTCAAATTAATTGGATATAGTGATGCTGACTATGCTAGATGCAAAATAGATAAAAAAAGCACCAGTGGTACTTGTCAATTACTTGCAGGTTGCTTGATATCTTGGTCTTCCAGAAAGCAAAATTCAGTGGCATTATCCACAACAGAAGCTGAATACATTGCAGATGGAAGTTGCTGTACTCAACTACTATGGATCAAGCACCAATTGGAAGACTGTGGTCACATACTTCAAGAATTCCAATGCTGTGTGACAATACAAGCGCAATCAATTTGACCAAAAATCCTATACAGCACTCAAGAACAAAATATATTGAGGTTAGACATCACTTTATCAGGGACCATGTAAGTAATGGTGACATTTTACTTGATTTTGTTTCTACAGAAAATCAACTTGCTGATATTTTTACTAAACCTCTTCCTGAAGATAGATTTACATCTATTAGAAGAGAAATAGGTATGTGTAATCCTGATTAAAGTAATGTGAAAAATTTCGTGTCTAAATTGTATGATAATCTTTCTCTGTGAAATTTTTTTCTAAGTCCCAGAACTGTGACTCTTGCAGTCGGAGACATGATCGGACTCATGTTAAAATAATGTATTCGACTCTTGCAGTCGGAGACACAATCAGACTTCCTAGAGTCGAAGTCTGAAAATGTACGTATTAATTTAAAATAATAAATGAAATTAAGACACATTTATTATGCAACGGTTCAATCAATCAATCATGTCTGTTCACCCTGAAATCTCTGGTCAGTTTCTTTTCAACCTCTTTATTAGGATAATCCCTTTCTGTCCGAAGACACCCTTTCAAACTTTCTCTCTAACTCTCCTATCGTCTTCCTCCTCTTCGCGCCTACACTGTTCATCTCTGAAACCCTCTTCAGAGCTTCTACGGATTCCTCATCATCCTTTGAAGAAGGTAGGCTCTTTGTTCTCTAAACTACATTTCTTTCACTCCTTCGACAGTTCCCTGAATCTTCTCTTTCTCTTTTCTGATGATCACTCCATCCCCATATAATTTTTTATTTAATTATATACAATTTTGGTGAGTAACAAAATCCTAACAATTAGTGTCTAACAAACTTTTATGATGTTTAGTCACAGGAAATAAGTCAGGCGAAATCAAGCAAAATCTGTAAGTATTTCTTACACTGTAGCATTTAAAGTACAGAGTAGGAAATTTCTCAAGTACACATCAACTTCCTATGTGTCATAACGATTTTCACTTCTATCGATTTCATTTTCACAAGGATTTAATAAAGTATCATACTGATTTTAGTTTTACAACGATTCGCTAAGTGAGCATTCGATCTCACAACGATTCGCTAAGTGAGCATTCGATCTCACAACGATTCGCCAAGTGAGCATAACGATTTCGATCTCACAACGATTCGTTAAGTGAGTAGAACGATTTGATCGCCGCATCGATTTGTTAAGTGAGAACAATGATTTGCTCTCACAACGATTTGTTAAGTGAGAACAATGATTTGCTCTCACAATGATTTGATAAGTGAGAACAACGATGTGCTCTCACAACGATTTGTTAAGTGAGAACAACGATTTGCTCTCACAACGATTTGCTCTCACAACGATTTGATAAGTGAGAACAACGATTTGCCCTCACAATGATTTGTTAAGTGAGAACAACGATTTACTCTCACAATGATTTGTTAAGTGAGAACAACGATTTGCTCTCACAACGATTCGATAAGTGAGAATAACGATTTGCTTTCACATTGATTTGGTAAGTAACATAACGACTTGGTCGCCGTAACGATTTGATAAGTTTAACATCGACTTGGTCACCACAACGGTTCGATAAGTTACATAACGACTTGGTCGCCGTAACGATTCGATAAGTTACATAACGACTTGGTCGCCATAACGATTCGATAAGTTACACAACGACTTGGTCAGTGTAATGATTCGATAAAGTAAACAACGATTTGATCACTGCATCAATTCGATACCTGCAATGATTTGCTTATGTGTGAAACAACGATTTGCTCACAACGATTTGGTTATAATGACTTGCTTATAACGACTTGCTTATACTCTCATAACGATTTGTCTCTACAACAATTTGGTTATGATTGTATAACGACTTGTGTTCACATCGATTTGTTTCTGGATGAAAAATGATTTACATAAACAACGACTTATTCACACAACGATTTCATAAGTCGTACTCATAATGATTTCATGGACTACAATGACTTGACATTCAAACATGTCTCAAATATTTTGAAAGTCAAGTCCTCCCGCGTGTTTCTCTAATATCCATGCATTTAATGTGACTGTACATTTCTCTGCACGATGCATATATGGATATCCTCTATTATCATGCTTCTATATGAAACACTTTTTATATAGCAGATTGCCATTTCCATTTTTGTGAAATGTCTTACACATGGATTCAAACGTTGACTGACAACAAGAGACAGCATAGCTGTTGAGCAACTACCCCTAAGAAAATCTAAGATTTTGTAGACTAGCATATATCATGTTTTTTGTAGCAACCTGAATTTTTGAGAAAAATAAAAATTTAATAATAAATTAAAAACTCAGCTAAAGAGATATTCAATGAAAAGAGTATTAAAAAAACCATAATGGAAAAGAGTAATGGGCTTTGCTTAATGGATCCTCTAGAACTTATTGGGTCAAATATGAATTTACAAATAGTAAATAAAAGAAATATCCTAAATTCGGAGTCTTAATTTCTCCTAAATAGAAAAGGACTCTTTAAGCATTAAAAGAGGCAATAAGAGTTGGGATTGGATTCCTAAGCCTACCCCTTATGATTTAGCACGAATTTAGATCCCATCCTAACCTAAATAGAGGTTGGAAATCAAGAAAGGAAGGTTGGAGTTAGGAATCTTGTAATTAAAGAGCAATTAGAATAGAAGTAGGAATAGGAACCCATACATGTATAAATACACTCTTAACCCTCTTGGCCGACCCTAGCTCATTGCCAAAGGTTGTTGGACGTGGAGAAGAGGCCAAGGAGGAGAGGATCTCATGGGAGAAGGAGTTCTTGGAGCTTCTTCCTCGTTCTTGGAGATTTTAACCCTAGAAGACAAATCGAGTCAAAGGTAGGCATTCTCACAAGCAAAACTAAATCAAATCCATCTATAGGTAGTTCCATTCACTAGGAACAAAAGCCCTCTTGTTTCATAATTTTTCGTCGAGCCAATCTTTTGTTCTTGATTTTAGAAGTTCTGCAAACATGATAACTCCGAGTCATCATGTTTGAATCATATCTCCATGTACACTTGATCCCATGCTACGAAATTTTTACTGTAGACACTTCATTGTTAGGGATCTTTTGCCCCTGAAAGCCCTAATTTTTGTTGAGCATGTTGCTCGAATTAAATCAATCTTGCTCTTTGTATCATGTTCTATGTTACTCGTTATTGTTCATGCTCAAACCATGCTCTCTGTCTAATTCCTATTTACTAGAAGTACTCTCGCATGTCTAGTTTCATTTGCCACTAGTTTCATGATTTTTCATCATGTATACAATTAGTTATGATTTTCTGAACGACCCTGTATCAAATCTGATATTTCTAGATCGCAATCCAAGACAGAGCAGAACTCTGTCAGACTTAGGCCATGGACCTGAGAATGCGACGGCCCGATTGGTCGCGTTCTCAAGCCCATCGCGATGCTTTCCTTGCTTTCTGAACGCGACAGTACCCTATGTCGCGTTCTGGCCTTCTATCCTGGCAGCCCTGTCGCGACCCTTTTCAAGCCCTGTCGCGATCTGCCCTGACCCTGTCGCGACCCTTACTGGCCTACGTCGCATTCACAGGATTTTTCATGAAAACCCTAAAATTTATTACTCTCACTTTCTAACGGTCATACACACAGTAAAATGTAGCCCGGTTGACAAGCCCAGAGGGGGGGGGTGAATGGGTCTTTAAAAATATTTTATTAGTACCTATACTTAAAACATTCACACAAGACGTTCTTCGATGAAGGTTAGTAACCGTTAGTTCAAAGCGCAATCACACAAGAAAAACAACCACACAACACAAGAAATTATCCTGGTTAGACCTCCTCTCCTTAGGAGTCCTACGTCCAGTCCCTGAGCAACAACTCAGGATTCCACTAACTAGGGTACAGTCCCCCTATGGACACTACAACACCAGCTCAGCTGGTCTTTCTTCACACGAAGGGAATTACACCACCCTGGATACCCCACCAGGTCTTCCTTCACAAGAGAAGGGAACAACAACAGCAAAGGTAAGCAATAAGGACAAGCCCCTAGATCAAGCTTCAACAAGCTAGGATCTGAAGCAAGCAGGACTGAGAGTAAAAGATCTAAAACACAGAAGACTCTCAGAACTACACGAGCTCTCTCAAGATTTTCACTACAGTGGAGAGCAAAGAGCAACACTGAAAGGAATGAGGTTCTTGGCTCTAGAATTCTATTAGAAGATTTGAATAGCTTATGCGTTCAAAATCTCTCTGCTCTTCTGATCTTCTGTCTTGAATTTATATCTCCTTTTGAAATACGGCCGTTGAAGTAACCGTTGTCTCTTGGATTGGTAGACGTTAGACTGCTTGACATTTGGAAGCTTCAACAATCTTTTATCAGTTGAGCACGCAAAGAGATATGTCTTCTGGCGTCTATATGGTCCAACGTTGTATGACAGAATGTCTTTAGGACCCTGCACATATTAAATGCTAGAACAGTAGACAGCTAGGCTGTCTCTTGTTGTCAGTAAACGTTGATGTGAGTATTCACAAAATAGCAATGCCAAATAGCTTGTTCTAAAAGATGTTGCACGATAATGAAAAGATATCATCTGCATGCATGCAGAGATACGTTCTGTCTTCATTAAATGCACAGCAGTCAGACAGATAGAGGAAGACTTTGACTATTCAACGCCTTAAGAGATAAGATGAACATCAAGTGATATAAACCATAAAGTCGTTGTCTATATGACTTATGAAATCGTTATGAATACCAACAAGTCATTATAGAGAGCAAATCGTTGTATTCAATGAAGAAATCATTATGAATACTTAACAAATCGTTATGAACTTTAAAGAAATGTTGCGCGATGTAAATCGTTGTGAGCTCTAAAGAAATCGTTACGCGAAGCAAATCATATGAGCTCTAAGAAATTATTGTGCGAAGCAAATCGTTATGAGCTCTAAAGAAATCGTTGCGTGAAGCAAATCGTTATAAGCTCTAAAGAAATCGTTGCGCGAAGCAAATATTATGAGCTCTAAAGAAATCGTTGCGCGAAGCAAATCGTTATGAGCTCTAAAGAAATCTTGCGCGAAGCAAATCGTTATGAGCTCTAAGAATCGTTACGCGAAGCAAATCGTTATGAGCTCTAAAGAAATCGTTGCGCGAATAAATCGTTATGAGCTCTAAAGAAATCGTTGCGCGAAGCAAATCGTTACGATGGCAAATCGTTATGATGACTTAAGAAATCGTTGCGATGAGCAAATCGTTATGATGAGAAATCGTTATGATGACTTAAGAAATCGTTGCGATGAGCAAATCGTTACGATGGGCAAATCGTTATGATGACTTAAGAAATCGTTGCGATGAGCAAATCGTTACGATGGGCAAATCGTTATGATGACTTAAGAAATCGTTGCGATGAGTAAATCGTTACGATGGGCAAATCGTTATGATGACTTAAGAAATCGTTACGATGGGCAAATCGTTATGATGACTTAAGAAATCGTTACGATGAGTAAATCGTTACGATGGGCAAATCGTTATGATGACTTAAGATGATATACATAAAGGAAATCGTTGTGACTTTCAACAGAAGTCGATGTGGACTTAATGCTTCAGAAATATAATGCTTACCAATATTGGCTTGATTTACCTTGACCTTGGAGTATTTCCTGTACTTAAGACTTAGAGAACTTTGATAAGGTTTTGTTAATTACCAAAATACATGTATATTTAAAGATTATGTGGGGACAGACTGATCATCAATCTCCCCCTTTTTGGTGTGACAAAAATTTATCAATAAGCATGAATATTTCGGAATGATGCTAAGTATTTTTCTCCACTTAACAATAAGCATGAATATTTCCGGAATGTATTTTAGACATGCGAAGTATTTTTCTCCCCCTTTTTGTCATTAAGCAAAAAGATAATCTGTGACAAAGAATGAAGAAAATTGAAGGGCATTCATCCAAATATATAGATCAGCTTTGAGGATTTACAAATAAGTAATAAGCAGGAGATAACAAGGAGCCAAAGCGCCTGATGATAGGGAGTGCCTGGCGTTCCTGCTCTTCAAAGAAGGCTTGAAAGGCCCCAATTTCAATTTGATAGGAGGTCCCATGGTGGGAGCCATCCTTTTGATATGAAGCTGCCTTTGATCTGAAATGAAATCCCCATACTTAACACGACCAAGGGCTAACTTGTAGGTTAAGAAGGACCCAAAACTTGCAAACCGAAGAAAGGCTTCAATCTTGAGGGGATAGTCAATCTTAAGCGACTTAAGCTCTTTTTTTAAAGCCAAAAAAACCTTGTATCTTTCGACCCAGGTCAGATAGGAATCCCAGATGAGGTGAAGAGAGTTGGCATCCAAAAATTCACCAGGAGACAAGGGAGGTTGATTTGAGCTGGCCTGAGAGGCATTTAGTTCGCCTAGCTGCTGAGCAGACAAGGGATAGAGCTTCGTCCACTCTTCAGGAGACAACCGCTCGCATTCAGAGAGAATGGGGGCCAGAACATCTGCCTTGATATGCCCCTGAAGATATTGCCGGAAGACGAATCTGGGGAAAGATAAGTCACGACCATCTTGCACAAATAATCTGGCCATTACCCTTGCAGCTCGCTCAAAGATAAGTGTTCCCACAGAAGAGTCCATAATCAAAGCATGGAGAGGGGGAAGAAACACTACATCAGGAATAACCAAGGTGGCAAAATCGACCTGAAGGGACTCAGTATGAGCTGTGCTTGAACTGAGGGCCCTGATGGCTGCACGAAACTGACCCAACTGAGATTCTGGGAGGCGATTTACATAGCAGTAGTTACTGTACATCTGATACTGCCGGATAAATTTGATCTCTTTCTGAATGAAGGGCCAAACAGATTTTTGTGATGGATTTAAACCACTCAGAAAGGGGAAGAGGAGCTTCCCTAGGCGGATATCGGGCAGCTTGAACTCGACGGAATTGACTGTACAGATCTTTGTTGCTCCGAGCCCACTGCTCTTCAGTTTTGGCTTCAGTCATGGAGAAGATTTTTGACTGTTGAGCCTTAGAGAGATGGGTATAAGGAAAGATGGTGGTAGATGATCAGAAAGATTTTGGAAGGGAAGGCCAAAAATGTGGGCAAAAACTACCTTTTGAAGATATTCTTCATAGATAAGTTTCTGCTTATTGGAGATAGAGAGGGAAAACCAAAGGGGAGGATAACAAGGTTCAGAGGAGACAGGATGAGAGGACGTGAGTCTCCTCTTCTTAGAGACAGGACTAGAAGAGCCTGTCCTGTGAGAGTGGGTCCCAACAGCCAGGACTGAACGAAGTATTGCTACTTCAAATTCATCCTTGATATCCTGGATTTCTATTTGTGTGAGTTGGGCACCCTCAGGGATAATGGTAATGAAAGAGGGAGGTGTAGGTGGATTGAAGATAGAGTCAAGAGTTACTGTAGGAAGAGCAAAAATTTCTGATGTAGAAGGACCAGAAGAAGAAGGACCAGCAGAAGAGGATGCTGGTGGAAGCTGAGGGGAAGATGGTGGAGGGAACAATGGTGGAAGAAGCAGGAGATGAGGCAAGTTGAGAGGAAAAAGGTTGGGGAGAGGAAACAGATCTTGAACGGGGTCGTTTAAAGGTGGTTGGAGCTGAAGGTGCAGTGGAAGAAGATGGAGGAGAGGGAGCAGCTGGAGTGGTAAGTGAAGAAGAGGCAGGGGGCTCAGGAGCTACAGCCTGGTCTTCTTGTTCAGCTACCGTTCCACTGGATTGAGTGACTCCTTCTCTGGTCCAGACCCCTGACACAGAATAGAATCTTTAGTAGGCAAAGTTTCAGAAGGCTGAACTTCAATACTTGGCCCTGATGGCCCTACTTGAGCATCAACTGAAGGCCCTGAAGACATCTCTACAAGAACAACACCAATTTGCCCGGATGGCCCTGCATTGACTTCACTTGGCCCTGAAGGCTCATTCTCTTGAGGAGTAGAATCTTTGGGCCTACTGCCTTCAAAACCTCAGACAACATCATCTTCATAGAGCTCAGCTCCTTATTGAACCACTTCATGGCAACATTTGTTTGAAAAATGTCATTTGACAAGGATGCCTGGCGCTCAATGACAGTACTTACAGCTGAATTTACTGAGTCCAGGACTGCACCTTGATCATCCAATCGCTTCAAGATGGGCTTTAAGTGCATCTTCTTTAAAATTTCTTCTGCCTTTTGTGAGCAGTTTTCTTGCTGGGGCTTCCCTTTTCCACTTGCTCCTGACCTCTATTGGAACTTCAAATGCTCTTCATTTACAGGAGCATCTTCAGAAAGTGTCCCTTGAGATGCTGCTTCCTTCTCAATATCTTGCTCCCCCTGAATAGGAGCATCCTCCACAAATCTTCCTTGCTCCCCCTGAATAGGAGCATCAATCAATACAGAATCTTCAATGTGGCCAGATGCCACAGACTGATCAACCAAACTCCCACCGGTGTTTTGAACCACTTGGGAGGAGTGAATGGAGTCTAATACTTGATGGAGTACAGAAGCCACAGAAGAGGTGGGAAGAGGATCCTCTGAACTTCTGACAGAATCTGCTACTACTACATTTTCTTCAGCAACCGGAGTCTCCATTGCAACTTCTGTGATGGTAGCAACTTCCAGTGAAGCACTAGGTGCTGCGGCCTTTCTTGTTGCTGGTTCTGCAACTGCTGATGGACCCTCTGATTCTGCTACTACTGCTTCGAGTTGGACTTCTTGGGCTTCCCCTAGGATGGGTTCACCCTCAGCTACTGATGTCTTGGTCCAAACTCCGTTGACCACTGAAAAACCGCTTTTCCTTAGATTTCTGGACCTAATTGCTTGGCCCATTTTCTCTACAACGGCGCCAGAAACATCTACTCCAAAGTGCTGAAAGACTTTGGTGAGCAAGTGAGCATAGGGCAGGGATATATTCAACTTACTCTTGGTATCCCATATTTGATCACGGGCAAACTTCATCCTTTCCATCATTACTTCGGCCATGTTGATTTCTTGGTTCTGAATGGCCCAAAAATCATATCCGAGTCTGCCTTGGTGCAAGTTGAGAAAGTTGCACTTCTAGGAACCAAAATCTGACAAACTATGAAATGAAGGAGGCGATTGAGAGCACTCAACTGATTAATATCTAACTTCCCATCTCTCAGTCTGAACCCTGGTCCTACAATACCAAGTCCTTTAGCTTGGGCGTCCACGGTGTGAACCCCACTGTGCCCGGAAGTCTTTACTCCAAACAACAAATGCAACAGCTCATGATCTATTTTTATTTGGGTTCCCTTGACTGATGAAACCAGGGACCCGTCTGCCTCTGTTCTCAAGCACACATAAAAAGCCTTCACGAGGTCTGGATAGCTTACCTCAGAGAAGGTGGTGATTCCCATCCACTGCATCCTGCTCATTGCGGCCACTACACTGTGCATGCCGTTCTTCTCAAGATCAGCTACATCCACTGCCTTATTTCCACAAACCTTGGTCTTCACGAAAGTAAACCTTTCCTGCTGCTCTGCCGATAGAAACTCAGCGCTGTAGCCACCCAAACTGCCGGAGATAATGGACGATGCCATGGACTTTGGGTGAGGAGGATTTTCTGGAAGGTTGAGATGAAAGAGGAGAGAAAAGTCCTCAAGAAATTCTTCGCGGGAAGAAGAGAGGAACTTCAAATGAGCAGAGAGGCGATGTCGGAGTCGTTAGGGCATCGGCTCAGGCAACCAGACGAAAGAGGGAAAAAGGTGAAAAGGGGGGAGATGAATCGTTTTCACATCGATTTTGGGGTTAAATAAAAGTTTTGCTAAAAAGCGAAGCGCCAAGAGGTGGCAGAAAACGACAAATAAGTTTGACCATCCTTAGCAGACTTTATTAAGAAGAGCGACCAGTAGGAACAATTTAAATTTCTTTTGCTTAAAGCCATGGAGAGAAAATTTACTTAACTCTGAACATTTATGTCCCAGTTTTAAACAGAAGTCTTTTCACAAATTACACATGCCCAATTCCCTTCTAAGAGATGTGAATCTCTCTTCGGGTAAGGCTTTTGTGAAAATATCTGCTAACTGACCATTTGTGTCAATAAAGGATATTTCTATGTTACCATTTGCTACATGATCACGAATAAAATGATATCTAACCTCAATATGCTTGGTCCTTGAATGCTGGACTGGATTTTTGGTGAGATTGATAGCACTGGTGTTGTCACATAGTAGTGGAATTGATTTGATATTTAGTCCGAAATCCTCAAGTTGTTGCTTTATCCATAGGAGTTGTGTACAGCAACTTCCAGCAGCCACGTACTCAGCTTCAGCTGTAGACAGTGCCACTGAATTTTGTTTCTTTGAGGACCAGGATATTAAACACCCTGCAAGAAATTGACAACAACCACTGGTGCTTTTTCTATCTACTTTGCATCCAGCATAGTCAGCATCAGAATATCCTACTAGATTAATTTCACAAGATTTTGGATACCACAAACCTAAATCATGAGTTCTAGCTAAGTATCTAAATATTCTTTTTACGGAGATCAAATGAGATTCTCTAGGATCTGCTTGATATCTTGCACACATGCATACACTAAATAGAATATCGGGTCTACTGGCCGTTAAATAAAGCAATGAACTAATCATACCTCTGTAGATCTTTTGATCTACTTTCTTACCATTCTTGTCACTATCCATCCTTGTAGATGTACTCATGGGTGTTGAGAGTGGCTTTGTGTTCTCAAAACCAAATTTCTTCAAAAGCTCTTTGGTTATCTCCCCCATCATGCTCATCTCAAATTCTCCCTGCATCAACTTTTCAAAGTACTTGCAAAGGAGTTCATCAGTAGATCCAAAGATAATGTCATCTACATAAATATGTACAAGTAATATGCTTTTAACTTTTGTTTTTACAAATAGAGTGCTATCTACCTGTCCTCTAGTGAAACCATGGTTTAATAAAAATGAGCTAAGCCTTTCATACCATGCTCTTGGTGCTTGCTTTAAACCATATAATGCCTTATGAAGTTTAAAAACATGATTTGGAAATTCTGTATCATCAAACCTGGAGGCTGTTCAACATACACTTCTTCCTTAATTAAACCATTTAAAAAGCAGATTTAACATCCATTTGAAATAATTTTAAATCCAAAGCAGATGCATATGCTAATAAAATTCTAATAGCCTCAAGTCTAGCTACAGGTGCATAAGTTTCATCGAAATCTATGCCTTCCTCTTGGGAGTAGCCTTGAGCCACCAATCTGGCCTTGTTTCTTAAGATTACACCAGTCTCATCCAATTTGTTTCTAAACACCCATTTGGTGCCAATAACTGGATGGTCTGATGGTCTGGGAACAAGTGACCATACTTGGTTTCTCTTGAACTGATTTAGTTCATCTTGCATGGCTATAATCCAAGATTCATCAGTAAGAGCTTCATTGACTGTCTTAGGCTCTACTTGAGAGACAAACGCTAGATAGTCACAAGGTATTACATTACCTCTTGTTCTTACCCCTACAGATGGATCACCAATAATGTTCTCAGGTGGGTGATCTTTCTTGTATCTCCACTCCTTTGGAAGATTTTCATGTGTAATATCTTGTTGTTGCAAGTCTTCCAGAGGTGGATCATCCTTGTCTTCAATCGAGGTATCCCTTAGTTTCTTGGATAATTCGTCTGCATCATCATTGTCACTATCTTCTTCCTTTCTCAAGGAAGGGTTAGTCTCATCAAAAATAATATGCACAGACTGTTCAATCAATAAGGTACGTTTGTTAAATATTCTATAACCTTTGGGTTTAGAAGCATACCCCATGAAGATGCCTTCATCTGATTTGGCATCCAACTTACCAATGTCTCGCTTGCCATTGTTGTGTACAAAACATGGGCATCCAAATGTTCTGAAGTGACTGATCTTTGGTTTCTTCCCTTTGAACAGCTCATAAGCTGTCTTCTTCAGAATTGGCCTGATCATTACTCTATTTATGATGTAGCTAGCTGTGTTTACAGCTTCAGCCCAGAAGTACCTTGGCAAGTCATATTCTGACAGCATTGTTCTTGCCATATCCAATAAAGTTCTGTTCTTCCTTTCAGCAACTCCATTCTGCTGTGGTGTCCTTGGTGCTGAGAAGTTGTGCTCGATCCCTTGGTCATCACAGAATTTAGCAAATCTTTCATTTTGAAATTCTCCTCCATGATCTGACCGGATTCCAACAATGCAAAACTTCTTGTCTTTCTGAACTTTCCTGCTGAAGCTTACAAAGCTTTCAAATGTATCATCTTTGTGCTCCAAGAAGGAAACCCAAGTGAATCTGGAATAATCATCAACAATAACAAATCCGAAATTCTTTCCTCCAAGACTGGTGGTTCTCATTGGCCCAAATAAATCCATATGAAGGAGTTCTAAGGGTTTTGAGGTTGTCACCACAGTCTTTGACTTGAAGGAACTCTTAACATGCTTTCCTTTGGCACAAGGTCTGCAGATGCCATCCAATTTTGTGCTGACCTTTGGCAGACCTTTCACAAGATTCTTCTTTAACAATTTTCTCATACCGTCTATGCTACAATGTCCTAGTCTTCTGTGCCACAGTTCAGTTGATTGATCCTTGTTTGCTTTCAAACAGACGTCCTGATCCTTGAGTTCTTCAAGATGGAGTGCATACAGGTTCTTTTCTCTATTGGCTTCGAAAATCACTGCTCCTTCCTTCAATATGCTGCACTTTGACTCTTGAAATTGAATCTGATGACCTCTGTCACAAAGCTGGCTGATGCTGATGAGATTGTGCTTCAGCCCTTTGACAAGCAATACATCTTCAATGACTATTTTTCCTTTGTTGCTCACAGAGCCACTGCCAATTACTGTGCCTTTCCCATTGTCTCCATAGGTAACTGTTCCTTCTTCAGCTTGGAGATGGGTGAATAGCTTCCGATTCCCTGACATGTGCCTTGAGCACCCACTGTCCAAATACCATTTGGATGCTCGAGTGTTACCCTGAAATAAAATCATCAAGTTTTAGGTACCCAAATTCTTTTGGGTCCTGAGGGGTTAGTATCATCAACTTTTCTTTTTATTATCCATTTCTTATGTCTTGTTGGACATGTTGCTTTTATGTGACCTAACTTATTGCAATGACTGCAACAAGATGTTTTTGTTACTTTTTCAATATATTTGAAATTGGCTTTATATGATATGTCTTGTTCTGGTACAAATTTTGGAGTCGGGTATATTTTAGGATAGACTATGGTTTCTTCATTATCTGGAGGTGTATATCCTAATCCATGTTTTTTCTTTCCTGATCTTCTAGCACCTTTTAATATTAAGGGATTTTTACCATTTGTAAATTTTTCCAATGTGCTAGATAACTTAATATTTTCTTCTGTTAGTGTCTTAATTTCAGTTTTCAGTTCATCTGAGCTTGCTTGTTTTTCTAGTTTCATTATTTGTTCATTCTTAGCTTTTAGATCCTCACATAACAGTTCATTTCTTCTTTTAAGTTCAGTTATTTGGCTTTCTAATTGATCATTTTCTGATTTTAGATCTGAGTTTGTATTTTCTAGACAAACATTATTTTTCTTGCTTACTTTTAATAGTTTGGTTGCTTCTCTATATTTACTGTATAGTTCGTTGAAGGCTTCTTCTAGACTATCGGAATCTGAACCATTACAAGAATCAAAGGATGAGTCAGAGGTTACCTTTTCCTCGGTATTTGCCATGAAGGCCAAGTTGGCTTCTTCCTCATCACTGGTTGAGCTTGACTCACTGTCTGAGTCGCTGTGTTGCTCCATGCAGCTGCCATAGCCTTCTTCTTATATTTCCTGAATTTCTTGGAGCTCTCTCTCTTCCTGAATTCAGGCTTCTTGAGCTTTGGACATTCAGCTTTGATATGTCCTGGCTTTTTGCACTCGTAGCATATGGGCTCACTCTTCTTTTGATCCTTTCCATCTGGTTTCTTGAAGTCTTTATTTCTCTTGAAGTGTCTTCTACCAGATTGGAACTTCTTCTTCTTTGCTAGAATGCGTTGCAATCTTTTTGACAGCATAGCTTCTTCATCTTCACAGCCACTTGAGTTCTCATCTTCAGCTGATGACTCATCTGACTTGTCTTCTTCTGCTTTAAGAGCATTTGAATGCTTCTTTCTGCTAGAGGACTCTCCTAGCCTTTCCATATTGATCTCATGGGCCATAAGGGACCCAATGAGTTTTTCCAAAGACATCCTTTTCAGATCATTAGCTTCTTCAATAGCTGTGACCTTTGGGGTCCATGAGGATGGTAAGGATCTAAGAATTTTCCTCACCATGTCTCCAATCTCATAGGTTTTCCCAAGTCCAGCCAATCCATTTGTTATATCTGTAAATCGACTGAACATTTGAGTTATGGATTCACCTACTTGCATCTGAAACCTTTCATATTGTGTAACAAGAATATCAATTCTTGTCTCCTTCACCTTGTCTGTGCCTTCATAGGTAATTCTAAGCTTTTCCCACATCTCCATTGCAGATTTGCAGGCTGAAACTCTGTTGAATTCCTTTTTGCTTAGAGCACAGCACAGAACACTCTTTGCTTTACAATTCAAGGAGATCTTTTTCCTGTCGTCATCTGTCCACTGAGCTTTCTCATTTGTGACCAGAAGATCGCCTTCTTCTACTATTGACCATATCTGATAGTCGTGACCTTGTAGAAAGTACTCCATTCTGGTCTTCCAGTAAGCATAATCTTCACCATCGAAGAGAGGGGGTCGGTTGACAGACTGACCTTCAATGTTACCTTGGGCTGCCATGGATCTTTACTCTTCAGATCGTTGGATCTTCTTCTTTGTCGAAGAGACTCGCTCTGATACCACTTGTTGCCCAGTTGACAAGCCCAGAGGGGGGTGAATGGGTCTTTAAAATTTTTGATTAGTACCTATACTTAAAACATTCACACAAAGACGTTCTTCGATGAAGGTTAGTAACAGTTAGTTCAAAGCACAATCACACAAGAAAAACAACCACACAACACAAGAAATTATCCTGGTTCGGACCTCCTCTCCTTAGGAGTCCTACGTCCAGTCCCTGAGCAACAACTCAGGATTCCACTAACTAGGGTACAGTCCCCCTATGGACACTACAACACCCAGCTCAGCTGGTTCCTTCACACGAAGGGAATTACACCACCCTGGATACCCCACCAGGTCTTCCTTCACAACAGAAGGGAACAACAAACCCTGGATACCCCACCAGGTCTTCCTTCAACACAGAAGGGAACAACAACAGCAAAGTAAGCAGTAAAAACAAGCCCCTAGATCAAGCTTCAACAAGCTAAGATCTGAAGCAAGCAGGACTGAGAGTAAAAGATCTAGAAACACAGAAGACTCTCAGAACTACACGAGCTCTCTCAAGATTTTCACTACAGTGTGGAGAGCAAAGAGCAACACTGGAAGGAATGAGGTTCTTGGCTCTAGAATTCTATCAGAAGATTTGAATAGCTTGTGCGTTGAAAAATTTACTTATTCTTCTGATCTTCTGTCTTGTATTTATATCTCCTTTTGAAATACGGCCGTTGAAGTAACCGTTGTCTCTTAGATTGGTAGACGTTAGACTGCTTGACATTTGGAAGCTTCAACAATCTTTTATCCAGTTGAGCACGCAAAGAGATAAGGTCTTCTGGCGTCTATATGGTCCAACGTTGTATGACAGAATGTCTTTAGGACCCTGCACATATTAAATGCTAGAACAGTAGACAGCTAGGCTGTCTCTTGTTGTCAGTACATGTTGATGTGAGTATTCACCAAAATAGCAATGCCAAATAGCTTGTTCTAAAAGATGTTGACAGAATATGCACGATAATGAAAAGATATCATCTGCATGCATGCAGAGATACGTTCTGTCTTCATTAAATGCACAGCAGTCAGACAGATAAAGAAGACTTTGACTATTCAACGCCTTAAGAGATAAGATAAACATCAAGTCGATATAACCCATAAAGTCGTTGTCTATATGACTTATGAAATCGTTATGAATACCAACAAGTCATTATAGAGAGCAAATCGTTGTATTCAATGAAGAAATCGTTATAGAGAGCAAATCGTTGTATTCATTGAAGAAATCGTTATGAATACTGAAGAAATCGTTATAGAGAACAAATCATTGTATTCAATGAAGAAATCGTTATGAATTAACAAATCGTTATGACAAGCAAGTCAATGTGTTCAACAAAGAAATCATTATGAATACTTAACAAATCGTTATGAAAAGCAAGTCGATGTGATTTCTAAAGAGATCGTTGCGATAACTTAAGGAATCGTTACGACGGGCAAGTCGTTACGAGTTCTAAAGAAATCGTTACGATGACTTAAAAAATCGTTGCGATGAGCAAATCGTTATGATGACTTAAGAAATCGTTGCGATGAGCAAATCGTTACGATGAGCAAATCGTTATGATGACTTAAGAAATCGTTGTGATGAGCAAATCGTTACGATGAGCAAATCGTTATGATGACTTAAGAAATCGTTGTGATGAGCAAGTCGTTACGATGGGCAAATCATTATGATGACTTAAGAAATCGTTGCGATGAGCAAATCGTTATGATGAGCAAATCGTTATGATGACTTAAGAAATCGTTGCGATGAGCAAATCGTTACGATGACTCTATTTAAAATGATATACATGAAGGAAATTGTTGTGACTTTCAACAGAAGTCTATGTGGACTTAATGCTTCAGAAATAAATGCTTACCAATATTGGCTTGATTGACCTTGACCTTGGAGTATTTCCTGTACTTAAGACTTAGAGAACTTTGATAAGGTTTTGTTAATTACCAAATACATGTATATTTAAAAATTACGTGGGGACAGACTGATCATCAAATGAGATGGCTTTCATATTCGTGCATATGATAGGTTCCAATGTGTGTTCACTTATTTTACACCTTATATATACATCGTGTATACACTGCTCAGAAGTTCCTCTTCAAAATCCAAACAAACAACAGTCTGGAGCATTTTCTGAAGGCGCTTGTCGACAGACGCCCTGACAGCCCCCAGGGCGTCTGTTGACAGCCGGCGCTAGCCCGAATGTGGGAAGTCCAACAGACGGCGTGTATTAGTTTGGTTTTCAATAAAGTACTTTGAGCCCTAGTTTTGGCTCTGATACGTTGATGTAATAGTTAGTCTATGAAGTTGATGATATATTCGTGATTGTAATGAAGTTTGGAGGATTATTAATGAAATTTGAGTTTATTGGGTATTATTCTATTTGTGCAATGGTTTGCATTTATTTTCTCGCTCTGTACTATTTAATAACTGTAATCCCGCTCCGATATTCCGCGTCGGGGCATTACAGTTTTGTGGTATCAGAGCCTAGGTTATTCTTAAGTATAGGATGATCTAGGTTTGACCTGCCTTGACTTAGAGTCTAATTCCATACCTATGTGAGATGGGTAGAACCTTAGGTAATAAGATAAAATAAACTCACACACGCACAACTTAGTGCAAACTCAGTAACTTACATTAAACATTCTTTTTTGAAGGAACTTAAACATCAACAATGGCAGCAGAGCGTGCACAACTTCGTGACATGCAACAGACCATTCAGCAGCTTACTCAGGCTTTGCTTCAGGCTGCTGGAGCCAACAATAACAACAACCGTGGTGTTGGAAACTTGCACCGGGACTTCTGCAATCTAAACCCACCTCGATTCAGTGGGACCACTGACCCTGATGAGGCAGAGAATTGGCTAAAAGAAATCGAACGCATATTCCGCGTTATGTAGTGCGCAGATGGTGACAAGGTACTATTAGCAACAATTCAGTTAGAAAGGGACGCCCGTGCGTGGTGGGAGTCCATTGAGGCCACCAGGGCAGATGCACAATTTACCTGGAATGAGTTCAAGGAGCATTTCAACTCCAAATACTTTTCAGAACGAGTCCAAGAAAGGAAAGCCCGCTTGAGCCTGAGATTTAAGTCCTACTGGGCATTATCGCTCACCCTACGTTATTTGATGTTGTGTTCTCAGGTGAGACCGAGGATGACACATACACTCACGAGGAAGGGAATGACCAAGAGTGAAGCCAGGAGTACCCTCGAGTCATTATGTTATCTTAGAGTTGTAGTTAGTTATTTCCTTCTATTGCAATGTAATTGGGCCCTATAGAATGACTCTGATATTAGTGGTTGTAACTAGACATTTGGAAAGTTATTAATGAGAAAGATTTGTTTTAGTATTATTCAATGTGCAATGGGTTGATGTCTAATATTCGCTCTATACCTTTTTCTTGCAACTGCCTTCGCGCTCCGATATTCCGCGTTGGGGCGTGACATTTTTGCTATGTCAAAACTTTTAAATAGTCTTTCTACAGAGAAAATATATCAATTACATATCACAAGAATTATATATATATATAATAGTGTGACAAACTCCATCTCAAGATTTTTCTAAGTCCACAGACTCTCCCTATGTCATACTGAATCTGACTTGAGAATTCGACTGCTAAGTCCGACTCCTTCAGAATCGAAGTCAAAACCACCCAAAAATATTCTAAGTCAACTCCTCTATACATAATTCGACTATCAACTCCGACTTATATAGTCGAATACTTCATAAAATCTATCTGCATAATCCGAATATCATCTTCGACTCCTACAGTCGAATGTTTTAGAACTCTAATTCCTAGTATCCGACTGCTAAAGTCGAATTGCCTTCATTTCTTTAGAAGTCAAATCCTAATAGTCGAATTATTCTAGTTTCAACTCCAACTTCTAGAGTCGAATTATAGTCTTTACTAAAGTCGAATCATTCTTTTCATTCCCGACTTGTATTCTAGTATAATATCTATTGAAGTCGAATCATTCTTCAACTTCCAAAGTCGAATTGCATATTCCTTTGCATCCGACTTCACTATTAGTTCTACTATGTTTCTCTGAACCTTCCAGTTCAACAATTAGTGTAATCTTGTTTCCTAATTATCTTTTGACATTATTTCTAATAAACTTTTCAATGATCAAATATTTTACTAATCCATCAAAATATCATTATTTTATTATTATTTTTCTGACAAGATAAATCATATTATACTTAAACTATTCATCCAAAAATGTTTAGATTATTTCTGCAACTCTTTATTCAAACTGAGCTGTCTGCTTCATGAAAATGATCCGGATTTTGTGGATACAGAAGAGATATTGCATTTATTGTATACAGGCACATGGCATCTGACAAGACTTACCTACCACTGACAGACCCATGCTTTACCTTTTTCATGCAACTGTTTGTCCTTTCTTTTCTGTCTGAAAGCATGCCTATACAAGGTTTCCATGCCTTTTCTTTTTGCTCTCTGACTCACCTACCTCAAGGGTATGGAGATACTCTTTCTTTTTGTCTTGTCTTTGCTGCAGACATTTATTGAAGCACGTTTTCAGCATGCTACCCTCACAGTACATTTAATGAGAAGTTGATCTTCTAGCTGTGAAGCTGCAACCCTCGTCTAAAGACATTGGAAAGAAGCAAAAACAGAAGAACCAATGGATAACAAGCCTTGCAAAATCCAAATGATTCTAGAGCTCTCTTCAAACGGGCAAATTCCAACGGCCATCTTTCAAACGGCTATATTCTGAAGCTATTTAAAAGAAGCTGAAGTTTGAAAGAAACACATACAAGGGCAACACAAGTCTTTGCAACTTCTATGAGCTTGACACTTCAAATTCCCTCAAGCCAGAAAACACACAAGCCTTCTTGCAAGCCAAGTTTGAGGGCTCCCTTTTTCAGCAGAAATTCTCTGAAGCTCTCTAAGTCTTCTTAGAAGTCTTGTGTCTAGGTGGCAATTGTAATTGCTCATTCTCTGAAGTCCACCCTGCTCATTCAGATAGGATTTGAGTCTGATTTCTGATATGTTAAAATCCTTCTGAATTTAGTGTGTGTTTTTGCTCAGCTCTGAGGCAAACACGCAAGTGTCTCCTTATTGTTTTCCTGTGTAAATCCTGCAGAAGGTTGTTCTGCATTTTCCCTCCTGTGCAGGGAAGGCCTTTGTGTAAGGCAGTTGTTGTACCCCTGTTTGGGAAGACTTACTTGGGAGCAAGTGGGATTGTATTTCCTCTCAAGAGTGAGAGAAGGCCAATTTATTGGCAGATTAGTGGAAATCTCAAGTGGTTGGCTTGAGGTCTGGATGTAGGACTTCCATGTATGAAGGGTAACCAGGATAAATCCTTGTGCATACTTGTGTGATTGTTTCCGCCTAGTTCACACTTGAATCACACACACCATACTAAGTACTAACGAATTAATTTAGTGTTGTGCAATTTTAGAAGTAAATTTTTAAAAGTAAAAGTCCTATTCACCCCCCTCTAGGACATCTATTGTGTCATTTCGATCCAACAAGTGGTATCAGAGTGAGGTCTTCTCAGATGAATCTAAAAGATTTGAGAAGAAATGGCAACTGAAGCTCACAACTATGAAGGCCAATCTGTTACAAGACCACCATTCTTTGATGGTGAGGACTATCAATATTGGAAGATGCGGATGGAGTGCTTCATCAGAGGTACTGACTTCGACTTATGGCAGGTAATAGAACAAGTTGATTATCAAATCCTTGGTGAATCTTCTTCTTCTGGTCTTTCTATAGAAGATAAGAGAAATATGTCATTAAACTACAAAGCTAAAAATTATCTCTGCTGTGTATTATCTAAAAGAGAATTTAACAGACTTTCAGCTTGTAGAACAGCAAAAGAAATGTGGGATAAACTTCAAGTAACCTATGAAGGTACTGATAGGGTTAAACAAACTACGATATATATACTTGTATCCCAATATGAACAGTTTAAAATACTCCCTAATGAGAACATAACTCAAATGTATACCAGATTCTCAAATATAATTGTCGGATTAAGCTCCTTAGGGAAAGTCCTAACAAATGAAGAAACAATTAGAAAGATACTAAGATCTCTGACTAATGTCTGGAGTCCTAAAGTCACAGCCATTGAGGAAGCCATGATTTAACACAATTGTCTATTGATAAACTAATAGGATCCCTCATGGCTCATGAAATTAATATGGAAAGGTTTTCTGAAAATTCTTCGAAAAGAAAATGTCAAATACTTTGAAGATTGCAGATTCCTCTTCATATGAATACTCTAAAGAAAAGTCAGATGACAGTGATGATGAGGCTATGCTTTCAAGAATGTTGCAGAGAATCCTTGCAAAGAAGAAGAAGTTTGGCTCAAAAAGATTTTCAAGAAAGATAAGAAGAAGGAGCCAACTTGCTATGAGTGCAACCAACCTGGACATTACAAATCCGAATGTCCCAAGCTAAAGAAAAAGGATCAAGTAGAAAGATCCGACAAGAAGAAAGGCAAAGAAAAGAGATTCAGAAATACAAAAAGAAGGCAATGGCAGCAACATGGGACAACGAAGAAGCTACCAGTTCAGAATCCTCAAGCTCGGAATCTAAAGAGGAAGAAAAGGCAAATCTAGCCCTCATGGCAGACTAGAGCAGGTAAATTCTGAAACCTCCTTTACCTCCTGTTCTGAATCAGATTCTAACAATCTTGAAGATGCTTTTAATGAACTGTATGAAAAATAAAATAGTAATTAAGCAAATGAAAATAGTTAAACTAAGCTTACTAAATCAAGAAAAGGCTAATATCTTTCTAAAAGATGAAGCAGAAAGGTTAAATAAAAGTTTAACTGAAACCAAAAGAGCTAATGAATTGCTGTGCGAAGATTTAAAAAATAAAAACAGCAAGATTTTGGAAATGGAATTAAACCTTAAGGAACTTAAGGATGAAGAAAAACTAAAGAGGAAAATAATTACCTAAAAGCTACTATAGAAAAGATTTCCAACTGCAAAACCTCCTTGTTTGTTAAAATAAAAGGTTCTAGGACAAGCAAGAAGAAATATGGATTAGGATACACACCTCCACTAAATGAAGAAGATATCATTCGTCCGGAAGTGTATCCAACCCCAAAATTTGTTGCAGAAAAAGGAATTAAAAATCACAAAAAGGTAAATCAGAATGTGTACAGACAAAAACAGAAATTTAACAACACTGCACACATGAAGAATGCTTTTGATTTATGTTGTAGCCACTGCAACCAATTAGGACACACTGTCAGCACATGCACCACTAGACACTTGCGTTGGATTCCTAAAACTAACCTTCAAGGACCCAAGAAAATTTGGGTACAAAAAGTTACAACTTAGTTTTGTTTGTAGGGTCGGCTGAGGGCTCCAAATGGTATTTCAATAGTGGATGTTCAAGGCATATGACTGGAGATAGGAAGTTGTTCACAAGTTTTAGAGATGAAATTGGTCAAGTCACCTATGGTGATAATGGAAAAGGAAAAGTGCTAGGATGTGGGATAGTCGGTACTAAGGAAAAGAATTTGATTGAAGATGTTATGCATGTAGAAGGCTTAAAGCATAATCTGATAAGCATCAGTCAGTTATGTGACAAAGGGCATTCAATAAAATTTTAGAATGATAAATGTGTTATTCAAAAGAACAACAAGATTGCGTTCGAAGCTTAAAGAGTGAAGAATTTGTACACTTTACAATTAAAAGAATTAAAAGAAGTGAATTTATGTCTTGCAACTACCAAAAGTGAAGAGTCTGATTTGTGGCATAGAAGACTAGGTCATGCAAGCACTTCAGTCATCAAGAAATTGATAAAGCATGATCTAGTTGAAGGTCTTCCAAAGATGAAAGTAAAGAAATCTGGAATTTGTTCAGCATATGCAAAAGGAAAACAAACCAAGACATCATTTCAGTCTAAGACAATTGTTACAACTTCCAAACCTTTGGAGTTAATTCACATAGATTTGTTTGGACCTATAAGGACAGTCAGTCTTGGAGGAAAGGTATATGGCTATGTGATAGTTGATGACTACTCAAGATATACTTGGGTGTCTTTCCTAGAAGCCAAATCAGAGGCCTTTCAGGCATTTCTGAAATTCAGCAAGGCAGTTCAGAAAAACCAGAAATTTCAGATTATAAGTATCAGATCTGATCATGGTGGAGAATTCAAGAATGAAGAGTTTATGAAATTCTGTGAAGACAATGGAATTGAACACAACTTTTCAGCACCAAGGACACCTCAACAAAATGGAGTAGCAGAAAGGAAAAATAGGACACTGCTAGATATGGCCAGAACTATGCTGAACGAATACAATTTACTAAGATATTTCTGGGCAGAGGCAGTCAATACAGCCTGCTACATCATCAACCGGTGCATGATCAGACCTATTCTAAAGAAGACCCCATATGAGCTTTACAAGAAAAAGAAGCCCAATATCAGTCATCTTCGACCTTTTGGCTATAAGTGTTTTATCTTAAATAATGGTAAGGATAACTTAGGAAAATTAGATGCTAAAAGTGATGAAGGATTTCTGTTAGGATATATTTCAAAGCCTAGGGGTTACAAAGTCTTCAATAGAAGAATATTAAGAACAATCTGTGCATATCTTATTTGATGAAACTAACCCTTTATTAAAAGAATAGAAGAAGAAGAAGAGTGTGTTGAAGATTTGTGCAGGGATCTAGAAAGAACCTCTCTTGAAGAAGAAGAAAAAGAAGAAGAAAAGAAAGATCCTCCATTATAAGATCTTCAACAGCAAGAAGAACCACAAGAAGGACTACCTAGAGAACTAAGGTATCATAGAGATCATCCAAGGGAAAACATCATAGGTAATCCTAAGATATGGTAAGAACAAGAGGTATGCAAATTCCTTGTGACTTTTCTGCTTTAGTTTCTCAAATTGAGCCTAGGACAATCGATGATGCACTGGGTGATAAATCTTGGATCCTTGCTATGCAAGAGGAACTTAATCAGTTCCAACGCAGCCAAGTATGGACTCTTGTCCCTAGACCTTCTGACCATCCAGTCATTGGAACCAGATGGGTTTTCAGAAACAAGATGGATGAATCAGGAGTAATCACTAGGACCAAGGCCAGACTTGTAGCTCAAGGATATTCCCAAGAAGAAGGCATAGATTTTGATGAAACCTATGCTCCAGTAGCTAGATTAGAGGCAATCAGAATTTTATTAGCATATGCATGTTCTCTTAACATTAATTTATTTCAAATGGATGTCAAAAGTGCTTTTCTGAATGGTTTTATTAAAGAAGAAGTATATGTTGAGCAACCACTAGGTTTTGAAGATACTAAATATCCTAATCATGTTTTCCGTTTAAAGAAAGCACTATATGGTCTAAAACAAGCACCAAGAGCTTGGTATGAAAGATTGAGTGCTTATCTTATATCACATGATTTTGTAAGAGGTAAATTTGATAGCACACTATTTATAAAGAAATTTTCAGATGGAATCTTGATTGTTCAAATATATGTTGATGACATTATTTTTGGTTCTACTAATGAATCACTTTGTAAGTTCTTTGAAAATCTAATGCAAAGTGAATTTGAAATGAGCATGATGGGTGAGCTCAATTATTTTCTTGGATTGCAAATCAAGAAGACCAAGGAAGGAACTCACATTTGTCAAACCAAATACATTTCAGATTTACTTTCTATGTATGGTTTTGACAAGTGTAAGCCATTAGGAACACCCATGAGCTCAGGCATTAAGTTAGATAGTGATCCTCTTGGTGAAAAGGTAGATCAAAAGATCTATAGAGGAATGATAGGATCACTGCTCTATCTTACTATTAGTAGACCAGACATAATGTTTAGTGTTTGTTTATATGCAAGATTTCAAGCTGATCTAAAAGAATCTCTTGTTCATGCTGTTAAAAGAATTTTTAGATATCTTATAAATACCAGTAAATTAGGATTATGGTATCCCAGATGTTCAGATTTCAAGTTAATTGGATATAGTGATGCTGACTATGCTGGATACAAAATAGATAGGAAAAGCACCAGTGGTACTTGTCAAATTCTTCCAAGGTGCTTGATATCTTGGTCTTCCAGGAGCAGAATTTGGTGGCTTTATCCACTACAGAAGCTGAATACATTGCAGCTGGAAGTTGCTGTACTCAACTTTTGTGGATCAAACACCAATTGGAAGACTATGGTCATCAACTCCAAGAAATTCCAATGCTGTGACAACACAAGCGCAATAAACTTGACCAAGAATCATATCCAACACTCAAGAACAAAGCACATTGAGGTTAGACATCACTTCATCAGGGACCATGTAAGTAATGGCAATATTTCACTTGAATTTGTATATAAAAATCAACTTGGTGATATTTTTACCAAACCTCTTCCTAGGGATAGATTCACATCTATTAGAAGAGAAATAGGTATGTGTAATCCTAATTAAAATGATGATTGAACTGTATGATATGAAACTGCTGTGAAATATCTCACTTTTGGATTGTCTGTGAAAACACTCTTGTGAAAATTTCTAAGTCTCAGCACTGCGACTTGTGAAGTCGGAGACACAATCCGACTCATGTATACTTTGTGCATTCGACTTGTAAAGTCGGAGTCACAATTCGATTACTATGTTAAAGTTTGAAAAGGCGCTTTCAATTAAAAATTGTATAACTGAAACTATTTTTTTAAACAGATGCATTTATGACGAAACGGTCCAATCAATCAATCTCGTCCGTTCACCCTGAAATCTCTGGTCAAGTTACTTTTTCTCTCATCTAAGAAAACCCTTTCCCTATACGAAGACACCCTTTTCAAACTTCCTCTCCAACTCCCTTGTCTTCTTCCTCCTCTTCACGCCTTTATTGTTTTCCGGCGAAGGTCTTCCGGGCAAACTTCGAAATCTCCATTTTTCTGAAGAAAGGTAGGTTTCTGAACTCTTACTACGTTTCTCTCTTTCCTTTGATAGTTCCTTAAGTCCTCTCCACTTCCTTCTATCTAGATGACTTCATCTAGGGCTCTGGAAGACGCCTAGTTGACTCCTGAGCAACTCCAACGTCTTGCTAAGATTCCTATCTGTCTAGGGAAAGTGGTAGACTTCTCCCATTTGAATGGTAGTTTGTCTTGGGTAGAAGAAACCCTAGATGCTATGGGATGGACCAAGCTTTGTCAGATTTCTGAACCCCCTGTAGAAAGCACCATTAAAGCTTTCTCTATCTCCCTTCAAGTATCCTCTGAAAACTCAGTGTCAGGATTTGTCAAAGGGACCAAGATCACTGTGTCTGAAGAGCTATTGGTAGAGATTTTGGAATGTCCAAATTCCGGGCACAAGCTTGGTGAGGTCGTGCCTTTAGAAAAGCAGAAATTGGGGATTATTAGCAGTCTGGGAACAGTCAGCAAGAAAGGTCTCCTAGTAAATGAACTGTCAATGGAAAAGAGACTCCTCCATTCAGTTATCTCAAATATTGTGATTCCAAGGGCAGGAACCCATTCCTCCATAACCTCCAGGGATGGAAATTTGTTATTTTGGGCCATTCAGAGGCATAGAGTAAATTTGGTCATAGTTATTTTGGAAAAGATGATAGCTTCAAAAGATCTGCAAGAGTCCCTTCCTTATGGACCTCTGCTTACCTTGATTTTTAAAAGGTTCTCAGTGGATTTAAGTAAAGAAATCACTGTTGGAATCAAGGAGAAAATTGGCATTTCTACCTTAAGAAGAAGTCACTACACCTTGGTGAGCAAAAGGCAAAATTTATGGATGAAGGATTCTGTACCTGAGTGTACTCATGAAACCTATGCTGATGAGCCACTTATTCCCTCATCCTCTCAAGTAGCTCATCAACAAGAAGAACTCCCTCATGTTTCCTCCTCCCTTCCTGAACTAGATGCTCATGAAGAAACTATAGATGAAGTCTTAAGAGACATTAGAGGAAAAGGAGTACCATGTGATGATGTCCTTGCATCAACCCCAATGGAACATGAATTTGAGGAAAGGGAACATCATTCCTTCCCCTCTCAGTTTGAGACCCGACCAAGGTCTCAGGGGGAGAGTAGCAACAGCCTGCATTCTATTTTAGAAATTTTGAACAAGCAACAAGAAAATTTATCAGTTCTTTAGATGCAGGTTGAATTTATTGATGTCAAGTTTGATAGTTTGACTATTGAAGTTAAGCAAATGAAGGATCTTTTTCTTCAGTTGGTGTGCCAACAGGGCACTTCTCAGCCATCACGGCCATCCTCCCTTCATCAGCAGCAAGAACAAGTTCAAGAACCATATTTGCAGTAAGAAGAGCCTCAGGTCAAGAGCAAGAGCCTACAGAGCAAGAGCCTGAGTTACAGGCAGAGCAGCAACAGCCAGAAAAGGATCAATCCCAGCAGTTAGATCATTTACCTGAGCATCAGAAAAGCAAGACCCAGAGCCACAACTAGTCATTGTGGTGTTTCAGCAACAATAGCAAGAGTCAGTAGTGCCTCCAGCTGTAGCAGTAGTTGAGAAGTCTCAGAAGGAGCAGGAACCCCAGTAGGAGTCTAAGCCTAAGAGACCCCTCGAGTATGTCGAGGATGATAAGTCCAAGGTCAAGACCTTTAAGAGGAAAGTGAGAAGAAAGCTTATCAAAAATGGTTCACCTGTGTTCTCTTCCTCTCATCCTCCTTTGCTCACTCCTTCCACTACTGAACTTCGTCCACATTCCACCTCTTCGGATCCTCCTCCACTTGCATCTATTCCAAAGGATCAACCTCTTGCCCCTGAGAAGGTTAAATTCAAAATTTATCCTATGAAATACCAATTTAAACCTTCCAAGGTACATATTCCCACTCTCCATACACAACCTGCACATTTCTTTTTTGTCTTCTCACTGCTTCCAAATCAGCAACCGAAAAATCCTTTCTTGAGCTATCTGAAATTTTTCCTAGCATTCAGCTCTCATCCTCAAGTGGGCCTCAGTTGAAGGACAACCCAGCAAAGCTTCTTCCTTCTTTATGGTATGCCTTCATCTACCACTCTGAACACTATATGAACCTGTTTAGAGAATATCTGTAACGACCCTCCTTATACCGGTACGGTTATACCAACCCTCATCGGTATAATGAACGTCGCTACAGTGGGACATTTACCCAACAAATGTACGATAGGCTGAAATATACATAAATACATAATATATGACAACAAATTTAATAACTGAAAAGAATTTTTATTCCATCATCCACATTCTATTCACGGTCCATATAGAAGAAAGAAGACTAAACTTTTCATAACAAAAAAAATAAAGTCAATACATTGTCCACATGAGATTATGTAGAGTCTTTTTATTACATACTATGAATTAAAGAAAGTACAAAGCTGAATCCAAAATAAAGTCTCCTACTCCTACTCTCGCTCCTAGTCGCTCCTAATGATCTCCTCGGAAGAAGTAGAAATGTCTGCACCTATACGCCGAAGCAAGAGTGAGTTCAAAAGAACTCAACAAGTTACACCAAACACACTAAACTTACATGCATCACATAACTTTCACATTCTTATGCTACACAATTAACATATGAGCTTGGATTTGACAATTTATTCAAATAAAACCTAAACATGATTTTTACACGTTACATATGGAAATTGTGTTATACAAAATAACCTAAAGCCTATCACATGCTTTCTACACACCTTTCAATATATTAAACTAAGCTCATTTAACTACATTCGCATGCTAAGAAAACAACCATTTTAAACGTGGAGTTTGCACATTTTTCAAAAGATGTTCCTAGCATGGATTCTATAATCATTGTCACATGGTTTAGACATTTATATTCATGAAGAGCTTGCTGTTTTGCTATGGACATGTCACATTCATATAAGAAATTATCATTTCACATATTATCACAAGAGTTTATATTAACACATGATCACTTATACAATTTCACAATTTTCACATGCACTTTCACTTAAACACAAGTTCACATTTATTAAATGCCGTGACACATAACCCAAACCACCTTTAGAAGGACACACACTAATCACATCACATATCTATCACCTAGGCAGTTTAGTGATAAATCTTAGTTACTGAGCAGAACCGGGAGAAGCACTCTCCACCCTAACCAGCAGTACTTGTCCGCCTCCAGGATTTAATCCCAATGCCCATTGGACATCACACACTTTGAACTTTCCCGTGGGGACTTGCCACAGTACAGTTCCACAGCCCTCTAAGGTAGCAGTGTCACCCATTGACACATTTCACATTTTTCTAAATAGTTAACACACACTTAATGTACACTAAATCATCTCCATGTCATGCTCACATTCACATTTTAGTATTTCCTAGTACGATACTGCTGTTCATAGTATTGCAAATTTTAACTAAGTTTTATTTACGCAGGAAATTTCAGATTTTAGTAATTAACACATTAACATGCTTTAATCCATCAATACCTCACATGAAACTGAAATATCTAGCTACTGTTATCATTTCATTTTGAAATTTTAACCAAAAATCCATCACAGGTTGACCACCATGCATATCAATTTTTGCAATTATCTAAATTACACACTAATTATGAAAATTCTAACAGTGGAATCACATAAGACTAAAATAACCAAACTAACATGGATTTTTCATTGTTCAGATTCACAATTCATTATATACATGGATACTGTCAGTTCTAATCATGTACCAATTTCTAGAGATTTACCTACTTTCACACCATTTATTAGAATTTCTACTCTAAATAAGCATGCTCACTGTTTTTCAGTTCAGAAAATCTAGAAAATTACACAGTCATCAGAAAATTCCTAAATTTTAACAACATGCTCTGACATTGATTTAAGTACCACAGCAAATTTCTGACATCACAATTTATTTCAGAATCATATAACACTAATTAAACATGCTCAAGACAGTATTTTCAGAAATTCTTGATAAATTTCGCAGTAACTAAAAATCGTCAAATACACAACATGTTCCCTTACACATACGTTACAATATACATATTTTTACCGTATATCCTCATACGTAGAAAATCTCGAAAATTAGATTATATAGGTCAGACATGCACACTATCGCAGTCTGACAAACTTGACTTCATAATGGTGGCCGTCTATCAGTTAACGACAACAAAGGCCGCCGCCGACTCAAGATCTTAACGGCAAGGGATCCTGCCGTTAAGTTCCTGTCTGTGCAAAACACAGAGTGAATACCAAAGGACCACTTGAATGGGGATTCCAGGATGCGAGAAAATCTGTAAAAATCCCTGGGACATATTAGACTCATGTAGGGATGATGTGGATAGGTTACTTGCCTCGATAAAATCCCCAATCGATGTTTTGAGTTGATCTCCTCTGCACTCCAGTGTGGGGAAGTCGTTCCCGGATGTATTGACTCCTCTCATATCGTTGAAGAACGCCGGAGGAAGTCTCCGGTCGCCGGATCCAAGGGTTCCAAAATAGGTTTTCGCACAGGAAAAATTGGGTTTTTGACCCAAGAGTCAAAAGGGTTAGATCTGATCGGAGATGAGGTGTTTTATAGGGCTAGGGTCGGAGACGAAGTTGGGTAAGACTGGTTACCGTTGGGGAACGGTTTCCTAAACCAAGGGCAACATTTCTGAAGGCGTTTTCGGATCTGAAATCACAACAGATCTGGGAGATAAACATCAACATCAATAGCCGCCAATTCTGAGTAGGCGTCCATCGATGTGGCCGCTGACTCACCATAAACGTCAACTCATGTTGACGTCAACAGGTCGTTTGCACAGAACTTAAAACTGCAAAAAATTTATGTACACTGCACACATTAAAATAATACTTATTCATACAATGTAAACAAGTACTATACACAATAAAATGTATACATCAATGGCATACATTTATACATACATAAGAAATCACCCAAAGATGAAAATCAAGGGCCTTACACCCTCTCCCCCTTAAAGAAACTTCGTCCACGAAGTTAGACTGACACTACTCAAACAATTGAGGTTATTTCTTCTTCATTGCATCCTCAACCTCCCAAGTAGCCTCCTCTCACGAGAAGTTGCGCCATAATACCTTCACCGATGCAATGCTCTTGTTCCAGAGATGTTGAACTTTCCGGTCAAGAATAGCTACTGGTTGCTCCACATACGAAAGATCTGGCTGGATCTCCACTCGCTCGTGGCTAATAACATGAGAGGGATCTCTGACATACCTCTTGAGCATAGATACGTGGAAAACAGGATGAACACTAGCTAACGCTGGGGGTAAAGCTAGCTCATATGCCACGTTGCCCAAACGTCTGAGAATCTCATAAGGGCCAATAAATCTAGGACTTAACTTACCATGCAAGCCAAATCTAACTACACCACGAGTAGGTGAAATCTTTAAAAAGACATGCTCACCTACCACAAACTCCAAATCCTTCCTCCTTTTGTCGGCATAACTCTTCTGTCTATCCTGTGCCGCAACAAGCCTTTTCCTAATCAACTGGACCTTATCCGAAGTCTCCTGAACTAACTCCGGACCAATCAGCTGCCTATCACCAGTCTCCTCTCAACATAAAGGAGATCTACAAGGCCTACCATATAACGCCTCAAATGGAGCCATACCAATGCTCGCATGAAAACTGTTGTTATATGTGAACTCCACTAGAGGTAAATGGCGCTACCAATCATCCTTCCAAACCAGAACACACGCCCTCAACATATCTTTGAGCGTCTAGATAGTCCTCTCAGACTGTCCATCTGTCTGGGGATGAAAAGCCGAACTAAGCTTCAACTCTGAACCTAACGCATCTTGAAGACCCTTCCATAATCTCGAAGTAAATCTCGGATCTCGATCCGAAATGATCGACTTCGGGACACCATGCAATCTAATGATGCTACTAATATACAATCTAGCTAAACTCTCTATTGACTGTTTCTTCTTCATGGGAAAGAAATGCACAGTCTTCGAGAGTCTATCTACTACTACCCAAATCGAGTCATTACCCCGTCTAGATAGAGGCAAACCCGTAACGAAATCCATAGTGACAGCTTCCCACTTCCATACTGGAATCTCCATCTTCTGCATAAGCCCAGATGGACGCTGCCGCTCGGCCTTCACTTGCTGGAAACTAGACATCTAGACACAAACTCTGCTACATCCTTCTTCATGCCAGACCACCAAAAAGATCTCTTCAAATCCTGGTACATCTTAGTGTTACCCGAATTAATAGAGAATCTAGACCTATGAGCCTCTGGTAATACATGTTCATGGACATCTACGATGTCTGGAACACAGACACGGTGATGGAATCTAATCACGCCATCCTCATCACAAGCAATGCCCGCCTTGCCCACTAACTCTTGGAGTCTAGGGTCGGCGTTTTGTTGCTCGATCACCTCATCCAACACCGATGACCTAATGGACAACTGAGCTACAAAAGCCTAGCACAGTGATGGCTGTAACTCAGTCATCGCACACGCTGCATCCTCCAACATCTTCCAATCCTGCTAGAGAGACGACCTCTTCCTACTAAGGGCATCTGCCACAACGTTCGCCTTTCCAGGATGATACTGGAGGTCGAAGTCATAGTCCTTTAGGAACTCAATCCATCTTCTCTGCCTAAGATTTAATTCCTTTTGAGAGAAAAGGTACTTTAGACTCTTGTGGTCAGTGAACACCTCAAATCTGTCACCATAAAGATAGTGTCTCCAGATCTTTAGTGCATGAACCACTGCCGCAAGCTCAAGATCATGAGTCGGATAGTTTCGCTCATGCTCCTTCAATTGGCTAGAAGCATACGCTACTACCCTTCCTTGCTGCATCAATACACAGCCAAGGCCAATCCGAGATGCATCTGTGTAGATAGCAAAACCCTCTACACCGCTCGGCAAAACTAACACAGGAGCCGAAGTGAGCTTAGTTTTCAATAATTGAAAACTACTCTCACACTCCTCAGACTAGACAAACTTCACTCCCTTCCTGGTCACCTGAGTCAATGGGGTGGCGATGGATGAAAATCCCTCAATGAATCGCCGATAATAACTAGCCAAACCAAGAAAACTCCTGATCTCCGAAGGAGTCTTGGGAATCTCCCAATGCATAATAGCCTGGACCTTCACTTGATCAACTGCTACACCAGCACCGGAGATTACATGCCCAAGGAAATGAACCTCACACAACCAAAAATCGCACTTGCTGAATTTTGCATATAGCTTGTGCTCACGGAGAACCTCTAATACTACCTTTAAATGCTGACGATGTGTGGCCTCATCCGGAGAGTAGACCAACATGTCATCAATAAAAACTATGACAAAACTATCTAGATACGGTCTAAATACCATGTTCATGAGATCCATGAATGCTGCAGGGGCGTTGGTCAGACAAAAAGGAAGGACTAAAAACTCATAATGTCCATAACGGGTTCTAGACGCCGTCTTGGACACATCCTCACTCCTAATCCTCAACTGATGATAACCAGACCGCAAATCAATCTTAGAAAAGATTGATGGATCTTGCAGTTAGTCAAACAGATCATCAATCCGAGGTAAGGGATACATGTTCTTCACCGTCACTTGGTTTAGCTTCCTATAATCGATGCATAACCTAAGTGACCCATCTTTCTTCTTTACAAATAAGACAGGTGCGCCCCAAGGGGAAACGCTAGGGCGAATAAATCCCTTATCTAACAAATCCTACAACTACTTCCTTAGCTCAGCTAATTCTGCAGGTGCCATCCGATAAGGTGCCTTCAAGATAGGAGAGGTGCCTGGAAGCAACTCTAGAGTGAACTCTATCTCTCTAGCTGGTGGCAATCCAGACAGGTCATTAGGAAAGACATCTGGAAACTCTCGCACTACATCTATTTCCGTAAGAGTAGGTGACTCATCAGCCTTGGGTATTATACCACGCTGGCAAGAAAAGCGTCACAACCCTTGTTCACCATTCTCATCGCTCTCATGGCAGAGATGACAAACTTCCCTGCCAAGTTCCATGGCAAAGGATGAGAAAATTCATCTTCACCAGGAATGTGGAAAACAATTTTCTTTCCACGACAATCTACTAAAGCATAGTGCTCCTCTAGCCAATCCAGACCAAGAATAGCATCGTAGTCCTGTATCTTTAGCAAGAAAAAACACCCTTCTAGGACTCTATCCTCAATGCACACCGGTAAAGACGGAATACACTTCCTAGTCAATACCGTACCTACAGGTGTGTGCACAGATAGAGGAACCTCTAACTCCTTAGACTCTATTCCTGACTCTAAGGCTAACTGCCTAGCAAAATGCTCGGAAATGAACGAGTGAGTAGCACCCGTATCAAATAGAACCCGAGCATGCACACCTAAGAACAAAACCGTACCTTCTGTGACATGATCCGCCTGCTCGGCATCCTCATGAGCTAATGCAAACACTCGAGCTGGGGCTCGAGGTCTCCCTGGTCGTCTTGTCGCTGGCGCTGCTGCTGCTGCTGGGGCTGGTGCCGCTCCAAGCTGACCTTCCTGCTGCAGTCTGGGGTAATCCTTGATCCTATGCTCGCTGCTCCCGCACTTTAAGCACTTTCCCGCCAACTTCCAACATTCCGTACTGCCATGTGCCCTCCCGCAATGAGGACACTCCTTCTGGCCACTAGGGGAACGCTGAGAAGGTACCTGACTGCTTCCTGATGCCACGAGATGCTGCGGTGACTGAAAAGCCGCCTTCTTTCTCTCTTGCCTCTGAAATGGAGCTGCCGGCCTCTTCTGAGAAGCCTTCTTCTCCTCTAGGTACTGCTCCATCTCTCCCTCCTGTCGACATGCGGCGCTGAGCGCCTGCTCGAGGGTACGATGATCGAAAGCTACCAACCTCGTCCTCGGCGATGGTCTCAGACCCATCACGAATTTCTTCGCCTTCCTGCACTCATCCGCTACGATATGAGGAGCATACTTTGATAATTCTGGAAACCTGGCCTCGTACTCCAGCACTTTCATGGAGCCCTGAGTCAATGAGAGAAACTCCTGCTCCATCTTGTCCTGGACGTGCTCCGGAACAAACTGGGTTCGGAATAGCCTCACGAACTCATCCCAACCAACCTCCACAACACCATCCTCAAACCGAGTACGTAGTAACGAGAACCACCACACGTCGGCTCGCTCCTGCAGCATATAAGTGGCTAAAGTGACCTTGTCATCCTCAGCACACCTAATAGCTCGGAAGATCTTCTCGATCTCCCTCATCCAGCTCTCAGCAAGTAACGGGTCGCTCTCCCCCTTAAAAGAAGGTGGCAACATCCTCTTGAACCATTCCATGATGGAGGGTCCACCATGGTCCTGAGCCTCGGGAACTGGCACTTGAGCCTGCCACAGCAAACATCATAAGCAACATATATAGCATAGTAACATAGCAAACATATCATCAAGTAAAACAGACTACCCTTTTTTTTTTTTTATCATTCTAACCTGAGCCTCCAGCTGAGCCTGGAGTGTAGCCTGAGTGTGGGCTTGCGTCTGCATGGCTTGCACTAGACCCTGCATGAACACTCCATAGTCTACTGGTGGCGGTGGGGGAAGCACAGGACCCTGGGGTGCTGGGGCCTGCTGCTCACCTTGATCCTCACACCGACGCTCATCTCTTCTCTGCTCACCCTCACGAGCAGGAACACCACGCCTACCACTTGAAGCCATACCCTGCAAAATGATTTAATCACAAATTAGAAGTAGACTATCTAATTTCTAACTATTTACTTATCTATGTGGACAATCTACACAGACTTAGCATATAATGAAGATGATGGTATGTGTATATTTATGTACAATTTCAGCATGTCTCTCTGATACCAATCTCTGTAACGACCCTCCTTATACCGGTACGATTATACCAACCCTCATCGGTATAATGAACGTCGCTACAGTGGGACATTTACCCAACAATTGTACGATAGGCTGAAATATACACAAATACATAATATATGACAGCGGAATTTAAAGAACTGAAAAGAAATTTTTATTCCGTCATCCACATTCTATTCACAGTCCATATAGAAGAAAAGAAGACTAAACTTTTCATAACTAAAAAAAATAAAGTCAATACATTGTCCACATGAGATTACGCAGAGTCTTTTTATTACATACTATGAATTAAAGAAAGTACAAAGCTGAATCCAAAATAAAGTCTCCTACTCCTACTCTCGTTCCTAGTCGCTCCTAACGATCTCCTCGTAAGAAGTAGAAATGTCTGCACCTATATGCCGAAGCAAGAGTGAGTTCAAAAGAACTCAACAAGTAACACCAAAGACACTAAACTTACATGCATCACATAACTTTCACATTCTTATGCTACACAATTAACATATAAGCATGGATTTGACAATTTATTCAAATAAAACCTAAACATGATTTCTACACGTTACATATGGAAATTGTGTTATACAAAATAACTTAAAGCCTATCACATGCTTTCTACACACCTTTCAATATATTAAACTAAGCTCATTTAACTACATTCGCATGCTAAGAAAACAACCATTTTAAACGTGGAGTTTGCACATTTTACAAAAGACGTTCCTAGCATGGATTCTATAATCATTGTCACATGGTTTACACATTTATATTCATGAAGAGCTTGCTATTTTGCTATGGACATGTCGCATTCATATAAGAAATTATCATTTTACATATTATCACAAGAATTTATATTAACACATGATCACTTATACAATTTCACAATTTTCACATGCACTTTCACTTAAACACAAGTTCACATTTATTAAATGCTATGACACATAGCCCAAACTACCTTTAGAAGGACACACACTAATCACATCACATATCTATCACCTAGGCAATTTAGTGATAAATCTTAGTTACTGCGCAGAACCGGGAGAAGCACTCTCCACCCTAACCAGCGGTACTTGTCTGCCTCCAGGATTTAATCCCAATGTCCATGGGACATCACACACTTTGAACTTTCCCATGGGGACTTTACCACAGTACAGTTCCACAGCCCTCTAAGGTAGCAGTGTCACCCATTGGCACAATTTCACATTTTTCTAAACAGTTAACACACACTTAATGTACACTAAATCATCTCCATGTCATGCTCACATTCACATTTCAGTATTTCCTAGTACGATACTACTGTTCATAGTATTGCAAATTTTAACTAAGTTTTATTTATGCAGGAAATTTCAGATTTTAGTAATTAACACATTAACATGCTTTAATCCATCAATACCTCACATGAAACTGAAATATCTAGCTATTGTTATCATTTCATTTCGAAATTTTAACCAAAAATCCATCGCAGGTTAACCACCATGCATATCAATTTTTGCAATTTTCTAAATTACACACTAATTATGAAAATTCTAACAGTGGAATCACATAAGACTAAAATAACCAAACTAACATGGATTTTTCATTGTTCAGATTCACAATTCATTATGTACATGGATACTATCAGTTCTAATCATGTACCAATTTCTAGAGATGTACCTGCTTTCACACCATTTATTAGAATTTCTACTCTAAATAAGCATGCTCACTGTTTTTCAGTTCAGAAAATCTAGAAAATTACATAGTCATCAGAAAATTCCTAAATTTTAACAACATGCTCTGACATTGATTTAAGTACCACAAAAAATTTCTGACATCACAATTTATTTCAGAATCATATAACAGTAATTAAACATGCTCAAGACAGTATTTTCAGAAATTCTTGATAAATTTCGCAGTAACTAAAAATCGTCAAAAAAATACACAACATGTTCCCTTACACATACGTTACAATATACATATTTTACCGTATATCCTCCTGCGTAGAAAATCTCAAAAATTAGATTATATAGGTCAGACATGCACACTATCGCAGTCTGACGAACTTGACGTGATAATGGTGGCCGTCTATCAGTTAACGGCAACAAAGGCTGCCGCCAACTCAAGATCTTAACGGCAAGGGATCCTGCCATTAAGTTCCTGTCTGTGCAAAACACAGACTGAACACCAAAGGACCACTTGAATCGGGATTCCAGGACGCGAGAAAATCTGTAAAAATCCCTGGGACATATTAGACTCATGTAGGGATGATGTGGATAGGTTACTTGCCTCGATAAAATCCCCAATTGATGTTTTGAGTTGAAGAAGCTCTCCTCGGCCTGAGCCAAAGAGCCTTCAAATCCTTCTTTATTCGGGTTCTGAGTTGATCTCCTCTGCACTTCAGTGTGGTGAAGTCGTTCCCAGATGTATTGACTCCTCTCTTGTCGTTGAAGAACGCTAGAGGAAGTCGCCAGTGGCCAGATCCAAGGGTTCCAAAATAGGTTTTCGCACAGGAAAAATTGGGTTTTTGACCCAAGAGTCAAAAGGGTTAGATCTGGCCAGAGATGAGGTGTTTTATAGGGCTAGGGTCGGAGACTAAGTTGGGTAAGGCTGGGTTACTGTTGGGGAACGGTTTCCTAAACCAAGGGCAACATTTCCGGAGGCGTTTCCGGATCTAAAATTGCAACAGATCTGGGAGATAAACATCAACATCAATAGCCGCCAATTCTGAGTAAGCGTCCATCGATGTGGCCGCTGACTCACCATAAACGTCAACTCATGTTGACGTCAACAAGTCGTCTGCACAGAACTTAAAACTGCAGAAAATTTATGTACACTACACTTGATATATATATATATATATATATATATATATATATATATAATCTACAATGCACACATTAAAATAATACTTATTCATACAATGTAAACAAGTAAGTACTATACACAATAAAATTTATACATCAATGGCATACATTTACATATACATAAGAAATCACCCAAAGATGAAAATCAAGGGCCTTACAATATCTAGCCATTAGAGCTTTTCTTGAAGTTCATGAGATGCTAGATTTCATATTTGAACACTGGCTTCCTACTCTTATTCGCTCCACCCAAGTCACATTGGCTGAACTCCATCTTATCTCTCAAAAATGCCATAGCCTAAATCCCAAAGAATTCCTTGATCTCTATCCAGGAGAAGCAGCCAAATATCAGGAAACCCAATCTAGGAACAAATTTTTGGATATTCATCTCCACATGAATCTGAGGTTCTATGACCTGTTTGGACTCCTTATCCGAGACTCTCAGGCCAAGTTCACCAAAATGAAAGAGTTTAATTTTACCAGATTCAAGTTGGGACTGCCTGATGTGTCCAAAGGCCAATGGGAGAACTTGCTTAAAGGTCAAAGAGAAATCAATCCCTCCATGACTGTAGCATTGCCATCCGGGTTGTATCCATCCTTTGTAGGTGCCGTTGCATCCAGAAAAGATTTTGCTGAACCAGTTTTTAACAAGCACATCCGGATTGCTACCAGATTCAACATCAAGTACAAACTGAAATTGTCCTTTCAACGATTTGTATTTCTACAGCTTTCCAAGAACTCTCATCACCTGATAGATTTCCAGCTTTGTTTTGCTGAATCTGAGAGGTTCTCTTTAGATCAATGGGCATCAGCTTACCCTACAGACCATGCAGCCTATGAAAAAATGAAGCTTTCCCCCTATGAGTATCTGTCCAAAAGCTATAAGGATTTGAAGAAGATCATTGGTCCTAAGTGGCAGCAAAGGTACTTGGTATATTATCTGGCTAAGGAAGCAGCTGCGTCCGAGGCTTGCACTGGAATATTACAGTGCATGATTTTCTTCATCTTGTAGCCTCTAGGAAGTTTGTTCACCTTAAATTTCTTTTGAGCCGGCGAGCCTACCTCAACAAGCTTTCTTGGTACCATAAGCGCCATATCAAATCTCATAGGAAGCTGCCCTCCATCCGTCCTACCTACAATATTGATGGAAGTTTATTTGAAAACTTCTTCTATGAAAATGAGCAGAAGCTTTGGGATCTTCTCAAGCCCTATTTTGATCAGATTCTTCGCTCCTTGTATCTAACATGTTCTCTGTCAAAGTCTTAAACACTTTGTCATGTACTTAATTTCAATTTCTGAATGCAGTTTATGATCCTTCTTACTTGCTTATTCACATCTCTCTTGTGTTTTTTACCTTTTATGTTAATGCCACAAAGGGGGAGAAAGCAGTAAGAATAAATTACTAAATCGACTCTCCAGGAAAATATATATATTCATCTCAAATTTTTTTACAGTCTATTTAAAGATTTTTGTCATTAACAAAAAGGGGGAGAATTGTTGAGCAACTACCCCTAAGAAAATCTAAGATTCCGGCGCCAGCCCGAATGTGGGAAGTCCAACGGACGGCGTGTATTAGTTTGGTTTTCAATAAAGTACTTTGGGCCCTAGTTTGGCTCTGATACGTTGATGTAATAGTTAGTCTATGAAGTTGATGATATATTCGTGATTGTAATGAAGTTTGGAGGATTATTAATGAAATTTGAGTTTATTGGGTATTATTCTATTTGTGCAATGGTTTGCATTTATTTTCTCGCTCTGTACTATTTAATAACTGTAATTCCGCTCCGATATTCCGCGTCGGGGCGTTACAGTTTTGTGGTATCAGAGCCTAGGTTATTCTTAAGTATAGGATGATCTAGGTTTGACCTGCCTTGACTTAGAGTCTAATTCCATACCTATGTGAGATGGGTAGAACCTTAGGTAATAAGATAAAATAAACTCACACACGCACAACTTAGTGCAAACTCAGTAACTTACATTAAACATTCTTTTTTGAAGGAACTTAAACAACAACAATGGCAGCAGAGCGTGCACAACTTCGTGACATGCAACAGACCATTCAGCAGCTTACTCAGGCTTGCTTCAGGCTGCTGGAGCCTACAATAACAACAACCGTGGTGTTGGAAACTTGCACCGGGACTTCTGCAATCTAAACCCGCCTCGATTCAGTGGGACCACTGACCCTGACGAGGCAGAGAATTCGCTAAAGAAATCGAACGCATAATCCGCGTTATGTAGTGCGCAGATGGTGACAAGGTACTATTAGCAACAATTCAGTTAGAAAGGGACGCCCGTGCGTGGTGGGAGTCCATTGAGGCCACCAGGGCAGATGCACAATTTACCTGGAATGAGTTCAAGGAGCATTTCAACTCCAAATACTTTTCAGAACGATTCCAAGAAAGGAAAGCCTGCTTGAGCCTGAGATTTAAGTCCTACTGGCGTTATCGCTCACCCTACGTTATTTGATGTTGTGTTCTCAGGTGAGACGCGGGATGACACATACACTCACGAGGAAGGGAATGACCAAGAGTGAAGCCAGAGTACCCTCGAGTCATTATGTTATCTTTAGAGTTGTAGTTAGTTATTTCCTTCTATTGCAATGTAATTGGGCCCTATAATGACTCTGATATTAGTGGTTGTAACTAGACATTGGAAAGTTATTAATGAGAAAATTTGTTTTAGTATTATTCAATGTGCAATGGGTTTGATGTCTAATATTCGCTCTATACGTTTTTCTTGCAACTGCCTTCGCGCTCCGAATTTCCGCGTCGGGGCGTGACATTTTTGCTATGTCAAAACTTTAAATAGTCTTTCTACAGAGAAAATATATCATTACATATCACAAGAATTAATAATATATATAATAGTGTGACAAACTCCATCTCATGATTTTCTAAGTCCACAACTCTCCCTATGTCATACTGAATCTGACTTGAGATTCGACTGCTAACTCCGACTCTCTCTCATAATCGAAGTCAAAACAACCAAAATATTCTAAGTCCACTCGTGACTATAACTCCGACTTATACAATCGAATACTTCATAAAATTTATCTGCATAATTTGACTATCATCTTCAACTCCTACAGTCGAATGCTTCAGAACTCTAATTCCCCAGTATCCGACTGTTAAAGTCGAATTGCCTTCATTTCTTTAGAAGTCAAATCCTAATAGTCGAATTATTCTAGTTTCAACTCTGACTTCTAGAGTCGAATTATAGTCTTTACTAAAGTCGAATCATTCTTTTCATTCTCGACTTGTATTCTAGTATAATATCTATTGAAGTTGAATCATTCTTCAACTTCCAAAGTCGAATTGCCTATTCCTTGTATCCGACTTCACTATCAGTTCTACTGTGTTTCTCTGACCTTCCAGTTCACAATTAGTGTAATCTTGTTTCCTAATTATCTTTTGACATTATTTCTAATAACTTTTCAATGATCAAATATTTTACTAATCCATCAAAATATCATTATTTTATTATTATTTTTCTAACAAGATAAATCATATTATACTTAAACTATTCATCCAAAATTGTTTAGATTATTTCTGCAACTTTTATTCAAACTGAGCATTCTGCTTCATGAAAATGATCCGGATTTTGTGGATACAGAAGAGATATTGCATTTATTGTATTGCGGGCGCATGGCATCTGACAAGACTTACCTACCACTGACAGACCCATGCTTTACCTTTTTCATGCCTCCTCTCTTTTCTGTCTGAAAGCATGCATATATGAGGTTTCCATGCCTTTTCTTTTTTCTCTCTGACTCACCTACCTCAAGGGTATGGAGATACTCTTTCTTTTTGTCTTGTCTTTGCTGCAGACATTTATTAAAGCACGTTTTCAGCATGCCTACCCTCACAGAACATTTAATGAGAAGTTGATCTTCTAGCTGTGAAGTTGCAACCCCATCTAAAGACATTGGAAAGAAGCAAAATGAAGAACCAATGATAACAAGCCTTGCAAAATCCAATGATTCTAGAGCTCTCTTCAAACGGGCAAATTTTCACGACCATCATTCAACGACTATATTCTGAAGCTATTTAAAGAAGCTGAAGTTTGAAAGAAACACATACAGAGGCAACAACAAGTCTTTTGCAACTTCTGTGAGCTTCACACTGTCGAATTCCCTCAAGCTAGAAAACACAAAAGCCTCTTGCAAGGCAAGTTTGAGAGCTCCCCTTTTTAGCAGAAATTCTCTGAAGCTCTCTAAGTCTTCTTAGATGTCTTGTGTCTGGTGGAAATTGTAATTGCTCATTCTCTGAAGTCCACCCTACTCATTCAGATAGGATTTGAGTCTGATTTCTGATCTGTTAAAATCCTTCTGAATTTAGTGTGTTGTTTCTGCTCAGCTCTGAGGCAACACACAAGTGTCTCCTTATTGTTTTCCTATGTAAATCCTGCAGAAGGTTGTTCTGCATTTTCCCTCATGTGCAGGGAAGGCCTTTGTGTAAGGCAGTTGTTGTACCCCTGTTTGGGAAGACTTGCTTGGGAGCAAGTGGGATTGCATTTCCTCTCAAGGGTGAGAGAAGGCCAATTTATTGGCAGATTAGTGGAAATCTCAAGTGGTTGGCTTGAGGACTAGATATAGGACTTCCATGTAGGAAGGGCCGAACCATGATCAATCATTGTGCATACTTGTGTGATGTTCTGCCTAGTTCACACTTGAATCACACACACACACTAAGTACTAATGAATTTATGTAGTGTTGTGCAATTTCAGGAGCAAATTTTTAAAAGCAAGAAGTCCTATTCACCCTCCTCTAGGACATCTATTGTGTCATTTTGATCCAACAGTAGTTGTCTATGATTTAGCATTTATTGTGCGCAGGTCTCTGACAGCACAACCCCATACAACGTTGGACAAAGTGGAAGCTGAAGGATATCAAGAAGGATCTTCTCCTTGCGTGCATGGAACGTAAAGGACTGTTGACTACGACATACCTGTTGAAGAATAAGGAGAACCATGCAGTCTAACGTTCACTAAAGCCTAGAGACAACGGTCATCTAAACGGCTAATTTAGTAAGAGAAGATATATATACAAGACTGAAGACTCCTGTAAACATAACTTTTGAAGGATTCAAAATCTCAACGAAAAATATGGAAGTGATAGAGTTTTAGCAAAAAGAGCTTCTTGCTTTCTACTCCAACCTTGTAGCTCTTGCTCTCCAGTGCCTCATTGTTGTTAGTTTTGGAGAGCCCTTGTGATCTGAGAGATTTGATTATTGTAGATCTTTCTCTCCTAGTCACTGCCTCTGATCAAGCGTTTGCTATAAGCCTGGTCTAGGGGCATTTCGCCTGTTTTCTCACTTTCTTGAGAAGTTCCTCTTCGTGTGTGAAGAGAAGACCTATTGGAAACAGGTGGAGAGTGTTCCCATCGTGTTAAAGGAAGACCTGTGAATCAGGGTGTTGTTTTCCTCTCGGGTTGTGAAGAGAAGGCCAGCTGCGGCTAGATGTGTAAGTGTCCTTAAGGGGGACTGTACCCTTGGGTAGTGAAATCCCGAGTTGTTGCTCAGGGACTGGACGTAGGACTCCTTTGGAGAGGAGGTCCAAATTAGGATAAAATCCTTGTGTTGTGTGATTGCCTATTTGTGATTGTTATATTTCTTTATTACTAACACTAACAGTCGAACGTAGTGTTTTGTGTTGAACATTTTTGTTGACAGGTTTAGATAATTGAATTTTAAGAATCCCATTCACCCCCCCTCTAGGCTTCTAGCTGGGCAAAAAGTGGTATCAGAGCCAAGTTTCTTCAAGAAAGAAGATATCACGATCTCAAGAGCAAAGATAAATGACAGCTCAAGGGAGTATTGAAGGTCAGTCAGTAAACGACCCCTCTATTTGATGTGAGGACTATACCTACTGGAAGACCAGGATGGAGTATTTCCTGCAAGGATTCGATTTTCAAATATGGTCCATCATAGAAGAAGGTGATCTAGTTGTTCTAAACAATAGACAAAACTGGACAAAAGATGATAAAAAGAAGATCTCTCTCAACTGCAAAGCTAAGAGCATATTATGCTGCGCACTTAGCAAGAAAGAGTTTAATAGAGTTTCAGCTTACAAATCAGCGATGGAAATGTGGGAGAAGCTTAGAATTACGTATGAAGGCACAGATAAATTAAAAGAGACAAGAATAGACATCTTGGTGACTCAATATGAGAGATTCCTGATTTAGCCAGGAGAGTCAATCATACAAATGTATAGCAGATTTACAGACATCACAAATGGGTTGGCTGGTTCTGGAAAGAACTACGACATGGGAGATATGGTAATAAAAATTCTAAGATCTCTACCATCCTTTTGGACACCAAAAGTGACAGCAATAGAAGAAGCTAATGATTTTAAGAGAATGTCACTTGAAAAACTTATCGGGTCACTAATGGCCCATGAAATAAATATGGAAAGGCTTGGGGAGTCCTCTAGTAAAAAGAAACACATCAATGCTCTCAAGGCAGCAGAAGACACATCTAGTGAAGAATCAGATGGTGATGGGAGCATTGGAAGGAGTGAGGATGAGGAAGCATTCCTATCTAGAAGATTGCAGCGGATACTTGCCAAGAAAAAGTATCAGTCTGGTAGGAGATATTTCAAGAAAGGGAGAGATTTCAAGAAATCCGAAGTCAAGGACACAAAGAAATCTGAGCCCATATGCTATGAATGCAAGAAGCCCGAACATATCAAGGATGAATGTCCGAAGCTAAAGAAAACTGAGTTCAGGAAGAAGGATAGCTCTAAGAAATTCAAAAAGTACAAGAAGAAAGCTATGGCAGCTGCGTGGAGCAACGACAACGACTCTACAGTGAGTTAAGCTATAGCGAAGAAGAAGAAGAAAAGGCCAACCTGGCCTTCATGGCAAATACCGACGACAAGGTAACTTCTGACTCATCTTTCACTTCTTGTAATGAATCAGATTCTGATAGTTTAGAAGATGCATTTAACGAATTATATAGTAAATATAAAGAAGTATATAAAATGCTAAAAACTGTCAAGAAAAATCATGCATGTTTGGAAATTACTAACGTAGATTTAAAATCTGAAAATGAACAGTTAGAAAAACAAAATTCAGAATTAAAAAGGAGAAATAAATTATTGTGTGAGGATTTGAAAAATAAAAATGAACAAATAACAAAACTAGAAAATGAGGAAACAATTAACAAACTTAAAAAGGAGATTGATACATTAACTAAAGACAATGAATACTTAACAAATACCATTGAAAATTTTACCAATGGAAAATCAACCCTAATACTAAAAGGAGCTAGAAGATCAGGGAAAAAGAAGCATGATTTAGGATACACTCCTCCTGATAATGGAGAAACAGTAGTGCATCCTAAAATCTATCCAACACTAAAGTTTGTAGCCGAACAAGACATTGCATATAATCTAACTTTTAATATATTCCAACTGAAAAGTTAAGTAAAACATCCTGCTGTAGTCATTGCAACAAATTAGGACACATTAAAATAATATGTCGAACCAAACATATAAAATGGATAATTAAAAGGGAAAATAATGAAACTAACCAGCAAGGACCTAAAAGAACTTGGGTACCTAAAGTTTAGTGTCTTCATTGCAGGGAAGCCTTCGAGCATCTAAGTGGTACCTGGACAGCGGGTGCTCAAGTCACATGTCCGGCAATAGGAAGTTATTCTTTCACCTCAAGGATGAAGAAGGTACAGTGACCTACGGTGACAATGGAAAAGGTACAGTGATGGGCAGTGGTGCCATAGAAAAGTCAAGGTAGAATTCTCATAGAAGACGTCCTATGTGTTAAAGGACTGAAGCACAACCTTATCAGCATCAGCCAGTTATGTGATAAAGGGCATTAAATTAAGTTTCAAGAGACTAAGTGCAGTATCATAAAAGATGGCGAAGTTGTATTTGAAGCCAGCAAGGAAAAGAACTTATATGTGCTTCATTTAGAAGAATTAAAGGATCAGGATGTGTGCCTTGCAGCAAATAAAGATCAATCAGTAGAATTATGGCACATAAGATTAGGCCATTGTAGCTTGGATGGAATCAGAAAACTAATCAAGAGAAATCTAGTGGAAGGTCTGCCCAAAGTAAGCACGAGAATAGAAGGCATCTATGAACCTTGTGCAAAAGGAAAGCACACTAAATCATCCTTCAAGTCAAAGACAGTGGTAACAACCTCAATACCCTTGGAACTATTACATATGGACCTATTTGGGCCAATGAGAACCACAAGTGTTGGAGGAAAGAATTTCAGGTTCGTAGTTGTGGATGACTATTCCAGATTCACTTAGGTATCTTTCTTGGAACACAAAGATGACACTTTCGATAGCTTTATTAGCTTCAGTAAGAAAGTTCAGAGGGATAAGAAATACAACATAATTAGCATTCGATCAGACCATGGAGGAGAGTTTCAGAATGAAAGATTTGCAGAGTTCTGTAATGATCAAGGAATAAAGCACAATTTCTCAGCACCAAGGACACCACAGTAGAATGGAGTTGCTGAAAGAAAAAATAGAACTTTATTGGACTTGGCCACAACTATGCTATCGGAATATAACCTACCAAGATACTTCTAGGCCGAAGCCATCAACACTGCCTGCTACATAATTAACCGAGTGATGATCAGACCAATCTTGAAGAAGACAGCATACGAGTTACTCAGGCAGAAGAAACCAAAGATTAGTCACTTCAGAACCTTCAGATGTCCTTGCTTCATTCACAATAACGGCAAAATGGATATTGGTAAGCTAGACTCCAAATCCGATGAAGGTATATTTATGGGGTATACTTCTAAACCTAAAGGCTACAGAGTATTTAATAAATAAACTTTATTAATTGAGCAAACTTTGCATATTATTTTTTATGAAACTAACCCTTCCTTGAGAAAGGAAGTAGATAGTGATAATGATGATGTAGATAATTTGTCTAAGAAATTAAAAGATACATCTATCAATGATAAAGAATGGAAGAATTACAACAAAGAGAGATATCTCATGATGATCTTCCAAAGGAATGGAGATACAAAAAGGATCACCCGTTGGATAACATCATTGGAGATCCATCGGTTGGGGTAAGAACCAGAGGTAATGTAATTCCTTGTGATTATTTAGCTTTTTTATCTCAAATAGAGCCTAAGACAGTCAATGAAGCACTGACTGATGAATCTTAGATATTAGCCATGCAAGATGAACTTAACCAGTTCAAGAGAAACCAAGTGTGGTCCCTTGTTCCGAGACCATCAGATCATCCTATGATTGGCACCAAATGAGTGTTCAGGAACAAATTGGATAAAGTTGGTGTGATCACAAGAAACAAGGCCAGACTGGTAGCTCAAGGCTATTCCCAAGAGGAAGGCATAGATTTCGATGAAACCTATGCACCAATAGCTAGACTTGAGGCAATTAGAATTTTGCTTGCTTACGCATCAACATTAGATTTAAAGCTTTTTCAAATGGATGTAAAATCCACCTTTTTAAATGGTTTTATAAAGGAGGAAGTCTATGTAGAACAACCTCCTGGTTTTGATGATATCGATTTTTCAAATCATGTTTTTAAGTTGCATAAAGCTTTGTATGGTTTAAAGCAAGCACCTAGAGCTTGGTATGAAAGGCTCAGTGCATTCTTATTAAAACATGGTTTCACCAGAGGAAAAGTAGATAGCACATTATTTATTAAGATAAAAGTCAAAAATATATTACTTGTTCAAATTTATGTAGATGATATAATATTTGGTTCTACTGATGAATCTCTTTGCAAGTATTTTGAAAAGCTCATGCAGGGAGAATTTGAAATGAGCATGATGGGGGAACTCAACTATTTTCTCGGATTGCAAATCAAGCAAGGAAAGGAAGGCTCACACATTTGTCAAGCTAAGTACACTAAAGAACTACTAAAGAAATTTGGTTTTGAAAATGCCAAGCCACTGTCAACACCAATGAGAACATCTACAAGGCTAGACAGTGACAAGGATGGTAAAAAAGTGGACCAAAAGCTCTACAGAGGTATGATAGGTTCTTTACTCTATTTAACTGCCAGTAGACCAGACATTCTATTTAGTGTATGCATGTGTGCTAGATATCAAGCTGATCTTAAAGAATCTCATCTAATATCTGTCAAAAGGATTTTTAGATAATTAGCTAAAATTCATGATCTAGGATTATGGTATCCAAAATCATGTGAAGTAAATTTAGTGGGATATTCTGATGCTGACTACGTTGGATGCAAAATAGATAGAAAAAGCACCAGTGTATGTTGTCAATTTCTTGCAGGATGTCTGATTTCATGGTCCTCAAAGAAAGAAAATTCAGTAGCACTGTCAACAGTTGAAGCTGAGTACGTGGCTGCTGGAAGCTGTTGTACACAACTCTTATGGATTAAACAACAACTCGAGGAATATGGGCTGCATATCAAGACAATTCCTTTGATGTGCGACAACACCAGTACAATCAATCAAACCAAAAATCCAGTTCAGCACTCAAGGACAAAGTATATAGAGGTTAGATATCATTTTATTCGAGATCATATAGCAAATGGAAATATAAACATTTCTTTTATGGATACTCATAATCAGTTAGCGGATATCTTCACAAAGGCCTTACTTGATGAGAGATTTACTTCTCCTAGAAGGGAATTAGGTATGTGTAATTTGTGATAGATTTATCTGTATATAGCTGAAATAACAATTATTTCAGAACAACAATTATTCTCTCCCCTGGAATTAAGTAAAACTCTTTATGTATTTGTTTCACAACTAGCTTTGACGATTCTTTATTTTAAAAAAACTTTGTCTATCTTGGAATCATTCTATTTTGTCGTTTTGTGCATTTATTGTTGTGTCTCCTCAAAAGTGACTTTATGCCTATCTCTAAAATCCTGAAATCTGTGTCATAACGATTCACCTTCCACTCTCATCTCGTTCGACTTGCCTATAACGACAACCCTATTGTCTCTGGCATCGACTCTGTGTGATTTCAAAGCAGCCATCTCTTCCCGCGAAAAATTTCTTGAGGGCTTTTGCTTCAATCCTCTTCACGATCATCCAGAATCTTTTCTTGTTCAAAACCATGGCCGCTTCTGGAGTTTCCAGCATCATTGGGGGCTATAGCGCTGCTTTCCTCACAGCAGAGCAGCAAGAAAGGTTTACATCTGTGAAGATGAAGCTGTGCGGAAATAAGGTTGTTGATGTAGCAGATTTGGAGAAGAACGGAATGCATAGCATAGTGGCTGCGATGCAGAGGTTGAAGTGGACGCAGATGGCAACATTCTCTGAGGCAAGTTATCCTGAGTTAGTAAAAGCTTTCTATGTTTGTTTGAAGTCTGAAGCAGATGGGTCCTTGACTTCCATGGTCAAAGGAACTCAAATTCGCATCACCTATGAGGTGTTAGAATCCCTGTTTGGTGTTTCTACCTCTGGTCATAGTGGGGTAAATACCGTAGATGTTCAGGCCAAGGGTTTAGGCATTGTCGGAACTGAGTATAAGTTGAAGGACGGGAAGATTGATATAAACCAGTTGAACGCCTTCAACCGGATTCTTCATTTCATCGTGTGTCAGATTCTGGTGCCCAGGAGTGCCACCTTCTCCACCTGCACTAAGCCGATTCCGACATAATGTTCTGGACCATCTAGAACCAAGGTATTAACATGGCAGAAGTGATTTTGAGCAGATGAAGTTTGCTAATGCAATGATTTGGGATAAAAAGAGCAAGTTTTATGTATCACTTCCCTGTGCTCATCTATTGACGAAGATTTTCCAGCACCACAACATCAGTTTAAGTGGTGAGATTTCTGAGAAGATGGGCCAGACAATTAAATGCAGAAATTTGAAGAAAAGTGGTTTCTCATTGGTAGCTGGGGTATGGACCAAAACCTCAGTAGCTGAAGGTGAGGCCATCATTGGAGAAGCTCAAGATGCCAAAGCTCTAGAGGCAGAAGCAGAAACTCAGCAAAGGGTTGAAGCCCCTCAAGATCAGGCTATTCCACCAGTTCCAGCAGTAGAAGTTCAGATCGAAGCAGTAGCAGTGCCTCCAGCAGCAGTTCAGTAAGAAGCTATTAGGGCAGAGATTCCAGAGGTCCAAGAAGAGCAAGCAGCAGCAGCAGCAGCAAAGATCAGTGTTGAAGATCAGGTGGTCAGTGAAAGCAGAATTGAGGATATTCCTTCAGAGCATATTGAGCCCGTTGGGCATTCATCAGAGGTTGTCACTCCCTCCTCTCGCGTAGCCTCTGTGCTTAGAAATGTGCTGGATTCTATCACCAGCACTCAAGCAGAGCAAGATGAATCCTTTGCAGAAGTTGTGGCATCAGGCCACAATGCAGCTGTTCAAATTGAAGATGCTCCTACTCAGGGGGAGCAAGAAAAAGCTTGTGAAGCAGTAGTTCCTAAGGTCGTGGCACCACGCCACCATGAAGACATTCGAATGGATGATGCTCCTGTTGAGGGGGCGCATTTTGTTGAGAAGGAAGCAAAAATTCAGGGGGAGCCTGTGGCTAACCCTCATGTTGATCAGTTTAAAGAAGGTGTTTTGACAAGCCCTTCTGAATCAGATGAAGGAGAGACAAATGTTGAACATGTGGAGCCCATTGCAACGGAAAGTGAAAAGGGTAAAGGTGTAGCTTCAACGATCCCTCTACTGACAAGGAAGCACACCAGAGGCTGAAGCAGAAGAAATTGAAAATCAATATGAAGCCTTTAATAGTCAGAATGGATGAACAATGTAAAATCCTTTGCTCTGTGCAGTCAGACATTGCTTCTATTTTCATTAGCCAGAGCTCAGCAGCTAAGCAAGTTGGAGCATTGACTTCTGAGCTCCAAAGTCTAAAGGGTGAGTTGGGAAGCATTAAGCAAGTAATGCAAGATTTATTTGTTTTTGTGAGGGCGCATCTACCCATTCAAGCCCCTCCTGCTCCCACTCCAGCCAGCAGTTCCGGGCCTAGTCAGCCAGAGGATGTTTGGCCATCAGGGCCAAGTTTTGAAGTGGTAGGAGGGCCATCCGGGCCAAATGTTGTTGAAGTTGTGGCAGAGCAGTCAAGGCCACCAGGGCCAGTTGAGGATGTCTCTGGGCCATCCGGCCAAGTGGAGTCAGCAGCTATTCTTGCTACAACTGAAGATCAGGCTGTAGCCCCTGAGCATCCTAGCTCTTCTCCTCTTCCAACTCCACCACCCCCTTCTCCATCATCATCCTCTACTGCACCTCTAGCACCTGCTACCTTCAAACAACCCCTTCCTAAAAACATCTCCTCACCCACTCCATTTCCTATCACCTCTTCTTCTCCTGCCTCCACCACATTCATTCCTCCTCCTCCTTCTGAGGCACCTCCAGCCTCCTCCTCATCAGCTCGAGCTTCCTCCTCCAGTCCTTCATCTGTAGGACCCTCCATATCTCCTCCACCACCTGAGTATTCCTTCCTCCATCCTTCTACTCCTCTCTCCTTTGTAACCATCATTCTTGAGAGTGCTCAACTTGAACATCTTGAGATCCAGGACATCAAAGATGAATTCGAAGAAGCAATTCTTCGATCAGTCCTACAGGTCAGCACTCACATCCATAGGGCTGGCTCTTCTAGCCATGTTCCTAAGAAAAGGAAACTTTCTTCAACCCCCCTATTTCCTCTGAACCTTGTTTTCCTCCTCTTTGGTTCTCCCTCTCTGTTATAACTAAAAACAAGCCTCTCTATTGTGAATATCTTCAGAAAACCACCTTTGCCACCATTTTTGGACTTCCAACTCTCAACCTCACTGACCATCTCAATATCAATCTCCTTTCACCTCTCTCTCTAAGGATGAAAATCAAAAATCTTTTCTATGGCTGAAGCCAAATCTGAAGAGCAGTGAGCTCGGGGTCAAAAGTCCCTTTACAACCAATTTCTGTTGCCCAACTAGAAAGCCCAGAGGGGGGGGGTGAATGGGATTCTTAAAATCTTGAATAACCTAAACCTGTTCACAAAAACGTTCACACAAGACACACTTCGATGGCTGCTAGAGTTAGTGAAAGTAAATAACAACAGAAAGCAATCAATCACACTACACAAGGATATATCCTGGTTCGGATCTCCTCTCCACATGAGTCCTACATCCAGTCCTTGAGCAACAACTCAAGATTTCACTAACAAGGGTACAGTCCCCCTTAAGGATGCTACAACACCCAGCACCCCAGCTGGTCTTCCTTCACACGAAGGGAACAACACCCTGGAACCCCCAAGTCTTCCTTCACACGAAGGGAACAACACCATCTGTATCCAACATGTCTTCTCTTCAGCCAGAAGAGGAAATACACAAAGGCATGTAAAAAGGGTGAAAAGCCCCTAGACCAAGCTTATAGAATAGTGCTTGATCTGAAGCCAAGACTGAGAGACACAGATCTACAAGGAAAAGATCTCTTAGAATACAGAAGCTCTCTCAAAGGTTTTACAACAAGGACACTGAGAGCTAAGAGCTACAATGGCAATGGAGTGAAAAAACTATAGCTCTTTCTCACGCTTGCAAATTCTCTATAGGAAGCTCTTGAGCGTAGATAAGTTGTTCTCTTGTTCAAAAGTTGTCCTCTAAAGAATCTAAAGACTTGATTTTATATCTTCTTTTGAAAAGTATACGTTGGAGTGTCCGTTGCCTCTAAGTGCTGGTGTACGTTAGACTATATGGTGTTCAACAGATCTTTACGTACCATGCAAAGAGAAGATCTTCCTCGATGTCCTTTTCTCTTCCATTTGTCCAACGTTGTATTGAGATGTGCTGTCAGAGACCTGCACATATTAAATGCAAAAACGTAGACAGCTAAGCTGTCTCTTGCTGTCAGTCAACGTTACAGTGAGAATACATCAAATTAGAAATTCCATTGTGTCTTTCCAAAAGATATTTCATGTAGAGGCATAGGAATAGAAGATATCTGAACATGCATTGTGTAGAGAGACGTACAGTTATAATTAATGCATGGATAAAAGAGAAATACGCGAGACGACTTTGACTTGTTAAGATATTTGAATATCAAGTCGTTATAACTCATGAAATCGATATGAACATGACTTATAGAATCGTTGTGCGAGTGAGTCATTGAATCGTTGCTTATTTGTAAACAATTCATTGTGAGCAAATCGTTATAACCAAGTCATTTTAATACTATAAGCAAATCGTTATAACCAAATCGTTATGAGCAAATTGTGATAAGCAAATCGTTATGAGCAAATCGTTATAAGCAAATCGTTATGAGCAAAGTAAATTGTTATGAGCAAATCGTTATGCTCACTTACGAAATCGTTGTGAGATTGAAATCGTTATACTCACTTATCGAATCGTTATGAGAGCAAATCGTTATGCTTACTTACGAAATCGTTGTGAGATTGAAATCGTTATACTTACTTATCGAATCGTTATGAGAGCTAATCATTATGCTCACTTATCAAATCGATGCAACGACCAAATCGTTATGAACCAAGTCGTTGTGAGAGCAAATCGTTGTTCTCACTTACCAAATCGTTGCGACGACCAAATCGTTATGAACCAAGTCGTTGTGAGAGCAAATCGTTGTTCTCACTTATCAAATCGTTGCGACGAGCAAATCGTTATGAGCCAAGTCGTTGTGAGAGCAAATCATTGTTCTCACTTATCAAATCGTTATGAGATCAAAATCGATGCGATCACTTAGTGAATCGTTCTGAGATCGAAATCGATGCGAACACTTAGCGATTCATTCTGAGATCGAAATCGATGCGATCACTTAGCGAATCGTTCTGAGATCGAAATCGATGTGATCACTTAGCGAATCGTTATTAAATAGACTTCAATAGAATAGCGATGACTTATGAAATCGTTATAGAACCGGAAATCAATGTGAATGAGGAAATCGTTATGATTGTAAGGAAATCATTATAACAACTAGAAAGTCGATCTGTACTTAGAAAATTTTATGCTTTGAACTGTAAATGCTACCGGGTGATAAATACTCACTGATTTTGCTTGTATTTCCTTGATTTGCTTCCTATGCTTAAATCTCATAGAAATCTTATTAGATTAAACTATATCTGAGTTTTGTTAATCACCAAAATAGATATGTAATTCATTTAAATTACATAGGGATAAGCGAATCATCAATCTCCCCCTTTTTGGTGATGACAAAACATAACAACAAGTATAGACGTTCTGAAATAAATCTAAGTAAAAGTGAGGAAATAAAAATGAGAATTGTAATTCAGAATGTCTAAATTTCTCCCCCTTTTTGGCATTAAGCAAAAAGATCAAAGGCTGATACAAAGACAGAGAGAAAAGATAAAAAATAGCAAAGAGGAATTTTATTGAGCATTGGGGTTCATCACTGCCAAGAGAAATTTTATAAGAAGTGAAGGACCCAAAACTAGCAAAGCAAACGAACTGATGTATCTTGTAAGGATAGTGAATCTGATGCTACTGAAGTTCCTTCTTTAACGCAATAAAGATCTTGTACCGTTCTTCCCATTTAAGATAGGAATCCTGGACAAGATGAAGAGAGTTGGAATCCAAAAAATTACCAACAAACAGCAACGGTTGATTGGATTTGGCCTGAGAAGCATTAAGATCTCGAAGCTGTTGAGCTGACAAAGGATATAGCTTCTCCCAATCAGAAGGTGAAAGCCTCTCATATTCGGATAAAATAGGGGCGAGAATATCAGCTTTGATGTAGCCCTGATGATATTGCTTGAAAACGAATCTGTGAAAGGAAAGGGAACGACCTTTTAGCACTGAAATTCTGGCCATTACCCTTGCGGCTCGCTCAAAGATGAGTGTTCCAAGTGAGGAGTCCATGATCAAAGAGTGAAGAGGGGTAGGAACACTACATCAGGGATCTCCAAAGTAGAAAAATCAACTCGAATGGAGGTGGTATGAGCATCCCCAGAGCTGAGAGCACGGATTGCTTGTCGAAACTGGCCCAGCTGTACTTCTGGAATATTGTTGATATAGCAGAAGTCACTGTACATCTGGTATTGCTAGATAAACTTGATCTCTTTCTGAACGAACGGCCCCCAAGTGTTCTTATGATGAATCTAAAACCACTCAGAGAGAGAGAGGGGAGAATCTCTGGGTGGATACCTGGCTGCACGAGCTCGAAGAAACTGATTGTAGAGAACTGTGTGGCCGCGAACCCACTGATCTTCTGTTTTGGCTTCAGTCATGGAGAAGATTTTTGACTGTTGAGCCTTGGAGAGAAAGGTATAAGGAAGAATGGTGGTTAGATGGTCTGTAAGATTTTGGAATGGAAGACCAAAAATGGTGGCAAAAGCAACTTTATGAAGAAATTCTTCATAAAAGGGTTTGTGTTTATTAGTTACAGAAAGTGAAAACCAAAGAGGTAGATAGCAAGGTTCAGAGGAGACAAGATGAGTAGAAGGGAGTCTCCTTTTCTTAGGAGCAGGGCTAGAAGAGCCTGTCCTTTGAATGTGAGTCCCAACAGACAGGACTGAACGAAGTATTGCTACTTCAAATTCATCCTTGATGTCTTGGATCTCAGTGTGTGCAAGTTGGGCACCCTCAGGAATGATAGAAATAAAGGAGGGAGGAGTTGGTGGATGAAAGAATGTACCAGATGCTACTGGACGGAGTTCGGATGGTCCTAAAGATGACGGACCAAAGGAAGAGGCTCCAGCTGATGAAGATGTTGGAGGAACCTCAACAGAAGATGAAGATGGAGGAATGATGGTGGAGAGGTAGGAGATATGGTGGATTGGGAAGGAAAAGGTGTAGGAGAAGAGATGGGTCTAGACCGAGGTCTTTTGGAGGTGGTAGATGCTGGAGGTGCAGTGGATATAGTGGGTGGAGAAGGAGGGGCTAGAGTTGGATGAGTAGAAGACACAAGGGGCTTTAGGTCTACAGCCGGTTCTTCTGCTCTTGCAGCCACTGAATCCTGCCCTGATGGCCCTGATGCATCCTCTGCTGGTTCTGGTGGCCCAGACACTACTACCATAACTGGATTTGCCATATGCACATCTTCAACAACTTTGGGCCCTGATGGCCCTGCGGGATCTGCAGATAATGGCCCTGATGGCTGCTCTTGTTCACTAGACTGCTCTGCATTTACAGACCCTGATGGTCCAGAGCTGCTCACAAGAGGGGCATGAGATGGTAAATGCGCCCTCACAAAACCTGACAATTCCATGAGCACTTTCCTCATACTGTCATAATCTTCCCTTAAGCATTCAAGTTCATGGGCAGATGAGCTCTGACTGATAAAGATGGAGGCGACATCTGACTGCACAGAACAATTGGCTTCATGTTGATCTTTAACCTCTTCTGCTTAGACTTCCTGTATGGCTTTTTGGTAAGGAGGGGAATATCTGGAACCACTTCTTTTCCTTTAACTACTCTTGCCTTTGCAATGGGCTCCACAATATCATCATCATTTCTTCTTCTGAGGCACTTTCCACAAGGCCTTCTCTGAACTGATCATCAACGGGAACACTAGCATTGTGCTCCCCCTGATCTGCTGCATCCTTCTCAATAGACTGCTCCCCCTCAATAGGAGTGTCTTCCATCACTATATCCTCATGGTGACTGGTTGTTGCTTCTTCATGAATAATCTCTTGCTCCCCCTGACTAGGAGCTTCTTCCAATATAACATCTACAATGTGGCATGATGCCACCACCTCTGGAACATTTTCACCACAGTTTATTGACTCCCCCTGAGTGCTGGGGATGGAGTCCAGAACATTTCGAAGTAGTGAGGCTACTGTGGAGGAGGGAGAGACAACCTCTAAAATTTTCCCAACGGGCTCAATGTGCTCTAAGGGAATGTCCTCGATCCTGCTGCTGCAGATCACTGATGGCGCTGCTATTGCTGCTTCTTGCTCATCTCAAGGTACTGGTTCTTGATGAGCTTGAACTGTAGGTACTTCTGCCGCTGCTGCTTCTCCTACCTCTTCTTGGACTTCTTGGGCTTCACCAATGATGTCCTCACCCTCAGCCACTGAGGTTTTGGTCCACACACCAGCTATCAATGAGAATCCACTCATTTTCAGATTTCTGGACCGGATAGCTTGGCCCATTTTCTCAGAAACAGCTCCTACCATACTGATGCCATAGTGCTGAAATACCCTGGTTAGCAGATGGGCATAGGGTAGAGACACATGCAACTTACTCTTCTTGTCCCATAACTGAGCACTTGCAAATTTCATCCTTTCCAAAATAACTTCAGCTGTGTTGATACTCTGGTTCTGGATGGCCCAGAACATCAGGTCGGAGTCCGCCTTGGTGCATGTAGAGAAGGTGGCACTCCTCGGGACCAAAATCTGACAAACTATAAAGTGCAAAAGACGATTGAAGGCATTCAACTGATTAACATCTATTTGCCCATCTTTTAGCTTGTATTCAGGACCAACAATCCCTAACCCCTTTGCTTGAACATCGACGGTGTGAACTCCACTGTGACCAGAGGTAGTCACACCAAATAATGATTCCAATAAATCATATGTGACCCGAATCTGGGTTCCCTTGACCATGGAAGTCAATGTCCCATCCTCCTCAGACTTCAAACAAACATAAAATGCCTTTACAAGGTCTGGATAACTTACTTCTGATAGGGTAGCAATCTTCGTCCATTTCAATCTTTCCAAAGCTGCGACGATGTTGTGCATTCCATTCTTCTCCAAATCTGCCACATCCACTGCCTTGTGCCCGCACAACTTGGTCTTTACAGTAGCAAATCATTCCTGCTGCTCAGCTGTGAGGAACATAGCTCCATAGCCCCCAACAGTGCCAGAAATTCCAGAAACGGCTAGGTTTTGAATGGGGAAAGGTTCTGGAGGATTGGAATGAAGATTGGAGCAAAAGCCCTCAAGAGATTTCTCGCGGGAAAGGGTGAGAGCTTTGAAATCGCACGAAGTCGATGTCGGAGTTGATAGGGTTATCATCTCAGGCAAGTCAAAAGAGATGACGGTGGGAGGTGAATCATTGCAACACAGATTTCAGGATATATAGAATAAAGATAAAGCGACTTTTGAGGAGCTGGCGCCATAAAGGCGGAAAACGACAAACAGACATGATTTCGAGATGAATAAAGATCTTTAAAATATGCAAATCGTCCTAAAGGAATAAGAGACAGGAAATATCAAAAAGAAATTTTGCTTAACTTCAGAGGGAAAAATAAATGATATTATGAAATACGTTGATATTTCAGTTATTTATAGATAAGTCTTTCACAAATTGCACATGCCTAATTCCCTTCTAAGAGAAGTAAATCTCTCTTCAGGTAAGGCCTTTGTGAAGATGTCTGCTAACTGATTATTTGTATCAATAAAGGAAATGTCTATATTACCATTTTCTACATGATCATGAATGAAATGATATCTAACCTCAATGTGTTTAGTCTTTGAATGCTGAACTGGATTCTTGGTTAGATTTATTGGACTGGTGTTGTCGCACAGCAGGGGAATTGTCTTGATATGAAGTCCATAATCCTCAAGTTGTTGCTTAATCCACAATAGTTGTGTACAACAGCTTCTAGCAGCCATGTACTCAGCTTCAGCTGTGGATTGTGCTACTGAATTTTACTTCTTTGAAGACCATGATATCAGACATCCTGCAAGAAATTGACAACAACCACTGGTGCTTTTTCTATCTATTTTGCATCCAGCGTAATCAGCATCAGAGTATCCTACTAAATTATTTTCGCATGATTTTGGATATCACAGACCTAAGTCATGAGTTCTAGTTAAATATCTAAAAATTCTTTTGACGGAAATTAAATGAGACTCTTTAGGGTCTGCCTGATACCTAGCACACATGCATACACTAAACAATATATTAGGTCTACTTGCCGTCAAATAAAGCAAAGAGCCTATCATACCTCTATAAAGTTTCTGATCTACCTTCTTACCATCTTTATCACTGTCTAACCTTGTTGATGTGCTCATAGGTGTTGATAGTGGCTTGGCGCTTTCAAATCCAAATTTCTTTAGCAGCTCTTTGGTGTATTTGGATTGACAGATATGTGTTCCTTCTTTTCCTTGTTTGATTTGCAATCCAAGGAAGTAGTTGAGCACACCCCATCATGCTCATTTCAAATTCTCCCTGCATTAACTTCTCAAAATACTTGCAAAGAGATTCATCAGTAGATCCAAATATTATATCATCTACATAAATTTGTACAAGCAATATATGTTTGACTTTAGACTTAATAAATAATGTACTATCTACTTGACCTCTAATAAACCATGGTTCAATAGAAATGAACTTAAACATTCGTACCATGCTCTTGGTGCCTGTTTCAAACCATATAAAGCTATATGCAATTTAAATACGTGATTTGGAAAATCGATATCATCAAAACCTGGCGGTTGTTCTACATATACTTCCTCCTTTATGTAACCGTTTAGAAAATCTGATTTAACATCCATTTGAAACAGTTTTAAACCTAATGCAGATGCATATGCAAGTAAGATTCTAATAGCCTCAAGTCTAGCTACTGGTGCATAGGTTTCATCGAAATCTATGCCTTCCTCTGGGAATAGCCTTGAGCTACCATCTGGCCTTATTTCTTGTGATCACCCATCTTCATCCAATTGTTTCTGAACACCCATTTGGTGCCAATCACTAGGCGATCTGATGGTCTAGGAACAAGTGACCACACATGGTTTCTCTTGAACTGATTCAGTTCATCTTGCATGGCTAAAATCCAAGATTCATCAGTGAGAGCTTCATTGCCTATCTTAGGCTCTATTTGTGAAACAAAAGCTAGATAGTCACAAGGAATTACATTACCTCTGGTTCTGACCCCAACTGACGGATCACCAATGATGTTGTCTAGAGGGTGATCTTTCCTATACCTCCATTCTTTTGGAAGATTATCATGAGATTTGTCCTTTTGTTGCAGGTCTTCCAAAGGTTGATCTGCTAGTTATAGGTGCCCTGCAAGCCAATTCACGTGAGTGATGGCACTTGTAATTATGTGCATATCATTTGGTAATATTATAATGGTATTTTCTCACTGTAATTCCATGCGTATGTATACTGTGATGTCCATGGGTCTGTGTATGGGAATTGGATCATGATGAGATCATGATATGAGGCCGATCCTCTTTAAACACAGATCCTAAATATTCCTAGTCATAGGTTACTCAAGAAGGACATTGAGATGACCGGAAAGACCGGTGTGCCATATACCTGTCCATGTGATGGAAGCAGCTGGTCTCATAGCTGCTTGTGTGGAGACACTAGGGATATGGTGCAGGTGCTTATTGGAGAATGAGTTCACTGAATGATCCGTTCTCGGAATGCTATATGGTTAATGATACCTGATTGTCAGATAGAGATTCTGTAGTCTCAGTTGTGTAACTGGTCCTTAGACTTGAGACACCAAAGATGTCTTGTTTGAGTACTCCATTCTTTGATACTGGATTTATAGGTCTGGATGTTCCAGGTCTAGTATAGCCAGCCATTGGGAATGGTAGCCAACCTTACGAAGGCAATTATGTGTCAATAAAGGATCATCCACTCTTGGTATCGTGAGAGGAATATCCCATATTGTCTTACTCAGGCAAATCTCTGGCCAGGGTCAATTGGATTTAGTGAGAAGGAGTTCTCCGGGAGAATCCGATAAGAGTTTGACTTTAACAAATTCCATATAGACCTGACAACACCATGCCTAATATATGGTCTCTGGGATAATAGATGGATGAGGGACTACAGGTACACGGTAACTGTGGGCAGACAGGTCCAATGGATTTGATCACTCGTATCGTCTGGGGATTATGGCATAGTGGCCTAGTATGTTCATAATCGATGAGTTGAGTGAATTATTATGGAGATAATAATTCACTAAGACAGAAGGAGTTCTGATGAGTACAACTCACGGCCAGCTCGATATTGGGCCTAGAGGGTCACACGCATAAGGTGGATAATGCGATGAATAGAGGATTGGATAAACGTTATCCAATAAGTCTTATTTAACCCATTATGGACCTATTGGGTAAGACCCAATAAGCCTTGATAAGGATCCATTAAGGGAGCTTACCAAGATCATGCCACCTCACCCCTTCTAGAAGGAGGACACTTCATCATTACCCATCATGACATGATGAGGTGTCCTTGCGAGGTGTCCCTTATCATGATTACATGATGAGGTGTCCTTGCAAGGTGTCTCTCTTGTCATCATAACATGGTGAGGTGTCCCTATGAGGTGTCCCTTGTCATCATGTCATGATGAGGTGTCCCTGCGAGGTTTCTCTTGTCATGATAACATGATGAGGTCCCTTAATAGCCCACGAATGCGTCGTTAAACACGTGACTAACAATTTCAAAATTATTGGTCTACACTAAATATTTTGACAATAGTTAAGTGGTGAGTGCCGAGTCGAATCCACGGGGAAAAATATTATCAACTTTGAAAACCTTGAGTTTCTTTGGTTAGAAAAGTGTGAGAGGATTTTAAAACTAACTCCTAAGATTAATTCAATCAAAAATAAATCTAATCTACGAAGAGAAATTAGAAGAGAGAAGTAGAGACAGAGAGAAACTAAATTAACAAGATTAAATTGAAATTCCATAACTAAAAAGGAGCTTAACAAAAAGTGCTAAAAAATTACAATTAAATCACAATTAAAGATCGAGAGAGATGAGAGAATAGAAGAGAGAGAGACAGAGACGAGAGAGAGAAAAGAGAGCGAGAGATGTGAGAGAGAGGAGAGAGAAGAGAGAACCGTGAGAGAGAGAAGAGAGAGAAGAGAGAAGCGCGAGAGTGAGGAGAGAGGCGTTGAGAGAGATGAGAGAAGAGAGGGCAGCGATAGAGGAGAGAGAGAGAGGAACGGAGAGAGGAGAGAGGCGCGAGAGCGGCCCACTTGCATGCATGCAAGGTGGGTAGGGCGTGGGCGCTCGAGCCAGGCGGCTGGGCGGCAGGGTCGCGGGCACGCGGGCGAAGCGGGCTGGTGCCTGGGCGAAGCGGGGCTGACGCCCCGCCTGGGCGCTCGGGCGGGCTAGGCGGGGACGACCGCGGGCGGGGCCGCGTGCAGGCTGGGCACGGCCGGGTGTGACTGCGGCGGGCCTGGCGGTCCGGGGCGGCGGGCGCTTGGGCGCGGTGCTGCTGCTGCTTGCTGTTGTCCGAAGAGCGGGAGAGAGAGAAGAGAAGGGAAGAAGAGGAGAGGAAGAAGAAGAAGAGAAAGAAGAAGAGAAGGAGAGGAGGGGCTTGTGCGCAGGAACGAGAGGAGGGCTGCGGTGGTGAGAAGGGGAGAGAGAAAGTGGGAAAAAGAATCCCTGCAAGAGAGAGGGGAGAGGTTTATAAAGAGAGGAAGGGGGAGAGAGGAAAGGAAGAGAGATTTTTTAAAAGTGAGAAAGTGTTTAAAAATAGAGGGGGAATATTTTAATAGAATCTCTCTTTTATTTTCTCTTGCTTCACTCCAATCCATTAGCCCATTAAGCACTTCATAGAATGGCCCATTAACCTGCAAATACAACATAAAATTGAATTTAATCAATTATCGTCCATGATAATAGAAATCTTATGAATTTATCAAGTGTTAGTCATTGAAATGGCATGATTATTCATGATAATTATGATATTATCACATCCCCCAACTTACTCATTGTTAGTCCCTTAGCAATGCACCCAGGTGAATAATGGGACTAACAGGAACTCAAAACATCATTTTCCATGTCAAGAAAGTAGAGAGGAGACTGATCAACACTAGATATTTCTAGTTCTAGTAGCATGTGTCAAGATAATCATGCAGTTCATGTTATTAGACAGTTCCTCAAGATGCGATTGAAATTATCATTTCCTTCATGAATGCACTTATGATCAACAAGCTTTACTAAGATAGTGCATGAGCTTTTGACCCATTACTTAGAGATGATATCAACTCTACACTCATAAAATCCAATCCTCGAATTACAGGTAGCTTTCACTCTGCCTTTTTATTTCATCCTCATCATCATTTTTTTTTCTTTGGATATCCTTTCACTGTTTTGACGTGAACTTCAACACTTCATGAGGTGCCGAAGCGCAGTTACTAAGCTAGGGATTTCCTTCTTCATTTTGTCATTTTTTTTTTCATAACTTGTAGGCAGGTAGCTTTTTCCCCACTATTAGTTTTCTATAAGAGTGTAGAATGTCAATCTTCAACATGAGTATTAGGTAAAACCCTCATCACCTCATGAATGACACTTATTCATCATATAATACATGTGTAAAGGTTCAATAAAATTTCAAATGTAGTTTGAGGAAAATGCTAAGAACATAACCACAAATTCATCCTTTAACGTACCACTGGCACAAGTATATACTTAGAGTAAACCATTCTAGAATGAGGTATTCTTTCCATGAAAAATGATGCATGAAGTACAATGTTTGGGATGTTTAGCAGGATTTTAAAATTTGAAAGATTTCCCTCCCCCAACTTGAATGACATTGTCCTCAATGGCATAAAAGTAATGAACATAGAATAAAGCCAATGTAAATTAAGAAAGGAGAGATGCAACCTGATGATGACATGAGGGTAGTTGCACACTAGCTTCATCAATGTAATGGGCCTTCAAAAACCTAAACACAATAGAAGAAGAAATAAATTAAATCTCCTAAAAATATTGGGTTGCCTCCAATAAGCGCTAAGTTTAATGTCTTCATCCAGACACATAGAGCTAACAGGCTCACGTAACACCCCCAATCAATTGACACTCCCAATAATACATGTGTAAAGGTTCACATAAAATTTCAAATGTAGTTTGAGGAAAATGCTAAGAACATAACCACAAAATTCATCTCCTTTAACGTACCACTGGCACAAGTATATACTTAGAGTAAAACCATTCTAGAATGAGGTATTCTTTCCATGAAAATGATGCATGAAGTACAATGTTTGGGATGTTTAGCAGGATTTTAAAATTGAAAGATTTCCCTCCCCCAACTTGAATGACATTGTCCTCAATGGCATAAAAGTAATGAACATAGAATAAAGCCAATGTAAATTAAGAAAGGAGAGATGCAACCTGATGATGACATGAGGTAGTTGCACACTAGCTTCATCAAATGTAATGGGCCTTCAAAAACTAGAACACAATAGAAAAGAAGAAATAAATTAAATCTCCTAAAAATATTGGGTTGCCTCCCAATAAGCGCTAAGTTTAATGTCTTCAGCCAGACACATAGAGCTAACAGGCTCACGTAACACCCCCAATCAATTGACACCAATTTTTCCTTTGTAAGGCATCACCAACCATGGGGGTCAAGTGGTTCAAACGTACCTTGCAGATCAGTAAGTGATAGAGAAATGAGGCACTCAAGATCATATCTTCAATAAGAAATTTTCATTTATACACTTAAGATCTTTGTATGTGTTGAACACATCAATGCAGACTTTATTATTTTCACCATTTCTACCCACAACTTCCATTTTTAGATCCTCATTCATGATGTTGAGGTCAGATTGAGTTGAATGCTCAGAGGATTGCTTGAACTCCACAGACTGACTTGTGTCAAAAATAGTAGCATGATCTAGAATGAAATGGATATGACTTTCAGCACAAGGATGCTTAAAAGGTTCAAGTGTAGTTGACCAATCAGCTAGTGGTAGCCTGTCCATGAATATATTGGATTTGCCAGGGTCAGGGAGAGGTAGGCGTTCCATATGTTTCTCGAAATCACAAGAGACCCAGTCAATGTGGACTTCAGGCAGAATTTCTAATTCATCTCTTACCCAATAAGAATGATTGATAACTACACCCAGCTCTTTCTCCACACTCACCTCTTCTTTGTTACTCACTTGAAACGGTGTCACATCAAACTCGGACCCAACATCTAGATGACACTCTTTCTTTTCTCCCCCAACTTGAATTCAACTAATTCACTAGAGCTGTCCTCAAATATGACATCATGGATGGAGTCTTCTTGATGGTCAGTTTCAAGCTGGGCCAAGACAATGGATTGATTCTTAGTGGCACCCATCTCCTCTTGATTTGACTCATTAATATTATCTCTCATCTTTAAAATGGGCATGTCCCCAATCATATTGGACTGAGAAGTTTCAAATGGAATTTGAGAGCCACATGTTGGTCACAATCAAGATAAGGATGTGCATGATTGTCAATGGGTTGGCATGGTAACTGACTATCTTACCTCCTTCTGATTTCCTTTAGGTGAGTAATCAAGATGTCAATTTTGACAAAGGATTTCTCTAATTCTTGCTGTTGTTGGGTGAATGTTTGCTCAAAGAATTGTTGGTTATCATGGAATTTTTGCATAAAATTGCCCAAATTGATCATTAAATAGGCCTGATCGCGAGGGAGATGTATGAGTGGACTGTGGATATACATGTTGTCCTCATGATGGCTTTTGTCATGAATGTCAATGTGGCATTGGACCCAATGTTGAAAGTTGTGGATAGGGGACTTTGGGCTTGGGCCATAATAGGTTGATCTCTAAGTGTTAAATGTGGCATTACTTCTCCAAGTGGTTGGAAGGGTGTGCCTTCAGGAGCATCTGTTAAGCACACCGACATATCAATGCCAAATTTTTTTTGATCAAACCATGATATGATTTCGGCACCTAGAAAGGGTCCTTGAATTTCCCCTTAGGGATCTTGATAAAGTAAACTCAATTTTTCATGGGAGACACCTTGGTCAACTTTTAAGTAAGGAGTGGGTGTGGATAACACTTGAAAGTTTTGGGTCTATTCTGGGGTGGAAGGAGGTGATGAGATGTAAAGTGGGTCAACATATGTCCTCCACCCTAAATCATACATGTGATCTTAATTGGGTGACCCTGAATCAAATGGGCTTGAGTCCCTTTGGAGCCATTGGACTGGTAAGTAGAGGTGGATGGATAAGTGGGTTAGGTTGAGAGTGCATACCATAATGGGATGATCCAATTTGTCCAAATGATGTGCCCATTTCATAACCATGATTGTCAACCCACATAAATCCTCTTTTTGTTTTTATTTTGTTTTATATTATTTTTTTGTTTTAAAATATTTGATTTTTTGTATTTTCACACAAGTTAGCAAACAATTAATCCTATGACACCTATGGTTCCCTAAGATATAAACATTTGATTTCTCACTAATCAACTGAGGCCTAACTCAAATCCACTCTCAAGCCCGTTAACTGGCCAGGTAAAAGGTGGGAGAGTGGGAGGTTCCCCCTGCTCTCGCAGGGACCTAATTAAATAACCACTTGTCCACTTAGGCATTTGCCTATGAACCTCTAGCCTTAGACACCAGTTTCCAACTTGATAGTGGGCCCAAGTGGGCCTAAGTCTCAAGGTCAAGTTTCTACTTTCTTTTATTGGGCTTGGGAATGCAAAATGTGTAGGAAGTTGTGGTTTGTGGGCTAAGGAAGGGTGATCAAATCCCCACCTTATCTTGTTAAGGAAATTTCCCTTAAAATATTTTTAGAAATGATATGCACACCACAAAATCACGCAAGGGGTTCTATGCAAGCATGGCAATGCATCATCATGCTTTTAAGAAAGTTGAGATTCTCACCTTGCCTCCCGTAATCTTCGACAAGAAAGGAACTTTTCAAAAGGAAAATTACCTAAAGATGGAAATCTAAATGATGCATGTCCTAAAGATGGAAAGTTTCTAATCTTGACATGACATCTTTTATTGGATTCAAGTGATTGATTTTTTTGGATTTTTCTATATATTTTCTCTTTTTTTTATTAATTATCTAAACATGGTAACTAAGAAAAAGAAACTAAATCAAGAGGGTTTTAAAGGTACTTACCTCCAACGCAATCCCTCGTTCTTTTGGAAATTAACACAAATAGAAAGAGTGAGAGAGAAGGAAACTCACCTCACTTACCTTTTTTTCTGATTTTTTTTCTACAATTTTCGGATTTCTTCTTTCAAAACAAACCCTTTTACGTACAGATTTCTGTCCTTAGCGACAGTTTTCTGCACAGATCCACTTTTACTGACAGTTGTTTATCTTCAGCGACAGATTCTATTTTTCAGCAGATTTTTTTTCTGATTTTTCTTTTGTTTTGACACCTGAAAAAAGGAGAGAAGATGTGAGAATCAATATATACAAAAAGAACCAAGATTAACAAAACTAAAAATCTAATTCCCGGCAACGGCGCGAAAATTGATAGCCCACACGAATGCGTCGTTAAACACGTGACTACAATCTCAAAATTATCGGCCTACACTAAATATTTTGACAATAGTTAAGTGGTGAGTGCCGAGTCGAATCCATGGGGAAAAAGATTATCAACTTTGAAAACCTTGAGTTTCTTTGGTTAGAAAAGTGTGTAGAGGATTTTAAAACTAACTCCTAAGATTAATTCAATCAAAAATAAATCTAATCTACGAAGAGAAATTAGAAGAGAGAAGTAGAGACAGAGAGAAACTAAATTAACAAAGATTAAATTGAAATTCCACTAACTAGAAAAGGAGCTTAACAAAAGAGTGCTAAAAATTACAATTAAATCAACAATTAAAGATCGAGGAGATGAGAGAGAATAGAAGAGAGAGAGAACAAGAGATGAGAGAGAGAAAAGAGAGAGAGAGATGTAAGAGAGAGGAGAGAGAGAGAGAGAGAACCGCGCGAGAGAGAAGAGAGAAGCGCGAGAGAGAGAGGAGAGCGCTGAGAGAGATGAGACGAGAGAGAGGGCAGCGATAGAGGAGAGAGGGAGAGGAACGAGAGAGGAGAGAGGCGCGGAGAGCGGCCCACGTTGCATGCATGCAACGTGGGTAGGGCGCGGACGGCTCGAGCTGGGCGGCAGGGTCGCGGGCGAAGCGGGGCTGGCGCCTGGGCGCGGGCGGGGCCAGGCAGGGGCGACCGCGGGCGGGGCGTGTGCAGGCTGGGCGTGCCGGTGCGACTGCGGCGGGCCTGGCGGTGCGGGCCGGCGCGCGCCTGGGCGCGGTGCTGCTGCTGCTTGCTGCTGTCCGGAGCCGGGATAGAGAGAAGAGAAGGGGAAGAAGAGGAGAGGAAGAAGAAGAAGAGAAAGAAGAAGAGAAGGAGAGGAGGGGACTTGTGCGCAGGAAGGAGAGGAGGGGGCTGCGGTGGTGAGAAGGGGAGAGAGAAAGTGGGAAAAAAGAATCCCTGCAAGAGAGAGAGGGAGAGGTTTATAAAGTGGTAGAGAGAAGAGAGGAAGAAGGGGAGAGAGGAAAGGAAAGAGAGATTTTTAGAAAATAAGGAGAAGATTTTTAAAAGTGAGAAAGTGTTCAAAAAATAGAGGGGAATATTTTAATAGAATCTCTATTTTATTTTCTCTTGCTTCACTCCAATCCATTAGCCCATTAAGCACTTCATAGAATGGCCCATTAACCTGCAAATACAACATAAAATGAATTTAATCAATTATCATCCATGATAATAGAAATCTTATGAATTTATCAAGTGTTAGTCATTGAAATGGCATGATTATTCATGATAATTATGATATTATAATCCCTCTTGTCATCATGACATGGTGAGGTGTCCCTGCGAGGTGTCCCTTGTCATGATTACATGATGAGGTGTCCTTGCAAGGTGTCCCTCTTGTCATCGTGACATGGTGAGGTGTCCCTGCGAGGTGTCCCTTGTCATGATTACATGACGAGGTGTCCCTCTTGTCATCATGACATGGTGAGGTGTCCCTGTGAGGTGTCCCTTGTCATCATGACATGATAAGGTGTCCCTGATGAGGTGTCCTTTAGGCTCTCTATAAATAGTAGGGGTCTCTTTGAAGTTTATGGGCTAGAGCTTGTGAGAGAAACCACCTTCTTCATCCCCCTTCCCAACTCTCTCTGCTGTGCTCTCCCTAAGCAAGAGGAGAACTAGGAGGGGCGAGCCCTCTTGTTGTTGCTGTACTTGCTGCTGTTCGCCACTGTGTGGCATTGCCGACTAGGAGGAGTGGCACCACCGGTGTAGGAGGGGTCATTGTCATCGCCGATCATCCACTGTATGGATACCACTAGAGGGAGTCTCGCGAGAGCTCCTTCAAACAAGGACTAGTTCTGCGCTTCAGGGTATTACGATCTCCCCTAGGTGAGATTGTCTCACGCCTTATTTGTATGTATGTTTACATGCACCGTACATCATAGCCCGATCAAGTACATAGATGTAAATTGATTTTTTGTTTTACTTCCGCTGCGCATGTGATGCCTCAAGTTGATTTTCAACAGGATCTTCCTTGTCCTTAATGGATGTATCGTTTAATTCTTGGACAATTTTCTGCATCATCAATATCACTATCTTCTTCCTCTTTCAAGGAAGGGTTAGTTTCATCAAAAAATATATGCACTGATTGTTCAATTAACAAGGTATGCTTATTAAATACTCTATATCCTTTAGGTTTAGAGGCATACCCTATGAAGATACCTTCATCTGATTTAGCATCTAACTTACCGAGGTCTCTTTGTGGTTGTTGTGGATGAAATATGGACATCCAAATATCCTGAAATGACTGATCTTCGGCTTCTTCTCTTTGTATAGCTCATATGAAGTCTTCTTCAGGATTGGCCTGATCATAACTCAGTTGATGATATAACATGCTGTGTTGACTGCTTCAGCCCAAAAATATCTTGGCAAATCATATTCTGATAGCATTGTTCTTGCCATGTCCAATAGAGTTCTATTTTCCTCCCAGCAACTCCATTTTGCTGTGGTGTCCTTGGTGCTGAGAAGTTATGTTCTATTCCTTGATCATCACAAAAACATAGCAATTTTTCATTTTGAAATTCTCCTCCATGATCTAAACGAATACTTATGATACTGTCCTTCTTATCTTTTTGTACCTTCTTACTGAAACTTACAAAACTGTCGAATGTATCAACCTTATGCTCCAAGAAGGATACCCATGTAAATCTGGAATAGTCATCTACATAACATATCCAAATTCCTTCCTTTAAGGTGATGAACAGTCTATCCCCATGTAATTTAATTTAATCACATTTCTATTTGGTGATTAATAAAACCATGTTATGTTGATAATTATCAAACCCTTGATTAAGGTCACTAACCTATTTCTATAAGTCTTGAGCACAGGAAATATAACAAGGAAAATCAAGCCAAATTGGTAAGTATTATTCTTACTGAAGCAACATTAAGATCAAGTATGATATTTCTCTAAGTACACATCGGTTTCTTTTATAAATTATGACGACTACAGTAGAACTGTAACGATTTCCTCATAACGGTTTCATAAGTGCCTTAACGATTTCTTCATAGAATGAAACATCGTTTGAATTCAAAAGAAATCGTTCTCACAACGATTTGCTATCGTAATGATTCCTTTAGTTATCGCAACGATTTGCTATCGTAACGATTCCTTTAGTTATCGTAACGATTTGCTTTCGCAACAATTTCTTCAGACGTCACAACGATTTGCTATCGTAACGATTCCTTTAGTTATCGCAATGATTTACTATCGTAACGATTCCTTTAGTTATCGCAACGATTTGCTATCGTAACGATTCCTTTAGTTATCGTAAAATTTGCTTATCACAATGATTTCTTCAGACATTGTAACGATTTGCTTATCGCAACGATTGCTTCAGATATTATAATGATTTGCTTTGCGCATCGACTGCTTAAGTAATCACATCGATTTCTTTGGTTCTCATAACGATTTGCTTTGCGCATCGACTTCTTAAGTAATCATAATGATTTCCTTAATGATCACAACGATTCTTTCATATCTCACAACGATTTGCTGTTTGGTTGCATAACGATTTCATAAGTCATAAATGCATCGATTTCATATCAATCAACTTGACATATGACTTATCCTTTCAACGGGTTGAATAGTCAAAGTCTTCGCACATATTCTTCTGTCAGCTGTGCATTTAATGAAGACTGAACGTATCTCTGCATGCATGCAGACGATATCGTCCATTATCGTGTCTATTCTTTATGCATCTTTTAGAACAGCAGAATAGCATTACTATTTTGATGAATATTCACACTAACGTTGACTGACAACAAGAGACAGTTCAGCTGTCTATCATTCTAGCTTGCTTTGTGTGCAGGTCCTGGTCAGCTATTCATCTCACAACAATTGGACCTTGTAGAAGCCAAAGGACACTTCAGAAGATCCTATCTCTTTGCGTGCACAAATGGATAAAGGACTGTTGACTGGAAGCTTCCAAGTGCCACTCAGTCTAACGTCCACCAAAAGCTAGAGGCAACAGATACTTCAACGTTTAGATTTCAAATTGAAGATATATATATTGAAGAAAGGAGCTCCAGAAATAGTGATACACATAGACAGAGAACGACAGTCATAGAAAACTCTCTGATCATCAAGTCTTCTGCGAGTTCTCAAGAAAGAGCCAAGCCTCATTCCATTAGATTAGCTCTTTGCTCTCTGCATTGTTTGTAGATTTTCGAGAGAGCTTGTTTGGTTCTGAGAGTGAGCTTTTGTTTGTAGATCTCATTGCTCTCAGTCCCTTGCTTCAGATCTTGGCTTATCAAAGCTTGATCTAGGGGCTTAATCTCCTGCTTACTTGTTTCTGTGTGTGTTCCCTTCTGTTGAGAAGGAAGACCTGGTGGGGTATCCAGGGTGTTGTTCCTCTTCGGGCTGTGAAGAGAAGACCAGCTGGGCTGGGTGTTGTAGTGTCCATAGGGGGACTGTACCCTAGTTAGTGAAATCCTGAGTTGTTGCTCAGGGACTGGACGTAGGACTCCTGTGGAGAGGAGATCCGAACCAGGATACATCTTGTGTTGTGTGATTGTCTTCGTGTGATTGTTGTTTCTCTTTACTAACACTAACAATCTTCAAAGTGTATTTCTCTGTGAACATTTTTAGTGAACAGGTATTAGCTGATAAATTTTAAAGACCCATTCACCCCCCCTCTGGGCTACCTAACTGGGCAACAAGTGGTATCAGAGCGAGTCTCTTCGACAAAGAAGAAGATCCAACGATCTGAAGAGTAAAGATCCATGGCAGCCCAAGGAAACATTGAAGGTCAGTCTGTCAACCGACCCCCTCTCTTCGATGGTGAAGACTACACTTACTGGAAGACCAGAATGGAGTATTTTCTGCAAGGATTCGACTATCAGATCTGGTCAATTATAGAAGAAGGAGATCTCGTTATCCTGAACTCAAGGCAGAACTGGACAGACGATGATAGGAAGAAGATCTCCCTCAACTGTAAAGCTAAGAGCATTCTGTGTTGTGCTCTCAGTAAGAAGGAATTCAACAGAGTTTCAGCCTGCAAATCCGCAATGGAGATGTGGGAAAAGCTCAGAATCACGTATGAAGGGACAGACAAAGTGAAAGAGACAAGGATTGACATTCTTGTAACACAGTATGAAAGATTTCAGATGCAACCAGGTGAATCCATAACTCAAATGTTCAGTAGATTTACAGACATTACAAACGGCTTAGCTGGACTTGGGAAGACATATGAAATTGGAGATATGGTTAGGAAGATTCTCAGATCCCTACCACCCTCATGGACCCCAAAGGTAACAGCCATTGAGGAAGCCAACGACTTGAAAAAGATGTCGTTGGAGAAGCTCATTGGGTCCCTTATGGCCCATGAGATCAACATGGAAAGGTTGGGAGAGTCCTCGAGCAGAAAGAAGCACTCAAATGCCCTTAAAGCTGAAGAAGACTCATCAGATGAACTCTCAGATAACAATGAAAGCAGCAAGGACAGTGAAGATGAAGAAGCAATGTTGTCCAGGAGATTACAACGCATCCTAGCAAAGAAGAAGAAGTTCCAATCTGGTAGAAGACACTTCAAGAAACACAAGGAGTTCAAGAAATCAGAAGGAAAAGATCAGAAGAAGACCGAGCCGATATGTTATGAGTGTAAGAAGCCCGGACATATCAAGGCAGAATGTCCAAAGCTCAAGAAAGGTGAATACAAGAAGAAGGACAACTTCAGAAAATTCAGAAAGTACAAAAAGAAAGCAATGGCAGCTGCGTGGGAGAACAGCAGTGACTCTGACAGTGAGTCAACCCAGAGCAGTGAGGGAGAAGAAGAAGCCAACTTGGCTTTCATGGCCAATACAGACGAAAAGGTAACCTCTGACTCCTCTTTTGATTCTTGCAATGATTCTGATTCAGACAATTTAGAAGAAGCATTTAATGAACTGTATGATAAATATAGAAATGTATCTAAGTTACTAAAAGCTAGTAAGAAGAGTATTGCCTGTCTAGAAAACACAAACTCAGATTTAAAATCAGAAAATGAACAATTAGAAAAACAAGTATCTGAACTGAAAAGAAGAAATGATCTATTGTGTGAGGATCTAAAAGATAAGAATAAACAAATAATCAGATTAGAAAAACAGGAGAAATCAGATGAACTAAGAATAGAAATCAAAGCCTTAAGTGAAGAAAATGACAAACTGTCAAAGACGCTGGAGAAATTTACTAATGGTAAAAATTCCTTAGTATTAAAAGGTGCTAGACGATCAGGGAAGAATAAATAAGGAATAGGATACACCCCTCCAGACAATGAAGAAACCATTATTTATCCGAAAATATATCCAACCCCTAAATTTGTAACTGAACAAGAGACATCATATAAATCTAACTTTAAATACGCTCATATGAAAAGTAACTAGAGTAACATGCTGCAGCCACTGCAACAAATTAGGACACACAAAAATAACATGTCCAACTAAGAATAAGAAATGTGTAATAAAATGAAAAATTGATGACACTAACCAACAAGGACCCAAAAAGAATTTGGGTACCTAAAACTTAATGTTTTCATTTCAGGGTAACCTTCGAGCATCCAAATGGTATTTGGATAGTGGGTGCTCAAGGCACATGTCAGGAAATAAAAGATTATTCTCTCATCTAGAAGCTGAAGAAGGAACAGTCACCTATGGAGACAATGGGAAAGGGACTGTTATTGGGAGTGGATCTGTTGGCAGCAACAACAAAACTATTATTGAAGATGTTCTATGTGTCAAAGGTCTGAAGCATAACCTTATAAGTATCAGCCAACTATGTGACAAGGGACACCAAATCAAATTTCAAGAATCCAAGTGCAGCATTATGAAGGATGGAGCAGTTATCTTTGAAGCTAACAGAGAAAAGAATCTATATGTACTGTACCTTGAAGAACTCAAAGATCAAGACGTTTGTTTAGCAGCCAGCAAAGAGCAGTCAACTGAGCTATGGCACAGAAGATTGGGCCACTGCAGTTTGGATGGCATGAACAAGCTCAGAAAGAGAAGTCTTGTGGAAGGTCTGCCAAAGGTCAGCACTAAAATGGATGGTATCTGCAGACCGTGTGCAAAAGGGAAGCACACTAAGAGTTCCTTCAAGTCAAAGACTGTGGTAACCACCTCTAAACCCTTAGAACTCCTTCACATGGATTTGTTTGGGCCAATGAGGACCACAAGTCTTGGAGGAAAGAGTTTCGGTTTCGTAATAGTGGATGATTACTCCAGATTCACATGGGTGTCATTCTTGGAACACAAAGATGACACATTTGACAGTTTTGTAAGTTTCAGCAGAAAGGTGCAAAGAGACAAGAAGTACTGCATTGTTGGAATCCGGTCAGATCATGGAGGAGAATTCCAGAATGACAAATTTGCAAAATTCTGTGATGACCAAGGGATTGAGCACAACTTCTCAGCACCAAGGACACCACAGCAGAACGGAGTTGCTGAAAGAAAGAACAGAACTTTATTGGACATGGCAAGAACAATGCTGTCAGAATATGATTTGCCAAGATATTTTTGGGCCGAAGCAGTGAATACCGCAAGCTATATCATCAACAGGGTGATGATCAGGCCAATCCTAAAGAAGACTGCCTATGAGCTGTACAAGGGAAAGAAGCCAAAGATCAATCACTTCAGAACTTTTGGATGTCCATGCTTCATTCACAACAACGGCAAAAGAGACATTGGTAAGTTGGATGCCAAATCAGATGAAGGCATCTTCATGGGGTATGCTTCTAAACCTAAAGGTTATAGAGTATTTAATAAGCGTACACTATTGATAGAGCAATCTGTGCACATTATCTTTGATGAAACTAACCCTTCCTTGAGAAAGGAAGAAGATAGTGACGTTGATGATGCAGATGATTTGTCCAAGAAGTTAAAGAACACATCAATTGAGGACAAGGAAGATCCACCTCTGGAAGACCTGCAACAAACAGACATTGAACATGAAAATCTTCCAAAGGAATGGAGATACAAGAAAGATCACCCACCTGAAAACATCATTGGTGATCCAACTGTAGGGGTAAGAACAAGAGGTAATGTAATTCCTTGTGATTACCTAGCTTTTGTTTCTCAAATAGAGCCTAGGACAGTCAATGAAGCTCTTACTGATGAATCTTGGATTTTAGCCATGCAAGATGAACTGAATCAGTTCAAGAGAAACCATGTATGGTCACTTGTTCCTAGACCATCAGATCATCCAGTTATTGGCACCAAATGGGTGTTCAGAAATAAATTGGATGAAGCTGGTGTGATCTTAAGAAATAAGGCCAGGTTGGTAGCTCAAGGCTATTCCCAAGAGGAAGGCATAGATTTCGATGAAACCTATGCACCTGTAGCTAGACTTGAGGCTATTAGAATCTTACTTGCATATGCATCTGCTCTAGATTTAAAATTATTTCAAATGGATGTCAAATCCGCATTTTTAAATGGCTTTATTAAAGAGGAAGTTTATGTGGAACAACCTCCGGTTTTGATGACACAGAATTTCCTAATCATGTCTTTAGATTACATAAAGCTTTATATGGTTTGAAACAAGCACCTAGGGCCTGGTATGAAAGGCTTAGCTCATTTTTACTGAACCATGGTTTCACTAGAGGTCAAGTAGATAGTACATTGTTCATCAAATCCAAAGTTAAACACATATTACTTGTGCAAATTTATGTAGATGATATAATTTTTGGATCTACTGATGAATCTCTTTGCAAGTATTTTGAAAAGTTAATGCAGGGAGAATTCGAAATGAGCATGATGGGGGAGCTCAACTATTTCCTTGGACTACAAATTAAGCAAGGAAAAGATGGCACCCACATCTGTCAAGCCAAATACACCAAGGAGCTCTTAAAGAAGTTTGGATTCGAAAATGCCAAGCCACTGTCAACACCTATGAGTACATCAACAAGGATGGACAGTGACAAGGATGGTAAGAAAGTAGATCAAAAGATCTACAGAGGTATGATAGGTTCTTTACTTTACTTAACAGCTAGCAGACCTGATATTTTATTTAGTGTATGTATGTGTGCTAGATACCAAGCAGATCCTAAAGAATCTCATCTAATTTCAGTTAAAAGAATCTTTAGATACTTATCCAGAACTCATGATCTAGGTATATGGTATCCAAAATCATGTGAAGTCAATTTAGTAGGATATTCTGATGCTGACTATGCTAGATGCAAAATAGATAGAAAAAGCACCAGTGGTTGTTGTCAATTACTTGCAGGATGTCTGATATCCTGGTCCTCCAAGAAGCAGAATTCAGTAGCACTATCGACAGCTGAAGCTGAGTATGTTGCTGTACACAACTCCTATGGATAAAGCAACAACTTGAGGACTATGGGCTACACATCAAGTCAATCCCACTGCTATGTGACAACACAAGTGCTATAAACTTAACCAAGAATCCAGTACAACACTCAAGGACCAAACACATTGAGGTTAGATATCATTTTATTCGTGATCATGTAGCTAATGGTAATATAGAAATTTCTTTCATTGATACAAATAATCAGTTAGCAGACATCTTCACAAAAGCCTTACCCGAAGAGAGGTTTACTTCTCTCAGAAGGGAATTGGGCATGTGCAAATTGTGAAAGATTTATTTGCTAAACCTGAGATATTAATTTTCAGAGCTTAAATTAATTATTCTCCTTGAAAGTGAGCAAAATATCTCAATTATCTCTCATTTATTCTATCTGGCGTAAATACTCTGTCGGTTCGTTATTTGTAACTCTTTATTTCTTTCAAATTGGAGCTTTGTCGTTTTCCGCCATAAAGGCACATCCCATTTCGAAAAAGCTTTTATTCTTTATTTCACAAATCCCAGAATCTGTGTGGGAACGATTCCTCTTCCCTCTTTATCTCTTTCGTCCTCTTGCCTAAGGCGATACCCTATCGACCCCGGCATCGACTTTCCTCAGATTTGAAGCCTTCAACCTCTCCCGCCAGAAATTTCTTGAGGGGTTCTTCCTCAATCACCCTTCCAGTCCTTCAGAACCTTTCCCTGCTAGATTCCATGGCCTCTACAACCATTTCCGGCACCGTTGGGGGCTACGGAGCTGCGTTCCTCACCGCAGATCAGCAAGCTAGGTTCGCGTCAGTCAAGGCTAAGCTTTGTGGTCACAAGGCAGTAGATTTGGCAGACCTGGAGAAGAATGGCATGGGCAGTTTAGTTGAAGCTCTGCAGAAGTTAAAATGGACGAAGATTGCAACCCTGTCTGAAGTAAGTTATCCGTATCTTGTGAAAGCCTTTTATGTTTGTTTGAAGACTGAGGCGGATGGGACCTTGACATCCATGGTCAAGGGTACCCAGATCAGGATCACCAGGGATTTGTTAGCCTCTCTGTTTGAAGTCTCCACCACTGGTCACAGTGGAGTCCACTCTGTGGACACTCAAGTCAAGGGGCTAGGGATTATTGGTCCGGATTTCAGGCTGAAGGATGGGAAGCTGGATATCAACCAGCTTAGTGCGTTTAATCGGTTATTGCACTTCATTATTTGTCAGATTATTGTTCCTAGGAGTGCATCTTTCTCTACCTGCGCCAGGGCAGATTCTGACCTGATGTTCTGGGCCATCCAGAACCAGGAAATTAACACTGCAGAATTAATAATTGAGAGGATGAAGTTTGCCAGTTCTCAGGTGTGGGACACCAAGAGTAAGTTGAATATCTCACTACCTTATGCCCATCTCTTGACAAGAATTTTCCAGCATTTTGGCATTAGCGTAGTTGGTGATGTTTCTGAGAAAATGGGCCAAGCCATCAGGTCCAGAAATTTGAGAAAGAGTGGATTTTCAGTTGTGAATAGTGTATGGTCAAAGACTGGTGCGGTTGAGGGTGAAGCCATCATTGGTGAAGCCCAAGAGGACCTAGAACCAGTAGCAGAAGCAGCGGCAGTGGTTGAGCCAGAAGAAGCAGCCATTGATCAAGTAGTTCCAGCAGCAGCAGTGACAGCAGCAGCAGAGGAAGAAGCCAGCAGAAGGATTGAGGACATTCCTCCTGACTTCATTGAGCCCTTTGGGCAATCTCCAGAGGATCCTCTTCCATCTTCCCAAGTAGCCACTCTACTTAGGAATGCACTGGACTCCATTTCTCAGGAGGAGCAAGTTGCAAGTGAATCTCTTGTAGCAGAATCTGTGGCAGAAGGCCACACTGAAGAAATGGTCATAGAAGAAGCTCCAAGCCAGCAGGAGCACGTATCAGTTCAAGTAGATGCAGTAATGGAAGATGCTCCCATTGAGGGGGAGCATTCAGTAGCAGAGGATATTCAGGGAGAAAGTGTTGTGGCATCAGGCCACACTGAAGTTCCTTCAGAAGACCTCCCAGTCCAATCCGAAGCAGCAGCAGCAGCTCAACCCAATGTTCCTATGGAGATTGTGGCTGAAGAAGAAGAAGTTAGTGTTGAAAAGGGCAGTGAGACTCAGGGGGAGGGAAATGAAAACCCCCCAGAAAATCAGTTCAGAGAAGGAGAAACTGCAAGCTCCTCAGACTCTGAAGATGATGATGGTGATCTTCAGGCACCTGTGGACCAAGCAAGGGAGAAAGGAAAGGAAGTTCCTCTCCTTGCGGATACTCCATATCAGAGGTCCCGGAGTCAGAAAATTGTAATACATTTGAAGCCTGTGATAGAGAGGTTGGATGCTCAAGGAGAAATCTTATGCTCATTGCAATCTGATGTAAACTCCATATTCATGAGCCAGGCATCAGCCACCAAAGAGCTATCCCAAGTAAGAAATGCTATGAAATGGTTCAACAAGGAAATGGGAAGCATGAAGTCCATGCTCTCTGAGATTTTGAAGGTAGTTGGAGCTCAAGCTCCTCCTCCCCCTCCAGCTCAGCCTTCTAAAGGAAATGAAGAAGAGGTTGCCAGGCCATCAGGGCCATCAGATCAAGAGTCTGGGCCTTCAGGGCCGAAAATTGTTTCTCAGGCAGCAGTTGTAGAGTCTGGGCCATCAGGGCCGGAAATTGTTTCTCCGGCAGCAGCCGTGGAGTCTGGGCCTTCAGGGCCATCAGATCAAGGATCAGGGCCATCAGGGCCAGTTGGGTCTGAGCAAATTTTGGCAGAAGAAGCAGCAGTCGCTCTAGAGCCCCCAGCTCCTTCACCTACTCAGACACCTGCTCCTTCCTCTCCACCTTCGGCCTCCACTGCTCCACCTGCTCCTCAACCCTTCAAGCAACCTCAACCCAGAACCATCTCCTCTCCTACCCCATTTCCCACACATTCCTCTTCACCTCCTGTCTCTCACATTTCTCCACCTCCTCCTCTTAGTGAGGTTCCTCCAGCATCTTCAGCTGGAGCCTCCTCCTCCTCTGGTCCCTCATTCTTTGGACCCTCTGAACCTACCTCTTCCACCCACATTCTCTACTTCATCCTAATCCTCCTCCCTCCTTCATTACAATCATTCCAGAGGGAGCTCAGATTGATGGTCCCTACCTTAGGGCCATCAAGGATGAGTTTGAGGCAGCCATTCTCCGATCTGTCCTCAAGGTTGGAGAACATATTCATGGGACAGACTCTTCTAGTCCTGTCCATAAGAAAAGAAAAACCTCCTCTTCTTCTAACTCCTCTTCAGTTTTGTATCCTCCTCTATGGTTTTCACTGACAGAGGTCACCAAGAATAGACCTCTTTACAGGGAATTCCTCTCTAAGGTGGTTTTTGCTTCTATCTTCAATCTTCCTCATCAGAATCTCACAGACTATCTAAACACCATCTTACCTTACACTTCTCTTTCCAAATTCCTCAAAACTAAAATCTTTTCTTCAGCCGAATCCCAAACTGAAGAAAAATGGGGTCGCTCAAATAAAGCTCTCTACAATAAGTTTTTACTTGCCAAATCTGCCAGATTCCCTCCTAGGGACCATACCCTAACCTTGTCTGAATGGTTCCTGATCCACCACAAGGACTCCTGGGCCCCGTTCATTCAGAAGGAGATAAAGCTGATCAGGCACTTCAAGATGTTTAATGATTATCGATATCTTCATCGTTTGCCTGAAGTCCAGTTGGGTCAGTTCCGGCAGGCCATCCAAAGTCTTGGCTCCTCTCGTGGCACTGAAGCTATCCAAGTAGACTTTGCCACTCTTCAATTGCCTGAGGCTACCTTCCTCCCCCTCTCCACTCTCTAATAATGGATTCTCTGTAGGCTCAATCATTTTTGAGCGTTTTGCCAGAGTCATGGGCAGAATTAAGGTCCAGAAGGGGTATCTGGTGGCTTTCCACAGATTCCTGTTTCGAGAGTATCACCAGGGCCATGTCAGTGCTGAAGTTCTTGCTCCTGCCCTGTCAGAATGTGAAAGATTGAACCCTAAAGATTGGATCAGATTCTATCCTCTCTCCGCACAGCAACTTTCTGATCTGAATGAATCTCGTGCCAGGGTTGGTGAACCTCTCATCTCAGAAGCTACTTTCCTGGATATGAACTCCATATACCTTGTCAATGATCCCTATCTCACTTGGGTTGAAAGGTACAAGGTTTATGTAGCCATGCGCCAGGATATGAAGCACAAGCAGATATTCTACCCTGTCACTCTAGATCAGTTTCTTGCTTGTGCCAGTTTTGCAAAAGTCAGCTTCTTTAAAATGGATTTGGATCGTGATTCCTATGCAGATTTCCTTGAGAAGCAGTTGGCCCTTCATCTCCGTAGGATGGCTCCCTCTATGGGACCAACCTATTCCGTATCTCTTGGGGTTTTCAAGCCATTTTTTGAGAAGCAGGAAGAGCAGGCCTGGGAAATAATTTCTCATTATGCCTCTCTCTTGTCCCCTGCTCATTATCTCCCTGTACCTTCTCAAAATTAATACAATACACTCTTTGTGTGCTCTTTACTTTTTCTTGTTCCTCTTCTTTGTCTCAGTCCTATTTTTTTGCTTAATGACAAAAAGGGGGAGAACTATTGCAAGCTCTGAAATACATATGGTGAGCTATTGCAAACAATTTCAGAATTTAAATGTAAACTTATATGTGCTATTTACTGAAGTTTATTGAAGTTTTGTCATCACCAAAAAGGGGGAGATTGATGAACAGTCTATCCCCATGTAATTTAATTTAATCACATTTCTATTTTGGTGATTAACAAAACCATGTTATGTTGATAATTATCAAACCCTTGATTAAGGTCACTAACCTATTTTCTATAAGTCTTGAGCACAGGAAATATAACAAGGAAATCAAGCCAAATTGGTAAGTATTATTCTTACTGAAGCAACATTAAGATCAAGTATGATATTTCTCTAAGTACACATCGGTTTCTTTTATAAATTATAACGACTACAGTAGAACTGTAACGATTTCCTCATAACGGTTTCATAAGTGCCTTAACGATTTCTTCATAGAATGAAACATCGTTTGAATTCAAAAGAAATCATTCTCACAATGATTTGCTATCGTAACGATTCCTTTAGTTATCGCAACGATTTGCTATCGTAACGATTCCTTTAGTTATCGTAACGATTTGCTTATCGCAACGATTTCTTTAGACATCGCAACAATTTGCTATCGTAACGATTCCTTTAGTTATCGCAACGATTGTCTATCGTAACGATTCCTTTAGTTATCTCAACGATTTGCTATCATAATGATTCCTTTAGTTATCATAACGATTTGCTTATCGCAACGATTTCTTTAGACATCGCAACGATTTGCTATCGTAACGATTCCTTTAGTTATCGCAACGATTTGCTATTGTAATGATTCCTTTAGTTATCGCAACGATTTGCTATCGTAACGATTCCTTTAGTTATCATAACGATTTGCTTATCGCAACGATTTCTTTAGACGTCATAACGATTTGCTTATCGCAACGATTGCTTCAGATATTATAACGATTTGCTTTGCGCATCGACTGCTAAGTAATCACATCGATTTCTTTGGTTCTCATAACGATTTGCTTTGCGCATCGACTTCTTAAGTAATCATAAAGATTTCCTTAATGATCACAATGATTCTTTCATATCTCACAACGATTTTCTGTTTGGTTGCATAATGATTTCATAAGTCATAAATGTATCGATTTCATATCAATCAACTTGACATATGACTTATCCTTTCAACGGGTTGAATAGTCAATGTCTTCGCACATATTCTTCTATCAGCTGTGCATTTAATGAAGACTGAACGTATCTCTGCATGCATGCAGACGATATCGTCCATTATCGTGTCTATTCTTTATGCATCTTTTAGAGCAGTAGAATAGCATTACTATTTTGATGAATGCTCACACTAACATTGACTGACAACAAGAGATAGTTCAACTGTCTATCATTCTAGCTTGCTTTGTGTGCAGGTTCTGGTCAGCTATTCATCTCACAACAATTGGACCTTGTAGAAGCCAAAGGACACTTCAGAAGATCCTATCTCTTTGCGTGCACAAATGGATAAAGGACTGTTGACTGGAAGCTTCCAAGTGCCACTCAGTCTAACGTCCACCAAAATGCTAGAGGCAACAGATACTTCAACGTTTAGATTTCAAATTGAAGATATATATATTGAAGAAAGGAGCTCTAGAAACAGTGATACACATAGATAGAGAACGACAGTCATAGAAATCTCTCTGATCATCAAGTCTTCTGCGAGTTCTCAAGAAAGAGCCAAGCCTCATTCCATTAGATTAGCTCTTTGCTCTTTGCATTGTTTGTAGATTTTCGAGAGAGCTTGTTTGGCTCTGAGAGTGAGCTTTTGTTTGTAGATCTCATTGCTTAGTCCCTTGCTTTAGATCTTGGCTTATCAAAGCTTGACCTAGGGGCTTAATCTACTGCTTACTTGTTTCTTGTGTGTTCCCTTGTGTTGTGAAGGAAGACCTGGTGCGGTATCCAGGGTGTTTTTCGTCCTCGGGCTGTGAAGAGAAGACCAGCTGAGCTGGGTGTTGTAGTGTCCATAGGGGGACTGTACCCTAGTTAGTGAAATCCTGAGTTGTTGCTCAGGGCTGGACGTAGGACTCCTGTGGAGAGGAGATCCGAACTAGGATACATCTTGTGTTGTGTGATTATCTTCGTGTGATTGTGTTTCTCTTTACTAACACTAACAATCCTGAAAGTGTATTTCTCTGTGAACATTTTTAGTGAACATGTATTAGCTGATAAATTTTAAAGACCCATTCACCCCCCTCTGGGCTACCTAACTGGGCAACACAAGACTTGTGGTCCTCATTGGCCCAAATAAATCCATATGTAGAAGTTCTAAGGGCTTAGAGGTTGTTACCATGGTCTTTGACTTGAAGGATGACTTGGTGTGCTTCCCTTTTGCACACGGCCTACAGACACTATTCATTTTTGCACTGAGCTTGGGCAGTCCTTCTACCAAGCTTCTCTTGATCAACTTCCTCATGTCATCCAAGCTACAGTGGCCCAGTCTTCAGTGCCAAAGATTAGTTGACTGCTCTTTGTTTGCTACCAGACAAACATCTTGATGTTTCAGGTTTTCTAGATGAAGTACATACATGTTCTTTTCTCTGTTAGCTTCAAAGATGACTGCACCATCCTTCATAATGCTTCACTTTGACTCTTGAAATCTGATCTGATGTCCTTTATCGCACAGCTGGTTGATACTGATAAGGTTGTGCTTTAGTCCTTTGATGCACATAACATCTTCAATAACCGTCTTGCCTTTACTGCCTACTGATCCGCTGCCAATTATAGTCCCTTTTCCATTATCTCCATAAGTGACTGTGCCTTCTTCAACTTCTAGATGAGAAAATAATTTTCTATTTCCAGACATGTGCCTTGAGCATCCGCTATCTAAATACCATTTAGATGCTTGAGGGTTTCCCTGCAACGAAGACACTAAGCTTTAGGTACCCAAGTTCTTTTGGGTCCTGATTGGTTAGTATCATCCATTTTCTTCTTAATTACCCATTTTTTATGTTTAGTTGGGCATGTCATTTTAATGTGACCTAACTTGTTGCAATGGCTACAACATGATATTCTAGTTATCTTTTCATTTGGAATGTATTTAAGATTTGATTTATATGCTGTATCTTGTTCAGGTACAAATTTAGGAGTTGGATATGTTTTAGGGTACACTATAGTTTCTTCATTATCAGGAGGAGTATAACCTAATCCATGTTTCTTTTTACCTGACTGTCTAGAACCTTTTAATATTAATGTTGTTTTGCCATTAATGAATTTTTCTAATGTGCTAGATAATTTTTCATTTTCTATTGTTAAAGTGTTAATTTCCTATTTTAATTTATTTTCAGTTTCCTGGTTATCTAGTTTGGCTATTTGCTCATTTTTGTTTTTCAGGTCTTCACATAATAGTTCATTTCTTCCTTTTAGTTCTCTAATTTGTTTTTCTAGTTGTTCATTTTCATATTTTAGATCTGAATTTGTATTTTCTAAACATGCAAGATTTTTCTTACTGACTTTTAGTGTTTTGCATACTCTTTATATTTACAATACAACTCATTAAAGGCTTCTTCTAAATTGTCAGAATCATGAAGAAAAGGATCAGTCTGATGTTACCTTATCATCAATAGTGGCCATGAAGGCCAGGTTGGCCCTTCTTCTTCTTCTTCACTTGAAGTCGACTCACTGTTTGAGTCGCTGCTGTTGTCCCAAGCTACTGCCATGGCTTTCTTCTTATACTTTCTGAATTTCTTGGAACCTTCCTTCTTTCTGAACTCATTTTTCTTCAGTTTCAGACATTCAGCCTTAATATGTCTCGACTTCTTGCATTCGTAGCAAATTGGTTCAACTTTCTTGGAGTCTTTGCTTTCTGGCTTCTTGAATTCTTTATTTTTCTTAAAATATCTTCTTCCTGACTGATATTTCTTTTTCTTGGCTAGAATACGTTGTAACCTTCTGGATAACATTGCTTCTTCCTCATCGTTGCCTTCATTGCTTTCACTTTCATCTGAGGATTCTTCTGATACATCGTCTTCAGCCTTGAGAGCTTTTGATTGTTTTCTTCTACTTGACGACTCTCCTAGTCTCTCCATGTTGATCTCATGGGCCATTAGGGACCCAATGAGTTTCTTCAATGACATCCTCTTCAAGTCATTTGCCTCTTCTATCGCTGTTACTTTGGGAGTCCAAGATGATGGTAAAGATCTCAGAATTTTTCCTACCATATCTCCCATTTCATAGGTCTTTCCAAACTAGCTGACCCATTTGTGATATCTGTAAATCTTCTGAACATTTGGGTTATTGACTCTCCTGGATGCATCTGAAACCTTTCATACTGTGTCACTAGAATATCTATTCTGGTTTGTTTTACTTTATTGTGTCTTCGTAGGTGATTCTCAGCTTCTCCCACATCTCCACTGCGGATTTGCAGGCAGAGATTCTGTTGAATTCCTTCTTGCTGAGAGCACAACACAAATGCTCTTGGCTTTGCAGTTGAGAGAAAATTTCTTCTTGTCGTCTTCGGTCCATTTGTCCTTTTCGTTTGTTACTAAGAGATCTCCTTCTTCTACAATGAACTAAATCTGATAATCGAGTCCTTGAAGGAAGAACTCCATTCTTGTTTTCCAATAAGTGTAGTCTTCACCATCAAACAACGGTGGCCTGTTGACTGACTGGCCTTCGAAGTGACCATGGGCTGCCATTTGATCTTTTCTCTTCAAATCGTTGGATCTTCTTTATCGAAGAAACTAGCTCTGATACCACTTATTGTCCAGCTAGCAAGCCCAGAGGGGTGGTGAATGGGATTCTTAAAATCTTGAATAACCTAAACCTGTTCACAAAAAACGTTCACACAAGACACACTTCGATGACTATTAGAGTTAGTGAAAGTAAATAACAACACAAAGCAATCAATCACACTGCACAAGGATATATCCTGGTTCGGATCTCCTCTCCACAGGAGTCCTACATCTAGTCCTTGAGCAACAACTCAAGATTTCACTAACAAGGGTACAGTCCCCCTTAAGGATGCTACAACACCCAGCACCCCAGTTGATCTTCCTTCACACGAAGGGAATAACACCCTGGAACCCCCAAGTCTTCCTTCACACGAAGGGAACAACACCCTGGAACCCCCAGGTCTTCCTTCACACGAAGGGAACAACACCACCTGTATCCAATAGGTCTTCTCTTCAGCCCATAAGAGGAAATACACAAAGGCGTGTAAAAAGCGTGAAAAGCCCCTAGACCAAGCTTATAGAACAGTGCTTGATCTGAAGCCAAGACTGAGATACACAGATCTACAAGGAAAAGATCTCTCAGAATACATAAGCTCTCTCAAAGGTTTTACAACAAGGACACAGAGAGCTAAGAGCTACAACAACAATGGAGTGAAAAAACTACAGCTCTTTCTCACGCTTGCAAATTCTCTAAAGGAAGCTCTTGAGCGTAGATAAGTTGTTCTCTTGTTCAAAAGTTGTCCTCTGAAGAATCTGAAGACTTGAATTTATATCTTCTTTTGAAAAGTATACGTTGGAGTGTCTGTTATCTCTAAGTGCTAGTGTACGTGAGACTGTATGGTCTTCAACAGATCTTTACGTACCATGCAAAGAGAAGATCTTCCTCGATGTCCTTTTCTCTTCCATTTGTCCAACGTTGTATTGAGATGTGCTATCCGAGACCTGCACATATTAAATGCAAAAACGGTGACAGCTAAGCTGTCTCTTGCTGTCAGTCAATGTTAGAGTGAGAATACATCAAATTAGAAATTCCATTCTGTCTTTCCAAAAGATTTTTAATGTAGAGGCATAGGAATAGAAGATATCTGAACATGCATTGTGCATAGAGATGTACGGTTATAATTAATGCATGGATAAAAGATAAATACGCGGGACAACTTTGACTTGTTAAGATATTTGAATATCAAGTCGTTATAACTCATGAAATCGATATGAACATGACTTATAGAATCACTGTGCGAGTGAGTCATTGAATCGTTGCTTATTTGTAAACGAATCATTTGAGCAAATCATTATAACCAAGTCGTTATAATACTATAAGCAAATCGTTATAACCAAATCGTTATAAGCAAATCGTTATGAGCAAATCGTTATAAACAAATCGTTATGAGCAAAACAAATTGTTATGAGCAAATCGTTATGCTCACTTACGAAATCGTTGTGAGATTGAAATCGTTATTATCACTTATCGAATCGTTATGAGAGAAAATCGTTATGCTTACTTATGAAATCATTGTGAGATTGAAAACATTATACTCACTTATCGAATCGTTATGAGAGCAAATCGTTATGCTCACTTATCAAATCGATGCAACGACCAAATCATTATGAACCAAGTCGTTGTGAGAGGAAATCGTCGTTCTCACTTATCAAATCGTTGCGACGACCAAATCGTTATGAACGAAGTCATTGTGAGAGCAAATAGTTGTTCTCACTTATCAAATCGTTGCGATGAGCAAATCATTATGAACCAAGTCGCTGTGAGAGCAAATCGTTGTTCTCACTTATCAAATCGTTGCGACGACCAAATCGTTAAGTCGTTGTGAGAGCAAATTGTTGTTCTCACTTATCAAATCGTTATGAGATCGAAATCGATGCGATCACTTAGTGAATCATTCTAAGATCGAAATCGATGCGAACACTTAGCGATTCATTCTGAGATCGAAATCGATGTGATCACTTAGCGAATCATTATAAAATAGACTTCAATAAAATAGCGATGACTTATGAAATCATTATACAACTAGAAATCGATGTGAATCAGGAAATCATTATGATTCTAAGGAAATCGTTATAACAACTAGAAAGTTGATGTGTACTTAGAAAATTTATGCTTTGAACTGTAAATGCTACAGGGTGATAAATACTCAATGATTTTGCTTGTATTTCCTTGATTTACTTCCTATGCTTAAATCTCATAGAAATCTTGTTAGATTAAACTATATCTGAGTTTTGTTAATCACCAAATAGATATGTAATTCATTTAAATTACATGGGGATAAGCGAATCATCAATTTCTTCGCGCTCAGGCAGCCAGATATCCACCCAGAGATCATCCTTTCACTCTCTCTGAGTGGTTCCAGATCCTGCACAAGACCACCTGGGGGCCCTTTGTTCAGAAAGAGATCAGGTTCATCCGGCACTTCCAGATGTATAATGATTACTGCTATATCCATAATCTACCTGAAGTTTAGCTTGGCCAATTCCGGAAAGCTATTCATGCTCTTGGTTCAACTGATGCTTATACCGACTCGATACGGGTAGATTTTGCCACCTTGGAGATCCCAGATGTGGTGTTCCTACCTCCTCTCCATTCTCTCATCATGGAATCTACAGTTGGCTCCTTGATTTTTAAAAGATCTGCTCAGGTTATGGCCAGAATTTTAGTACAGCAAGGTCGCTCCCTTTCTTTCCAAAGATTTGTCTACTGGGAATATCACCGGGGCTTCATCAATGCTAATGTTCTTGCCCCTATCCTATCTGAATGTGAGCGCTTGTCTCCCTCAGAATGGGAAAAGGTTTATCCCCTTACTGCTGAGTAGCTCCAAGCCATCAATGCATCTCAGGCAAAATCGAATCAACCGTTATTGTCTGCTGTCGAATTCCTAGATTCCAATTCCATTCACCTTGTTCGAAATTCGTATAATACTTGGACTGAAAGGTACAAGGTTTTTGTGGCTATGAAGAAGGACCTGAAGCAACATCAAATCCACTACCCCATCAACATTGATCAGTTCCTCCAGCGCGCCAGTTTTGGCAAAACCAGTTTTTACAAAATTTATCTTGATCAAGACCACTATGACAGTTTCTTAGACGAGCAGCGGGCGCTTCATATCAAGCTGATGGTTCCTGACGTGGGACCTTCTTACTCCATAGCTAGTGGGCTCTTTCGGCAACATTTTGAAGAACAGGAACTTAAGGCTTGACAAATCATTTCTCTCCATGCCTCTCTTCTGTCTCCTGCCTTCTATCTTCTTGTACCCCCTCAGAATGAATAAACTGGTTTCTTTTCTCTCATTTATCTTTCTCCTATTATTTATTTATGTCTTTTTGCTTAATGACAAAAAGGGGGAGAAAACAAAACATTCTGAAATACACATCAATATACTTTAGTTCGTATTTAGAAACACTTATGCAAATTTATTTCAGCACATTTCACATTATGTTCTTGTTATATTTTGTCATCACCAAAAAGGGGGAGATTGATGATCAATCCATCCCCATATAATTTTTATTTAATTATATACAATTTTGGTGATTAACAAAATCCTAAAAATTAGTGTCTCACAAGCTTTTATGAAGTTTAGTCACAGGAAATAAGTCAGTCGTAATCAAGCAAAATCTGTAAGTATTTCTTACGCTGTAGCATTTAAAGTATAGAGCAGGAAATTTCTCTAAGTACACATCGACTTCCTATGTGTCATAACGATTTCCACTTCTATCGATTTCATTTTCACAAGGATTTAATAAATTATCATACTTATTTCGATTTTACAATGATTCACTAAGTGAGCATTTGATCTCACAACGATTCACTAAGTGAGTTTTCGATCTCACAACGATTCGCCAAGTGAGCATAACGATTTCAATCTCACAACGATTCGCTAAGTGAGTAGAATGATTTGATCGCCGCATCGATTTGTTAAGTGAGAACAATGATTTGCTCTCACAATGATTTGTTAAGTGAGAACAACGATTTGCTCTCACAACGATTTGATAAGTAAAAACAACGATTTGCTCTCACAACGATTTGTTAAGTGAGAACAACGATTTGCTCTCACAACGATTTGTTAAGTGAGAACAACGATTTGCTCTCATAATGATTCGATAAGTGAGAATAACGATTTGCTTTCACATCGATTTGGTATGTAACATAACGACTTGGTCGCCATAACGATTTGATAAGTTTCACATCGACTTGGTCACCACAACGATTTGATAAGTTACATAACGACTTGGTCGCCTTAATGATTTGATAAGTTACATAACGACTTGGTCGCCGTAACGATTCATAAGTTACACAACAACTTGGTCAGTGTAATGATTCGATAAAGCAAACAACGATTTGATCACTGCATCGATTCGATACCTGCAACGATTTGCTTATGTGTGAAACAACGATTTGCTCACAACAATTTGGTTATAACGACTTGCTTATACTCTCATAACGATTTGTCTCTATAATGATTTGGTTATGATTGTATAACGACTTGTGTTCACATCGATTTGTTTTTGGATGAATAACGATTTACATAAACAACGACTTATTCACACAACGATTTCATAAGTCGTACTCATGACGATTTCATGGACTACAACGACTTGACATTCAAACATGTCTCAAATATTTTGAAAGTCAAAGTCCTCCCACGTGTTTCTCTAATATCCATGCATTTAATGTGACTGTACATTTCTCTGCACGATGCATATCTGGATATCCTCTATTATCATGCTTCTATATGAAACACTTTTTATATAGCAGAATGTCATTTCCATTTTTGTGAAATGTCTTACTACATGGATTCAAACGTTGACTGACAAGAAGAGACAGCGTAGCTGTCTATGATTTAGCATTTATTGTGTGCATGTCTCTTACAGCACAACCCCATACAACGTTGGACAAAGTGGAAGCTGAAGGTTATCAAGAAGGATCTTTTCCTTGCGTGCATGGAACATAAAGGACTGTTGACTACAACATACCTGTTGAAGAATAAGGAGAACCATGCAGTCTAACGTTCACTAAAGCCTAGAGACAACGGTCATCTAAACGGGTAATTCAGCAAGAAAAGATATATATACAAGACTGAAGACTCATGTAAACATAACTTTTGAAGGATTCAAAATCTCAACGAAAAATCTGGAAGTGATAGAGTCTTAGCAAAAAGAGCTTCTTGCTTTCTACTCCAACCTTGTAGCTCTTGCTCTTCAGTGCCTCATTGTTGTTAGTTTTGGAGAGCCCTTGTAATCTGAGAGATTTCATTATTGTAGATCTTTCTCTCTCAGTCACTGCCTCAGATCAAGCATTTGCTATAAGCCTGGTCTAGGGGTATTTCGCCTATTTTCTCACTTTCTTGAGAAGTTCCTCTTCGTGTGTGAGGAGAAGACCTGTTGGAAACAGGTGGAGAGTGTTCCCTTCGTGTTGAATGAAGACCTGTGAATCAGGGTGTTGTTTACCTCTTCGGGTTGTGAAGAGAAGGCCAGCTGTAGCTGGATGTGTAAGTGTCCTTGAGGGGGACTGTACCCTTGGGTAGTGAAATCTTGAGTTGTTGCTCAGGGACTAGACGTAGGACTCCTTTGGAGAGGAGGTCCGAACCAGGATAAAATCCTTGTGTTGTGTGATTGCCTGTTTGTGATTGTTATATTTTCTTTATTACTAACACTAACAGTCGAACGTAGTGTTTTGTGTTGAACGTTTTTGTTGACAGGTTTAGATAATCAAATTTTAAGAATCCCATTCACCCCCCCTCTGGGCTTGCTAGCTGGGCAACATTTTCTGTTTAGATGGCATCCTCCAAGGCTCCTGAAGGAACTATGCTCACCCTTGAGCAGTTCCAGCGACTCTCTTTTGCCAAGTCTTCAGTCTGTCTGGGGAAGGTTGTAGACTTTTCTTAGTTGCATGGCAACTTAGGATGGGTAGCAGAAACCCTAGAGGAGATGGGCTGGGCTAGACTGTGTAGGATTTCTGAACCCTCTTTCGAAGGTGCCCTTAACGCATTCTTTGTCACCCTTCAAGTCTCCTCAGAAAGTTCAATCACTGGATATGTGAAAGGGACCAAGGTTACTGTTTCTGAAGAACTTTTGGGTTGTTCCAACTCCAGGCACAAGATTAGTGAGATAATCCCTTTGGATAAGCAAAAAATGGGAATTATTGGAAGCCTGGGGACTGTCAGCAAGAAAGGACTCTTGATTAATGAGTTGTCAGCAGAAAAAGACTTATCCATTCAGTGATCACCAACATTGTCACACCTAGGGCTGGTACCCACTCATCCATTATAGCTAGAGATTGTAGTTTATTGTTTTGGGCTATTCAAAGGCATAAGGTCAACCTACCAGCAGTTATTTTGGAGAAAATAATAGCATCAAAGAATTTGAAGGAGTCCCTCCCATATAGACCATTGTTATCTTTGATTTTTAAAATATTTTCAGTGGATTTGAGTGAAGAAATTTCATCAGGCATGAAAGAGAAGATTGGCTTATCCAAATTAAGGAGAAGCCATTACATCTTGGAAAACAAGGCTCAGAATTTATGGGTTAAGGAATCTATACCCCAGTGCACCCATGAAATGTTTCCTGATGAAGCACTAGACATATCATCTGTTCCAGAAAGTCAACAACAAGAAGAAACCAGAGAAGAAGAAGTGAGAATGGAAGCCAATGTTTAAGAAGAAGAGCAACAAGAATCTCATCAGTTTGAAGAGCATTTTCAGCAAAGTCAAGTTCATGTCTCCCCTCCAGAACAAGATGCACCAGAAGAGACAATCAATCAAGTGCTAAGAGAGATAAAAGGAAAATGAGTAGCACAAGATCAAGATGATATTCCCAGGACTACTCCACAAGTACAAGAATTTGAAGAAAGGCAGCACCATTCCTCCCCTTCTCAGTTTGATACCCGGTCAAGGTCTCAGGGGGAGAGTAGCAACAGTTTGAACTCAATATTGGATTTGCTGACCAAGCAACAAGAAAGCTTGTCAGTGCTTCAGTTGCAAGTGGAATTTGTAGATGCCATGTTTGATGGTTTAGCAGATGAGATCAAGCAAATGAAGAGCCTCTTACTTCAGTTAGTGTGCCAACAGGGCACTCATCAACCATCTGCACCTTCATCCATCCATCAAGAAGAGCAGCAACCAGTACAACAACACCAAGAAGCCCCAGATCAGCAACAAACTGTTCAAGAAGAGCAAGAGCAAGAGCATCAGCCGCAACAACAAGAAAAAGAGAAGGAGCAATAGCCTGAGCAGTAGTCTGAGTAGCAGCAGTAGCAAGAGCAAGAGCAACAGAAAGTTCTGCCCCAATTGGCTATTATGGAAGTTCAACAGAAATCAGTGTCAGAGCAGCTTCCAGCAGCAGTAGTTGAGCAGCAGCAGCAATCCCCTTAGGAATCTAGGCCTAAAAGACCTCTAGAGTCACAGGATTTTAATGTTGATGCCAGGTCCAAGGTCAAGACCTTTAAGAGGAAGGTGAAGAGAAGACTTCATAAAAATGGTAAACCTTTGTCCTTTTCTTCTCCTCCTCTTCCTCCTGAACCAACTCCTTCTGCTCACACCACTACCACTGATCCTGCTCCTCCTGAACTAGAACTACCCCCTACTTCCTCATCTCTTCCTACTGCACCCACTGCTCCCACTCCTTCCATTATCGAACAAACTCCACCTCCTACATCCTCTGATCCTCCTCCCTCTACATTTATTCCAGAGGATCAGCCAATTGCCTCTGACAATACAATTTTCAAAATTTAGCCTTTGAAATACCAATTCAAGCAATCCAAGGCAACCATTCCTCCTCTCCACACACAACCTCCAAATTTCTTTTCCTCTCTTCCTACTGCCTCCTCATCTTTAGCAGGCAGATCCACCCTTTCACTTTCAGAAATACTTCTTAGTATTCAACTTTCATCTAAAGGTGGGCGCATGCTAAAAGACAACCCTGCCAAACTCCTTCCTCCATTTTGGTATGCCTTCGTTTACCACTCAGAACACCATATGAACCTGTTCAGGGAATTTTTATCCATCAGGGCATTCCTTGAAGTTCATGAAATGCTAGGTTTCATGTTTGAAGACTGGCTTCCTACTCTTATTCATTCTACCCAAATCGTATTATCTGATCTCCAGCTCATTTCTCAGAAATGCCATACTCTTAAATCCAAAGAGTTTCTTGAACTCTATCCTAGTGAAGCCACCAAGTACCAGCAAACCTTGTCCAGGAACCAATTTATGGATGTTAGTCTCCACCTGAATCTTAGGTTCTATGACATGTTTGGAACCTTCATTAGAGACTCCCAGGCTAAGTACTCAAGGATGAAATAATTTAATTTTGCCAGAGTTAAATTGGGGCTGTCTGATGTCACTAAAGGCCAATGGGAACATCTTATCAGAGGTCAGAGAGAAGTCACCCCCTCCATGATAGTTGGATTACCATCTGGTTTGTATCCATCCTTGGTTGATGCCATTTCATCAAGAAAGGACTTTGCTCAGCTAATCTTTAACAGGCACATCCGGCTAGCCTCCAGATTCAGAATCAAGTACAAATTAAAACTATCTTTCCATAGGTTTGTGCTTATGCAAGCTCCAAAGAATTCCCAGCATTTGATGGATTTCCAGCTTTGTTTTGCTGAGTCTGAGCGGTTCACAGAAGATCAATGGGCAGCAACTTATCCTGAGGATCATGCAGATTGTGAGAAGTTGAAGATTTCTGTCACTAAGTATCTTTCCAAAGCCTATAACGACCTTTGGAAGTCCCTTGCTCATAGGTGGGAGTAGAGGTACTTGGTGTACTATCAGGCTAAGGAAGCATCTATCTCCCAAGGCTTGCACTAGAATATTATAGTGCATGACTTTCTCCATCTAGTAGCCTCTAGGAAATTTGTTCCTCTCAAGAATCTTCTACGGCGGAGTCACTATTATACCAAGCTTGCTTGGTACCACAAACATCACATTAAATCTCATAGGAAACTCCCTTCTATAGGTCCCAACTATAAAATTATTATCAATCTTTTCTAGAACTTCTTCCCTGACAATGAGAAGAAGTTGTGGGACCTTCTCCAGCCTTATCCAGATCAGATCCCCCGTTCATTGTATTTACCAAGCTCTTTATCCACGTCTTAGATACTATTTTGTACCTGCATCTTTACATTTCTTAATACAATCTATGTTGGTTTCTCAAATCTGAATGCAATCTCTTTTTTTTTGCTGTCTTACCGTTTATGTTAATGCCACAAAGGGGGAGAAAAGAAGAAAGAACACAAATTCTTCAGGAGGTTATATGATCAAAGTTATATCAAAGTTTTACTGTCTATTTAAAGATTTTTGTCATTAACAAAAAGAGGGAGAATTGTTGAACAAGTACCCCTAAGAAAATAATTTAAGATTATTATAACTTTGTGTTTTTGCTATGACAAAACCTTTAAAAGACTTTCTACAAATTAAATATACGTATCACAGAAAAATAGTTTCGACAAACTTTATCTCGAAAAATTTTCTAAGTCCACAGACATCACAATCCGACTGTGGACTCCGACTCCTTTAGAATCGAAAATTTCTGCACTAGATCATCTCTAAAGTTTTCTAAGTCCACTCTACTCGACTGTCAACTCTGACTTCATATAGTCTAATACTTCAGAATATAACTTCTCTGAATCCTACTTCCTACAGTCGGATACTTCATTTTGGACTTCAATTCTCAAAAGTCGAATTCTTCTATATCCGACTTCTAAAGTCGAATTCTCTGTCTTGTTTCCGTTTAACTCCATGGAAGTCGAATTATGAGTTTCGGATGCATTTCTATCCGACTTGAAAAGTCGAATGATATTATCTTAATGCAACTTCTGATGAAGTCAAATCAGTCCATTCTCTTATTTCTGTCTCCGACTCTCAGAGTCAAATTACACTCTCTTCTGAATCCGACTTCACTGACAAGTCTGTGAAGATACCATTTTATCATCTTATGAAATTTTGATTGCATATCATTTTATCTTCCTTGATATGATTTCCATTAAAACCTACATTGACTGAATATTTTCTCTATCTAATATATTATTTAATATATTCTGACATGATAAGACATATTATACGTAAAATATTCTTCTAAAATTATCAAATGAATATATTTGAATACATTTGTTCAAATTGACATCTTGCTTCATGACAGTAGTCCGGATTTTCTTCATTTCAGAAGATATGTTGCATTTATTATCTTCAGACGCATGGCATCTGACAGAGGCTCACCCTACCACTGTATGAACTTGTCCATACCTTTGTTGGCAAACTGTCTGTCCGTCTTTTATTAGTCTGAAAAGCTATCTGTCTGAGGTTTCCATACTTTTTATTTGTCTATGACTTACCTACCTCAGAAAGTATGGAGGTACCCTGTCCTTTTTGTCATGTCTTTGCTGCAGGATATTTAATGAAACACGTTTTCAGCATGGAGCTTTCACAGTCCATTTAATTGGAAGTCTACCCTTTAGTTGTGAAGCTGCAAGCCTCGTCCAAGAAACATTGGAAAGAATCAAAGACAGAAGGACCTATGGATAAAAAACTCAGCAAGCATCCAAACGATCCAAGGTCTCTCCTCAAACGGCCAGATCTCTAACGACCATTTTCAAACGGCTACATTCTTCATGAAGATTATAAAAGAAGCCGAAGTTTGAAAGGAGCAATAGACAATTCAGAGAACTGAACACCAAGAGCTATGCTAGCATTCTCTTCAACTCTCCTTTGCCTTCTGCTAGCAAGAGATCTCCACAAGCCTTCTTCCAAGCTACAAGATTGAGAGCTCCATACTCTAAAAATTCTCAAAAGCTCTCTCATTCTCACAGAAGTCTTGTCAATTGTAATAGGATATTCTTTCAGTCCACCCTGCTTGTTCAGAAAGGATTTTAGTTGCAACTCTTATCTTTTTATCCTTTCTGAATTAGGTGTGTTTGCTCATTCTTGAGGCAAACACACAAGTGTTTTTACATCTCTTTCTGTGTAATACCTGCAGGAGGATTGTTCCTACATTTCCCCTCTTGTGAAGGGAAGACCTTGTTGAAGGTAGTGTTTGCACCCCTGGTAAGGGAAGACTTGGTTGGGAGCAAGTGGGCTTGTAATTCCTCTCAAGGGGGAGAGAAGGCCAAGTTTATTGGTAGTTAGTGAAATCTCAAGTGGTTGGCTTGAGGACTGGATGTAGGACTTCCATGTGGGAAGGGCCGAACCAAGATAAATCTCCTTGTGCACTTGTGTGATTGTTTCTGCCAATTTACACTTGAATCACACACTACACTAAATTCTAACAGATTTATTTTTGTTGTTTAATTTCAGATAAAATTTTTAAAAGCACAAGAAGTCCTATTCACCCCCCTCTAGGACATCATTAGTGCCATCTCGATCCAACACTAGCTCTCGTAACGGCTGCTCGGAAGCTCAGGCCATACTTTCAGGCCCATTCGATCACAGTCCTTTTTGACCAGCCATTAAAGCTTATCCTCCAGCGACCAGAGGCCTCTGGCAGGCTCATCAAGTGGGCCATCGAGCTCGAGGAATACGACATAAGCTACCGTCCAAGGATGGCCATCAAGGCATAAGCGTTGGCGGACTTTGTGGCGGAATGCACCTTTCCAACCGAGAAGGACCCTCCATTGGCAGACGAGCCCCCATGGGAGCTCTACGTCATCGGATCCTCTTGCGTTACGGGAAGCGGTGCAGGGTTGGTTCTGACCTCACCAGAAAGTCTAGAATTCCTGTACGCCCTTAGGTTTCGCTTTGCCGCCTCCAACAACGTCGCTGAATACGAAGCACTTCTGTCCGGCATATGCATGTCCAGGCACCTAGGAGCGCTCCAGCTATGGGCCTTTAGCGAATCCCAATTGGTCGCTAGCCAGATAAATGGACAATTCGAAGCCAGAGAGCCCCTCATGGCACAGTACCTCCAACAGGTCAAGTGCTAGGCAGAAGACCTCCTCTTTTTCGAAGTTGCACACGTCCCATGAGAGCAGAACACGTGGGCTGATGCACTCGCCAGACTAGCTTCTTTAGGCGACATCACCCCTTCTCACTCCGAGTTTATAGAAGAGCTCGCTGCACCAAGCACCGAAGTGGATGTAACGACTATTGAGACCGAACCACCAGCACAGAGCTGGATGGACCCTCACATGGCCTATTTGCTCCGAGGAGAGCTTCCTCCCAACCAAGGCGAAGCTCGCAAAATCATGTTGTGCTGCTAGAAATTCACCATCACTGAAGGCCAATTGTATCGACGTTCCCTCTCAAGACCTCTCCTACGGTGACTTAGTCCTGCCGAGGCAACACCGGCCATTGAGGAGGTCCATGAGGGTCTGTGCGGGAGCCATCTGGGGGGCATAACATTGGCGTGCAGCATCCTTCGAGCAGGGTTCTGGTGGCCTTCCCTGCAAAAGCACTATATGTCCTATGCGAAGAAGTGCCCAGAGTGTCAGAAGTTTGGGCAGCTTATCTGACAGCCTGCCGAACAACTTCACACCCAGTTTGAACCACGTCCTTTCGCTCGATGGGGAATTGACATCATGGGACCGTTCCCAGAAGCTCAAGGGTGGAAGAAATTCCTATTCGTCGCCATCCACTACTTCACCAAGTGGATCGAGGCAGACCCTGTTGCCACAATCACCGACCAGGCCGTATGGAAGTTCGTATGGAAGAACGTCCTTTGCCGGTTCAACGTTCTGAAGGTGATTACCTCTGACAACGGGAAGCAGTTCGACATCACATTCTTCAAATAGAAATGTTTAGAGCTCGGCATCTACAACCACTTCACCTCAGTTGCACATCCTCAAGCAAACGGTTTGGTTGAGAATGCCAACCGAACATTGCTCTATGGGATACGCACAAGGGTGGAAGCCGCTGGAGGTTCTATTAGGATCGGTTATTCGGTAATGACAAAGCTAGAAGGGGGGGTTGAATAGATTTGTAGCGGAAACTTAAGCAATTTAATAATTACTTCGAATTAAAAGATCTACTCAATTAAAACCCCTTAGATCTGATACAATGTGTGTGAGCAAACTAACAGTTAGTGTGTAGACGTAATCCCTATACATGCATCTAGCGCAATATAGATCAAACCACAAATCAAACCACAGTGCACAAGGGATTTTTAGGTGGTTCAGAGATCATACCACGTGACTCCTACGTCCACCCCTCACACAGTCAGGACACACTACTCAAGAACTAAGTACAACACACACACGAGCACAACGACTCAACCACACACACACACACGCTAGATCAAGTCCACAAAAGATCAGATCCTCTAGCCTTGATATGACCAACACACCACACACACACGTTGTCTGATGCAAACACGCAATCAGAACAACAATCCACACGTGGATCAAGTATAAGGAACGCTCGAACCACAACCACACACACAGAGATATGAAAAGTAGAAAGAAAGAAGAGTTCTGAGTTGAAGATCAAATCCAGATGAAGAACTCTTCGTGGTGGTCGTCCAGAAGAACTTCAGGCTTCGTGTTGATGATGATCAGATGATGTAGATGAAGCTTGATTCGTGGACAAACCGACTTCAACTTCTCTCGTGAGATGGATCTTCCACGAACAGGACATAGGGTAGAAACAGAGCAGTAGGAAGAAAGCCTTCTTTTAGGTTTTGCTTAGGGTTTGGTATGGTGCCTTCTTGCTACGAAAGTAGCTCCATATGTTCTATATATATGGGTGTCCAAGTTTAGAGAGACGTGGTAAAAGGAAACACCCTAATATGGAACATATCCAAATCTCAGAATTGAAGTTTCTCTTCGTCTGTCGACAGACAATCTATAGTTGTCGATAGCCAAAACTGAATTCTGGTTTCCAAAACACTTGAAGTGTTTTTCTTGATCTTTTGCACTTGTATCTTGATGCATCTCTTGTATGCATTCACACCTACATGAAATAACATTTCAAATAAGATATAATGAATACATGGATAGTGAAGCATTGTTTTTACTTGATCATTTCTTTCATGTCTTCTTAACATGAATGACCATGATTGTGTCATCATCAAAAACAAATCAAAGCAATGATCAAATAAGCACAACTCAACATTCTCCCCCTTTTTGATGATGACAAAATATACATTCATATTTCTCCCCCTTTTTGACAACATTAAAAAGACCCTCTCTCCCCCTTAATCAACAACAACTAGTCACCCCCTTGTTATAACACTCTCCCCCTATGAGGGTGCCAATGAAGTAAGTAGGAAAAAGGTGATACCAAAGAACATCAACAGACGGAGATAAAAAATATGACTGACATGTAAGAAAAGGGTGGAATTGGGAGATGAATGATTAGAAATGATCAGAATCAATAAGATCTTTGATATTAAAATATGAGAGAAAAAAAATATTGTATCTTTGGATTGTGCAACAAAGTTTAATAACAAAGACACATTCAATCACAACATATGTCAAAGTTTTAATGACCTGAATGCATTTAAAAGGATGAAGCAAATGTGATGAAAGTGACCTGGATGAGTTGACAAAAGTGTTTATCACATGAGTTTAGTAGCTAAACATTTAACACAATGTAGAATAATAACTCCAAACCCAATTAACATGAACTTCATCTAGATCAATGTACATACTGTTCTTTTTATGCTCTGTATATTTTTCTTTCATTTTGTGAGAGAGAATGCAAGAGTAAATTGGTCAAATCACACCTTTTAGTACAAGATGTCATATTTACCCAATGCAAGACCTCCTGATTACTCAGTGGTTTAACCTTCATTACCTTATATAGAGTTGAAAGAATTTGTTTGTCACCTTTTGATGCGAGCCAAGCACTTGATTAGGTGAATGAACCTGGTTACTCAGTGATAAAATAATGTTTTCATTGCTCTGTTTGTATATCTCTATTTTTCTGAACACTTTCTATTTGAAATGTTTTTTTAGGACCAGAATTACATTAATTAGAATAGACATGATCATGATTGTAGAGAGATTATTCTTAATATGTGTTAAGGATAAAGCTTCAAAACATACACATGTTAAACACTAAAGCTACTCATGTGCCTACAAGTGTTTTGCAACTCAGTTTAAATGAGTTCAGCATTAAAAGTTGGCATAGCCTTGTTCTTAGATTGTATCTTTGAAACTAAGCTAAGTGCACAATTATTGTAGTCTTTATGTATGAAATCTCTCATATAGAAATATCATAAAAACTCATTTATCTTGGTGTAAGACTTGAGTAAAAGGTATGAAATGTCAAGAAGAGAGAATCAGGAAATAACAGGAAACCGATTTTCAAGCATGAATTTGAGCGAATGCTATCATGATGATTTAAGAAAGAATCAACTCCCCCTGAATTTGAGAAGATTTCAAAAGGATAGAGGATGATGTGAAAGAGTGTCCCTCAAGCAACTCACTCAAAAAATTTTAACTTGCTCCCCCATAATGTTTGCATGGTATTGAAGTGAGCATTCAAGCAATTCAAACATGTTCTTGTCAAACAATTTGCACAAAGAATGTATGAACATGATCAAATGAAATTTTGAGATTTACAATTTTCTTGATGATCTTTATGCAGTATAAGACTATTGATACTTGGCGGAGAATATTTCTCACGCATAATGATAGTTTCCAGACAAGCCGGACTTGTCCTTCCACATTTCACCATTTGATATACCAAGTAGTCACTACATAAAAGATCCATTTTTCCTCAAATTTAGCATGACTCCAATTGCTAAGAAGCATTGTCATTTGGGGATAGCATCAAAACACATTTTTCATTACTCAGATAGAATTAAAAATACATTTCAATTCCAGCAGTTCAAATCTGAAGTCATAAAGATTTTACATGAACAATCTGCACTTGGATCTCAAATATTTTACCTGTTTTCTCCATTTATTTCTTTCCTTGCACAGCCAATGACATGAATCCATTTATAATGTTTGACTGCAAGACATCTCAGCTTGTTGATCAAGCTAGTTTTGGGACCCACACTTGCTTGGGTCTTGCAATGACATCAATGTTAGGATACAACAATGATTTCAAAATCCAAAGTGATTTTATTTTTAGAATAGATGTATTTCTTTCATTAATGGAACTATGAGCAGTATTAGTTCCACTTTTTTCTTTGGACTGGTTCAATACATCTATGTTTTCATGAGATTTTCTTGTTTTAGGATTTTTTGCATGAAGAACAAAACACTTCTTTTGTCCAGTAATCATGTTCTTGTGTACATGGGATTGTGTATGAGCATGGGGCTGGGAACATGCACAAAATCATGATTCTTATGCCAACAGTTCTTAGACAAATGTCCATGTTGATGACATGTATAGCATTAAACTGTTTTAGCATATTTGTGAGAGTGGATTTTTCTTCCAGCAGTATTTAGCAAAATGACCAGATCTATTGCATTTAAAACAAATGGGTTGAGCAATTACCTGGAGCTTACCATAGTTTGAATGCATTTGCTGAAATTTCTGAGATCCTCTAGAATACCTTTGATCACCCTTGGCTTGAAAGGATGGAGGTGGTACCCTTCGGTAGCTCTTGACATGATGTGGAGATGAAGATTGCCATGGAGATTTTTGGGCTGATGAAGGAGATGTTGAAACCTTGTAGAATCATGTTTTCTTTTCTAATTCCTTTTTCTGATTTACAGTTGAACCAAGATTCTTTCTAATTGCAACATTTTTGTTCAATTTTTTACTTTGTTTTTGAACATTTTTTTGAACATGAACTTTAGTAGAGTTTTGACTTTATTTGATAGCCACTTCAAGTTCATTTGTCCATTTTTCTTTATCAGCTTTTAATGCAACAATTTCTTTTTCATAAGTTTGGAGTTGATTTTTCATGACATCCATACCATTTCTCATTTTGTTCTTTCAATTTCAATTTGAACAATTTGATTTTCCAAGTCAACAATTTTCTTCTTAGAATTGTTCCATTCATCATTTAATGGTCTGTCATGATACAAGCATTCAATCTTCTTTTTCAAATGATTATTTCCTCAACCAATTGGTTGCATTTTTCTTTTATTTGATGATCATGAGCCATGTTGGAGATTTGTTTCTTCAATTGATCATTATCAAATTTGAGATTCTCATTATGATCAAACAATTTTTCATTTTCATTTTTCAAATTAGAATTTTCAGATTCCACCTGATCATGATCTTCTTTCAAGTTAGAAAACTTGATTCCGTAGTTTTTGACTTCATTTTCCAATTTTTCATTCTCTATTTTTAATTTTTCATTTTCTTCATAGAATGCTTGAGCATTATCAATTATCATTTCATTCTTCTCCAATTTTTCTTTTAGTTTCTTGTTTTGAGATTTAACACTTTTAAATTGTTGGCACATGTGCTCATAACATTCTATCAGTTCATCATACGATATATCATTTTCTGAATCAATATCAGATATTGATCTATCAAACGGGTTTGAATCAGATTTACCTGATTTTTGAGACTTTCTTGACTTTTCTGATGAATGTAAACCTTCAGATTCGTCTGAGCTGGGAAAGCCTTTTGAGCTGCCATGAGCCATGAAGCATTTGTCCTTGGCTTTATTTGCAATCTTGCTTGTCGTCACAAAGGAGTCCTACAATTTATCAACTTTGTCATCAAACCCAATAATCATAGGTCTATTTATGATGCTTGAGAACTTAGCCATATTTCTGAGTATGTTTCAGATGATTCGGCCAATCAATAGAATATTGAGTCAGATCAAAAAGCAATCAATCAGTTCAATCAGATCAAATCAGATTAGGAATTAGAGCGATTAAGCACACAAAGATAGATCTCCAAAAACACAATCAAACAACAGAGAACCTGCTCTGATACCAATTTTTAGGATCAGTTATTCGGTAATGGCAAAGCTAGAAGGGGGGTTGAATAGATTTGCAACGGAAAGTTAAGCAATTTAATAATTACTTCGAATTAAAAGATCTACTCAATTAAAACCCCTTAGATCTGATGCAATGTGTTTGAGCAAACTAACAGTTAGTGTGTATACGTAATCCCTATACATGCATCTAGCGCAATACAGATCAAACCACAAATCAAACCACAGTGCACAAGGGATTTTTAGGTGGTTCGAAGATCACACCACGTGACTCCTATGTCCACCCCTCACACAGTGAGGACACACTACTCAAGAACTAAATACACACACACACACGAGCACAATGACCCAACCACACACACACACGCTAGATCAAGACCACAAAAGATCAGATCCTCTAGCCTTGATTTGACCAACACACCACACACACACGTTGTCTGATGCAAACACGCAATCAGAACAACAATCCACACGTGGATCAAGTATAAGGAACGCTCGAACCACAACCACACACACAGAGATATGAAAAGTAGAAAGAAAGAAGAGTTCTGAGTTGAAGATCAAATCCAGATGAAGAACTCTTCGTGGTGGTCGTCCAGAAGAACTTCAGGCTTCGTGTTGATGATGATCAGATGATGTAGATGAAGCTTGATTCGTGGACAAACCGACTTCAACTTCTCTCGTGAGATGGATCTTCCACGAACAGGACATAGGGTAGAAACAGAGCAGTAGGAAGAAAGCCTTCTTTTAGGTTTTGCTTAGGGTTTTGGTATGGTGCCTTCTTGCTACGAAAGTAGCTCCATATGTTCTATATATATGGGTGTCCAAGTTTAGAGAGACGTGGTAAAAGGAAACACCCTAATATGGAACATATCCAAATCTCAGAATTGAAGTTTCTCTTCGTCTGTCGACAGACAATCTATAGTTGTCGATAGCCAAAACTGAATTCTGGTTTCCAAAACACTTGAAGTGTTTTTCTTGATCTTTTGCACTTGTATCTTGATGCTTCTCTTGTATGCATTCACACCTACATGAAATAACATTTCAAGTAAGATATAACGAATACATGGATAGTGAAGCATTGTTTTTACTTGATAATTTCATTCATGTCTATCATGTTACAAACACCAATTCATCATCAACACCACACATATGTCTCATCAAAAATAGTTGTGTCATTATTAAGAGCATCTTAACATGAATGTTAATATGTATGACCATGATTGTGTCATCATCAAAAAAATCAAAGCAATGATCAAATAAGCACAACTCAACAGGTCCATGGATCTAAGAGCTCCCCAACATGCTATGGTGCCACCGAACAACTGCTCGGGTGGCCATCGGGGAGACTCCATTCCACCTGGCTTACGGCACAAAAGCTGTTGTGCCTTTGGAAGTTGCTCTACCCACAATCAGAACAACTCACTTCGACAAAGTAACCAACAATCGCACGCTAAGGGAAAACCTAGATATGCTCGGCGAACGTCAAAGTAACGCCAACATAAGACTAGTCTCCTATTAGCAGCGCCTTGTATAGTACTACAACTTCCGTGTATGGGAGTGTCGTTTCTTCGAAGGAGACCTTGTTTTACGCCGCTGCTCGGCATCGGATCCTCGAAGAGCGATCGACAAACTCGCCCCTAAATGGGAAGGACCTTATTAGGTCACACAGATTCTTGGGAAAGGCTCATATAAGCTGACTACCCCTAGCGGCAAAGTCATACCCAGAACCTGGCATGTATCTAACTTGAAGGCATACTATCTATAAAAGCCCCTTGTTCGGTGTTCTACTTCTCTTCCCCCTATTCCTTCGGCCAGTTAAAAAGGATGTTCAGGCCATCCCCTGGTCAGGGCTCTTCAGCTCAAAAAGACCAATGTAACGCCCAAATCCTAGCAGAGGTATCCACTACAAGCCCCTGGTCGGGAACTTTTTCAGTCCTAAAAGACATGTGTGGTGCTTATTAACCTGGCTCGAACAGAACATAGCAAAGGGAGAAGATAGAAAAAGAAGCCATGAAGCCATGTGCGCACGCAAAAGGTTTGTTCATTTAAAAGATTGTACATGAACCCTCTAAGGTGGGAACAAGAAAAAAGAGAGAAGAAATACAATCTAAAGAGCCTGCTCGGAAGGGCTGACCTCTTCGCCAGCTAAAGGCATCCGCCCTGCCCGGAAGCCTGAGAAGCGAACTCCGTCTAGGTGCGTGTCCCCTGTGCGGCGATGACACTCCCGGATAGCCATTTCGAAGGCTTCCTTGGCGTACTCGACGGTCGCCAACTGCCGCCCCCGCTCCTCGCCGATCCCGAGCCGACCTTGTAACAAGTAGTGCCATACTATTCCAAGTCTTCCTTGAAATCTGGCCCCGACTTGTATTCAGCCACCCCACGGGCCTCGGCCTCGGACAGAACTTTGGCGAGCGCCTCCTTCTCCGCCTGAGCAACGGAAAGGTCCAGCTCGGAAGCTCGGAGCGCTATTCGAAGGTTCTTCACCTCCTTCTGCAGCTCGACTTCCCGAGTTTGGTGTTGCACTTGAAGCTCCTCGCAGAATGCGTACTTGGTGTCCCACAGCAGCTGGTGGTCCTAAGTCCACAGAGCAAGCCTCTTCAGAACCCCCAGCGATCGCGCTATGCCATCCACTAATGCCTCCACGTCGACTGTCTCATTCTCATCCGTGTGGTACTCCTTCTGGCGGACCTCCCCCGAGCACTCGGGAGTGTTCTCCGAACTCAGCCCCTGGCACTGCGCCAGCACTTCAAGCTGGGAAGTGGTGGAGCAGGGGGGAGGTTCCTGGACGCACTCCTCTGGAGATGCTCTAGAGCAGCTTCTAGGATCGCCTCCGAAGGCTGTCCGGGGGACTTCGTCTTCAGCACCTGAGAAAGAGGTGCTCGGTCCTCTTCGGACCCGGCGCGATCATCGGAAGCAACAATAGTTGGCATGGCAGCAGGATCCTCTCCACCGACTATGCCGCTGGAACCCACGTCAGCCATCGCCTCCTGGGCATCCCCGGCAGTAGAGGTCTCCCGAGGTCCTTCGCCCTCGGTCTCGGCCGCCTGCTCGGCCTCATGTGATCCCACAATGGCTGTCTGCGTTTTGTCCTCCACAGCCGCTCCAGTGGGGGGAATGGGGGCGTTGTCCCCTCGGGCACTTCCGCCGTGCGCGCCGCCTTTTCGGCCACCCTGGAGGACGTTCCTTGTGTGGTGATGGCTCTGCCTCCCACAGCGATCGGCCCCTCTGCCACGACACTCGATGCTTCTACCACGCCCTCCTCTTCTGCTCGACCCACAGCGGGGCCCTGAGGTGTAGACACCCTCACTTGCTCCCCTGAGGAGCCTTCATCGGACTGGTCGCTTACCACGACCAGACCTAACTCCAAGTTTATCCCCTCCGCAGCCAGGGGCCTCCTCTCGGTCACGCTTCGCAGCCTCACCTGCTCAGCTGCCTTCACCAACTTCTGCCTTTTCCGCACATGAAGCTGGGGGATCTCTTCTTCCCCTTCCTCTTCGGCCTCCTCCTCGGTCGCTTGCTGCACGGCCCTCACCGCTGTTTTGGGTCTGGCCTCTCCCCGAAGACTTATCTTTAGGGGCCTCTTCTCTGTAGCTCACCCTCCGATAGGGCGGCTCGTTGCAGGAATGGTCGGGGGTGGTCCCTCGCCCACGACAGCCACGTATGACGTGACAGTGATCTGCTTAGCATAGAGGGCCATCTCTTCCTAATCGCGGCCAGTAGTTAGCTCTTCGGAACCTACACAAGGAAAAAGAGTTAGGGGAGGGACTCCTTAGCAAATCAAAAAGATTAAAAATGGGGCTTCACTTACTCCATGCTCGGCTGAGCCCATGCTTGACGAGCTGGGCCTCCTTCAGATACTCCTCCACCTTCTCCGCCATAATATTGCTGAGGCGGTCGGAGATCTTCGCCACGTCCCGAATCACGAGGGGGACCAGGTCCTTGTTGCGGGGGTCCCTAACCCGAGTAGTAAACCCCCACTCCTGTGCTTCACCCCCTTTGCGGCGTGCGGGAAAAAACACCCGATGCGTCCATCCCTTGTTATTCGAATACTTGGGTGAGAAGTGGATCCGCATCTTGTTGGCTCAGTGTTTGGTGTAGTATACGCTGACGCCGGTCTGCGGGGACGCCACAAGGTTGAAGTGTCCCCGGAAGAGGTCCGCCGTTGGCTCAATATCACGCACCTTGCAGGAGATGCAGAAGACATAGATTGTGCGCCATGAGTTCGGCGTCAATTGAACGGGGGCGATTCCCCACGCATTCAGGATATCCCTAGCAACTGCTAGCAGCGGCAGCCAAAACCCTACCTCTAACAGGTCTAGGGACATGGCTATGCACCCAGGCTTCTGCAGCATATACGAGTCCTCCTCCTTGGCGAGGACGATTTCATACTCTTCCCCGATCTGATACCGCTCACGGAGCCCCTCAAAAAACCTGTATCCCATCCTCTGGGATGCCTCCGGCACCTCCCCGCTAGCTTCGGCAGCAGCAACAGCTTTCCCCTTCTGCGACATCGCAAACAGCAGGTGAAACAGGAAGGGAGATGACTGAAAGCGGGGAATCGCGAGGAAGAAGATGATGGCAGGGGACTGGGAGCAAGAAAGCTTTTGTAAGGAGGAAGGTGTGAGCCCCGCCTTCTCCCCTCTACCTCCTTACAAGGAAGAAAAAGCGTGGAATTCGAAACACTAGAGCTGCGAATCTCCCACTCCAACAGCACGTTCGAATGTACCGCGCAGCATCTGAGCGTGCGACACGTCACCCCGACTATCATGAGGTTTTTCATCCTCGAGGCAAGTTTCAAACGGAGAGGCGCTAGAGCCGTTCGCACCGCCGAAGTCGGTATCGCATTTAATGCGAAGGTGACATTCGAGCAAACCTCTGCTCTTAAGTGTCGCAGTACCCGTGCCAGCTTGAGAGCGTGGGGGGCAAGTGTGGAGGCCATTTCTAGCCTCCTAGGCCTACGGGCCTATCACGGCCCACTATGGCCCATCATGACCCATCAAGGCATCAGGGCTCCAGTCATCAAGCCACGTGTCCTCGAGCTCAGCCAAAAGGCTTCCAAACACGCTTGGCCATTTGGAGCCTAAGGGCGTCATGGGTGATCTCCGGACACCCCGTAACGGTTGTTCGAGCAGGGTGCCATCTACCACCAAGTACCACGCACTGTGCTTCCGAGCTGTCACGTCCCGAGAATTACGCAGCGGATATTATTTCGAATAAATAATTCGAGTCGATATTCTGAGACGTGGACAGTCGACAAATAAGCCTCTAGCTAGCACGCACTAAATGTGTATCAACACAACATCATAATAGGGCCCAACTGATGAACTCAATAAAATTGTATTCAATTTCAACTCAACTTATAAAAATTGGAAACTAGTACAAGACTGAGACTCAATAAAAAGGAAAGTACATTTACCCCTCACTTCCTACTACATTGTACTAATGCTCAAAATAAACTACTATAACTAAACTCATAATTGTGATGCTCATCACTCGGATGCATTCCCATCCTCGACTTGCTCTTCCTCTTGAACTTCATAGTCACCTAGATTGGGAAAAGGTAGGGGATGAGCAAACTAGCCCAGTAGGATTTATATCTCAATGTGCTGGCAATGATATAAGTGATTAACATTTTAGAACTAGGCAAGTATGATGAATGATATGCAAGTACGAATAAAACAGTTTTAAAACATGATGCATGAAACAAGCTGGATAGAATGAACAAGATAGAATAAGATTTTTGAACAAGAGAACAAGAAAGAACTAGCAATAGATCACTTTGTAAAAGCACGCAAGATTTCACTTGATGTCAATAGTTTTCAAGAAAACAAGATATCACTAGCTGCAATAAATGCAAGATGGCCATATCACGCAAGCAAGCAAGCAAGATTGCACAAGCACATTCAAGTAACACTAATCAGGCACGTAGACACCAATGTACACCTAGAAAAGATCCATCAAGAATGTACACAAGGACACGTGTATGTGGTTATGTATCTAACATTCAACAAGCAAGAAAGTACTCCCAGCGCAGATGCAACGCCAGTAATCATTATACCCCATGGTTAACAGTATATTTATGACTCTCCGTCATTGGGGCTAGACTAGAGCCCTTGGTCACACGCCGTGCCCTGTCAGCCATCTCATGTAAAATTTCAAATGTAGATACCCACAGACATTAATAATGGCCAATGAGAGTTTCAATAAGTAAGAATGTGTAATGTCATGTTCATGATGATGGTGAGAAGAAATATATAAACTGAACATGATTCCATGAGGACAATGGTCAAGAGATAAATTCGACAGCTGAACGATAAGATTTACAATTTAGTTCAATCTTTACATTAATGGCTTTAGTCTAGATGGCAATTCACACTCAGGAGAACAAGAAGAGAAGGAAGTGCACGCCCTAGATGTGTAAGTGTGTAGAGATGCACATGTGTAAATTCACAATCCGTCAGTCTCAAACTCACGGAAAACACTTAACATGATGGCTTGCAATGATCAATGCAGTTAACTACATATGGGTTTACAAGATTTTAGGATAATATTTATCATTTAAAGCAAGCTAGAATGGTAACAAGAGTAAATCACAAGTTTCATGTATGATCATATCATTAAGAAAGCAATTAGAATAATGTTCATATAATTAAGGATTTTTCAATGGGTTAAACACTTTTAAGCCATTAAGAAGACATTATGTAATGAACAGACCCAAAACATGCAATATCTTGTAAAGGTAGTGTCGACACAACCCATGCTGGTGTCGACACCATGCTTCAAACACAAAGCAAAAACATGAAAAACTGGTCAAGTAGTGTCAACACAGGATCTGGTAGTGTCGACACTAGAGACAGCTTCCAGAACACCTTCTGGGCAATCTGGGACAGTGTGTCGACACTAGCCCAAGTAGTGTCGACACTAGTAGCCTTCCAGAACACCTTTTGGACAAAACTGGTCAGGTAGTGTCGACACTAGAGACCTTCCCAGAACACCTTCTGGGCTGTGCTGGGACAGTGTGTCGACACTAGTTTAGGCAGTGTCGACACTAGTGAGTTTCCCAGAACTCCTTCTGGGATGTATTGGGACAGTGTGCCGACACTACCTCAAGTAGTGTCGACACTAGTGGCCCTTCCAGAACAAAACACATGGTCAGGTGTAACCAGAAAACACGTCTCATGTAGCGATTCACTTCCACCTCTTATAACTCTCTAACAAATGACATTTATATAAAATGTTCAACATGAATGATGACGAGTACAACTAGTATAAGAACTTTTATGTTGGGGTTTGATCTAATTCGGTCACGAATCCCTAGAAAAATTGTGAAGTACAAAAGTCATGTGTAGCCCGAAATCCCAGTATCATGCAGTAACTCTCTTCTCACACCTGTAACTCTCTAACCAAGGACTTTTAGACAAAACGTCCAACATAAAGATGATCGTGACTTCAAGTAGAAAAACTTTTGTGAAGGAAGCCTAGTCTAATTTTGTCTCGAATCACGTGCATAATAAGAAGAACGGGAAAAACCCTAACAGTGCGCGACTTTGGAAAAACACTTATAACTCAAAATATACTCATTAGAATTCAATGAAACCAGTGGGAAACGAAAGTTAACTTGATGAAAGTTTGGCCCGAGAAAACCTACCTTATGGTTTGAAGAAGTCTCCCTTTTCCAGAAAACCCGAGTTCAGACCACTTGGAGGAGAACGCTTACCACTCCGTATATACTGCATGGAATTTGAGCGTTCCACTTGGGTTAGAACGTAGACTTGACCCTCTTTCCAGGGGTATAAGCCTTGCAAGGTTTGGTTTAGGTTTGACCTACCTTTGGATGACTTCAAGAAGATGGTCTGTGCAGATCGCAGCAGACACAACAGGGAAGAAGAACGGCTTAGTGTGGATGATCTCCTTCTCCCCAGCCACCAAGAACTTCTCCACACAACCCCAGCAAGTTCTAAAACTCATTCCTAGGGTTTGGTGAAGACTATTTAAGAAACCATAGTGTTTTAGGAGTCCTATTATAACTAGGAAAGCTAAGCTGCGGTTTTGACAGGGCAGTTTCCTATCTTTTGAGGATTCCTTCCTCCCTTAGAGTGTGTGAGGCTTTAGGAAACCTCCCACCATAGATAGGCACGAATTTGGGTTGCCAAGAATGCATGATTGCATCCCAATTCAACTCAAATTGCCTCTTTCTAATTTCAGCTATTTAGAGTTACGAATTTCCATGCATTTTCTAGCTTTATTTGATTATTGGGCCAAATGATGTCCATTGACCCGCTTATGATATTGGGTCATTAATATATGATGTTGGAAGTCCCTCCAACACTTTTATTTAAATTTGATTCCTTTTTATACTAAAATTTCCGAGGTGCTACACCCTCCCCCACTTAAGAGAACTTGGTCCCCAAATTCATGTATAGCAAGTTATTGTACAAGTGAGGTGTACTTACTTGTGAATAGCTCCGGAATTCTTTTGCGCATTGCTTCCTCGGTTTCCCACGTGTCGTCCTCATCCATTTGTTGATTCCATCTAACCCTTACTAGTGGGATAACCTTGTTCCTTAGTTGGCGCAGTTCCCGGTCCACAATCATAATTGGCTTCTCTTGATATGTTCCGTCTTTGTTGAACCCCAGAAGCTCGTATTCTATAACATGCCATGGATCTCGTACATACTTTTTCAACATGGATATGTGGAACACATTGTGTATTCCATCCATTTGCGGTGGTAGAGCGAGACGATATGCCACTTCGCCGACTCTTTCAAGGATTTCGAAAGGCCCGACAAACCTTGGTGACAACTTGCCCTTAATGCCAAAACGTCTGATCCCCCGGCCTGGAGACACTTTCAAGAATACATGTTCACCCACCTGAAACTCCAGGTCTCTTCTTCTATTATCTGCATATGCCTTTTGTCTTTGCTGCGCCACTGCCATTCTTTCTCTAATAAGCTTTACCTTCTCTGTGGTTTCCCTTATCATCTCTGGTCCTAACATTTGTTTTACGCCAACTTCATACCAGCATATTGGAGATCGGCAACTTCTGCCATAAAGTGCTTCAAACGGTGCCATCTAAATGCTAGCTTGATAGCTATTATTGTAGGCGAACTCCACAAGAGGTAAGTGTTCATGCCAGCTACCTCCAAAATCTAGGACACATGCTCTGAGCATATCTTCAATTACCTGGTTGGTTCTCTCCGTCTGTCCATCTGTTTGTGGGTGGAAAGCCGTGCTAAAATTTAGTTTAGATCCCAAGGAGTAATGCAGTCCTTTCCAAAAGTGGGATGTAAACCTGGGGTCTCTATCAGACACGATAGGCACCGGTACTCCATGTAATCTGACTATTTCCTTCACATACAATGCAGCCAGAACATCTACTGACCACTTATTCTTCACTGGCAAGAAGTGAGCTGACTTGGTTAAGCGGTCGACCATAACCCAGATACCATCAAATCCACCTCTAGATTTAGGTAGTCCGAAAATAAAGTCCATCCTTATATATACCTTCCCATTTCCATGCCGAAATTTCTAGGGGTTTAAGTTTACCTGCGGGTCACAAGTGTTCTGCCTTGACCCTTTGACATGTTAACCATCGGGAGACATATTCTGCCACCTCTCTCTTCATATTAGGCCACCAGAAGCTTCTTTTCAAATCTTGATACATTTTGGTAGTTCTAGGATGAATAGTATATCTGGTCTTGTGAGCCTCGTCCATAATCATTTTTTTTGTCTCTGCATGGTCGGGTACACAGACTCGATCCCGAAATAATAGCCTTCCATCTTCAGTTAATGAGAAATCTGGCCTCTGGTCTAGATTAGCCTTAATCTCCACAAGTACAGGTCATTGTCTTGGAGTGTTGTGATGTCCTCCAATAGTGTTGGTTGTGCTCTAACACTAGCAACAAGGCATCCCTTCTCTTTGATGTCAGCATCAATATTTAACTTGGCAAAGTTTTCTAATAACTTCCATTCTTCTACTATTAAACTGGACATTGTGATCATTGGCTTTCTACTTAGAGCATCTGCCACAACATTTGCTTTTCCTGGATGATATTGGATCGTGAAGTCGAAGTCTTTGAGATACTCCAACCACCTCGTTGCCTCATATTCAAGTCCTGCTGAGAAAACAGATACTTCAAGCTTTTATGGTCAGAAAACACAATGAATTTCTCACCATATAGATAATGATGCCATATCTTCAAGGCGAAGACTATAGCAGCTAGCTCCAGATCATGTACAGGATAATTGTCCTTGTGCTTCTTCAATTGTCTGGACGCGTAGCATATAACTTTCCCTTCTTGCATCAGCACACAGCCAAGGCCGATCCCGGATGCATCGGTGTATACTTCAAAACTACCCACGACAATTGGCAAGGTTAGTACGGGTGCTGAGGTAAGGTGTTCTTTCAATGCCCTAAAACTTTCTTCACATTCATCAGTCCATGCGAATGGATTCTCCTTCCTAGTAAGCCTGGTCATTGGTACAACTATCTTTGAGAAATCTTTAATGAAGAACCGATAATAACCGGCTAACCCCAGAAAACTTCTAATCTCCGACACAGTTGTCGGCCTTTCCCAATTCTTTACCGCCTCCACCTTAGATGGATCTACAGAGATTCCCTCCTTGGATATGATGTGACCAAGGAAAGATACTTCCTCCATCCAGAATTCACACTTACTAAGTTTAGCATAGAGTTGGTTATCTCTGAGCACTTGCAGAGCAACCTTCAAGTGTTCCTCATGTTCTTCTTTGGATTTGGAGTAAATAAGGATGTCATCAATGAACACCACTATGAACTGGTCCAAGTAGGGCCTATAAATACTGTTCATAAGTTGCATGAAAGCCGCTGGAGCATTGGTTAATCCGAACGGCATGACCACAAACTCATAGTGACCATACCTACTCCAGAATGCGGACTTGTGAATATCCTCTTCCTTTATTCTTAGATGATGGTAGCCAGATCTTAGATCTATCTTAGAGAAATATTGTGCACCAGAGATCTGATCAAACAGTTCATCGATGCGGGGTAGTGGATACTTGTTCTTTATTGTCAACTGGTTCAACTGAAGGTAGTCAATGCAAAGCCTCATTGATCCGTCCCTCTTTCTGACGAATAGTACTAGCGCTCCCCACGGGGATGCACTAGGCCTGATAAAACCTTGATCTAGCAGTTCTTGGATCTGTCTCTTCAACTCCTGCAATTCAACAGGGGACATGCGATATGGGGCCTTTGAAACAGGGGCTGCCCTAGGGAGTAACTCAATGGTGAAATTTACCTCCCGCTCAGGTGGTATACTAGGCAATTCCTCTGGAAATACATCAGGATATTCCCTGGCTATTGGAATGTCTTCTAAGGTTGGTTTCTTCTTTTCAGTAGCCAAGACAGAAACTAGGAAAGCATCGCAACCCTAGTTGATCAGCTTAGAAGCCTTCAAGGAGGATATCAAGATAGGGTGTTTGTGATAACGGGTGCCAAGTAGTGATAGAGTTGGAAGGTTTGATCTTTTAAAAGTAACCCTCCTATGGCGATAGTTTACATCGGCATCATATTCAATTAGCCAATCGACACCCAGAATGGCATCATAACCCTTCATGTCTAAACAGATAAGGTCGGCAGGGAGATTGTGTCCTCCAATTATAGTTTCACATTTTGGCAAGTAGTGAGTGAGTTCAGATTCTGAGCCTAACGGAGAGGCTACAGTGATCTTGGATTTCAAGGGTATAGGTTTGACAGGTAATGTTGCAGCAAATGTGGTGGAAATAAAAGAATATGCAGCTCCCGTATCAATAAGCACAAATGCGGGTTGAGAGTGTATGGAAATGGTACCTTCCACCATACCCCCTTCGTCGGGTAGATCAGCTTCTATGACCGCATTAAGGCGTCCCTGACGCCGTGGTACATTTTGGGCTCTCCTGGGCTGGTCCTTCAGCATCGGACAATCCGGAATACGGTGGTCATGACCACCACATCTCAAGCATGCCCCGAGCTTCTTCCAGCATTCCTCAGCTCGGTGTCTTGGTTTATCACAGAACTTGCAGTTTTCAGACAACTGCCTACCTTCCACTTTGACTCTTTTATCTCCCGCAGCATCTCTTCCAGCAATTGGCCTCTTGTTGTTGCTGTTAAAGTTGTTATTGTTGCTACGAAACGTTGGAACAGTGTTAGGTGCTCCCTCCTTGACAAAGACCGGCTTAGAGTTGTCCTTGCCCCTCATGCTCTCTACTTTGGCCATGGTGTCCTCCACTAGCTGAGCTCTTTGGACCATCTCAGTGTAAGTTTGAATGTTGTGTGGTCCGAGCCTTTCAATGAACATGGGTCTGAGTCCATCCATGAAACGGTTGGCTTTCAGCCTTTCTGTGCCCACAAGATGTGGGGCATACACTGCCAGACGAGCAAACTGAGCTTCATACTCAGCCACAGACATGCTCTTTTGTTTTAGTGCAGCAAACTCTGCTGCCTTCTTCTCCTTCACTCTCTCAGAGAAATATTTTCCCCGAAATATCTCCAGGAATCCGGCCCACTCTAGTTCAGCTACGTTTGGCAGGTGGGCCGACGTGGCCTTCCACCATGCTCGAGCATCCTTGGTAAATTGGAAAGTGGCCAGTACCACTTTCTCCCTGTTGTTGCATTGCATTACTTGGAAAATCCTTTCGATTTCCTCTTGCCAATTTTCTGCTTCATCTGGGTCAGGGATCCAGAGAAACGAGGAGGGTTTAAACTCCTAAAATTTCGGTGCAGATCACCGGCTCCATTTCTAACTACAGCAGCCTGATTTCCAACTTGAACAACATTTTGCAGGGCCTGAGTCAATCCAGCTACTGTTTCTTGCATAGCTTGCCATTGGTTGCGAGCCATTGCAGTTGAGTGTAAGAGTTTTGAGGGTTCCTGAGAAAAGGATGGAAACCAATTAATGTCTCTAGATACATTATAAAAGTCAGTGGGTAGAAGTGTTTAATTCTTTCTAACATATTCCCAGTCTCTACCCATTCTCACCAGGTACTATATTTAATTTCTATGACCTAGGTTCCATAGGTATCTCCTATTCCTGAGACATATCCTATTTGATATTCCTAGGCTCTGATACCACTTAACTGTCACGTCCCGAGAATTACGCAGCGGATATTATTTCGAATAATAATTCGAGTCGATATTCTGAGACGTGGACAGTCGGCAAATAAGCCTCTAGCTAGCACACACTAAATGTGTATCAGCATAACATCATAATAGGGCCCAACTGATGAACTCAATAAAAATTGTATTCAATTTCAACTCAACTTATAAAAATTGGAAACTAGTACAAGACTGAGACTCAATAAAAAGGAAAGTACATTTACCCCTCACTTCCTACAACATTGTACTAATGCTCAAAATAAACTACTATAACTAAACTCATAATTGTGACGCTCATCACTCGGATGCATTCCCATCCTCGACTTGCTCTTCCTCTTGAACTTCATAGTCACCTAGATTGGGAAAAGGTAGGGGATGAGCAAACTATCCCAGTAGGATTTATATCTCAATGTGCGGGCAATGATATAAGTGATTAACATTTTAGAACTAGGCAAGTACGATGAATGATATGCAAGTACGAATAAAACAGTTTTAAAACATGATGCATGAAACAAGATGGATAGAATGAACAAGATAGAATAAGATTTTTGAACAAGAGAACAAGAAAGAACTAGAATAGATCACTTTGTAAAAGCACGCAAGATTTCACTTGATGTCAATAGTTTTCAAGAAAATAAGATATCACTAGTTGCAATAAATGCAGGATGGCCATATCATGCAAGCAAGCAAGCAAGATTGCACAAGCACATTCAAGTAACACTAATCAGGCACGTAGACACAAATGTACACCAAGAAAAGATCGATCAAGAATGTACACCAGGACGCGTGTATGTGGTTATGTATCTAACATTCAACAAGCAAGAAAGTACTCCCAGCGCAGATGCAACGCCAGTAATCATTATACCCCATGGTTAACAGTATATTTATGACTCTCCGTCATTGGGGCTAGACTGGAGCCCTTGGACACACGCCGTGCCTTGTCAGCCATCTCATGTAAAATTTCAAATGTAGATACCCACAGTCATTAATAATGGCCAATGAGAGTTTCAATAAGTAAGCATGTGTAATGTCATGTTCATGATGATGATGAGAAGAAATATATAAATTGAACATGATTCCATGAGGACAATGGTCAAGAGATAAATTTGACAGCTGAACAATAAGATTTACAATTTAGTTCAATCTTTACATTAATGGCTTTAGTCTAGATGACAATTCACACTCACGAGAACAAGAAGAGAAGGAAGTGCATGCCCTAGATGTGTAAGTGTGTAGAGATGCACATGTGTAAATTCACAATCCGTCGGTCTCAACTCACGGAAAACACTTAACATGATGGCTTGCAATGATCAATGCAGTTAACTCCATATGGGTTTACAAGATTTTAGGATAATATTTATCATTTAAAGCAAGCTAGAATGGTAACAAGAGTAAATCACAAGTTTCATGTATGATCATATCATTAAGAAAGCAATTAGAATAATGTTCATGTAATTAAGGATTTTTCAATGGGTTAAACACTTTTAAGCCATTAAGTAGACATTATGTAATGAACAGACCCAAAACATGCAATATCTTGTAAAGGTAGTGTCGACACAACCCATGCTGGTGTCGACACCATGCTTCAAACACAAAGCAAAAAAATGAAAAACTGGTCAAGTAGTGTCAACACAGGATCTGGTAGTGTCGACACTAGAGACAGCTTCCAGAACACCTTCTGGGCAATCTGGGACAGTGTGTCGACACTAGCCCAAGTAGTGTCGACACTAGTAGCCTTCCAGAACACCTTTTGGACAAAATTGGTCAGGTAGTGTCGACACTAGATCAGGTAGTGTCGACACTAGAGACCTTCCCAGAACACCTTCTGGGCTGTGCTGGGACAGTGTGTCGACACTAGTTCAGGCAGTGTCGACACTAGTGAGTTTCCTAGAACTCCTTCTGGGCTGTATTGGGACAGTGTGTCGACACTACCTCAAGTAGTGTCGACACTAGTGGCCCTTTCAGAACAAAACACATGGTCAGGTGTAACCAGAAAACACGTCTCATGTAGCAATTCACTTCCACCTCTTATAACTCTCTAACGAATGACATTTAGACAAAACGTTCCACACGAAAGATGACGAGGACAACTATTAGAAGAACTTTTATGTTGGGGGTTGATCTAATTCGGTCACTAATCCCGAGAAAACCTGTGAAGTACAAAAGTCAAGTGTAGCCTGAAATCCCAATATCATGCAGTGACTCTCTTCCCATGCCTGTAATTCTCTAACCAAGGACTTATGGACAAAATGTTCAACATAAAATATGATTGTGACTTAAAGTAAAAAAACTTTCGTAAAGGGAGTCTAGTCTAATTTGGTCTCGAATCGCGTGCATAATAAGAAGAACGGGAAAAACCCTAACAGTGCGCGACTTTGGAAAAACACGTATAACTCAAAATATACTCATTAGAATTCGATGATACTAGTGGGAAACGAAAGTTAACTTGATGCTCTACACATTGGTATAGGATATATTAAAGTTTGGCCCGAGAAAACCTACCTTATGGTTTGAAGAAGTCTCCCTTTTCCAGAAAACTCGAGTTCAGACCACTTGGAGGAGAACGCTTACCACTCCGTATATACTGCATGGAATTTGGGCGTTCCACTTGGGTTAGAATGTAGACTTGACCCTCTTTCCAGGGGTATAAGCCTTGCAAGGTTTGGTTTAGGTTTGACCTACCTTTGGTCGACTTCAAGAAGATGGTCTGTGCAGATCGCAGCAGACACAACAGGGAAGAAGAACACTTAGTATGGATGATCTCCTTCTCCCCAGCCACCAAGAACTTCTCCACACAACCTCAGTAAGTTCTAAAACTCGTTTCTAGGGTTTGGTGAATAGTATTTAAGCAACCATGGTGTTTTAGGAGTCCTATTATAACTAGGAAAGCTAAGCTGCGGTTTTGACAGGGCAGTTTCCTATCTTTTGAGGATTCCTTCCTCCCTTAGAGTGTGTGAGGCTTTAGGAAACCTCCCACCATAGATAGGCACGAATTTGGGTTGCCAAGAATGCATGATTGCATCCCAATTCAACTCAAATTGCCTCTTTCTAATTTCAGCATATTTAGAGTTACGAATTTCCATGCATTTTCTAGCTTTATTTGATTATTGGGCCAAATGATGTCCATTGACCCGCTTATGATATTGGGTCATTAATATATGATGTTGGAAGTCCCTCCAACACTTTATTTAAATTTGATTTGATTTTTATACTAAAATTTTCGGGGTGCTACACGAGCACAGGGCACTGAGCAGCCTGCCCAATAGTCGAACAGGCCCCTGCTCGGTACCTTCCGACCAGAGGATTCAGGACAACTCTTCGCCTCCTGGGGGTAGTTATTACAACGGCGTGACATGCGCCCCTTGGCCAAGCGCATTGACTAAAGGATCCCAACGGGCGTCTCAACGGACAGCCCCTTTGCCTTGGAACCCGAACCGGCGCATCCCTCCAGTCATCATTGGAAAGAATAAGCGTCCGGGCCTTTCACCTCCCGCACCTATAAAAGGGCACATGTAATCCCCATGCAAATGTATGCAACCCTCAACACACACACTCACCCACGCGCGAAGCACACACCAGTGAACCTTCCACTCCTGCTTTCTATAGTCCATCTGACTTAGGCATCGGAGGGTTCCCCCCGGTTCTTCAACCGGGCCCTCTGATCCTCTTTGGGTCTTGCAGGTCATCGTCCGTACCGGCGACCGTCTTTCCTCTTTTCTCTTAGTGGAGGCCTATTCAGTTCAGGCCTAAATAGGAAAACTCATCCACAAGTATGATATGGGTAACAAATAAATTTGTGAGGAATGATGTAAGAATATTTAATATTCTTATTTGAGATAATATAAAAATATTTGAAGAATATCAAATACTTTTTCTGAATCTACTTTTGTGCCATTTAATATATATATATATAACACAGTTTTAGAGTAATTAAGTGACAACACTAAAAATATTATTTTTCCGCCTAAAAGGTAAAAACAATGCGCAACTTCTTTCTCTCTTTCTTTGTACACAGTCTACCTCTTCCTAAGATAGTTATTGCAGTTGCTCTCTCTCTCTCTCTCTCTCTCTCTCTCTCTCTCTCTCTCTCTCTCCTGTAATTCATCTCCCCTCCACCAATTACATCTCTCTTTCTTCACTTATCCAAGTTCGGGTTTTCCCTCCTGCACTTTTTAGGCAAGAGATGGACCTATTATAAGGTAATGGACCTTTATTTATGAATTGTTCTACTCAAACTGTTGTGTAGAATGTCATTAGACTACGCATGCGGTGCATGTGCTTCACCATCTGTTTTTACTCTCTTTTTTGCGGATCCACCTTTTCTATGTAAAAAAAGTTATCTATCTCGTTTAGTTTAATATTTGTCACTTTTAATTAATTATTTTTCACTCTTAATTTTATAAGTTAAGGGCGACTAATAACTTTGTAATGATCTTATTTGAGATAATATAAAAATATTCAAAGAGTATTAAATACTCCTTGGAGATCTACCTGTGTGGCCATACAACTAGCACTTCTCATTTCGTAGTATTTTTGACCACCATGAAACAATGTCGTTAATGGAAGGAAGGAAAAGTGATAAGAGTGTGGCGGTGTACATATCTGTGCTACTTATTTTCCCAACAAAATTTCACATATTTTAAATATCTGTAAATTTTATGATCATAAATACTGAGAATATTTATTTCATCAAGAAAAGTTTCCCATATCTGATTCTTTTGGAGGGATATTTCCTACTTTTATGAATATGTTATATTATTTCTTTCACTTTTTCTATGTAAGCGTGAAAAGCATGATTTTATTTTCACAAGTTTTACATGGTTTTATTTGTCTCAGAATTATTTGCTTACCGTGATTTTTTACTTGGGATTTTTTTTAAAATAATCATATTTTAATAAATAATGATAAAAATATATCTGATTCTAACATATTTATGAAAGTATGTCTCCCTCTTGTCATGTGAGCAAACTTGCCACATCCTCCTACTTTTTCCCCATTATTTATGACATGTCAACCTCCTCTTTCTTAGAATTATTCTTTACTCCGGAAAGAGAGAAATTGAGAGAGAGAAAGGGAGCTAATTGTGTGTGAGAGAGAAATTTAGAGAGAGAGGTGCACATGTGTGAGAGAGAGAGAGAGGGGGGGTGCTTGTGTCTATCCTCATCATCTAAACCCAATAAAGATCGGAATACGACTCTGCCAAACCACAAATCTGAAGACTCAAAAGGGTAAACAAAACGGTCCAGTCGGAATATGAGGAAGTAAAAGACAATATGCATTGCATTTATATATGCACATATAATTACATTATCCCAGCACATAACTTCAATTCAAAAGTAAAATACATCATCTTGGGGCATACTCTGAGTTGTCAAAACCGTTACACTGCCGGAAGAATGCCCACACACTCACTCCTTTGGGTCGGTCTGAGGCTGGGAACTAGTCTGCTCTCCCTCACCTGAAAAGAAAGTAGGGAATGTGCCTGATAATTTCATTGGCTCGATAGGGAGACTCCTAAAAACTTATAGGTAACACATATAGCAACTAATAGTTAAACATATTATAATTAAAGAAGTGCATCTATTAAACAATTAATAAATCACACTAAACATAGTTTCGATGTCCAAGAAAATCATGAACCGATAAGTATGATGCCACCACTCGAATCATGGAAACTAACCCATGGAAGCCAACTCTTAACTTGAACAAAGAGTGCAATAGTAACCACACACTAGTCTTGTAGTCAGAAAAACATTCTGATTGTCACTCCACTCCTAACATCCTGCTAACTGGTAAGGCAAGTGGAGACTACACAAGACCACACCTATAGCTTGACTTAGCTATAATCTCACGTTTGTCTATCTCAACTGGGTTTTGGGGCCCAAAGAGCGAGGTGAGTAAGAGAACCACAAGACTAACTAGAGACTAAGCACAACAAGGTGTCTAATTCCCCTAGCCACGAGTGCACCCAAATGGATGATAGCATGCTGCCCTAGGCCATCGTTTCCCTTCCCAGACAAGGCACAACAGAGGGAGTCTAAGAAGACGACACCAAACTCTTTCAGTGCATACAACACAAGGACCAAACCCCATCAGTGCACACAGTGTAAGGTATACACAGTACTAGGGTACTCGACTAGTGAGGTATCAAACAAATAACATAATGTCTATTGAACCACTCTCTATATATTTATCCCTATATTTTGGTGATAACTAAAAATCATGAGAATTTTGAATATATATTTAATAATGTTTTTCTTCATGAGGTTGTCGACAGATGTCTATCTATTGTTGACAGATTCCTATTGGTTGTCGACAAATATTTTTATTCTTGTCGACAGACCAGTTGAATGCTAACCAAAATTTTCTAAGTCCATATCAATTGGTGTTATGTTTCACTCCATATAAGAATCTGTTAAATGAACTAAATCAATAGACTATCAATAATTTGGACTAGTCATTTTTAGAGCTCGAGTAGAAAAAGAACTCTGAAGTTAAACGTGCTCAGTTGGGAGTAGTTCCAGGATGGGTTACCTTCCTGGGAAGTTTACCAACTAGTATGGTTTGTTGGGCCAATTTGCTGGTTGGGTCATCACAAATGGTATTAGAGTCTTACCCAACCAGAAGTGCAAGAATTAAATGCCACACAGGACAAAGTGTTACACTATAGGAGCCACCTCTTAAGACCATAATGGTGCAAAGTGCTGCATAGCAGAAGCCACCTCTTGAGCCTATGGGGCCACCTCTAGAGTCCTGCCTACTTGGGGGTTTGACTATGTGCTATATGTGCTCAGTGATGAGGATGTTGCTCATATAAGAGGGGTAGATTGTAACACCCCATATATGAATATGTTAAATGGACTAAATCAGTAGACTACCAATAACTTGGACTAGTCATTTTCAGAGTTCGAGTAGGAAAATAACTCTGAAGTTAAGCGTACTCAGTTGAGAGTAGTTTTAGGATGGGTGACCTCCTAAGAAGTCTACCAACTAGTATGATTGTTGGGCCAGTTTGCTAGTTGGGTTGTCACAATTACTGCTTAAGTTTCCAAATGATTACTGTTTAAAGCTTCTATCAATTGATGTTTAAGTGAGCAATCAATTGTTGTTTAAGGTGTTCTTCCGATTGGAGAACAAATCTCTATCGATTGTTGTTTTTAAAGTAACCAATCGATTACTAACAAAGTGTCCTGATTGATAAATAATTCATCAATTGATGAAGAAAGATCGTATTGATTGATTAAGAATTCTTTTGATTGGTGACCACCATATCGATTGGCGTCAATTTTGTTCCGATTGGTGAACCTCTAGTTTTGATTGGTGATCACTTATCTTTTATCACATCGATTGGAGAAGAACTATCGATTGAAGACCAATTTCATTCCATTGGAATTGAAAATATTATCGATTGGTCTTTACTCATATCAATTGATGATTAAACATTCCAATTAGTGTTATAAATGTTATGTCCTTTTAATTGATTCATATGTGCTTTCAATTAGTAAATTATTGGTCACTGCTCATTCCAATTGATGTTATAAATGATCTATCATATCGATTGGTGACCATAGTTTTATAGCATTCCAATTACTGATGTCTTATGCTTAGATGCATCGATTACTGAACATTTTCCTTCTTTTCTACACTGATTAATGAACAAAGATGTCTTTGGCACCCAATGAAATTTGAATCTTCTTGTTTCCTACTGAAAGGAAGACTTTGACACAAAGCTCTTATTTCTTGCTGACAAAATGTCATCAACCTATCACAAGAAACATGAACTGAAAAAGAAGGCATGGTGTTGTCTGACATGTTATACCTCCTCACATCGTCTTTGCATTAAATGTTTGTAGGTCTATTCTACTCATAGAGACCATCTTGGACCTACTACTGGCACCCTTGGAACTATACACAAGCCATTAAATTCAACAATATTGTCGTTAGGTACAAGAAGGAGAGCAGAAGAAGAAGAAGAAGAGAGCCAAAGGACTCCAGTGGCCATCTGTCAACAGTCCTCTTCTACTGTGTGTATAAGATGTTGAAGGCATGCAAGTAGAAAAGTAAGAAGTGAGCTTTCAAGAGAAGAACATCCCAGTAGTTTGAAGAATGCCAAGAAGCTAAATGAGAGAGCACCCCGTTCCACTCCAATCTGTGCAAAGCTTTCTTCAAAAGAGTGTTCAAGCCTTCTCTCCTATTCTTCTATTTTAGATCATCTTGAAAGAGAGAAATGGCTTAGGGTCTAAGTGTTTTTATTGTACATTTGTTTTTCTCAAATCTGTCTCAGATTAAGCCTTGTCTATTGTTCATCTTTGAGCTTGATCTAGGAGCTTTGGGTTCCAGCTTTGTTCTTGAGGGTTGTGGCTCTTCATTTGAAGAGAAGGCTTGTTGTGTAAGCGTTTCTCCTTTGTAGAAGGGAAGACCTATCTTGGACAGGGTGTTATTTCCCTTGTTGAAGGGAAGATCTACTGGGGTGTATACCAGTGAGTTATTTTTGAGCTCGCAAAAGAAGCACCTGACTGAGGTGAAACAGTGGGCTACCTTCTTGCCCGGAAAGAGAAGAAGACTAGCTAGGGTGCTGGGTGTATTCCCTTCATGTAGAAGGAAGGACCAGCTCTACTGGGCGTTGTATGTCCTTAAGGGGGACTATTCCTTTGGTTAGTGAAATCCCAAGTGTTCTTGGGGATTGGACATAGGACTTTCTTTTGGAAGGGCTGAACTAGGATAAAATTCCTTGTGTCATTTGTGTTGCACACCCTCCTTATGTTTTGGATGATTAACAAAATTACATTCAATTAGATGATCTATTAATGAGTAATGTTTTACTTACTGGAATAATTGTGTTTTATGTCTGAACCCTGAAATAATCAGTTATTCCATTTGTATGTCACAAAATAACTAGTGAATCTGCTAATCAAATTAATCGATTATTTCTTGGTCAAGTATAACAAATAATCAGTTATTTCACATCTGTCCAAAAATACATAAAATATTCAGTATTGTATCTATGCAATATATGTCATAACAAAAGATCAAAGTTGTTCACGATATGTTCTTCTCTTGTCAAGAGAACTACTATGAACCATTGTACATTTATTTCCGCATGACTGCATGGATTACTCTCCATATCGTGACACACATTAATGTACTATTCAAAATCTGAAAAGAGCCTTTGACATATCAAACTCATATACGTGGAATAACTTCTTTATTATTTATATAGTCCTCTTACCTAGAAGTACATCAGGCAGAACCGTTGTTTTGTCTAGATAGAAAATCTTTTCTGCAGAACAAATAGGATATGCCATTTATTGCTATACGATGTAATGTACTACGTTTGCTTAAAATATGGATATGAGGACCAAAAAGCGACTTCTGAACCTGAATATTCTCGTATCAAGCAAGGGTCAATGGACACTTCTCAGATGTTGTATGTAACATACAATTGCATGAGTGTAAAAGTTAAGAAAAGGGATTCGCATGTATAAATCCAAGAATCTCGAAATAAAAGAAACAAGAGAGAGAAATAGGCAAAAAATAAACATGCAAAATAGAAGAAATCTCAGAGTGCTTGAAAGAAGTCCACGACTACAACATTCAAACTTCCAACCTCTTCCAGGGTACTGCACTACTACTCATTGAACAGGGCTTCACCTGGAGAAGAAAAGGTAGTTCCGCTCACCTCCACGCATTCAAGAAGTTCTTCTGCTAAGCATTGAAGGCCCAACCACTTTGCATATGTGTTCATCATTTGGGGCTCATCACTGTGCTTTCACTCCGTGCCACTTCTGTTTATTTCGTAGACATCCTCTTCTTGGCACTACTTTCTTTTGTTTGATGTATTTCCACCTTAGGTTGGCACTACTTTCTTTTGTTTGATGTATTTCCACCTTAGGTAGAAGGTGAAGACCTATGTTCAGTTCAGGTGTGTTGTTCCACCTTAGGTAGGTGAAGACCTTACTACGCTACAGCAGGTATGGTGACCAACCAGAGGTCGGTATCTGGGGTGTTTCCTCATGTGATGGAGAAGACCTGAGTGGCTCAGGGTGTTTGTTAAACCCACTAGAGGTTGGTATCCAGAGCTGTATTGCTTGGCAAGGGTTTTAGCTGGTTAGTGGAAATCTCAAGGTGCTTGCCCTTGAGGATTAGATGTAGGTGTTGAGTGGATCAACACCGAATTAGGATAAACATTGGTGTCATATGTGCTTATGTGTCTAATGTGTTGCTTCTGTGTTTGTTAGCTTATTCTAGTCCGCTTGTTTAAATCTATGCAAACTAACAAAGTTTATTTGTGTTTCTGACTATTTGCTTAGTCATAATCTATATCTTGTTAAAACAATGATTATAATTAAAATATCACGATTAAGACCTATTCACTCCCCCTCTAGGTCCTTATTGCTTGGGAAACAAGTGGTATCAAAGCATTTGGTCTCTCATATTTTCGAGATCTTACGACTAGAGAGAAAAGATTTAAGCTATGGATGACACAAATGGTGAAGGTCACTCTACTAACAGACCACCTCTCTTTGACGACATAGATTTTGCTTAATGGAAAACGTGTATGGAAGTTTTTCTCTAGGGCCAAAGTTATGATCTCTAGGATGTGATCACATCCGAGTTCACCAAAGAAGACAAGGAAAAACTATCCTTGAATGCCAGAGCAAGAAACATACTGTGATGTGCTATTTCAAGGAAGGAGTTCAACTGTGTTTCTCTCTGCAGCAGTGCCAAAGAAATTTAGGACAAGCTCATCCTTCCTTTTGAAGGCACAAACAAGGACAAAGAAACAAAGGTATCTTGATTACCAAATATGAGAAATTCAAGATGATATCTAGAGAATCTATCTCTGAGATGTATGGAAGGTTTACAGACATCACCAATGGTCTGGCCGCATTGGGTAAGACACTCTCTACCTATGATATGATTAAAAAATTACTTTGTCTCTTCCTGCCTTGTGGACAGCTAAAGTGACAGCTATGGAGGAAGCCAAGGACCTACAAAAGCTCACTATAAAGGAGCTGATTGGATCACTCATGGCACATGAGTGTCATATGCTTTAACAAGATGAAGGTACATCAAAGAAAAAGATAAGTGCACTACAAGTGAGTAAAGAAGATAGTGGATCAAAGAAGAATCAAGCCAAACTTTTGTTGCCCAGATAGCAAGCCCGGGGGGGGGGGGGTGGTGAATGGATTGCTTAAAATTCTTTTGTGCAATAATTCCTATAAATAAAACACTAGACAGACAACACTAAGATTGATAGTTAGAGTTAGTGTTAATCAATACAAGAAGAACAATCACACAAACAACAGGAAATTTTATCTTGGTTTATATCTCCTATCCCAAGGAGTCCTACGTCCAGTCCCCAAGCAACCACTTGAGATTCCACTATACAAGGGTACAGTCCCCCTTAAGGACACTTACACATCCAGCCGCAGCTGGCCTTCTCTTCTCAACCAGAAGAGGAACAACACCACATGTACATGATGATTAGTTTATCCCCATGTAATTTCCATTAATTACATATCTATTTTGGTGATCAACAAAACTTTGGTAAAGTTATTTAACATATTTTCTATGAGATTTGAGCACAAGAAATAAAACAGAGAAAGCAAGCTAACAGGTAAGTATCCTTCACACTGTAGCAATGTAAGTTTAAAGCATCAAATTTAAGTACACATCGACTTTCTTCTGTGTCATAATGATTTTAGTAAACCATGACGATTTCACTGTAAGTCATAACGATTGCATATGACATCGGTTTTATGACTTTATAATGATTTCCTTAGAAGCATAACGATTTCCTCATTCACATCGATTTTGGTTCTATAATGACTTCATAAGTCATTGCTACTCTATTACAGTCTATCTCATAACGATTCGGTAAGAGATCACAATGATTTGCCTCTCATAATGATTCAGAAAGAGATCACAATGATTTGCTCTCACAACGATTTAGTTATCGCATCAATTTCTTAAGTGAGAACAACAATTTGCTCTCACAACAATTTGGTTATCGCATCGATTTCTTAAGTGAGAACAACGATTTGCTCTCACAACGATTTCTTAAGTGAGAACAACGATTTGCGCTCACAACGATTTCGGCTTCACAATGACTCATTAAGTCTCATAACGATTTAATCCTTGTAACGATTCGATAAGTTACACAACGACTCTGTCACTGTAACGATTCATTTAGTTACATAACGACTTAGTCGCCGTAACGATTCGATACAGTAACAACTATTTGCTCGCATCGTTTTGTCTCTGACAACTTGCTCATAACGACTTGCTGATAATATCATACGATTTGTCTCTACACGATTTGGTTATTAATGCATAACGATTTGTATGTGCATCGGTTTGCTTATGAATGCATAACGATTTACATGGATAACGTCTCCTTTGCATAACGATTTCATAAGTCATGCATATAACGATTTCATGGAATATAACGTCTTGATATTTGAACTCATTTCTGAGTTCGTTGAAAAGTCAAAGTCTTCACGTATATTTTCTGACCACCATGCATTTATTATCACTGAACGTATCACTGCAGTGCATACAAACGATATCTTCTATTTCCATACTTATCCTGTAAGCATCTTTTAGAAGAGCAAAATGACATTTCTATTTTGGTGAATATTAATTCTAACGTTGACTGGTAACAAGAGACAGTCTAGTTGTCTATTGTTTAGCATTTAATGCATGCAGGTCTCTGACAACACTTCTCATACAACGTTGGACACAATAAAAGCCAAGGATATCTCTGAAGATCATCTCTCTTTGCATGCATGGAAGGCTAAAGACCGTTGAATGGGAAGCTCTATAGGACCATGCAGTCTAACGTATACCAGAGCTTAGAGACAATGGACACTTCAACGTTCAATTTTTAAATTGAAGATATAAATAGAACACTGAAGCTCCAGATCAAAAAGAGAACAACACTCACAATTTCAGTGCTTACGACAATCTTTCAAGCCCTCTGCGAGCATTCTGAAGAGCATAGTTCTCACTCTCATTTGTCCTAGCTCTTGCTCTCTGAGTTTAGTAGATCCTTGAGAGAGCCTTTAGTACTGAGGGAGTTCATGTCTTGTAGAACCTTTCTACTCTCAGTCTTAGCTTCAATCCAACATTGTTTAAGCTTGATCTAGGGGCTTGTTTTCATTAGCTCTTTTCTTGTATTTGTTCCCTTCGGTTAGAAGGAAGATCAGCTAGGAAGCTGAGTGTAGAACCGCACTGGGGTTTGTACCAGGAGGTTGATTCTGAGCCTGTAAAAGAAGTGGGCTACCTTCTTGCCCGAAAAGAGAAGAAGACTTGGTGGGTTTCCAGGGTATTGTAATTTCCTCTTCGGGTTGTGAAGAGAAGACCAACTGCGGCTGGGTGTGTAAGTGTCATAAGGGGGACAGTACCCTTGGGTAGTGAATCCTGAGTGTTGCTCAGGATACTGACGTAGAACTCCTGTGAGAGGAGGGTCCGAACCAGGATAATTCCTTGTATTATCTGTGTGCTTGCTTTACGTTTACTATCTTTCTTTACTAACACTAACACCCATCGAAGTGTGTTTTGTGAACTCTTTGTGAACAGGTTTAAGGTACTCAATACTTTTAAGAATCCCATTCACCCCCCCTCTGGGCTTGCTAGCTGGGCAACAAGTGGTATCAGCGCTAGTCTCTTCGACAAAGAAGAAGATCCAACGATTTGAAGATAAAAGATCAAATGGCAACCCAAGGTCACTCCGAAGGTCGTCAGTTAACAGGCCACCACTGTTCGATGGAGAAGATTACACCTATTGAAATAAGAATGGAGTATTTCCTACAAGGTCTCGACTATCAGATCTGGTCAATAGTTGAAGAAGGTGATCTTTTGGTTACTAATGAAAGAGATAAGTGGACTGAAGACGACAAGAAAAAAGATCTCCCTAAACTGCAAAGCCAAGAGCATTCTATGTTTGTGCTCTTAGCAAGAAGGAATTCAACAAAATTTCCACCATGGAAATGTGGGAAAAGCTCAGGATCACATACGAAGGCACCGACAAAGTCAAGGAAACCAGGATAGACATACTGGTGACACAATATGAAAGGTTTCAGATGTAGCCAGGAGAGTCAATAACCCAAATGTTTAGCAGATTTACAGACATCACAAATGGGTTAGCCAGTCTTGGAAAGACTTACGAAATGGGAGACATGGTAAGAAAAATTCTGAGATCTCTACCACCTTCTTGGACTCCCAAAGTAACAGCTATAGAAGAAGCCAATGACCTGAAGAGGATGTCATTGGAGAAACTCGTCGGGTCCCTTATGGCCCATGAAATCAACATGGAGAGACTGGGAGAGTCTTCGAGCAGAAAGAAACACTCAAATGCTCTCAAAGCTGAAGAAGACTTGTCAGAGGAGTTTTCAGACAACAATGAAAGCAATGAAGACGACGAAGACGAAGAAGCGATGTTATCAAGAAGGCTACAAAGAATACTAGCAAAGAAGAAAAAGTATCAGACCAGTAGAAATATTTTCAAGAAAATAAAGACTTTAAGAAGACAGAAGGAAAGGATGAAAACAAAGCTGAGCCTACATGCTATGAGTGTAAGAAGCCTGGACATATGAGAGCAGAATGTCCGAAGCTGAAGAAAAGTGAATTCAAAAGAAGGAAAGTTCAAGAAACCACGAAGATTCAAGAAGAAAGCTATGGCAGCGGCTTGGGACAACAGTAGTGACTCAGACAGCGAGTCAAGCTCAAGCAATGAAGAAGAAGAAGAAGCCAACTTGGCACTCATGGCCAACACTGAAGAAAAGGTAACATCAGACTCATCTTTCTCTTCCTGTAATGATTCAGATTCAGATGATTTGGAAGAAACTTTTAATGAACTTTATAGTAAATATAGAGAAGTATCTAAATTACTAAAAGCTAGTAAGAAAAATGTTGCTTGCCTAGAAAATACCAATTCAAATTTAAAATCAGAAAATGAGCAAATGAAGAAACAAATCACTGAACTTAAAAGAAGAAATGATCTGTTATAGACGAATTGAAAAAGAAATTAAAACACTAACAAAGAAAATGAAAAAATAACACTAGAAAAATTTACCAACGGGAAAATTTCCTTAATATTAAAGGTGCTAGACAGTTAGGAAAAAGAAAACAAGGATTAGGCTATACACCCCTAGATAATGAAGACACAACATTATACCCTAAAACGTATCCAACTCCTAAATTTGTAGCCGAACAAGATACTTCAAATAAATCAAACTTTAAGTATGTTCTGTATGAAAAGGTAACTAAAACAACATGTTGTAGCCATTGCACAGGCTAGGTCACAGTAAAATAACTTGTCCAACCAAACACAAAAATAGATAATTAAAAGAAAAATTGATGACACTAACCAACCAGGACCCAAAAGAACTTGGGTATCTAAAGCTTGATGTTTTCATTTCAGGGGAACCTTCGAGCATCCAAATGGTATTTAGATAGTGGATGCTCAAGGCATATGTCAGGTAATAGAAAGTTGTTCTCTCACCTCGAAGCTGAAGAAGGCACAGTGACATATGGAGACAATGGAAAAGGAACAGTGACAGGATGCAGATCTGTTGGGAATAAAGAGAAAATGTTTATTGAAGATGTACTATGCGTAAAAGGTTTGAAGCACAACCTAATCAGCATAAGCCAGCTATGTGACAGAGGATATCAAATCAAATTCCAAGAGTCTAAGTGTAGCATCATAAAGGACGGAGCAGTGATTTTCGAAGCTAATAGAGAAAAGAATATGTACGTGCTTTACCTAGAAGAATTAAAGGATCGGGATATCTGTTTAGCAGCAAGTAAGGATCAGTCAACTGAGCTATGGCACAAAAGATTGGGCCACTGCAGTTTGGATGGCATGAGAAAGCTGATCAAGAGAAGCCTGGTGGAATGTCTACCAAAGGTCAGCACAAGAATGGACGGTGTCTGTAGACCATCTGCAAAAGGAAAGCACACCAAGTCATCTTTCAAGTCAAAGACTATGGTAACAACCTCTAAACCCTTAGAACTCCTTCATATGGATTTATTTGGGCCAATGAGGGCCACAAGTCTTGGAGGAAGGAATTTTGGATTCGTTATAGTAGATGATTATTCATGATTCACATGGGTGTCCTTTCTAGAACACAAAGATGATACATTTGAAAGTTTCGTAAGTTTCAGTAAAAAGGTACAGAAAGACAAGAAGTACAGTATTATTAGAATCCGATCAGATCATGGAGGAGAGTTCCAGAATGAAAAATTTGCCAAATTATGTGATGACAAAGGAATAGAGCATAATTTCTCAGCACCACAGGACACCACAGCAAAATGGAGTTGTTGAGAGGAAGAATAGAACCCTACTGGATATGGCAAGAACTATGTTGTCAGAATATAATCTGCCAAGGTATTTTTGGGATGAAGCAGTTAACACAGCTTGTTACATTATCAACAAAGTGATGATCAAGCCTATCTTAAAGAAGACAACATATGAACTGTACAAGGGAAAGAAGCCGAAGATCAGTCACTTCAGGACATTCAGATGTCCATGTTTCATCCATAACAATGGCAAAAGAGATCTTGGTAAGTTAGATGGAAAATCAGATGAAGGTATCTTCATGGGGTATGCTTCTAAACCTAAAGGATATAGAGTATTTAATATGCGTACTTTGTTAATAAACAATCAGTACATATTATTTTTGATGAAACTAACCCTTTCTTGAGAAAGGAAGTCGATAGTGATATTGATGAAATAGATGAATTGTCCAAGAAACTAAAGAACACATCAATTGAGGACAACGAAGATCCACCTCTGGAAGACCTACAACAAAGGGACATTTCACATGAAAATCTTCCAAAGGAATGGAGATATAAGAAAGATCACCCACCTGAAAATATCATTGGTGATCCATCTGTAGGGGTAAGAACAAGAGGTAATGTAATTCCATGTGATTACTTAGCATTTGTTTCACAAATAGAGCCTAGGACAATCAATGAAGCTCTTACTGATGAATCTTAGATTTTAGCCATGCAAGATGAACTGAATCAGTTCAAGAGAAACTGTGTATGATCACTTGTTCCTAGACCATCAGATCATCCAGTGATTGGCACCAAATGGGTGGTCATAAATAAATTGGATGAAGCTGGTGTGATCATAAGAAACAAGGCCAGATTGGTAGCTCAAGGCTATTCCCAAGAGGAAGGCATAAATTTGATGAAACCTATGCACCTGTAGCTAGACTTGAGGCCATTAGGATTCTACTTGCATATGCATCCGCATTAGATTTGAAATTATTTCAAATGGATGTTAAATCAGCTTTTCTAAATGGTTTTATTAAGGAGGAAGTTTATGTAGAACAACCTCCAGATTTTGATGACATTGATTTTCTGAATCATGTATTTAGATTGCACAAAGTATTATATGATTTGAAACAAGCACCTAGAGCATGGTATGAACGATTAAGTGCATTTCTATTAGATCATGGTTTTATTATAGGTCAAGTAGATAGTACATTATTTGTTAAGTCTAAAGTCAAACATATCTTGCTTGTTCAAATATATGTTGATGATATAATATTTGGGTCCACTGATGAATCTCTTTGCAAGTATTTTGAAAAGCTAATGCAGGGAGAATTCGAGATGAGCATGATGGGGGAGCTTAACTACTTCTTTGGATTGCAAATCAAACAAGGAAAGGAAGGGACTCATATATGTCAAGCCAAGTACACCAAGGAACTCTTAAAAAAGTTTGGATTTGAAAGCGCCAAGCCACTGTCAACACCAATGAGCACCTCAACAAGATTGGACAATGACAAGGATGGTAAGAAAGTAGATCAAAAAGTCTACAGAGGTATGATAGGCTCATTACTATACTTAACAGCCAGTAGACCCAATATTCTATTTAGTGTATGCATGTGTGCTAGGTATCAGGCAGACCCTAGAGAGTCTCATTTAATTTCCGTTAAAAGAATTTTTAGATATTTAACTAGAACTCATGACTTAGGTCTGTGGTATCCAAAATCATGTGAAACTAATTTAGTAGGATACTCTGATGCTGACTACGCTGGATGCAAAATAGACAGAAAAAGCACCAGTGGTTGTTGTCAATTCCTTGCAGGTTGTCTAATATCATGGTCCTCAAAGAAACAAAATTCAGTAGCTCTGTCAACAGCTGAAGCTGAGTACGTAGCTGCTGGAAGTTGTTGTACACAACTCCTATGGATCAAGCAACAACTTGAGGATTATGGGCTACATATCAAGACAATTCCATTGTTATGCGACAACAACAGTGCTATAAATCTAACCAAGAATCCAGTACAACACTCAAGGACTAAACACATTGAGGTTAGATATCATTTCATTCGTGATCATGTAGCAAATGGCAACATAGATATTTCATTTATTGATACAAACAATCAGTTAGCAGATATCTTCACAAAGGCCTTACCTGAAGAGAGATTTACTTCTCTTAGAAGGGAATTAGGCATGTGTAAATTGTGAAAGAATTATCTGTTTAAAACTGAAATATTAATTTTTAGAATTTAAATTATTTGTTCCTCCCAGAATTTCAGCAAAATTCCAATTATTGCCTATCCTTTTAAATTTTCGTGATGGTTCGTTATTTTATAAGAGTTTATTCCTATCGAACTAGTCATTTTGTCGTTTTCTGTCATCATGGCGCCTCCAAATTCTAAAGGTCATTTTTTTTAATATCCCGAAATCGTGTGGCAACGATTCGCATTCCTTCATCATCTTCTTCTTCTGCCTGAGGCGATACCCTATCGACTCCGGCATCGACTCTCTGAGATTTCAAAGCATCCAACTCCTTCCCGCCGAAAATTTCTTGAGGGTTTTATTCCAATCCTCTTTCTAGTCCTCCAGAAACTCTTCCCATCCAAAACCATGGCCTCTTGGTGTATCCGGTAGCGTAGGGGCTATGGAGCTGAATTTCTCACCGCCGAGCAGCAGGAAGGTTTGCGACCGTGAAGACTAAGCTATGCGGTCACAAAGCAGTGGATGTGGCAGATTTACGAAAAAAGGAATGGGCAGCATGATCGCAGCTATGGACAGATTGGGGTGGACGAAGATGGCTACCTTCTCAGAAGTAAGTTATCCTAACCTAGTAAAGGTGTTTTATGTATGCCTGAAGATAGAAGAAGATGGGACCTTGACTTCCATGGTCAAGGGAACTCAGATTAGGGTCACACAAGAGTTACTGGCATCAATCTTCGGTGTGACTACTTCCGGTCATAGTGGAGTTCACACTGTGGATATCCAGGCAAAAGGATTAGGGATTGTTGGTCTTGAACACAAATTAAGGATGGGAAGCTAGATATCAATCAGTTGAATGCATTTAATTGTCTTTTGCACTTTATAGTTTGTCAAATTTTGGTTCCCAGAAGTGCTACTTTTTCAACATGCACCAAAACAGACTCAGATTTAATGTTCTGGGCCATCTAGAATCAGGAATTCAATTTGGCCGAAATCATTATAGAAAGGATGAAATTTGCAAGTGCACAGGTATGGGATAAGAAGAGTAAGCTGAATGTGTCTCTACCCTATGCCCATCTCTTAACTAAGGTATTTCAGCATTATGGCATCAGTGTGGTAGGAGATGTTTCTGAGAAGATGGGGCAGGCTATCCGCAGCAGGAACTTAAGGAAGAGTAGTTTTTTAGTTATAAATGGTGTATGGACAAAGACTTCTGTGGCTGAGGGTGAAGCCATTATTGGTGAAGCCCAAGAGGTCCTAGGAAGTAGAAGTAGCAGCAGGAGCAGTTCTTGTGGTTCCAGAAACACAACCAGCAGCAGCACCAGCAGTAGAAGAAAGAGCAGCAGATCAAACTGTAGAGGAAGCAGCAGCAGCAGCAAATTTTAGCAGCAGGATTGATGATATTCCTCCAGAGGACATTGAGCCCATTGGGCAATATTTAGAGGTTGTTCCTCCTTCTTCCCGAGTAGCCTCAGTACTCAAGGATGTACTGGACTCCATCCAAAGCAATCTAGGAGAGCCAGTAATTAGTGATGATCAAGCAACAGAAGCTGTGGCATCAGGCCACACTGATGAGATCATCATGGAGGAAGCTCCCGGCCAGGGGGAGAAAGAGGATGCTCATGAAAATGTTCAAGTAGATGATGCTCCCATTCAGGGGGAGCAAGGAGTTGAGAAGGAAGCAGCTCCTCAAGGGGAGCACACTGAGAGTGTCCCCATGAATATTGAAGAGAATGTTGAATCTGTGGAGCCCAGTGAAAGGGCAAGCCGCAAAAGGAAGAGAATTGCACATAAGAGGCCAAAGAAGAAGCAGCTGAAGGTAAATTTGAAACCCATTATTAAAAGACTGAATGAGCAGGGCACAGCTCTCACTTCTATTCAATCTAATATTCAATCTATCCTCAGTAACCAAGCCTCAGCAGCTAAAGAGATTGGAGCTTTGACCACTGATGTACAATCCCTAAAATATGAATTTGGCATGGTCAAGCAGGTGTTTCGATGGATGAGGAGTGAGTTTGGCAGTATCAAGAATCTCATTGCAAAATTCCTATGTCTTCAAGGGTGCATTCCACCTCTGCCCCTCCTGCTCACTCTCTAGTTGAGCCTGTCAGCAGCTCTGGACCTTCTGAGGCCAGGCAGCAAGAAGAAGTAACTAAGCTATCAGGGCAGATTCCAGAGCCATCTTTAGGGCCATCTGGGCCACAGATCATTGAAAAGGAATCAGTAGCAGTGGAAGCAGTTGATGAAGTTGTTGAAGTCCAGCCATCAGGACAAATTCAAGAGGAAGTAAGGCCATCCGGGCCTGAAAATTCAGAGCAGCAGATTGAGGTTGAGCGGCCATCAGGGCCATTGATTGTTGAAGATGTGCATATTGGAAATCCAAGTGTTGCTAAGCTGTCTGAAGATCCAGCAGGGCCATCAGGGCCAGCTATTGTTGATCCAGTGCCTGCAGTGGAGTCTAGGCCTTCAGGGCCACCAGAAGAAGAGTCAGGGCCATCCGGGCAAGTGGAGTCTGAGTCTGAGCTGCATCAGGCAGAAGAAGAAGCTGTTGCTCCAGAGCCCCCAGCTCCTTCACCCATTCAGACACCAGCCCCTCCTTCTCCACCTTCCTCCTCCACAGCACCACCAGCCCCTCAACCCTTCAAAAAACCTCTACCTAGAGCCATCTCTTCTCCTACTCCATTTCCTTCACACACCTCTTCATCTCCTGCCTCTACCACTTTTATTCCTCCACCTCCTCCTTTCGTTGAGGTCCCTCCAGCATCATCATCAGCTGGAGCCTCCTCATCCTTTGGTCCCTCCTCTTCTGGACCAGCTGACATACCCGTTTCTACCTCTCATTCCTTTCTTCATCCCTCTGCTCCACCCTCCTTCATTACTATCATTCCAGAAAGTGCTCAAGTTGATGGCCCCTTTCTCTGGGAAATTAAAGATGAATTTGAGGAAGCTATCCTTAGATCAGTCTTGAAAGAATGCCATCATGTCCATAGGACAGGCTCTTCTGCCCTGCTCCTAAGAAAAAAAAATAACCTCCACTTCTTCTATTTCCTCTGATCCTTGCTATCCACCTCTGTGGTTTTCTCTAACAGTGGACAACAAAAATAAATCACTCTACAGAGAATTCCTTCAGAAGGTTGTTTTTGCTACCATCATCAACCTTCCTCATCTCAACCTTACTGACCATCTCAATGTCATTTTGCCTTATACTTCCCTCTCTAAATCCAAAAAATCCAAAATCTTCTCTATGGCCGAAGCCAAAACTGAAGAGCAGTGGGCTCAGAGTCATAAAGCTCTCTACAATAAGTTTCTTCTTGCCAAATCAGCCAGATTTCCTCCCAGGATCACTCCTTGACCTTATCTGATGGTTCCAGATCCTTCAAAAGGATACCTGGGCCCCTTTTATTCAGAAGGAAATTAAAATGATCAGCATTACCAGATGTTCAACAATTATCAATATATCAATCACCTCCTTGAAATCCAGCCGGATCAGTTCAAGCAGGCCATTCGAACACTTGGATCAGCTGCAGCTCACATTGAAGCTATTCAAGTTGATTTTGCCTCCCTCCAGGTGTCTAATTCTGTGTTTCTTCCCCTCTTCATTCTCTAGTCATGGAGTCCTCTATAGGCTCAATTATTTTTGAGCGTCTTGCTAGAGTCATGGGAAGAATCCAAGTGCAGAGAGGTTCTGTAGTCGCCTTCAACAGATTTTTTCAGAGAGTATCACTTGGGTCATGTTAGTGCAGAGATTCTTGCTCCTCTTTTTTCAGAATGTGAAAGACTCTCTACTGCGGATTGGGGCAGATTCTATCCTTGTCTGCTCAGCAGCTATCTGATCTAAATGAATCTCAAGCCAGGGAAGGTAAACCTCCAGTGTCAGCTGCTACATTTCTAGACATGAACTCCATTCACCTTGTTAATGATCCCTTTCAAACTTGGGTTGAAAGATACAAGGTTTATGTAGCCATGCGCCTGGACCTGAAGCAGAAGCAAATTTTCTACCCTGCCTCTATAGATCAGTTTCTTGCATGTGCTAGTTTTGGGAAGATCAGCCATTTTAAAACTTCCCTTCCAAGCGATCCACATGCTGACTTCCTTGATGAGCAGTTGGTTCTTCATCACAAAAGGATGGCTCCCACCATGGACCCTCCTATTCTCTAGCTCGTGGGGTTTTCAGGTTGTATTTTGAGCAGCAGAAAGATAAGGCTTGGGAAGTTATTTCTCATTATGCCTCTCTTTTGTCTCCTGCTTTCTATCTCCATGTATCTCCATGTACCCCCTCCAGCTTAATCCAATATAATGGTGTGATCTCTTTTTCCTCTTTTCTCTTCTTCTTTGTCTCAGCGGTTTATCTTTCTATTAAATGACAAAAAGGGGGAGAAATATAACATTCTGAACTACATCTATGCTTATGCAAATTCCTCAATTTCTTTTACTTAGTTTTATTTCAGAACATCTATGCATATTGTTAAGTTTTGTCATCACCAAAAAGGGGGAGATTGATGATCAGTTTATCCCCATGTAATTTCCATTAATTACATATCTATTTTGGTTATAAACAAAACTTTGATAAAGGTTAATTTAACATATTTTCTATGAGATTTGAGCACAGGAAATAAAACAAGAGAAAACAAGCTAAACAGGTAAGTATCCTTCACACTGTAGCAATGTAAGTTTAAAGCATCAAATTTAAGTACACATCGACTTTCTTCTGTGTCATAACGATTTCAGTAAAGCCATGACGATTTCACTGTAAGTCATAACAATTGCATATCACATCGGTTTATGACTTTATAACGATTTCCTTAGAAGCATAACGATTCCTCATTCACATCGATTTTGGTTTGTAACGACTTCATAAGTCATTGCTACTCTATTACAGTCTATCTCATAACGATTCGGTAAGAGATCACAACGATTTGCCTCTCATAACGATTTGGTAAGTGATTACAACGATTTGAACTCACAATGATTTGGTTATCGCATTGATTTCTTAAGTGAGAACAACGAATTTGCTCTCACAACGATTTGGTTATCGCATCGATTTTTAAGTGAGAACAACGATTTGCTCTCACAACGATTTCTTAAGTGAGAACAACGATTTGCGCTCACAACGATTTCGGCTTCACAATGACTCGTTAAGTCTCATAATGATTTGATCCTTGTAACGATTCAATAAGTTACACAACGACTCTGTCACTGTAACGATTCATTTAGTTATATAACGACTTGGTCGCCGTAATGATTCGATACAGCAAACAACGATTTGCTCACATCATTTTGTCTCTGACAACTTGCTCATAACGACTTGCTGATAAAATCATAACGATTTGTCTCTACAACGATTTGGTTATTAATGCATAACGATTTGTATGTGCATCGGTTTGCTTATGAATGCATAACGATTTACATGGATAACGTCTCCTTTGCATAACAATTTCATAAGTCATGCATATAACGATTTCATGGAATATAACGTCTTGATATTTGAACTCATTTCTGAGTTCATTGAAATGTCAAAGTCTTCACGTATATATTTCTGACAACCATGCATTTATTATGACTGAACGTATCACTATAGTGCATGCAAACGATATCTTCTATTTCCATACTTATCCTGTAAGCATCTTTTTAGAAGAGCAAAATGGCATTTCTATTTTGGTGAATATTCATTCTAACGGTGACTGGTAACAAGAGACAGTCTAGCTGTCTATTGTTTAGCATTTAATGCATGCAGGTTTCTGACAAAACTTCTCATACAACGTTGGACACAATAAAAGCCAAAGGATATCTCTAAAGATCATCTCTCTTTGCGTGCATGGAAGGCTAAAGACCGTTGAACGGGAAGCTCTACAGGACCATGCAGTCTAACGTATACCAGAGCTTAGAGACAATGGATACTTTAATGTTCAATTTTCAAATTGAAGATATAAATAGAAGACTGAAGCTCCAGATCAAAAAAAGAGAACAACACTCACAATTTTAGTGCTTACGACAATCTTTCAAGCCCTCTGCGAGCATTCTGAAGAGCATAGTTCTCACTCTCATTTGTCCTAGCTCTTGCTCTCTGAGTTCAGTGTAGATCCTTGAGAGAGCCTTTAGTACTGAGAGAGTTCATGTCTTGTAGACCTTTCTACTCTCAGTCTTAGCTTCAGATCCAGCATTGTTTAAGCTTGATCTAGGCGCTTGTTTTCATTAGCTCTTTTCTTGTATTTGTTCCCTTCGGTTAGAAGGAAGATCAGCTGGGAAGCTGAGTGTAGAACCGCACTGGGGTTTGTACCAGGAGGTTGATTCTAAGCCTGTAAAAGAAGTGTGCTACCTTCATGCCCAGGAAAGAGAGGAAGACCTAGTGGGTTCCAGGGTGTTTTAATTCCCCTTTGGGTTGTGAAGAGAAGACCAGCTGCGGCTGGGTATGCAGGTGTCCATAAGGGGGAGAGTACCCTTGGTAGTGGAATCCTGAGTTGTTGCTCAGGGGCTGGACGTAGGACTCCTCTGGAGAGGAGGTCCGAACCAGGATAATTCCTTGTGTTGTCTGTGTGCTTGCTTTACGTTTACTATCATTCTTTACTAACATTAACACCCAACGAAGTGTGTTTTGTTAAACTCTTTGTGAATAGGTTTAAGGTACTCAATATTTTTAAGAATCCCATTCACCCCCCTCTGGGCTTGCTAGCCGGGCAACAGTACCAACAGATCTTCTCTTCACACCAGAAGAGGATCAACTACAAAGAATGCGTTGTATGAAGAAGGCCCCAAGACCAATCTTATAATCACTAGCTTGACCTGAGGCGAAGTCTGAGAGACATTAAATGATTACAAGATGATTCTCTCTCAGAACTATGCAAACTCTAAAAAATAAATGCACTATTCATACAGAGAGCTAAGAGCTACTGATGGTTGGATTGGACGAGCTGACTCTTGTTGTTCTTCAGGTGACTGGAGTTTCAAGCTTCTCAAGATTCAAAGGTTCAAACTGTCTAACTACTTTGCATGGAGTCATCAGTCTTCTATTTATCTTCTTTTAAATATTTTGACCATTATAGTATCCGTTGAAATATTCGTTGTCTCATTGCTTCATGCACGTGAGAGAGACTGGTCCGAAGCAAGGGGCAGGTGAACCTGCAACCATTAATGCTTGGATTGACACTTGCACCTTCAAGGAAAGATTGTCTGAATCTTCTATCCTTTTTGTCAGGTTGATAACTCCATCTTTGACGTGCGTTTACACAAAAGTCCTGCATACAATAAATGTTGATACCTAGACAACTTTTCTTTATCTAAATTATCAGTCAACATTAGTAGTCGTGCAGTATGAAGATACACCAAAATGGAAAGGTTGTTCTGTCATCACATAAAGCAAGACTTTACGTGACAAAGAGATGTAAGCAAGGATATTCGTGTGGAAATATGTACTAACATAATAAATGATCAAGATCTTAGGATACATATAATGCGCGGGAAGGTTTTTGAAATCCACAAAGTTTCGAGCATATGCAGGTTTAAATATTATAAGGAATGATCTTAAATAAGAAGATAAAAGCAAGACTATTCAAGAGCTATATAAATTTATTTGAAATTAAAGAACATTCTATATAGAAATGATATTGATATCAAATCGATGATATAATCATCTGAGAATGTAATCCATGTTGAGACCAAGTCGATGTGAACATAATCCATGTATTAATGAAATTGATGATCTGTACAAAGTCGTTACTTAACAGAAATCAATGAGCAGATGAAATCGTTGTTTAAACTGAAATCGATCATGAAATCGGTGTTTTAAGAAAGAAATCGTTGTTGTACTCAAATTGTTGTTTAAGTAAAAGCGAATCATTGTTTTGAGCAATCGTTGTTGCGATCAAATCGTTCTTTAAGTGAAAGCAAATCGTTGATTCGATCAAATCGTTGTTTTGATCAAATCGTTGTTTAAGTGAAAGCAAATCATTGTTTCGATCAAATCATTGTTTAAGTGAAAGTAAATCGTTGTTTTGATCAAATCATTCTTTAAGTGAAAGTAAATCGTTGTTTCGATCAAATCGTTCTTTAAGTGAAAGCAAATTGTTGTTTCGTTCTTTAAGTGAAAGCAATTGTTGTTTCGATCAAATCGTGTTTAAGTGAAAGTAAATCGTTGTTTCGATCAAATCTCTCTTAAAGTGAACGCAAATCGTTGTTTCGATCAATCGTGTTTAAGTGAACACAAATCGTTGTTTCGATCAAGTCGTTGTTTAAGTGAAGCAATCGTTGTTTCGATCAAATCGTTATTTAAGTGAACGCAAATTGTTGTTTCGATCAAATCATTCTTTAAGTGAACGCAAATCGTTGTTTCGATCAAATCGTTCTTTAAGTGAACGTAAATCGTTGTTTCGATCAAATCGTTGTTTTATTGTGAAATCGTTGTGAGATGGAAATCATTGTTTTACTTATGAAATCGTTGTGAGACAAAAATCGTTATTTTACTTATGAAATCATTGTGAGACGGAAATCGTTATTTAAGTGACTTACAGAATCGTTATGGTGATGGAATCGTTTTTTCTATAAAGGAAATCGATGTGTACTTAGACAAAACATATGCATTGAACTTACAGCAATGTGTGAGGATAACTTACCATTTTGCTAGATTTATTTCCTGTAGATAAACATTAGAAACAGTTGTTAGAAAATACTTTTCAAGGTTTTGTTAATCACCAAAAATTACATACATAATTCATGATAAATTTTATGGAGATGGACTGATCATCAATCTCCGCCTTTTTGGTGATGACAAAACATAGAAAATTGCATACATTGAAAGAATTGAAATTTGTTTAATTTAAATTTTAGGGTATGTCTTTCAGAATAATTTTCCCCCCCTTTTGTCATTAAGACAAAAAGAATTAGATAGATAGAGGAGAAAATGGAGATAGACAAAGATAAATGCAGCCAAAATATCATATTTGATTTACTCAACGGTCAGAGATGTAGAAGGCAGGAGTCAGAAGAAAGGCATAGTGTGAGTGATGATTGGCCAAGCCTAGAGTTCCTGCTCTTCAAAGATTTTTAAACGCACCCCAGAGATATTGTAGGAAGGCCCATGTCTGAAAGAAGTCTCTGGATGTGAGCTGCTTTTGAGCTTCAATGAAGTTGCATATTTCATCCTTGCCAAAGGAGGATCTGTACAAGCTAGTTGTTCCAAACTAGCATGCTGGAGAAATTTTTTCGATGGAGATAGGGTAGAAAATCTTGTTCTACAGTAGATCCTACTTCAAGGGTACATAAACTTTGTACATTTCAATCCAAATGGCCAAAAGGATCTTGAACAAATTGATTGAGTTGAGGTCAAGAATTCTTTAGCAGAAAGAGATGGTTTGCCGGATCTGGCCAGAGAGGAGTTCAAGGTGTCCAACTGTTGAGCAGCTTGGTGATAGTGCTTCTTCCCAGTCAGAAGGAAAGTGCCTTTCACACTCAGATAGGAGGGGAGCAAGGCCATCAGACTTGATAGATCCTCTGTGATACTCCCTGAATAGAAACTAGTGGAAGGCAAGAGGAACTCCTTGCTAGACTGTTATGCGGGCTATGACTCTAGCAAATCTTTTAAAATACTAGGACCCACAGCAGAGTCCATGAGTAGGGAATGAAGCTTTGGGAGGAAGACAATCTCTGGCAACTTCAGGGTGGCAAAATCCACTTGGAGGGTGTTTGACAGGATTTCAGTCCTTAGCTGAGCATGGCTGCTCTGAACTGTCCAAGCTGAATTTCTTGAGGCTTATTGACAAACCGGTAATCTTGGTACATCTTGAAGTGCCTGATAGCTTGATTTCCCTCTGGATGAAGGGTCCCCAAGTCTTTTTATGGTGGATGACAAAACTACTCAGACATAGAAAGTTGGTGGTCTGAGGGTGGAAACCTTTCAGATCTAGCAAGCAAAAACTTCCTGTAGAGAGATTGATGGCCCCGAGCCCACTGCTCTTCATTCTAGACTCAGCTATGGAGAAGATTTTGGACTGACTGATTTAGATAGGGGAGAGAGGAAGAACAATAGTAGATGTTTGTGTGAGATTAAGATGAGGGAGGCCAAAATAGCAACAAATGTACACTTTTGTAGGAATCACAATAGGGATGTCCTTCTATTTTCAACGAAAGAGAAACCAAAGAGGAGGGAATTGAGGTTCAGAAGAGAGAGCAAGTTGCTTAGAAATTTTTCACTTTTTGGGGCGGACTGGAAGAACTAGTCCTGTGAACATGGGTGGCACAGTCAGGACTGGCGAAGAATTGCTATTCAAACTCATCTTTAATGTCCGAATGATATGGCCTTGAACACTAGAACCCTCCGAATGATGGTTATAAAGGAGGGGGGAGTGGGTGGATGAAGAGAAAGAAAGAAGTAGGAGGAGGAGGTGCAATGGTCCAGCAGATGAGGGACCAGCTAAGGATGATGCTGGAGGAGCCTCAAATGTTGGAGGAGGAGGAATTGCAGGAGAAGAAGTAGGTGAAGAGGAGGAGTAGTAGGAAAAGGTGTAGGTGAGGAGATTGTGTTTTGGAAGAGGCTTCTTGGAAGGTACAGGTGCTAGTGGGGCAGAGAAGGATGTGGGTGGAGAAGAAGGAGCTGGAGTCTGAAGACTAGAAGGGACAGGAGCTCTGTGGGGGCACAGCAGCAACTTCTACAAGTGCTTGAGATCGAGCTGGCTCTGCCACTGTCTCCACTTGCCCTGATGGCCCAACACCAACAACTTCAGCTTCACATGGCCCTGATGGCATTGGCTCTTCAACTGATTGCCCTGATGGCCTGACTTCCTCTTCAGAAGGCTTTGGTGGTCGGATAACCTCTTCAATAATTGGCCCTGATGACCCTGATTCCTCAACAACTGACCCTGATGGCCCAACCTCCTTGATGGCCTCAGAAGGCCCGGATTCCTTTGTACAGGTTGAGTGGGAGCAGGAAGGGCAGGAAGGATAATTGCACCCTCCAATGTCTGAAAGATTTGTCATTAACTACTTCAAGCTGCCCAACTCACTTCTCATCTCCTGGAGCTCAATTTTAACTACTCCAATCTCCTTGGCTTCAGTGCTCTGACTCAGAAAAATGGATTGAACTTCAGATTGTAGTGAGCACTAAATCTCCCCATGTGCATTCAATTATTGATGACAGGCTTCATGTGCACATGGATCCTCTTCTTCTTTGATTTGTGGTGTGTCTTCCTGGTGAGTAGAGAAATTCTAGGGGCAATGCCCTTTTTCTTTCCACCTGAGCTGATAGTGGGCTCCACTTCATCATCTGAAACATCTTCAACAATTCCTTCCTAGAATTAATTTGCAGGAGCACTAGCAGAAGGCTCCTCCTGAATCTCTGGCTCCCCCTGAGCTGGAGCATCTTCCATCTAAACATCTGTTGTGTGGCTTGGTGCCACAACTTCTGGAGTAACTTCTGTCCGATTATCTTCCATACCAATGTCTGCAGCAGGAACACTAAGAATGTTTTCCATGAGAGTTTGTTCCTGCTCCCCCTCAGCATGAGCAACAGTCTCTAAGATGACAAATTCTTCAATTGTAGGAGCATGGACTGTAGAGGGGATCACAGATTCAGATAATTGCCCAACGGGCCTCAATATGCTCAGGAGCTATTTCCTCAATTCTCCTTGCAGGAGGATCTTCAGTTCTGACAACTACCTCTGCCTCTACCTCGAGGACTGGTTGAACTTCAGGGCTTCACCATGATGGCCTCTCCTTCTGCTGCCGAGGTCTTGGTCCAAACATTTTCCACTAGAGAGAAACCACTTTTCTTCAAGTTTCTGGACCCAATAGGCTGGCCCATCTTTTCCACCACTTCTCCCTTCAGGTCAATATCATAATCCTTGAAATTTTGGTAAGCAAGGGCATATGGAAGCGATACTGCCAATTTATTTTCTTGTCCCATATCATCTCTGCAGCAAACTTCATCCTCTCAATTATAACCTGAGCCATGTTGATGTCTTGATTTTAGATGGCCCAACATCATATCTGAATCTCATTTTGGGCAAGTTGAGAAGGTGGCACTCCTCGGCACCAATCTGACAGACTATAAATGTAAACATTATGTTGCCTGCATTTAGCTGGTTGATGTCGATTTTTCCATCCTTCAATCTATACTCTGTTCCGATGATTCTTAGCCCCTTAGCATGAACATCCACTGACTCCACCCCACTGTAACCGACTATAGAGACACCAAATAGTCTTTCCAACGGATCATAGGTGATGAGAATGGGTGTACCTTTTATAGTGGAAGAGAGGGACCCATCTTCTTCTGTTTTCAAACAAGTGTAGAAGGCTTTGGCTAGGTCTGGATAACTGGGCTCAGAGATAGTGACCATCTTCATCCACTTCATCCTTTGAATGGCTTCCACAATGTTGTGCATCCCATGCTTCTCTAAATCATCAATATCCACTGCCTTGTTTCCGCAAAGCTTGATCCTAACAGCCGAAAATGTTCCTATTGATCCGCCGTGAGGAAGGTGACGTTGTAACCACCTACGCTGCCGGAACTCCCAGAATCGGCCATGGAATCGAATAAGAAAAGTTTCTGGAAGATTGTGGTGAAGGAAGGAACAGGAGCCCTCAAGAAATTTGTGTTGGAATAGAGAGATCCCTCGAAACCACACTGAGGGATTCTGGAATCGATGAGGGTTTTCGCAAGCAAGCAAATCGAAGGAGATGAGAGAAGAGAGAGAGAGAGAGAGAGGAGAGAGAGATGAAATCGATGCGGCAAGGATTTCGGACTTAACGGCAGGACATAAAGTGTCTTTTTGAAATGCCAGAGCATTAAAAGCGGATAACACAAAAGAGGATATGATTACGTAAATAATAAATAATTGATCTTGAAACGCCATGGCAATTTATGACGCAAGCAATAAAGGATTTGCTTAAATTTTAGCGGGAGAGACAAGCATTATTCTGAAATTTTATTTTTTCAATTACATACATACATATCTATTACAAATTATACATGCCTAATTCCCTTCTAAGAGACGTAAATCTCTCTTCAGGTAAGGCTTTTGTAAAGATATCTGCAAACTGATTTAAGTATCTATGAAAGAAATATTAATGTTACCATTAGCTACATGATCTCTAATAAAATGATATCTGACCTCTATGTGTTTCGTCCTGGAGTGTTGAACTGGATTTTTCGTGAGATTTATCGCACTTGTGTTGTCGCATAGCAATGGGATGGTCTTGATGTGAAATCCATAGTCCTCAAGCTGTTGCTTTATCGATAGGAGTTGAGTGCAGTAGCTTCCAGTAGCTACGTATTCAGCTTCAGCTGTTGATAGTGCTACTAAATTTTGCTTCTTTGAGGACCATGAAATCAAGCATCCTGTAAGAAATTGACAACCACCACTGATACTTTTTCTATCTACTTTGCATCTAGCATAGTCAGCATCAGAATATCCAACTAAACTAGTTTCATATGATTTAGGATACCATAGTCCTAGGTCATGAGTTTTAGCTAAATATCTAAAGATTCTTTTAACAGATATTAGATGAGATTCCTTAGGATCAGATTGATATCTTGCACACATGCATACACTAAATAAGATATATGGTCGACTAGCTATTAAATAAAGCAATGATCCTATCATACCTCTATAAAGTTTTTGATCAACTTTCTTACCTTCCTTATCACTGTCTAACCTGGTAGATGTGCTCATTGGAGTGGATAGTGGTTTGGCATTTTCAAAGACAAATTCTTTATAAGTTCCTTGGTGTATTTTGCTTGACAAATATGGGTTCCTTCATTTCCTTACTTTATTTGTAATCCAAAGAAGTAGTTGACTTCGCCCATCATGCTCATCTCAAATTCTCCCTGCATGAGCTTTTCAAAATACTTGCACAGGGATTCATCAGTAGAACCAAATAATATCATCTACATAAATTTGCACAAGTAATATATTTTATTATTTGATTTATTGAACATTGTGTTATCCACCTGTCCTCAGATAAAACCATGATTTAAAAAGAATGCACTAAGTCTTTCATACCATGCTCTAGGTGCTTGTTTTAATCCATACAAAGCTTTTGTAATCTGAAAACATGATTTGGATAATCTAAATCATCAAAACCAGGAGGTTGTTCTACATAGACTTCCTCCTTTATATACCCATTTAGAAAAACATATTTTTACATCCATTTGAAAATGTTTTAAATCTAATGCACATGCATAAGCAAGTAAAATTCTAATAGCCTCTAGTCTAGCCACTAGGGCATAGGTTTCATCACAATCTATGACTTCCTCTTGGGAATAGCCTTGAGCAACCAATCTAGCCTTGTTTCTAGTGATAATACCAGCTTCATCCAATTTGTTCCTGAACACCCATTTAGTGCCAATCACAGGATGATCTGATGGTCTCAGAATAATGGACCAAACTTGATTTCTCCTGAACTGATTAAGTTCATCTTGCATGGCTAAAATCTAAAATTCATCAAACAGTGCTTTATTGACTGTCTTCGGCTCTATTTGAGATACAAATGCTAAATAATCACAAGGAATAACATTACCTCTTGTTCTTATCCCTACGGATGGATCTCTGATATTGTTTTCTATAGGTGATCCTTTTTGTACCTCCACTCCTTTGGAAGATCATCATGAATAATTTCTTTATGTTGTAGTTCTTCCAAGGATGGATCTTCATTATCTTTGATAGTTGTTTCCTTCAGTTTCTTGGAGAGATTTTCTACATTTTCATCTTCACTATCGACTTCCTTTCTTAAGGAAGGTTAGGCTCATCAAAAATAACATGAACAGTTTGTTCAATTAATAAACTTCTTTTATTAAAAACTCTATAGCCTTTGGGTTTAGAATTGTACCCCATAAAGATCCCTTCATCGAATTTGGGATCCATCTTACCTATGTCTCTCTTACCATTGTTGTGAATGAAGCATGGGCATCCAAACGTTCTGAGATGACTGATCTTGGGCTTCCTTTCCTTGTACAGCTCATATGCGGTCTTCTTCAGGATTGGTCTGATCATGACTCTATTGATAATATAACATGTTGTATTAATCACTTCTGCCCAGAAGTACCTTGGAAAGTTGTACTCAGATAGCATGGTCCTAGCCATATCCAACAAGGTTCTATTTCCTCTCAGCTACTCCATTTTGTTGTGGTGTTCTAGGTGCTGAGAAATTGTGTTCTATACCTTGATCATTACAAAATTCTACAAATTTTCGTTCTGAAATTCTCCTCCATGATCCGAATGAATATTGATGATACTGAACTTTTATCCTTTTGAACTACTTTACTGAACATTACAAAACTTTCAAATGTATCATCTTTGTGTTCTAAGAAAGACACCCCATGTAAATCTTGAATAATCATCAACTATTACAAATCCAAAGTTCTTTCCTCCCAGGCTAGTAGTTCTCATTAGTCCAAACAGATCCATATGTAGCAATTCTAGCTGTTTGGAGGTGGTGACTACTGTCTTTGATTTGAAGGAGGATTTTGCATGCTTCCCTTTTGCACATGGTTCACATATGCTTTATAATCTTGAGTTTATCTTTGGCAGACCTTCCACTAGATCTTGTTTGTTAAGCTTTCTTATTCCATCCAAGCTGCAGTGGCCTAATCATCTATGCCATAATTCAGTATTCTGATCTATATTTGTTGCCAGACAATGTCTTGATCCTTAAGTTCTTCTAGATGTAGTGCGTATAGGTTCTTTTCTCTGCTGGCTTCGAAGACGATTACACCATCCTTGATGATTAAACACTTAGATTCTTGAGACTTGCTCTGGTGACCCTTGTCGCACAGCTGACTAATGCTAATAAGATTGTGCTTGAGTCCTTTGACGCATAGAACATCTTCTATAAGTTCTATCTTGACTTCCAATGGATCCCAACCAATTACTGACCCTTTTCCATTATCGCCATAGGTGACTGTGCCTTCTTCACTTTTGATATGAGAGAATAGTTTCTTGTTACCTGTCATATGCCTTGAGCACCCGCTGTTAAGGTACCACTTCGATGCTCTAAGGCTTCCCTGTAATAAATCAATGAGATTTAGGTACCCAAGTTCTTTTGGGTCCTGGTTGGTTAGTTTCTTCACAGTTTCTTTTGGGAATCCATTTTAGGTGTTTGGTTGTGCATGTTATTTTAGTGTGACCTAATTTGTTACAGTGTGTGCAGCAAAGAATATTGTTTATTATTTTATTTGGCTTATGATTTTTTTTATATTTATTTTGTAATAAGGATTTTGTTCAGCTACAAATTTTGGAGTTGGATAAATTTTAGGATGAATTACAGTTTCCTCTTTTTCTGGTGCAGTAAATCCTAAGCCATACTTCTTCTTACCTGATCTTCTTACTCCTTTTAATATTAAGGAGGATTTCATTTGTAAATTTTTCAACTGTGGCCATTAGATATTCATTATCTTTTGTTAGTGTATTGATTTCATTTTTAAGTTTACTTGTAGTTTCCTAATTTTCTATGTTTGATATCTTTTCATTTTTATTCTTTAAATTTGTTTTTCTAACTGTTCAGTTTCAGATTTCAGATCTGAGTTAGTTATTTCGAGGCCAGTATAGTTTTTCTTAGTTGTTTTTAACATTTACAGACATCTTTATATTTGTTGTAAAATTCGTTAAAAGCAACCTCTAAGCTATCTGAATCAGATTCATTGCAAGAAGTGAAAGATGAGTTCAAAGTTACCTTTTCATCACATTTGCCATGAAGGACAGATTGGCCTTTTCTTCTTCTTCACTGCTCGAGCTTGACTCATTGTCTGAGTCACTCTCATTGTTCCATGCAGTAGCCATAGATTTCTTCTTGTATCTTTTGAATTTCTTGGTGTTGTCCTTTTTCTTGAACTCAGTTTTCTTAAACTTGGGACACTCGGCTTTGATGTGTCCAGGGTTCTTGCACTCATAGTGTAACGACCCTCCTTATACCGGTACGGTTATACCAACCCACGTCGGTATAGTGAGCGTTGCTACAGTGGGACATTGACCCAACATATACTTTAAGTTGAGATGTACACAATATAGATGTAGAACAGCGGAAATAAACAACAATATTATTCCATCATCCACATTTTATCCACAGTTCATATAGTACAAGAAGAACTAAAGTCCACATAATTGAATTTCTAAGTCAATTACATTGTCCATATTTGAATTACATAATACCCTTGATTACATACTTATGAAATGAAAGTACAACAACGAAATCTTCACAAGAGATGCTACTCCCTCTCGCTCGGAGTCGCTCCTAACAGTCTCCTCCAAGGAAGAGGAATCGCCTGCCACACCTGTATGCCGAAGCAAGAGTGAGTCTAATAGACTCAGCAAGCAATCCATGCACATTATACATACACACATCATATGCACATTTTACTTTCTAATAAACAATTAACACATGTAACATGGTTTGAACCTTTAAATCTATGCATGAATTTCCTATAACATTAAAGGGCATGATCATGCAGTATGTTTCTTTTCACATTAGGTATAAAACCTATCACATGCTCTCCACATATTTCTTTAACATGCTTAATCAACTTAAAACTCATTCCATTCATGTTACAATACATATTCAACTTAAACATGAAAACACATGATGTAAGCATTGCTCCTAGCATGGATTCTATTTACATTCTCATACACTTAACACAATTATAAACATGTTTAAGCTTGCTGTTTTGACAAGGATTTAACATACTCATTTAGTGTTTCACTAATTCACATGCTATCACATGGTTTTCACACATTCACATATTCATTTGCACATTACACCAATTTCACATTCACTTATATACAATCACATTATTTACATTAAATGCCGTGACACATAGTCCAAAACACCTCTAGAAGGACCACAATCACATTCACATACCTATCACCTAGGCAAAACATTGATAGATCTTGTTAACTGCACAGAACCGGGAGAAGCACTCTCCACCCTAACCAATGGTACTTGTCCACTTCCAGGATTTCATCCTAATTGCCCATTGGATTTCACACACTATGAACCTTCCCGTAGGGACTTTACTACGGTACGTTCCACAGCCCTCTAAGATAGCAGTGTCACACATGGCACAGTTTATACACTTTTCGTATTATTACATTGTTCACTACACTTGTTTGACACTATTGCATTCACTTATATATGATTTCATAGTTTAGTTATCTAATAACATGCTACTATTTACGATGTAAAATAGTCTAAACTAACCCTAATCATGCTGCAATTCACTAAATTATGAACCATTACACTAAGCATGCTCCACATTGTCCTTTTTCTATGTTAATTTGAATCAGCACTTACTGTTGTCCAATTAGCATGAAACGTTTACTACAGACTGCTTACAGAATAATCATCATACACGCAATTTTTCATATTTTTTGAACACCTACACAATTTATGAAAATTTGAACAAACATTCTGCATAATTATCAAGAACTCAATTAAGCATGATTCACAGTGTTACAGATGTATTTAACAGCTCAAAACATGTAGCTAACAAACATGACATCACATAAATTTCTGGTATTTTAACATGTACCATACATTTATTTAAAATCAAAACAGACAATTTATGCTCACTGTTCTATTTTCCAGAAATTTTAAATATTCACATAGCAATCAAAATTTGCCCAAATTTCTTGACATGACTTGATATATAAATACATCTCACAGAAATTTCCTGATATCCTAATTAAGATGGTTCTACATAAACAGTAATTAATAGGACTAAAATATGCTCAACAATTCTTTTCAGGGATTTTAATAAATAGTACAAAGAGCGAAAATTCATCATAATCACACAGTATGATCCACTGGAGATAGTTGACAATATATCATTTTTATAGTATATCCTCATATTCAGAAATCTGAAAAATAAATTACAAAGGGTTAGACATGCACACTGTCACCACCTTAAGAACTCAGCGGCACACAGATGGCCGCTAACCATGTTAACGGCAGCAAAGGTTGCCGCCAAGCTCTGATCTTAGCGGCAGCAAATGATGCTATTAAGTTCCTGTCTCCAGAAATGCAGATAGAACTCACAAAAAAAAGAGAGAACGGGGGTTCCATGACACGAATAAAATCCATAAAAATACCTGGGACCTACTAGACGCATGTATGGACAATGGTCAAGGTTACTTGCCTCAAAATAATTCGCTAAGGGAGTTATATGCCGATGAAGCTCTCATCGGCCAGTGCCAAGAAGCCTTCATATCCTTCCCCGAATAGGTTTTGTGTTGAAGCAGATAGTACACCGTCGTCAGGGAAGCCTTCCTCTATGCCCAGACTTCCTCCCAGTCGTGGTAGAACGCCGAAGAAGCCTCCCATCGCCGGATCAAAGAGTTCAAAGTCTCAGTTCGCACAAGGTTTTAGGTTTTTGTCCAAGAGTAAAAGACTCAATCCGGCCGCAAAGGAGGTTGTTTTTATACAATCTCAGGGTCTGGGTATGCGTAGGTGGATGGATGACCGTCGCAGAACGGTTTCCTAAACAAGGGCCGAGAAAATCGCGAACATTTCGAATCTGAAGCGCAACAGATCTGGGGAAGTAGGCATCCAGATCCTTGGCCACCTACCTGGGGTTAGCATCCATCGATGTGGAGACTGACCTCCCCTTAACGTCAACTCATGTTGACACCAAAAGGGTTTCGGTCAGACACAGAATTGTAGTAATTCTACTTACACTCGGTATATACATGGCACTGTACAATATACATAATTTAATTATTAAATAACATCATGTATGCTATATATATATATACATATACATGTACAATTATAAATACTTATACATATATACACACATGTACTCAATTATATACATAAGGTATACACACATCACGTGACAAAAATCTAACCAAAATAGGTCACAATTCGAGGGCCTTACACATAGCATATCGGTTCTGGTTTCTTAACATCTTTGCTATCAGATCTTTTAAAGTCTTTACCTTTCTTGAAGTATCTCCTTCTGACTGGTATTTTTTCTTGCTAGAATGCGCTATGTCTTCTGGAGAGAAAGGCTTCTTCATCTTCACTGCCTCCCATTGCTTTTATCACTTTCTAATTTGCCATCAGATGTGTCTTCTGTGGGCTTTGAGAGCATTCTTGTGCCTTCTCTTGCTAGAGGATTCTCCTAGCCTCTCCATATTTATCTCATGAGCCATTAATGACCCAATGAGCTTTTCAAGTGACATTCTTCTAAGGTCGTTGGCTTCTTCTATGGTTGTCACTTTTGGAGTCCATGAGGTTGGTAGGACCTCAATATTTTTCTTACCATGTCACCAATTTCATAGGTTTTTCCAAACCCAACCAAACTGTTGTTGATATCTGTAAATCTGCTGTACATTTGGGTGATAGATTCTCCTGACTGCATTTGAAATCTTTCATATTGAGCTACCAGGATGTCTATCCTTGTTTCTTTTACCTTGTCAGTTTCTTCATATGTGATCCTTAACTTTTCCCACATTTCCATAGCTGACTTGCAAGCGGAATCTTGTTGAATTATTTCTTGCTCAGCGCACAACACAGTATACTTTTAGCTTTTCTGTTTAGGGATATTTTCTTCTTGTCATCATCTGTCCAATTTCTCTGTTGTTGAGTACCACTAGTCCGCCTTCTTCGATGATAGACCAAAGCTGGAAATCGAGACCTTGAAGAAAGAACTCCATCTGAGTCATCCAATAGTTATAATCTTCACCATCGAATAGAGGAGGTCTGTTGACGGACTACCTTATTCATTCCTTGAGCTTGCATTTATCTTTGCTCTTAAGATCATGAGATCTTCTTCTTGAAGATACTTGCCTCTGATATACCACTTGTTGCCCAAATAGCAAGCCCATAGGGGTGTCAATGGATTGCTTAAAATTTTCATGTAAATCAACCTAGACAGACAACACTAAGTCGATAGTTAGAGTTAGTGTTAATCACACAAGAAGAACAATCACACAAATAACATGAAATTTTATCCTGGTTCGGATCTCCTATCCCAAGGAGTCATATGTCCATCCCCAAGCAACCACTTGAGATTCCACTATACAAGGTACAGTCCCCCTTAAGGATACTTACACATCCAGCCGTAGTTGGCCTTCTCTCCTCAACCAGAAGAGCAACAACACCACCTATACCAACAGTCTTCTCTTCACACCAAAGAGGATCTACTACAAAGAATGCGTGTATGAAGAAGGCCCCAATGTAGACACCCAATTCTGGCCTACAGGTCGACCACATTTCTTGTTATCTTATGAGCCCCAAGTTGGTCACTCACCTTGAACCCATCATTAGCCTTGCTTTGAGCCCATAAAACCCAATTTTTAAGATATCACATCCATTATTCTTTTAAAAGAGTCCACATGTAAGGCCCTCGAATTTTGTTACATTATGAATTGCATGTAATATACATATATACATGTACAATTATAAATACTTACATATACACACATGTACTCAATTATATACATAAGGTATACACATCACGTGACAAAAATCTAACCAAAATAGGTCAAAATTCGAGGGCCTTACACATAGCATATCGGTTCTGGTTTCTTAACATCTTTGCTATCAGATCTTTTAAAGTCTTTACCTTTCTTGAAGTATCTCCTTCCTGACTGGTATTTTTTCTTGGCTAGAATGCGCTATAGTCTTCTGGAGAGAAAGGCTTCTTCATCTTTACTGCTCCCATTGCTTTTATCACTTTCTAATTTGCCATCAGATGTGTCTTCTGTGGCTTTGAGAGCATTCTTGTGCTTCTTCTTGCTAGAGGATTCTCCTAGCCTCTCCATATTTATCTCATGAGCCATTAATGACCCAATGAGCTTTTCAAGTGACATTCTTCTAAGGTCGTTGGCTTCTTCTATGGTTGTCACTTTTGGAGTCCATGAGGTTGGTAGGGACCTCAATATTTTTCTTACCATGTCACCAATTTCATAGGTTTTTCCAAACCCAACCAAACTGTTGGTGATATCTGTAAATCTGCTGTACATTTGGGTGATAGATTCTCCTGACTGCATTTGAAATCTTTCATATTGAGCTACCAGGATGTCTATCCTTGTTTCTTTTACCTTGTCAGTTTCTTCATATGTGATCCTTAACTTTTCCCACATTTCCATAGCTGACTTGCAAGCGGAAATCCTGTTGAATTATTTCTTGCTCAGCGCACAACACAGTATACTTTTTAGCTTTTCTGTTTAGGGATATTTCTTCTTGTCATCATCTGTCCCTTTTTCTCTATTGTTGAGTACCACTAGTCTCCTTCTTCGATGATAGACCAAGCTGGAAATCGAGACCTGAAGAAAGAACTCCATCTGAGTCCTTCCAATAGTTATAATCTTCACCATCGAATAGAGGAGGTCTGTTGACGGACTAACCTTATTCATATCCTTGAGCTTGCATTTATCTTTGCTCTTAAGATCATGAGATCTTCTTCTTGAAGATACTTGCCTCTGATACCACTTGTTGCCCAAATAGCAAGCCCATAGGGGGTGTCAATGGATTGCTTAAAAATTTTTCATGTAATAATTCATGTAAATAAAACACTAGACAGACAACACTAAGATCGATAGTTAGAGTTAGTGTTACTCAACACAAGAAGAACAATCACACAAATAACATGAAATTTTATCCTGGTTCGGATCTCCTATCCCAAGGAGTCCTATGTCCAGTCCCCAAGCAACCACTTGAGATTCCACTATACAAGGGTACAGTCCCCCTTAAGGATACTTACACATCCAGCCGTAGTTGGCCTTCTCTTCTCAACCAGAAGAGGAACAACACCACCTATACCAACAGGTCTTCTTTTCACACCAGAAGAGGATCTACTACGAAGAATGCGTTGTATGAAGAAGGCCCCAATGTAGACACCCAATTCTGGCCTACAGGTCGAACCACATTTCTTGTTATCTTAATGAGCCCCAAGTTGGTCACTCACCTTGAACCCATCATTAGCCTTGCTTTGAGCCCATAAAAGCCCAATTTTTTAAGATATCACATCCATTATTGTTTTAAAAGAGTCCACATGTAAGGCCCTCGAATTTTGTTACATTATTGAATTGCATGTAAATAATTCATGTTGTGTATGTACGTATGTAAATATCTACGTAAGTACTAGTTAGTATACTATTGCATTCATGTGTATGAATTAGATGTAAATAATGTACGAGGATATGATGGTTGTGCGTGCGCAATAGTATACATTGACATATATAGGTATAAGGTGTAGATGGTTCTGCATGTTTTAGAGTTCTGGTCAGAGGCCAGATTGGCGTCAATATCAACAGACGTCGACATGGTGTCGGCGTCAACTATATGGACGCCAACAGTAACCCCAGCGTCCAGCGATGTGAACACCAACTTCTCTGACCTGCATGCGTTGTGGAGCCCAGAACTCCGGGGCAAGCAAGCCCAGCCATTGGGGAGAAGTCCCCAACGGCTATCAGCCATCCCATCACCCTCTCGGGTTTCCCCAAACCCCTCTCCTATAAACTAAACCCTTGCTGCACCAGAAAACCTCTCTTGACTCTTTGCAAGAGGAGAGAAAACCCTAGCTCGGGACTGTGCAAAGACTGAACTTTGGGGGCTTCAATCCGCAATCCAAGGCTTCATCCGCGTTCTATTGCAACTGGAGGCTAGAGGGAACCAGGAGAAGGCTTCCCCACCACTGGGCTTAGCACCTGCATCGACCAAGAACCTGAGAGTGGTGTTTTGAAGGCTTCTTGGGACTGCCCAAGGAGAGCTTCAACGCAACATAGATCCCTTTGGAGGTTTTTAGAGAGGCAAGTAACCTACACACATCGTCCCTGTAGGTGTCTAATAGGGTTTTTAACCATTTTTGTACATTTTTCCTCGTGTCCTATTTCCCCCATTCTCCTTGATGCTTGGAGTTCGGTCTGTGTTTCTGCACAGACAGGAACTTGCGTCAATGCATTTGACGCCAAGATCTCCAGTGAACGTCCAGCGATCTGCCGTCCATATCTGAACGGCCAGACACTGCCCCCCAAGTCTTCAGTGCAAACAGTGAACTGTTCTGCCTTAATATTTTATTTTCTTGACTTTGACGCTTGAGGATAAATGTATTTATATGTTATGCAAAATAACTAATGTGATGTGTGTGGAATTTCTGTGATTTTCTATGGATGTCTTGAATTGTTGGATTTATCGAAATGCATGTGGGAAAAAGGGTTACGCATGATTACTTACTGTCTATATGATTTCGGAGGAATAATTGCCCTGGATTTTTCTACCCCATGAGTACATGTGTCAGTTTATACCCTGTGAATTTGAGAATTATCCGTTCATATGATTTATTGTAATTACTGCAATGGAAATAGCAAGTATGTGTAGGATTTCTAAAAATTCACCGTAAATGTATGTCGTGAAATAAATTCGGGAAAAGTTTCTATGACAACATATGTGATAAATTCAGATCTGTAAATTGCCAATCTGAGAATTTAGGTTATTTTCCATGACAGTTGAATTTGAATGACATGCGACTGAATGTTTTAATTTCTGTAAATGCGTATGAGTCAGGAAAATGTGAAATTTTGCTTGTGCAATCATAAACCTGAAATCACTTGTGGTTAATTTCTCAGGTCAATTGGACACCTATACCACACATATGAATTTTCTATGCAAAAATGGGTAATAATGCATGCCATTGTGAAATGATTTAATTCTCGGTATCCAACTTGATTAGTGTAATTTCCTGAATGATAATTATGTCATCGTAGTGGCATGATTAGGAAAATTAGTCAATGTTGCGAATGAGAGAATGAATAGATGTGAGTGGCATGTGTAAAATATGTGTTAAAATCGGTAAACGGGATGTGTAAATTGTGCCAAGTGTGACACTGCTTCCATAGAGGGCAGTGGAACCGTATCATGGAAAAGTCCCATGAGAAGGTCATGTTTTGTGATCCTAAGGGCATTAGGATGAAATCCTGGGTGGACAAGTACCACTGTTAGGGTGGAGACTTGTTTCTCCTGGTCTGCACAGTCCAAGAGTCGTCACTGTATTGCCTAGGTGACGCCTATGTTGTATGTGATGTGATGTGTCCTTCTTATGGTGGTTTTGGACTATGTGTCCACGGCACTAAAGTGTAAAATGTGAATGTGATGTGACCATGTGCAATTGTGTAGTGTGAACAATGTGTAAATGCAATATGTAAAGTGTGAAATATGTGAATCAGAATTGTGTAAAAATGTGAACTGAAATGTGAGGATGTGAGATTGAAATCCATGATATGAGGATCTGAAATCATGTTAGACAGCAATATAAATGTGGTTACGATCATGTCTTATATGTGTAAATGTGTAGAATCCATGCTAGGGACAATCCTTACTCATGTGTAAACCATTCCATGTATGTTTACTCTCACATTGTGGTTTGAATGAGATGTAACTTTCTTGTATTAAGATTGTAAAGTGTTAACCACATCAAAACAGCAAGCTTAAAGCATGTGAAATGGTCATGTGCATGTATAAGATAAGTAGTACCATGTTAGAAATGTTTCTTTCATGTATGTAAACTATCTTTGCTAAATTGCTTCCATGTTTTAGTTTAAATGAAAGTAGAAATTTCATGTGTAAGAATAATTAGAGCATGTGATAGGAGATTTTGATTAGGAAATCTGAAAGTATGAGTTTGTGTTTCATTAATAGAATGACCATGATAGGTTTTAATTTCAATGACAAGCATGCTACATGTTTGTGTCTTGCAAATGTGTATTTAAAAACCTGCTATGACATGTACATGTATGGTATGTGTGAGTTATTTGTTGATCTTTTGACTCATTACTTGCTTCGACGTATAGGTGTAGTAGGTGACACACCTTTGGAGGAGACCGTGGAAAGCAACTCCGAGCGCGGGGAGTAGCTAGTTGGTGGAGCTTAGTGGTGACTTTTGGCATTTTGATGTATGTATTGCAACATTGTACTAGCATTATCATGGACAAATGTATAGTGTTGACATTTATGTATTTGATTTTCAGAATTTAATTACGTGGCCTTTAGCTCTTTAAATGTTATCGAAACATGTACGTTAAATGTGGATGATGAATGAAATGAAGACAGTGGTTCTTTTACTTCCGCTACTCTGTTCTTATATTCACGTGTATCTCTGCTGAATGTCATTGTTGGGTAAATGTCCCCACTATGATGATGCTCGCTATACCACGTGGGTTGGTATAACCGTACCGGTATAATGAGGGTCGTTGCAGAGATTGGTATCAGAGCAACCGGTTGAGATTGCACATGAATATACCTAAGTCATCATCCCCATTACATGCTAAGTCTACATAGGTATGTCCACATGTGTAGAATTGATTAATAACGAATGGAAAATAGATAAGAAGTATGTTAGAAAACTTAGTAACCTACCTCTAATGGTGGCTGAAATTTATTATAGCCAGGCTTCGAGAGGTAGGCGTGGCGGAGCGTCGGCCCGTGAGGACGAGCCGAGATGTGACGAGCGGGCGGAGCAGCAGGCCCCGGCACGCAAGGTCCTGTACTTCCCCCACCGCCACTTGTGGATTATGGAGTATTCATGCAAGGTCTGGTGCAAGCCATGCAGACGCAGGCTCATACCCAGGCAGCACTCCAGGCTCAGTTGGAGGCTCAGGTTAGACTAAAAAAAAAAATGAATTATTTCTGTTTTATTTGATTGTGCGATATTATGTTGATTGTGTATTGCTTGCTTGTACTGTAGCAGGCTCAGTACGTTGCTCAGGACCATGGTGGAACCTTCTACCATGGAAGATTCAAGAGGATGCTGCCACCCTCTTTAAGGGGGAGAGCGATCCTTGTTGGCTGAAAGCTGGATGAGGGAGATAGAAAAGATCTTCCGAGCCATCAGGTGTGCAGATGAGGATAAGGTTACATTAGCCACCTCATGCTACAAGTATGCCTTAGTTATATGCTTGTATGTTTTATTAAGTTAGATTTGTTCAGATGGTGCTTATGAACGGTGTACTGTAGGAAAGAGCTGATGTATGGTGGGCTTCATTGCTGCGTACCCGTTTGAGGACGGAGCTATTGATGTTGCGTGGGACGAGTTCGTGAGGCTCTTTCGGGCCAAGTTCGTCCCCGAGCATGTGCAAGATAATGGAGCAGGAATTCCTATCTTTGGCTCAAGGCTCCATGACTGTGCTGGAATATAAGGCAAGATTATCTGAACTCTAAATATGCACCTCACATCGTGGCAGACGAGTGCAGGAGACAAAGAGTTCGTGATGGGACTCAAGCCATCACTGCGGACGAGACTCGTGGCATTTGACCACCGCACGTTGGACGAGGCCCTCAGTGCTACTTGTAGGCAGGAGGGAGAGATGGAGCAATACCTAGAGGAAAAGAAAGCTTCGCAGAAGAGGTCAGCAGCGACATTCAACGCAAGACAAGAAGAAAGTAGTGTACCAGACACTGCAGCGATCCGTGGCCTTCGGCAGTTCTCAGGTACCCTCTGTACGTTCCCTTGGTGTGAAGAAAGAGTGTCCCCACTGTGGGAAGACACATGGTGGTATCGAATGTAGGATGATTACGGGCAAGTGGTTGAAGTGCGGAAGCAGCGACCACAAGATCAAGTATTGCCCAAGACTTCAGCAGGGATCAGGCGGAAGCGCGGAGCGCCAGCCCCAGCGGCAGTAGCGCACAGCGGCGCCAGCTACAGGAAGACCAGAAGGCCTCGAGCCCCAGCTCTAGTGTTTGCTTTAGCACGCGAGGACGCCGAGCAAGGAGCATGTCACCGAGGTACGGTTTTGCTTTTAGTGTGCACGCTCTCGGGTTTTGTTTGATACGGGTGCTACTCACTCGTTCATTTCCGAGCGGTTTGCTAGGCAGTTAGCCCTAGAGTTAGGTATAGAGTCTGAGGATTTAGAGGTCCCTTTGTCTGTGCACACCCCTGCGGTACGGTATCGACTAGGAAGTGCATTCCGTCGTTACCTTGTGCATTGAGGATATAATCCTAGATGGTGTTTCTTCTTGCTAAAGATGAAGGACTATGATGCTATTCTTGGTCTGGATTGGCTAGAGGAGCACTATGCGTTAGTGGATTGTCGCCGAAGAGGATTGTTTTCCGCATTCCTGTGGTGAGATGAATTCTCTCATCCCTTGCCAAGGAACTTGGCGAAAGTTAGTTCTCTGCCATGAAGGCGATGCGCATGGTAACAAGGGTTGTGACGCTTTTCTTGCCAGTGTGGTACTAGTGCCACCCAGGCTGATGAGTCACCTACTCTTGCGGAGATTGAGGTAGTGCAGGATTTTCCAGACGTCTTCCTGATGACTTGACTGGATTGCCACCGGATAGAGAGATAGAGTTTACCATAGAGTTGCTTCCGGGCACCTCTCCTATCAAACATCTTACCCTTTGCTTACTATGGCTATGGCTAACGCTAAGCAGGGCTGGCTGGCAGCTCCTCATACAATCACCCTTTGCTTACTATGGCGATGAAATTAAAGCACATGAAACCTTCTTCCGACAGTGGAATAAGAATATCTTCAAGAATGTTACTAACAATGTCTTGACCGCTGAAGATGAGTTTCAGATTGCTCAATCCAATTTTGAAGCTGACGCCTCCCAGGGAAACAGTGACCAGTTGCAAGTCGCCCGCCAAGCTCTTTTGCGTTCCCATGCTCAGGAAGAAATTTTTTGGAGACAGAAATCCAGGTTAAAATGGCTGAAAGAAGGTGATGGGAACACCAAATTTTTTCATGCTTATGCTAATTCCCGTCGTAGGAATCTATTATCTCTAAATCAACAATGATGAGGGCGATCCTGTGGACAATAAGGATGACATAGCTTCTTTATTTGTTGGGCACTTTTCTAAGGCTTTCACGTCGGAAGACCACAGTATCAATCAGGAGTTAATGGGTATTATTCCTACTGTCCTTAACAGCAACCACATGACATGCTTTGTTCCATTCCGCTATGGAAGAAATCAAAGAGTTGTCATGTCAATGTCCCCTGATAGCGCCCCGGGGCCTGATGGTTTCACTGGTCACTTCTTTCACTCATGCTGGAGTTTTATTGAATCTGATGTTTGTAGTGCTGTGCAAGCCTATTTTTTGTGGTCATGCTCTTCCCAGGGGTTTCACTTCATCCTTAATTGCTTTGATCCGAAGATTGATCGTCCTAAGGTCTGTGCTGATTTTCGGCCTATCAGTCTGTGCAACTTCTTCAACAAAATTTCCCCGGATTCTAAATGACAGGATTGCTCAGGTTCTACCTTTATTAATATCTGAAGAACAAGGTGCTTTTGTTAAGGGAAGGAGTATATCTGAAATGTCTCTTTGGCCATGGAAATGGTGCAGCATCTCACCAGGAAATGCAGAGGTGGGAATGTGATCCTTAAACTGGATATGGCCAAGGCTTATGACCGATTGGAATGGGATTTCCTCTATGCGGTGCTGCACAAGTTCGGTTTTTCTATCAGTTTTATTTCTCTTATTGAGCCTCTTCTCTCTAATTGCTGGTTCTCTGTGCTTTTTAATGGTGAAATTCATGGTTTTTTTTAAATCCTCCAGAGGTTTCGCCAGGGGGACCCTCTAGCTCCTGCGCTTTTCATTTTGGCTCAAGAGGTTTAAGTAGGGGGCTGTCAAACTTGTTTAGTCGAAGTCTTGGTGGAGCCTATCAGACCTGAGACGTTGTCCCCTCATATCCCATCTCCTTTTTGCTGATGATACTCTCATTTTCTCCAATGGTTCGGCCAGACATGTTCAGCGCCTTATGGTTTTTTTGAGGGCCTACGAGGCAGCCTCGGGGCAGATGATTAATGTGGCAAAGAGTTCTTTCATTCTTCATGAAAAGGCGTCTTCATATATCAGCCGATCTATTGGCCATATCACTGGTTTTCCTAGGGGTGCGCTTCCTTTTAAGTATCTTGGTGTTTCGGTTTATCATGGTAGGCGAAGGCCTACTTATTTCTCTCATATCCTATCTAAAACGGCTCAAAGGCTTCAAGCTTGGAAATCGAGATTTCTGTCCTCCGATGGAAGGCTGGTTCTTGTGAGACATGTTTATCTGCCATTCCAATCTACACTATGTCATCTTTATCTATCCCCAGTTCGGTCATCAAAAGCTTTCACAAGTTGCTTGCCACTTTTTCTTGGGTTCTTATGAAGTCTCCGAAGAAGCACTGGGTCTCCTGGAAAAATATTGCGAAGCCCAGAGAGTGTGGGGGTCTTGGGGTTCTAAACATTCATGATATGCAAATTGCTCTAAGAACTAAAATGCTATGGAAAGTGATTACTGGTGATTCTTTGTGGGGTAATTTTTTCAAGGCAAAATATCTTCATATTAGTCATTACTCGGAAGCTACTTATATGATGATGTCTGCAGCTGATAGGCGACTCTGGAGGCATGCGTCCTCCTTGGTTGCTTCTAACCATCGGGTATTCCTTGCAAGCATGAATTCTAAGGTTAGTTTTTGGTATGATGTTTGGACTGGGTCTGTCCCTTTACACTACTTCCTCCTTCCAGAAAATATATGGCGGAGTCTTCCACACAAGCATCTGTCTGTCAATGACGTTATTCAGGAATCTGGAGGTCGCCACCTTATGCTGGCACATCAGTTCTGCCCTCCAACGGTTCTCAATATTTCTATTGCGGTTTATGGTGATGTGGATAAGTGGATTTGTGTCCAAACTCTGATGGTATTTTCACTTCCTCTTCAGTGAGGAACCTTTCTCAAGGTGGCTTTGTTGCTGGCTGGGGCAATCTTTGAAGCCGTGATATCCCTTTAAAGTGGTCTATTCTTGCCTGGCGTCTGGTGAAAGGTTGTGTTCGACGGATGAAGTGCTGACGGGTTGTGGAATTCCTCTTTGTTCCAAGTGTTCTTGCTGTTCTATCCCAAGTGTTGAATCCAGTACCCACCTGTTCTTTACCAGTGATGTAGCCAATGATGTGTGGGACTCTCTTTTTGATGTGCTCAAGTTTCAGAATTTGACTGTGCAAAATGCAGCGCTTGCACCTATCTCCTACCTGTCTACCAGATTTGGCGGTGCTGCTTGGTGGAAGCTTGCTCGATTCATTTTCTTATCTGTCATTTGGGAGATTTGGTATAGTCGAAACCGCGCCAGATACGATTCAGTTACCATGTCCAGCTCTCAGGTGTTATTTAAAGTACGGATGAATGTGCAGGATGCTATTAGCGCCTCGGTGCTCGCTCTGAAAGACGTTGCTCTCTTGATCAGCGTAGGTCTATTTCTCACTGGGGTTCATCTTCCTCAGCCTTTTAGACAGTCCCAAAAGATTGTCAAGTGGTTGCTTCCCCCCACGGGGAGATTCAAGCTCAACGTTGATGGCGCTCTCAAGCACTCTTCGGGCGTCGCAGCAGGTGGTGGTTCTTCGGAATGATCGTGGGGATGTTATTTTCTGCTTTGCACATCGATACCCCACATTCGATCCAGCCTTGAGTCTGAGTCGCTTGCTCTAAGGGATGGGATTAGGTTGTGCAGCGCTAAAGGTGTTACTAATTTTCTTATTGAGTCTGACTCTTTGGTTCTTGTGCAAATCATTAAGGGTCTGTTTCCTTGTCCTTGGAAGCTTGTTTATCCTGTTACTGACATATTATCTAAATGTCAGTCTCTCTGTGTTTCTATTTGTCATGTTTTAGAGAAGCTAACCAGGTTGCGGATGCTTTGGCTACCTTCGTTGCTCCTCTATTGAAGCTTGTAATTTCTGGTTTTCCTAGGCCGATCTTCCTGCTTCTGTTAAGGGACCCTGTCGTCTAGATAAGGCAGGGTTTCCTTCCTTAAGGCCCTGATGTATCTTTCATTACCATTTATTAATAAATCTCTCTTGGTTGGTGTGGAGGTGGAGTGGTTCCCTTATCCATCTCTGAAGGGGTGAGCACTCTCCTTCCACCTCTCCCAGATATTTGCCAAAAAAAAAAACCTCTCCTATCTCGAGGCTCCATATCGGATGGCACCTGCGGAGTTAGCTAAGTTGAGGAGGCAGTTGCAGAGGTTGCTTGATAAGGGATTTATTCGCCCTAGTGTTTCCCCCTTGGGGCGCACCTGTATTGTTCGTCAAGAAGAAAGACGTGTCACTTAGGTTTGCATCGACTACAGGAGCTGAACCAAGTGACTGTGAAGAACAGGTATCCCTTACCTCGTATGTATGATGATTTTTTTTGACCAGTTGCGAGATGCATCTCTTTTCTAAGATTGATTTTGCGATCTGGTTATCATCAGTTGAGGATTCGGAGTGAGGATGTGTCCAAGACGGCGTTTAGAACCCGTTATGGACATTATGAGTTTTTGGTCCTTCCTTTCGGATTGACCAATGCCCCTGCAACGTTCATGGATCTCATGAACAGAGTGTTTAGGCCTTATCTAGATAGCTTTGTCGTAGTGTTTATTGATGATGTGCTGGTTTACTCTCCGGACGAGGCCACACACTGTCAGCATTTGAGGATAGTGTTAGAGGTTCTTCGTGAGCACAAGCTGTATGCTAAGTTCAGCAAGTGCGATTTCTGGTTGCGCGAGGTTCATTTCCTCGGGCATGTTATCTCCGTGCTGGTGTTGTAGTGGATCCAGCAAAGGTCCAGGCAGTTATGGATTGGGAGATTCCCAAGACCCCTTCGGAGATTTGTAGTTTTATTGGTTTAGCTGGTTACTATCGCGATTTATTGAGGGATTTTCATCCATCGCCGCCCCTTTGACTCAGCTTACCAGAAAGGGGGTGAAGTTTGTTTGGTCCGAGAAGTGTGAGAACAGTTTTCGATCGCTGAAGACTAAGCTCACGACAGCCCCGGTGTTAGTCTTATCGAGCAGTGTAGAGGGTTTTGCTATCTACACGGATGCGTCTCGGATTGGGTTAGGCTGTGTGCTAATGCAGCAGGAAAGGGTAGTGGCTTATGCTTCTCTTCAGTTGAAGGAGCATGAGAAGAACTATCCGACTCATGACTTGGAGCTCGCAGCAGTGGTTCATGCACTAAAGATCTGGAGGCACTATCTTTATGGTGTCAGATTTGAGGTGTTTACCGACCACAAGAGCTTGAAGTATCTTTTCTCCCAAAAGGAACTAAACCTGAGGCAGAGAGATGGATTGAGTTCTTGAAGGACTATGACTTCGACCTTCAGTATCACCCTGGGAAGGCGAATGTCGTAGCGGATGCTCTGAGTAGAAAGAGGTCATCTCTCCAGCAGGATTGAAGATGTTGGAAGATGTGCTTGCGCGTTGACTGAGTTAGAGCCATCGCTACACCAGGTAATTTTGTACCTCAGTTATCTCTTAGGTCCTCGGTTTGGATGAGGTGATCGAGCAACAGGGAGCCGACCCTAGATCTTAGAGTAGTGGCAAGGCAAGCATTGCTCGTGATGAGGATGGTGTGATTAGATTTCAGCACCGTGTTTGTGTCCCCGATTTAGTAGATGTCCGTGAGCATGTGTTAGCGGAGGCTCATAGATCGCGATTCTCTATTCATCCGGGTAACACTAAGATGTATCAGGATCTGAAGAGATCATTTTGGTGGTCTGGTATGAAGAGGGATGTAGCGGATATGTATCTCGGTGTTTAGTATGCCAGCAAGTGAAGGCCGAGCGACAGCGACCATCGGCCTTATGCAAAGGATGGACATCCCAGTGTGGAAGTGGGAAGCTGTCACTATGGACTTTGTTTCGGGTTTGCCTCGATCTAGAAGGGGCAATGACTCGATTGGGTAGTTGTAGATAGATTCTCGAAGACTACTCATTCTTGCCTATGAAGAAGAAGCAGTCAGTAGAGAGTTTAGCTAGATTGTATGTTAGTGGTATCATTAGATTGCATGGTGTGCCAAAGTCGATCATTCGGATCGAGATCGAGGTTTACTTCGAGGTTGTGGAAGGGTCTTCAGGATGCTTTAGGTTCAGAGCTGAAGCGCAGTTCGGCGTTTCATCTCCAGACTGATGGACAGTCTAAAAGGACTATCCAGACGCTCGAGGATATGTTGAGAGCGTGTGTGTTGGATTGGAAGGATGATTGGGAGCATCATCTACCTCTTTGGAGTTCGCATACAACAACAGCTTCATGCGAGTATGGTATGGCTCATTCGAGGCGTTGTATGGTAGGCCCTGCAGATCTCCTTTATGTTGGGAGGAGACTGGCGATAGGCAGTTGATCGGACGGAGTTAGTTCAGGAGATTCGGATAAGGTCCGCTTATCAGAAAGAGGCTTGTTGCGGCACAGGATAGGCAGAAGAGCTATGCCGACAACAGGAGGAAGGATCTTGAGTTCGAGGTGGTGATCATGTCTTCTTGAAGATATCGCCTACTCGAGGTGTTGTCAGATTTGGCAGGCATAGTAAGTTGAGCCCTAGGTTCATTGGCCCATATGAGATTCTCAGACGTTTGGGCAGCGTGGCGTACGAGTAGCCTTACCCCCAGCATTGGCTAGTGTCCATCCCGTTTTCCACGTTTCGATGCTCAGGAAGTATGTCCGAGATCCGTCTCATGTGATTAGTCATGAGCCAGTGGGATTCAGCCAGATCTTTCGTATGTCGAGCAACCAGTAGCTATTCTTGACCGGAAGGTTCAGCATCTCCAAAACAAGAGTATTGCGTCGGTGAAAGTTCTCTGGCGGAACTTCTCATGAGAGGGGGCTACTTGGGATCTTGAGGATGCGATGAAGAAGAAGTATCCCTTTTGTTTGAGTAGCGTCTTCTAACTTCGAGGACGAAGTTTCTTTTAAGGGGGAGAGGGTGTAAGGCCCTCGAATTTTGTTACATTATTGAATTGCATGTAAATAATTCATGTTGTGTATGTACGTATGTAAATATCTACGTAAGTACTAGTTAGTATACTATTGCATGCATGTGTGAATTAGATGTAAATAATGTACGAAGGATATGATGGTTGTGCGTGCGCAATAGTATACATATGACATATATAGGTATAAGGTGTACATGGTTCTGCATGTTTTAGAGTTCTGGCCGGAGGCCAGATTGGCGTCAATATCAACAGACGTCGACATGGTGTCGGCATCAACCATTTGGACGCCAACACTAACCCCAGCGTCCAGCGATGTGGACGCCAACTTCTCTGACCTGCATGCGTTGCAGAGCCCAGAACTCCGGGGACAAGCAAGCCCAGCCATTGGGGAGAAGTCCCCAACGGCTATCAGCCGTCCCATCACCTCTCCGGGGTTCCCCAAACCACTCTCTTATAAACTAAACCCTTGCTGCACCAGAAAACCTCTCTTGACTCTTTGCAAAGAGGATAGAAAACCCTAGCTCGGGACTGTGCAAAGACTGAACTTTGGAGGCTTCAATCCGGCAATCCAAGGCTTCATCCGGCGTTCTATTGCAACTGGAGGCTAGAGGGAACCAAGGAGAAGGCTTCCCCACCACTGGCTTAGCACCTGCATCGACCAAGAACCCGGAGGAGTGGTGTTTTGAAGACTTCTTGGGACTGCCCAAGGAGAGCTTCAACAGCAACATAGATCCCTTTGGAGGTTTTTAGAGAGGCAAGTAACCTACACACATCGTCCTTGTAGGTGTCTAATAGGGTTTTACCATTTTTGTACATTTTTCCTCGTGTCCTAGATCCCCCATTCTCCTTGATGCTTGGAGTTCGGTTTGTGTTTCTGCACAGACAGGAACTTGGCGTCAATGCATTGACGCCAAGATCTCCAGTGAACGTCCAGCGATCTTGCCGTCCATATCTTGAACGGCCAGACACTGCCGCCAAGTTCTTCAGTGCAGAACAGTGAACTGTTCTACCTTAAATATTTATTTTCCAGACTTTGACGCTTGAGGATATAGTGTAAATTTTATATGTTATGTAAAATAACTAATGTGATGTGTGTGGAAATTTCTGTGATTTTCTGTGGATGGCATGAATTGTTGGATTTATCGAAATGCATGTGGGGAAAAAGGGTTACACATGATTACTTACTGTCTATATGATTTCAGATGAATTAATTACCCTGGATTTTTCTACCCCATGAGTACATGTGTTAGTTTATACCCTATGAATTTGAGAAATTATCCATGTTCATATGATTTATTGTAATTACTGCAATGGAAATAGCATGTATCTCTAGGATTTCTAAAATTCACCGTAAATGGTATGTCGTGAAATAAATTCAGGAAAAATTTCTATGACAACATATGAGATAAGTTCAGATTTGTAAATTGCCAATCTGAGAATTTAGGTTATGTTCCATGACAAGTTGAATTATGAATGACATGCAACGGAATGTTTTAATTTCTGTAAATGCGGTATGAGTCAGGAAAATGTGAAATTTTGCTTGTGAAATCATAAACCTGAAATCAGCCTATGGTTAAATTCTCAGGTCAATTGGACAACTATACCACACAATATGAATTTTCCATGCAAAAATGGGTAATTAATGCATGCCATTGTGAAATGATTTAATTCTGGGTAATCTAACCTGATTAGTGTAATTTCCTGAATGATAAATTTTTTCATCTGTAGTGGCATGATTAGGAAAAAAATAGTCATGTTGCGAATGAGAGAATGAATGAGATGTGAGTGTCATGTGTAAAAATATGTGTTAAAATCGGTAAACGTGATGTGTAAAATTGTGCCAAGTGTGACACTGCTTCCATAGAGGGCAGTGGAATCGTATCATGGAAAAGTCCCCGTGAGAAGGTTCAATGTGTTGTGATCCTAAGGGCATTAGGATGAAATTCTGGAGGTGGACAAGTACCACTGGTTAGGGTGGAGACTTGTTCTCCCAGTTTGCGCAGTCCAAGAGTCGTCGCTGTATTGCCTAGGTGACGCCTATGTGTATGTGATGTGATGTGTCCTTTCTTATGGTGGTTTGGACTATGTGTCAGGGCACTAAAGTGTAAATGTGAATGTGATTGTGACCATGTGCAAATTGTGTAGTGTGAACAATGTGTAAATGTGCAATGTGTAAATTGTGAAATATGTGAATCAGAAATTGTGTAAAAATGTGAAACCGAAATGTGAGGATGTGAGATTGAAATCCATGATATGAGGATCTGAAATCATGTTAGAACAGCAATATATGTGGTTACGATCATGTCTTATATGTGTACAATGCGTAGAATCCATGCTAGGGACAATCCTTACTCATGTGTAAACCATTCCATGTATATTTACTCTCACATTGTGGTTTGAATGAGAATGTAACTTTCATGTATTAGATTGTAAAGTGTTAAACCACATCAAAACAGCAAGCTTAAACATGTGAAATGGTCATGTGCATGTATAAGAATAAGTAGTAACCATGTTAGAAATGTTTTCTTTCATGTATGTAAACTAGTCTTGCTAAATTGCTTCCATGTTTTAGTTTAAATGAAAGTAGAACTTTCATGTGTAGGGATGATTAGAGAGCATGTGATAGGAGATTTGATTTAGGAAATCTGAAAGCATGAGTTATGTGTTTCATTAATAGAATGACCATGATAGGTTTTTAATTTCAATGATAAGCATGCTACATGTTGTGTCTTGCAAATGTGTATGTAAAACCTGCTATGACATGTACATGTATGGTATGTGTAGAGTTATTTGCTGAGTCTTTTAGACTCATTACTTGCTTCGGCGTACAGGTGTAGTAGGTGACACACCTTTGGAGGAGACCGTGGAAAGCGACTCCGAGCGCGGGGAGTAGCTAGTTGGTGGAGCTTAGTGGTGACTTTTGGCATTTTGATGTATGTAATTGCAACATTGTACTAGCATTATCATGGACAAATGTATAAGTGTAGACATTATGTATTTGTTTTTCAGCAATTTAATTACGTGGACTTTTAGCTCTTTAAATGTTATCGAAACATGTATGTTAAATGTGGATGATGAATGAAATGAAGACAGTGGTTCTTTTACTTCCGCTACTATGTTCTTATATTCACGTGTATCTCAGCTGAATGTCATTGTTGGGTAAATGTCCCACTGTGATGACGCTCGCTATACCGACGTGGGTTGGTATAACCGTACCGGTATAATGAGGTCATCGCACCACAAGCCCCATTGCCCATTATTCTCTTTTATAATTGATCCATATTCTGAGAATATTCGATTTTCCTTAACGCGACGGGTCGGGGCGCCGTGTTAGCCTTATCGCGCCCCTCATGGCCGTCGTGACAGCCCATGCATATCCATGCACGTGGCTTTAGAGTCGCGGCCCTCATGGCCATCGTGACTATGGTGTTGCGCCCCTACGATCCGTCGCGGCTACAGCCGCGTACAATGGCCTCCGCAACCACCTCCTATTTATCCTCCTTTGGCCTTATCTTCATCCCATGCAACCTCCCAACTCCCCTAAGCTCGGTTTGAGGTTCTAGAACTCTTGGAAACCTCCCTAGGACTCTCCTCTGCAGATTTACATGCATTTATCATCTTATTTATGGCCATTATCTCCTATGAACGAGATATTCTCTCTCCTATCCTATATAAGCAAGGCCTCTCCTTCAGAAGAGGGGAGAGCCCGATTTTGGCTGCCTAATTCTCTCCAAGCCAGACACTTAGCATGTAGCTCTCCCTTTCCCTCACATTTCCTCACATTCTCTTCATCAATCTATGCTCATTTCTTCATCCATGGAGCTTGGTGTGTGAGGAGGGCGACTTCCACTTCGTCCACAACTTCTCCAGCACCCAAGGATGCCATACAACGCCAGGGAGTCGCCCCATTTTGGGCTACTTCTTCCCTTCCTTCCTCATTTCCCTTTCATGCATATTATTTGTTTTTTTAGATAAGAGCATTTCCTATTCCTTCCCATGTTTTCCTGCTACCCAAGGGTTTAAAAACCACCCTAGGTCTGTTCCCTCCATGCTCTCACCTTTCCTTTCATTTTTGTATAGATACTACACCTAATATGTTCTAACAGGGTATATTTGTTTGTTTTTTTTGTTTTGGCGGGCACCCAAGCAACATCTAATGAGGAGCTCTTGTTCTCTGGCCGGCCGGAGGACGGAAAGAAGGTCCACACCAACTTTCTCCCGCACTGCAGAGAACGCGGCAAGATAGGGCGTCATGACAAACTTAACGCACCCTATTAGGGCACAGCGATACCAGTCTTATCGCGGCGGGGAGACCCGTCGCGACAAAGGTCAGTGCCTTGTTCTCTCTCCTTTTCCTAGCACAGTTAGCCTACGTAGTTCTTATCCATGGAAACGTGTTAGGTGGCGATCACATCCTCCATATTTCCATGCCCCTTAGTTAATTTTAAAACGTGTTTTGAGGGATGCACAACCCCGTGATTACACCTTTTGGTGATCTCGGTGGGACCTTCAATGCTAGCCTCGTTGCTTGTTGCTTGCTTGCCTGCCATCATCATTTGTTTTACTGCTCTGTAGAGCCCTGTTAGTTATTTCTGTGTTTTCTATGTATTTTTGCGCTCTGTGATTAACACGTCGCATCGTGTCGCCGCAACATAATCGCATCCTTAAAAAGAGACGCGACAACAGGTATGCGTTCTCCCTCTTTTCATGCACTGATTCCTACTCTGTGGGTGCATCCATGTCTTCTGCCTGCTGTTTTACCATGTATGTTCACGTTTATGTTTCTTAGAATCTTGCTAGGGCTCGACTTTTCCTTTTATTTTCATTGTACGTTTTTAGTTCTTATCGCGGCGGATCGGGAGACCGCGTCATTGTCGCACCGGGATTGGGAGATGTGACTAGAGGTATGCTGTGTATGTTACTGTTTCCTTTCATGCGTCGGTTTCTGGCTATCTAGGTAGTTTTGATGTGATGTTTACTTCCCTCCATGATTGTACTGTGTCTTAGAGTAGTCTATTTGCTTATTGTTTGCATGTGACTGTGGGTTTATGTGCTCTATTATCGTCGCGGCCAGGTTTCTGGTCGCGATAAGGTTGCGACGGATCTGGTCATCGCGACGTCAACAGAGACCTTACAGTCACTGTTTGTTAGCTTAGGTTAGACTTGCATGCACCTTGGTGCATTTAGGCTCATGCATACACTTCTGTCTCGTGGAGATTAGGTTTTCCTCCTTGGTAGAGTCGACCCTCTCACCTGCGAGCACTCGTGGGCTGACCAGGGCCACCTACCGAGGGCCTCCGTAAGTCCCTGTGGCCGTACGCACGTTGCGGTTCACCGGGCTGGTTGTACCTATTGTACCCATAGATCAGGCCGTGTCGCGTGAGTTGTGTGTCCCCTTTAGTGTCACCGGAGTACTTGAGTTCATACCCATTAGGGTCCTTCTTTAGCCGAGTGTACTTCAATTAAATCAATCCATTAAAAGGCTAAGTGATAACCCTACAACCCTGACGCATATCATGTTAACTTGGGTGTTTTCTTGAGAACTTCTTTTCTCATCCCCTTCTTGTGTGTCTGTAACTGTTGTTGTACCCCTTATTTGTATTTTAGTGTATATATCCTTTTAATTCCCCCTTTTTCTCATCCTCTTATGGCTCCTTTCCATTTCACCTATCTTCCAACCTCTCCTCCTCATGCAGACCCCTTGTCTCATGAGTTTCTTTCAAATACAGCCCAGCCCAGGGCCCATCGGGCCACCTTTTCCCACGCTGTCTCGTCACCCTCCTTCTCTGATGAGCCTGCAGAATTGGAGTGCCTCCTTCTTGAAATGGGCCCCGACCAGGCCCACAAATTGTTGTCCACCTTTTCTCTACGGACTTCTTCTAGGATGGGCCCAATAGGCCCACATGATCCTTCTCATGCTAAATCTCCTCACATTGTCACTCCTAGATTGGGCCACTCTTCTGTTCAGCCCACATCATTGCGACCGACCCATTATGCTCATTCTGGTCCGGACCTTGACTCTCGATTACGCTCTCATGCCCAAGCTGGCCCTCGCTATCCACAATCCACCTCGACTCAGGACTTCTAATCCGAGTTCGAGTCTATGAAGCGAGAGCTTAGTGATTTGCGGAGACAATTAAATCCCAAACCCTCCTTCAATGATACTCTCCCTGATTTCCATGGTCTTCAGATCCCTCCACTTTCTCAGCTTCCTGTCTATCATAAATATAGTGGAGCTGGAGACCCTTACATCCATCTGAAGGAGTTCCTCTATGACTCGACATCCTACCAACATGATCGTCGCTTATTGGCTTACCTTTTTAGGCGGTCGTTGGATGGGCCTGCTCTAGAGTGGTTTTATTCCCTGCCTCCCAATGAAGTTGAGAATTTTCAACTTGTCAAGGTCAGATTCCTACAACAATATCAAGACTGGGCCGAGCCCAAGTATTCAATGGCCGATCTGATAGCTGAGCAGATGAAGCCTGATGAAGAATTTACAACTTATGCTGACCGGTGGCGTCAAATGTCTACCCATGTTCAAATGCACCTCCCAGAAGAGGAGAAAATCAAGCTCATTATTTCCAATGCAACACCCATGTACCGCCACATCCTAGCTATGAACAACATCACCTCCATGCAACAATTATACAGTCGTGCTCGCTTTGTCAAGACCCAACTCAGCGACTCTCCCGTGCCATCCTTGTTTAAGGCCCAACAACCCAGTTACACATTACAAGGGCCCACTTATGAGGGAGTCCAAACCCAGGCCCAAGTTGATGTTATCCACTGTACCACTCCTACCCATTCCGCTGACCATTATTCATCCTCACCACTTCCATCAAGCCAACTCGCACCACCTCCACAAGAACAACCCCCTCGCCTGTGTCGCCGCACCACACCTTACCCATCACAACGTCCACTTGGCCCAAAGCGAGCCCATTATCATCAGTTGCCGAAGTCCCTCTCTGATGTCTTCACAGCCCTGATGTCTATCAAGGCATTGCAACTCCCTCCAAAAAAGCCAAGCTGGGATGTGACAGTAGACCAATCAGAATATTGCCCATATCATCGTCATCCAGGGCATACAGTTGCGAACTGCTGCGAATTCTGAGATGTGATCTATGATCTAGAGCACAAGATAGATTGGGATGAAATGCACAGACTCATCCTGCATTGTCAAGACAAGAGCAGAACACAAGGCCAGGGGCAGCAGTCCTCTCCATCACAGGCAGCGGAGTAGCTGCCCAAGCAACCGACAGCATAGTCAAGACAACAAACCCAAGCATCGAGGCAGTTGTCATCTCCAAGGCTCAAGGCCAGAGGCATTTTCTTTACTTACCCTCCAAGTGCATCATCCGCTCCGTCACAACCTCAACAACCCCCTCCACCAACCCTTGCTTAGGCTATCACCACCACACCTACCCTTGACACTGCATCGCACCCTGATGACAAGTTGTCGGCTCGACGTATTGTGTCGGTGCGCCGTTGGTCATCTCCCCCAGCACCACAAACCACTGATCCCTCACCTCCCATAAACCCTCCATCCTTACCCCTCACTACTATCTCCATCCCACCACCACTTTCACCTGAGCAAGCCATTACCACCACACCAAGGCTTGAGCAAGCTCCACTCACCTCTAAGCCAGAGTAAGAGTCCCTCACTCCTAAGCTTAAGGCTGATTAGCCTCTAAGTTAGAAGTAGAGCTCTCTCTGCACGAGCCTGTCCTTGCCACCCTCCAATCACCTCATGCTAAACCCTTCTCATCCAACGAACCCCCCATAGCCACCATACATCCCATCACCATAACCACCAACGGAGCGGGGTGTGAACCACCAAGAGCATGCCTCAGATCTACTTCCCATATACAAGATGGACCGAGTAAAGGTAGCCCAGTTCTGGTAATGTGTTTCAACCCTCACAACTACATCAGCCGCATACCGGTCTATATCCTTATCTCAGGCACATTTGGGAAGGGAAAGCCTTCATCTCCTCAGAAAATGCCTATCAAGAAGAGTTCTCAAGCACTAGTACCTGTCACTTCCAAAGCAAGGATGGTAGCTGTTACATTGTTCATTGGAGATGCTACCATTAAGGCCATTATTACCCCTCGCTCGATTGCACTACAGGTGACTGGACAAAAGAAGGGCTTCTCTACAAATATTGTCCTATCTCATACTGCCGTCAAGGCCGTCATGAAGTCAATGCTTAAAGGTCAGGCATGGCAACCTCTAGTTGAAGCTCTCAACAGTACAAACTCCACATCTCTACTAGAGTCTTCACTCAAGGGGCAGGAGACCAAGCTGCCCAAAATCAGTGCACATATGGCAGTCATGACAACTGATGAGAGAGTCATATGGCTACAGAGGAGGGCGAGGCCATCTGCTGCTTGGGCCCGTTATTTGAGGAGACATACCGGTAAGAAGCAATCACATTCATCTGTGAGAACAAAGCAGTTGCGGCACCATATAAGAGCATCTGCCAAGAAGCAAAAGAGGCCGAGGTCAAGATCAAAGTTCTACAAGAAAAATGTCGATCTCCCTTTTTTGGCATCTTATGACCTTAATCTCTCAATGCTATTCATTTTGGTTAATCTTGTTTCCAGAGGAGGCACCCGATCTCACAGTCCGGGTTGTTCCCACATCATCCCCTTTCACTCCTTTAGGGTCGTTGGACCCTCTTTATCTCCTCCACCTGAGCCGCCTGATCATCCTCTGGGTACTTAGGGCATCTTTTCATCCCCTCCACCTGAGCCTCATAATCATCTTGTGGGCACTCAGGATTCCCTCACTTATTTCCCCTACCTGAGCCCCCCAATCATCTTCTGGGTACTCAAGATTCCCCTCACTTACCTCTTCCTCCTGAGCCACCCGATCACCCTATGGATCTCAGGGTTTCTTTCCACATCTACCTGAGTCACCTGACCTTCTTCTTGGTGCTCAGGATTCCCCTCTTCCTCTTCCACCCGAGCCTCCTAACTGTAGGTCGGGTCCACCTTCTCTAGGGACATTGATCTTGGTCCCAATCCCTTCCTTTCACTTCACCTTCTAATCCTCCAGATCCTCCACCCTTCATTCTGCAATTCATTCCTTTAACTCCTCAAAATCTCTGGGTCTGACCCGATTCCTCCTTCACTACCTATTCGGGGTCCTGATCCTTTCTCTCACTATTCCCGACGTTTCAGTCCTCACTAACATTCTTCTCCTTCTTTGTAAATCCTTTTGTTCTTATGTTTATGTAGAGTATTGTCTCCCTCTTGTTCTTGTGTTGAGTTGACTCCAATTCTTGCCATCCCTACCTTTTCCTGCAAATGAGCTAATTAAAATCCACCAAAGTCAAAGTTCAAAGACTAATGCAGGTCGTACTTTCAATATAGGGGTCACATTGTACATCTAAATATTTATTTCAACCCAAAAGAGAGTCATCTCAGTTCCCAACTAGAATGGTCGAGTCAGTCTTAGGTTTATTTTACTTCTGCAGCACTCAAGCTAGAGATTGCTCCGCGCTAGGGGACCAACGTTTATTCCATGTCATTAAAGGTCACCATAAGCAAGGATCATCACACACTCACATGGAAACCTTAGTCGACTCCTCTAGCAAACATCGCTGCTACTTAGGGCATACCTAGGAGGTGCAAAAGTTGTTCTCCTCTTTACTCGATCGAAGTGTAAAGGCAAAAGGCTATTTGGGCGAGGCGACCGACCTAAGCACACCTTGCTGAGAGAAAATCTCAAATAGGGACGGTCAATCAGGCCTGCAAAAGAAAAGCAAAATTAAAAGAGAGAAGAAGAACAAATGAAAGAAAATCTAGGAATAGGGGCATGGCAAAGAGTGGCAGTACAGTTCCCCGCGGGACGCCCTTGAGCCCGTCGTACGCATGCCCCAAACAAGAAATAGACACAATAAAGTAACCAAAAGTCACTCCTCAACAGATTGAATCTCTAGGAGGTGTTCCATAGAAGGAAGCTATGCCTAACTTGTCTTTTAAAAACTTGCACGAGACTTATCCTCAGACTTTCTTCCCTTTCTTCCTATAAGCCTCGAACGTCTCCCGGATATGGCCTTTATAGCGGCACCGCAAGTTAGGGGCAACCAACTACAGGACGCCACCTCCCTAATACACATCCGATCTTTTGGTGGTCTTTAATGGATTGGGAATGAATGGGGACCCCTTGCCAGTAGTTTGATCTTCCATTAGTGTTGTAATAGCAAGTGTGAGTACCTCCATTTCATGTGTTTCTTAGAAAAGGCTATGTTGGCTTTAGGTATTATTCAAAATTCAAAAAAAATCAAAAAAAAAAAAAAAAAAACAAAAAAATGAAGATAAGCAGCACAACAATGTACTCAACTTCCTTTCTCTCTCTCTTTCGAATCTCATGTCACACTCATGTCAATTACAACTCATTCCAATAATCACAAGCATTAGCACAAAACATAAAAGATCCACTAACAAGAGCATCATGTACAAAGATAGGGGGGAGGTGGCTCACGAGCTCCTCATTGTCCGCCGCCACTCTCCCCGGATCCCTCGTGTCTCTCGTGCGGAGGTAGCATCTCACCACCACCCCTACCACTCCTAGCGCTCGTCTCCCCTGCTAAGCACCTCTCCTCCTCCTCGTTCCTCCGTCAACTGGAGGAACCGACTAAAAACTGTCTGACCGAAGTATCGCTCGCTCCGCTCACTCCGGTCCTGCTCCTGCTTCTACTCCGTGTATGACCTATGTTTGTCACTATGCCCCGAAGCTCTCGGGCCAGGGACTGCTGCACGAGTAGCTCGGTGCGCAGGCGGGACAACTCTACCTGATCTGCTGCTGACCCCTACCAACTCCCTCATCAGCTCCTCTACCTACATGCGCAACGGTCCCTCTCTGCTACTACCATCTCTGTCTGGAGGCACCGCTCGGCAGCTGACGTCGTTGCCGCATCAACCTGCACCTGCAACTGGGCCGCCCGGTCAGTGGCAGTCCTCAGCTCGGTGACCTGTGGCAAATCAAGTCAGTACCAAGTGTAATCAAAATTCAGTTCAAATTACTACAATACTTACTCTCTCTGTCAGCTCGGCCTGTGCCTCCTCGGCCCTCACCACTGCGCTCGACAGCCGGTCCTCTAGATCCGACTGGGAGCCCTCTGCTGCTGCCCTAGATGAGGATGCACCGGCCTGTGCCCTCCTCACACCTGCTAGCTCTGCACGCTGCACATACAGCACTTGTCAGTTTCTCAATCAACTAAAAGAAATTGGTAAGTTACTAAAGTCTGAGTAGGTACTTACCAGTTGCTCCACCTCCCTCCTGGCTACCTTCCGGTCTTGCACTGTCGAGTGCAGCAGGGCCCGAAGCGAAGCAATCTCCCCCGTCATGTCCACCTGCAATTCATCCAAATCTGTCAGCTCAATTCAATAAAGAACAATTCATGGAGTCTGAGTTTGGAGATTTACATGTCGCCTCACGCCCCTGTAGACCTTCGCCCCATACTTCAAGGTGAATACTTGCAGGTAAGCGTCGTCAGACACAGCATCGGACCTGACCTATTTGCCTCAGTGCTCCCAATCATCAATCTGCTCGCGGGCCCTCACACGCCAATCAGTGGTGTCGTGGAGTCCCTGGAAGCTCCGGCCAGGCCTAGGGGTCCGGCCTCAGCTAGGGAACTCCACCACACTCTGACGGAGGCCGAGGGACCTCTGAGTCAGATATAGGTGGAGAGGTAGCACAAGGTTTAAAGCATGCACCCACATCGTCCTACCAAAGTAGGGGTGGGCTGGCTCCAACCAGGGCTGTCCCTCGTCCACCTCCTCTAGATACGGCTGCCACACCATTTGCACATCAAAGCACATCTGATCAATATTCAATTCAAATTCAAATGAACTCAGAAAGGGTAGAGCACTTACATCTAGCTGAGGGTAGACGTTGATCGCGTCCTGGATGGATGCCAGTTGATCCTCCAGCAGGTGGGTGTCACGCCATGACACCAGCGCCTAGCCAGGGGCACGACGCCTGGTCGCTCTAGAGTCCCCCTCCTCAGGCTAGGGAGGTGAAGGTAGGTCCAGACCTGTAAGAACGAAAATACAGTCAGATTACAGGTGCAATATAAAGAGCAGTTTGAGTAAAGGGGCGTAGAAAAGAAGAGTGTACCTGAAGGAAGGGGTAGAATCTGCTGATCAAGGTCCGCCGGTCGGAGGAGCCCAGACTGTCAAATTGATGCGCTAGGAACGCCGCTCCCCACGCATAGCTCCCCACTGGCTTAGATCCTCTAGTAATGGCAGAAACCGGCAATGGACCGGGTCGCCCCTCGTAGCAAACAAGAGTCTGCCAAGGAAGAAGATGAGGAAGCGACGTAGGTCCAGGTCTGCCTGGGCTCCTGGCTCATCAGCTAGCACCTCCCTACACCCCCTCGCCAGCCTCTACAGCTACTCATCCGTCATCTCAACCACCTCCCTCCCAGTCTGGTATAGCCCTAGGCTCTCCTGCAGCTCAACCCTAGAAAGGAGGGAAAACCTTTGTCCTACAGTCAAGCCCAGCAATCTATGAGCTAACTCCCTGTAGCTTGGGTAGGTGTACCCGCTCACCGGGCACCCGTACACTCTCAGGCCAGTGATGCGGCTCACGTCCTCTAGGCTGAGGATCATATGTCCCCATGAGAACATGAAGGCAGTCGCCTCCGCGTCCCACCTGATGTGCAGGGCCTGGGTGAGTGGGGCATCTGCCCTCATCCTCTCCATCTTGAGGACCTCACCAAATCCCATCCATCTAACCTATCCCTCTGAAACCCTAGGAAGGCTAAATATACCGCCAAAACCAAGAGCCAAGAAATCGGGCCCTCATCTCGCCCTGCAAGCAAATTAGTTAGTGCATCATATAATCAAATTGTGTTTAGGTTTCTCAGCTGAGGTCGTGCCGGCCCAGTGGGCCGCGACCTTGTCGCGACGCCCGATGCATCGCGACATGGTTGCGACACCACAGAGGACCGCAATTATGTCGCGACAGCCTTAGTCGACATGTCAAAGTCGCGGCCCCGGACCCCGTCGCAACTACTGGTGTCGCGACGGGGCGGGCTGTCGCGTTCTCAAGCGATAACTGACCAGAGTATACTCTGTCTGGGGGTCGTTTTTCTGGGTGCATCGCCCTACACTGAACCCTCTGTGGCCTTCCTCACTCATGCCCAACCACAAATCAAGGGTTTTAAGGCCAAAGGACTCACCTTCTTCATCACTTGCTCCAGCGCCATGGCCGCCACTTCAATGTCCATGGGTGGCACCTCCTCCTCTTCCATCTTGACCTCCAGCACCTCCACCACCGTCGGAGGTGCTTCCTCCCGTCGTCGAGAACTCCTCCTCGCAGCCGGTCGCTTCCCCTTTCCACCGTCGCCGCTACCACCCCCTTCCATCGCCACCAAAGAGAGGGAGAGAGGAAGAGAAGAGAGTGAGTAAAGAGCAGGTGAGGAAGAAAGAGTGAGAGAAGGTGCAGAGAGAGAGCCGGAGCAAGAGAGGGGGTCGATCACTAGAGCTGGGGTTCTGAAGTGGTTTGAACGCACAAAAGAGGGAGAAAGGGGGGGTTTCTGTGTTTTGAATGCTTGGGTAGAGTCGGGACGCTTCTATGCGTCGTGTTTAGGTCGCGGTGGTCGGATATGCCGCGACCTTGTCGCGGCCTGCCACCATGCCGCGACCCTAAGGAAACCACTTCCCTAGTCACGACATTCACCGACCTAATCCAGCCCCCAGTCCATTAATCCGGGACATTGTGTTTATGTGTATGATGCTAATTGAGTGCTTACTTGTGTCTGTGCACAGTTAGTTGGTTATGTGTATATATTTTCTATTCTATGTTATTCTTTGCTTTGATTATTTATCATAAAACTACAAAAAAATTAGAAAAACACAAAAAATGGCACGTCATAAGTAAGTTAGGTAAGTATCTCTACCCTTACTCCCTTGCATTACTATATGGTATTTCTTATTATATCGTTTCAAGGACCGACTGGTTCTTAATGTGCTCTGGGATCTGAGTTCTCCTTCATCAAAAATAGTGATGATCTAGGTGTGCATTACTAATCGTTGGATAGGCCGTTAAGTTTGATAAGTTTGGGAACGATGGATTCAGGCCTACACTGCGGTTGTAGGTAGTCTCTTGACCCATTCTTATTCAGTTTAACAATATTATCCTTGATATATTTTCTATTTTCTCCTTTTCTTTGCATTTGATTTAATGATTTCTTTTCCTTTAAGCCCAGCATGCATCATGTAGGTTTTTGAGCCATCATGACTCATCCCTGGCTAAAGGTAAACTCTTGTTGAATACCCAACCATTCTTCATGTTTTTGAACAAGAAATCCTATTCCACTCCGAATCGTAAGGTCTACCTCCGAGCGAGTTGTTCCTGCCAGTTTGTCAAGAATTTCCCTGTCTGGATTCTCCATATGATTTTCATCCTTGTCCCCTTTTGATCTGTTTTGGTTGTGAACCGCTCCCAGGACAGAGTCATGAGTTACCTGCCTGGTACGCACATGTCCCTCCAAAATGAAACCTGCAGGCCAATCAGCTAGGGTACCTCTCAATCGAGGGGTTGATCATCTTTTTCTTTCTCCTTCTTGTCCAGACTTGTGTTTTCCTTGCATTCTGCTCGAGTAGCTAACTCGGGGCTTTCAAGAAGATTCCAATTGTTTGTTGGTTAGATCGGGTGTCTCTTTACCTTGGCTCCCATCTTTTCAGTCCACTCTGCATCCTTTCCACTTCACCGTCATTTCATGACATCTCCGCTACACTTCCGCTTCGCTCCCTTGGAAAGTGGAAGCCAAGGAGGGGCAATCTGTAGACACCCGATTCTGGCCTACAGGTCGAACCACATTTCTTGTTATCTTAATGAGCCCCAAGTTGGTCACTCACCTTGAGCCCATGATTAGCCTTGCTTTGAGCCCATTAAAAGCCCAATTTTTTATGATATCCCATCCATTATTCTTTTAAAAGAGTCCACAAGCCCCATTGCCCATTATTCTCCTTTATAATTGATCCATATTTTGAGAATATTCGATTTTCCTTAACGCAACGGGTCGGGGCGCCGCGTTAGCCTTATCACGCCCCCCATGGCTGTCGCGATAGCCCATGCATATCCATGCACGTGGCCTTAGAGTCGCGGCCCTCATGGCCGTCGGGACTATGCTGTCGCGCCCCTACGATTCGTCGCGACTACAACCGCGTACACTGGCCTCCACAACCACCTCCTATTTATCCTCCTTTGGCCTTATCTTCATCCCATGCAACCTCCTAACTCCCCTAAGCGCAGTTTGAGGTTCTAGGACTCTTGGAAACATCCCTAGGACTCTCCCCTGCAGATTTACATGCATTTATCATCTTATTTATGGCCATTATCTCCTATGAATGGTATATTCTCTCTCCTATCCTATATAAGCAAGGCCTCTCCTTCAGAAGAGGGGAGAGCCCGATTTTGCCACGAAGTGCTGCCGAATTCTCTCCAGGCCAGACACTTAGCATGTAGCTCTCCCTTTCCCTCACATTTCCTCACATTCTCTTCATCAAGCTATGCTCATTTCTGCATCCATGGAGCTTGGTGTGTGAGGAGAGCGACTTCCACTTCGTCCATAACTTCCCCAGCACCCAAGGACGCCATGCAATGCCAGGGAGTCACCCCATTTGGGGCTCCTTCTTCCCTTCCTTCCTCATTTCCCTTTCATGCATATTATTATATTTTTAGATAGGAGCATTTCCTATTCCTTCCCATGTTTTCCTGCTACCCAAGGGGTTTAAAAAACCACCCCAGGTCCGTTCCCTCCATGCTCTAGCCTTTCCTTCATTTTTGTATAGATACTACATATAATATGTTCTAACAGGGTCTATTTGTTTGTTTTCTTTGTTTTGGCAAGCACCCAAGCAACATCTAACGAGGAGCTTTTGTTCTCTGGCTGGCCGGAGGACGGGAAGAAGGTCCACACCAATTTCTCCCGCACTGTAGAGAACGCGGCAGGATAGGGCGTCGCGACAGGCTTAACCCGCCCTGTTAGGGCACCGTGACACCAGTCTTATCACGGCGAGGAGACCCGTCGTGACAAAGGTCAGTGCCCCGTTCTCTCTCCTTTTCCTAGCACAGTTAGCCTACGTAGTTCTTATCCATGGCAATGTGTTAGGTGGCGTTCACATCTTCCATATTTCCATGCCCCTTAGTTAATTTTAAAACGTGTATCGAGGGGTGCACAACCCCGTGATTACACCCAAGACCAAGCTTATAATCACTTGCTTGATCTGAGGCGAAGTCTGAGAGACACTAAATGATGAACTATGCAAGCTCTCAAAAACAAATGCACTATTCTCACAGAGAGCTAAGAGCTACTGATGGTTGGATTGGACCAGCTGGCTCTTGTTCTTCTTCAGGTGACTGAAGTTGCAGGCTTCTCAAGATTCAAAGGTTCGAACTATCTAACTACTTTGCATGGAGTCATCAGTCTTCTATTTATCTTCTTTTAAATAATTTGACCGTGTAGTATCCGTTGAAATATCTACGGTCTCACAGCTTCATGCACGTTAGAGAGACTGGTCCGAAACAAGGAGCAAGTGAACCTATAGCCATTAATGCTTGGATTGACACTTACACCTTCAAGGAAAGATTGTCTGAATCTTCTATCCTTTTTGTCACGCTGATAACTCCATCTTTGATGTGAGTTTACACAAAATTCATGCATACAATAAATGTTGACACCTAGACAACTTTTCTTTGTCTAAATTGTCAATCAACATTAGTAGTCGTGCATTATGAAGATACACCAAAATGGAAAGGTTGTTCTGTCATCACATAAAGCAAGACTTTACGTGACAAGAGATGTAAGCAAGGATATATCGTGTGGAAATATTGTACTAACACAATAAATGATCAAGATCTTAGGATACAGTATGATGCACGGAAAGCTTTTTGAAATCCACAGAGTTTCGAGCATATGCAGATTTAAATATTATAAGGAATGATTCTAAATAAGAAGATAAAGCAAGACTGTTCAAGAGGTATATAAATCTATTTGAAAGTAAAGAAAATTTTGTATAGAAATGATATTGATATCAAATCGATGATAATCATGTGAGAATGTAATCCATGTTGAGACCAAGTCGATGTGAACATAATCTATGTATTAATGAAATCGATGTTCCATACAAAGTCGTTACGTAATAGAAATCGATGAGCAGATGAAATCGTTGTTTCAATAGAATCATTGTTTAACTGAAATCGATCATGAAATCGTTGCTTAAGGAAGAAATCGTTGTTGTGCTCAAATTGTTGTTTATGTTGGGTTCTCATGTGGGAGAATGTTGGGTTACAACAAGTGCTTAAATGTTTTTGATGATGAGCAATCCTAATTGATGTTATGTGAAATGTTCACAAATGGTATGTTTGTTTTTGATGATGAACATTTCATGAACAAGACAAAATTGATGTGTTATGAATGTGTGAACATGATGAGAATGACAATTGGATGCAAATGAAACACATGTTTTATATGTTCATTATATCTCACTCATTATGTCTTTTAATGTAGGTGTGAATGTACACAAGACAAAGCCCAAAATCCAAGTGCAAAAGAACAAGACAAGTTGCTGAAATAGTGCACCTGTCAACAGATGAATAGTGCATCTGTCAACAGATGAATAGTGCATATGTCGACAGATGATTTTCGTCTGTCGACAGATCCACTCAGAAATCTATTTCCAGAAAGCCCAGTCTTCCGGTTTCTTGCAAACCTGTAGCATCTGTCGACAGCAGCAAGTCGGCTGTCGACAGACGGAGTTTCGGGAAGATCTAATGGCCGGGATATGATCTATATTTGGTGTTTCCTTTTAGCACGACTCTCTATGCTTGGACACCACTATATATGGATCATATGAGGCTATTTTCGCAGCAAGAAGCCACCATACCAAAACCCTAAGCAAAGGTCAAGAAGAAGGCTTTCTTCCTGCTGCCCTGCTTCATCTCTCTGCCCAGAACAAAGAAGAACAACCTTCCAAGCGGAGTTGAAGCCGGTTCGTCCGTGGTTCAAGCTTCTCCATCAACTGATACTTGTCAAGACGAGGCTTGGAGTCTTCTGGACGACCAACGAGAAGAGATCTACATCGGGATTTGATTCTTCATCTCAAAACTCTTCTCTTTCACTACTTTCATATATCTGTGTGTGTGCACTGATTTGAGATCAGTACGTGGATGTTGTGGAAGTGTGGATTGTTGTTCTGATTGCTTGTTTGCATCAGACAACGTGGTGTGTGGATCAGATCAAGGCTAGAGGATCTGATCTGTTGTGAACCTGGTCTAGCGTGTGTGTGTGGTTGAGCCGTTGTGCTCGTGTGTGTGTGTTGTACTCAGTTGTTGAGTAGTGTGTCCTCACTGTGTGGGGGTGGACGTAGGAGTCACGTGGTGTGATCTCCGAACCACCTAAAAATCCCTTGTGCACTGTGGTTTGATTTGTGGTTTGCATTGTATTGCGCTAGATGCATGCATAGGGATTTGTCTACACACTAACTGTTAATTTATTCACACACATTACATCAGATCAAAGGGGTTTTGATTGAGTAGATCTTTTAATCCGAAGTAGTTTTTAAATTGCTTAAGTTTCCGCTGCAAATCTATTCAACCCCCCTTCTAGCTTTGCCATACCGAATATCCGATCCTAACAATTGGTATCAGAGCAGGTTTTCTGTTCATCGATTGTGATTTGGCATATCTGTTTATGTGTGCTTAATTGTTCTGATTGGGCTTATAATTGATTCTGAACTGATCTGATCACTTCGTTGGTTGGTTTATTTATCTACTACATACTCAGAAATATGTCTGAGTTCTCGAGTATCATAAGTAGACCAATGATTATTGAGTTTGATGACAAGGTTCATAAAATGCAGGTCTCCTCTATGAAAACATGCAAGTCTGGAAGGGAAATCAATGAAAAATGCTACATGGCTCATGGAAGCTCAAGAGGCTCTTCTCGTTCAGACGACTCAAGAGGATCACATATGTCAAAGATGTCAAGAAATTCTCAAGAATCAGGTAAATCCAATTCAGACCCATTTGATGCATCAATATCCAATTCTGATTCAGAGAATGATATATCTTATGATGAATTGATAGAATGCTATGAGCACATGTGCAAACAATTTAAAACTGTTAAACATCAAAACAAGAAGCTAAAAGAAAATCTGGAAAAGAAAGACATGATAATTGATAATGCTCAAGCATTCTATGAAGAAAATGAAACATTGAAAATGAAGAATGAAAAATTGGAAAAGGAAGTCAAAAACTATGAAATCAAGTTTTCTAAGTTGAAAGAAGATCATGATCATGTGGAATCTGAAAATTCTGATTTGAAAATCAAAATGAAAATTGATTGATCATAATGAAAATCTCAAACAAATCTCTAACATGGCTCATGATCATCAAATAAAAGAGAAATGCAACCAATTGATTGAGGAAAATAATCATCTGAAAAAGAAGATTGAATGCATGTATCATGACAGACCATTAAATGATGAATGGAACAATTCTAAGAATAAAATTGTTGATCTGGAACAACAAATTGCTCAATTTGAAAATGAAAAGAACAAAATGAAAAATGGTTTGGATGTCATGCTAAACAAGCTTCAGACTTCAGAAAAAGAAGTTGTAGCATTAAAAGCTGAAAAACAGAAGATTCAAAATGAATTGAAAAACACAAGTCTTGCTTCTGTGAAAAATAAGAAAAATGTTCAAAAACAAAATAAAAATTTGAACAAAAAGGCAGCAATTAAAAGGAATGTAGTTACAACTGAAAATCTGAAAAAGGAAGTGAAAAAGAAAGCAGGATTGTACAATGTTTCAACTCCTCCAACAGCTCAAAAAGCTTCAAGGCAATCTCCAACTCCACATCATGCCAAGAGATACCAAAGGGTACCACCTCCTTCTTCTCAACCCAAGGGTGATCAAAGGTACTCTAAAGGATCTCAGAGATTCCAGCAAATGCAATCACACTATGGTAAGCTCCAGGTAAATGCTCAACCTGTTTGCTACAAATGCAATAAACTTGGTCATCTTGCTAAATTCTGCTGGAAGAAAAATCAACACTCTCATAAAAATCATGATGTTGTGCATGCTTCAAAGCTCCATAATAATCCATGTGTTCATACACACAAGGATAAACATGTTCATAAAGATCAGAAATTTCATGTATCTATGAACAGGAAAACTGCACAAAACAACAGAAATCCAAAAATCAAATCACTTTGGATTTTGAAATCTTTGTTATATCCTAACCTTAATGTCGTTGCAGGACCCAAGCAAGTGTGGGTCCCAAAACAAGCTTGATCAACAAGCTGAGATGTCTTGCAGCCAAAAATTAGAAATGGATTCATGACATTGGCTGTGCAAGGCAAGAAATGATGGAGAACAAAGGTAAACTGTTTTTACTATGATTGAAGACTGTTCAGGTAAAATCTCCTTATCACTTCATATTTGAACTGCTGAAATTGAAATGGATTCTTACCTTTATCTGAGCAATGCAAAATGTGTCTTAATGCTACCCCACATGACAATGCCTCTTAGCAATTGGAATCATGCCATCTTGCTTACATAACTGTGCACATGACCTCTTGGTATATCAAATGATGACATGTGGAAAAACAAGTTATGCTTGTTTGGAAACTATCATTATGCGTGAGTAAAATACTCCGCCAAGTACCAAAAGTCATGTAATGCATAAGGCTAGTTGTGTGCTTAATAACGTGTGAATTGCTTGATACATTTTCTATGCATGTGTTATGGGGGAGTAAGTTTGAAAATGCTCATGAATGCTCATGAAATTTGTGTGCAACTGCTTGTGATGAATGTGTAAATCATGATTGAATTGCTTGAATGTTATCTCATCACATGCACACATTATGGGGGAGTAAGTTTAAGGCTAGGTGAGTGAAATTCATAAGGGATACCCTTCATACTCAATGTGTATTTATCCCTCAATCTTATGGGTCAAGTCACTCTCAATTCAAAGCCTTAAAGCTGCAGTTTCAAAGCTCCTATCGACAGCCCTGAACCACACTGTCGATAGATAGGACTTCACAGAAAACCAGTTTTGAACTCTGAGTGTTTCTGTCGACAGACGAATTCCATCTGTCGACAGCCAAGCACAGGTTTTGACCTCTCAGAACCAAGTCCTTCAGGTCTGAGTGCATCTGTCGACAGGCACTCCCTTGCTGTCGACAGATACACATTTAAATGATAAATCTTCATCTTATCCAATCCTTTCTTTATGAGTTTGTTCATATTATTGATGCAAGGGGAGAAAAGGGACTTACTACTCATTGCAACCTTTCATATTCACACAGTATCAAAGACATTGAATCAATCACAATGATTTTGATATAATATTTTGTGCTTGAGTCTAGGTTGTGTCATCTAGAAAACATTGATCAATTCTAATGATTTTAACCTAACTCACTTGAATGGCTCCCTTGTGGATTATCATGTTTCTAAAATGGTTTGATATGTAAGAAGGTTTTTGAAATTAATGTTTTACATTAATCATTGACATTAAATTATCATTGACCTTGATTGTTAAAAATATTAAAAAAAAGGGAAAAGCTACCTATTTCAAACACTCAAAAGTTCATAAAAAAATATTTGAAATGGGACAAAGGTAGAGCAATGATGAGTATCACTTAGTAACCGGGGACATGGGCATAACAAATGTCTGTCTTCGCGTCAAAAAGTCTTTTCATTATCTCTGCACAATGGTATGATGGTCACTCACATTGAGTAACTGGGGGTACGGGCATCCCTCATGTCTACCTTCACGTCAAAAGGTGAAAGTGATCCTAATTACTACTTTTCCCACATTAACTTGACAAAATAAATTGTTCAAATGCTTGAAATAGAGTGGAGCCTCCAAGATTTAAATCAAGGGCAATGGGTTGTCAATTGTCAAATGTTTATGTGGACATTACCTACCTTTACCAACTGAAAATCACCACTAAGATATATGATTTTCTTTAATGGATTTATTCAAGGGGTTATCTTACTTTCATGTGTTTTTGGATGATGTATCCTAAATGCTATAACTTGAGATTCCCGGAGTATTATCTCTTAACCATTGTAGAATTTTTACGTGTCTTAATACTAGTGTCTATGACATCTTGCAATGGGTATAAACCAGTTCTCAACCTTAAGATTCTAATTGAACATTCATTCCCCACTCATATCATTCACAATTCCGTTATGTGGTCACACAATTCTTTGCTTCATTCTTATCCAATTGTGCATGCCATATCTTTTTGGATGTTGCCAAAAGGGGGAGAAACATCAATTGTGCAAAAATTGAAAGTTTTGTCATCATCAAAAAGGGGGAGAATGTTGGGTTCTCATTGGGAGAATGTTGGGTTACAACAAGTGCTTAAATGTTTTTGATGATGAGCAATACTAATTGATGTTATATGAAATGTTCACAAATGGTATGTTTGTTTTTGATGATGAACATTTCATGAACAAGACAAAATTGATGTGTTATGAATGTGTGAAACATGATGAGAATGACAATTGGATGCAAATGAAACACATGTTTTATATGTTCATTATATCTCACTAATTATGTCTTTTAATGTAGGTGTGAATGTACACAAGACAAAGCCCAAAATCCAAGTGCAAAAGAACAAGACAAGTTGCTGAAATAGTGCACCTGTCAACAGATGAATAGTGCATCTGTCAACAGATGAATAGTGCATCTGTCGACAGATGATTTTCGTCTGTCGACAGATCCACTCAGAAATCTATTTCCAGAAAGCCCAGTCTTCCGGTTTCTTGCAAACCTGCAGCATCTGTCGACAGCAGCAAGTCGGCTGTCGACAGACGGAGTTTCGGGAAGATCTAATGGCCGGGATATGATCTATATTTTGGTGTTTCCTTTTAGCACGACTCTCTATGCTTGGACACCACTATATATGGATCATATGAGGCTATTTTCGCAGCAAGAAGCCACCATACCAAAACCCTAAGCAAAGGTCAAGAAGAAGGCTTTCTTCCTGCTGCCCTGCTTCATCTCTCTGCCCAGAACAAAGAAGAACAACCTTCCAAGCGGAGTTGAAGCCGGTTCGTCCGTGGTTCAAGCTTCTCCATCAACTGATACTTGTCAAGACGAAGCTTGGAGTCTTCTGGACGACCAACGAGAAGAGATCTACATCGGGATTTGATTCTTCATCTCAAAACTCTTCTCTTTTCACTACTTTCATATATCTGTGTGTGTGCACTGATTTGAGATCAGTACGTGGATGTTGTGGAAGTGTGGATTGTTGTTCTGATTGCTTGTTTGCATCAGACAATGTGGTGTGTGGATCAGATCAAGGCTAGAGGATCTGATCTGTTGTGAACCTGATCTAGCGTGTGTGTGTGTGGTTGAGCCGTTGTGCTCGTGTGTGTGTGTTGTACTCAATTGTTGAGTAGTGTGTCCTCACTGTGTGGGGGGTGGACGTAGGAGTCACGTGGTGTGATCTCCGAACCACCTAAAAATCCCTTGTGCACTGTGGTTTGATTTGTGGTTTGCATTGTATTGCGCTAGATGCATGCATAGGGATTTCGTCTACACACTAACTGTTAATTTATTCACACACATTACATCAGATCAAAGGGGTTTTGATTGAGTAGATCTTTTAACCCAAAGTAGTTTTTAAATTGCTTAAGTTTCCGCTGCAAATCTATTCAACCCCCCGTTCTAGCTTTGCCATTACCGAACATCCGATCCTAACAATTGGTATCAGAGAAGGTTTTCTGTTCATCGATTGTGATTTGGCATATCTGTTTATGTGTGCTTAATTGTTCTGATTGGGCTTATAATTGATTCTGAACTGATTTGATCACTTCGTTGGTTGGTTTATTTATCTACTACATACTCAGAAATATGTCTGAGTTCTCGAGTATCATAAGTAGACCAATGATTATTGAGTTTGATGACAAGGTTCATAAAATGCAGGTCTCCTCTATGAAAACATGCAAGTCTGGAAGGGAAATCAATGAAAAATGCTACATGGCTCATGGAAGCTCAAGAGGCTCTTCTCGTTCAGACGACTCAAGAGGATCACATATGTCAAAGATGTCAAGAAATTCTCAAGAATCAGGTAAATCCAATTCAGACCCATTTGATGCATCAATATCCAATTCTGATTCAGAGAATGATATATCTTATGATGAATTGATAGAATGCTATGAGCACATGTGCAAACAATTTAAAACTGTTAAACATCAAAACAAGAAGCTAAAAGAAAATCTGGAAAAGAAAGAATGATAATTGATAATGCTCAAGCATTCTATGAAGAAAATGAAACATTGAAAATGAAGAATGAAAAATTGGAAAAGGAAGTCAAAAACTATGAAATCAAGTTTTCTAAGTTGAAAGAAGATCATGATCATGTGGAATCTGAAAATTCTGATTTGCAAAATCAAAATGATAAATTGATTGATCATAATGAAAATCTCAAATTTGATAATGATCAATTGATCAAACAAATCTCTAACATGGCTCATGATCATCAAATAAAAGAGAAATGCAACCAATTGATTGAGGAAAATAATCATCTGAAAAAGAAGATTGAATGCATGTATCATGACAGACCATTAAATGATGAATGGAACAATTCTAAGAATAAAATTGTTGATCTGGAACAACAAATTGCTCAATTTGAAAATGAAAAGAACAAAATGAAAAATGGTTTGGATGTCATGCTAAACAAGCTTCAGACTTCAGAAAAAGAAGTTGTTAGCATTAAAAGCTGAAAAACAGAAGATTCAAAATGAATTGAAAAACACAAGTCTTGCTTCTGTGAAAAATAAGAAAAATGTTCAAAAACAAAATAAAAATTTGAACAAAAAGGCAGCAATTAAAGGAATGTAGTTACAACTGAAAATCTAAAAAAGGAAGTGAAAAAGAAAGCAGGATTGTACAATGTTTCAACTCCTCCAACAGCTCAAAAAGCTTCAAGGCAATCTCCAACTCCACATCATGCCAAGAGATACCAAAGGGTACCACCTCCTTCTTCTCAACCAAGGGTGATCAAAGGTACTCTAAAGGATCTCAGAGATTCCAGCAAATGCAATCACACTATGGTAAGCTCCAGGTAAATGCTCAACCCGTTTGCTACAAATGCAATAAACTTGGTCATCTTGCTAAATTCTGCTGGAAGAAAAATCAACACTCTCATAAAAATCATGATGTTGTGCATGCTTCAAAGCTCCATAATAATCCATGTGTTCATACACACAAGGATAAACATGTTCATAAAGATCAGAAATTTCATGTATCTATGAACAGGAAAACTGCACAAAACAACAGAAATCCAAAAATCAAATCACTTTGGATTTTGAAATCTTTGTTATATCCTAACCTTAATGTCGTTGCAGGACCCAAGCAAGTGTGGGTCCCAAAACAAGCTTGATCAACAAGCTGAGATGTCTTGCAGCCAAAAATTAGAAATGGATTCATGACATTGGCTGTGCAAGGCAAGAAATGATGGAGAACAAAGGTAAACTGTTTTTACTATGATTGAAGACTGTTCAGGTAAAATCTCCTTATCACTTCATATTTGAACTGCTGAAATTGAAATGGATTCTTACCTTTATCTGAGCAATGCAAAATGTGTCTTAATGCTACCCCACATGACAATGCCTCTTAGCAATTGGAATCATGCCATCTTGCTTACATAACTGTGCACATGACCTCTTGGTATATCAAATGATGACATGTGGAAAAACAAGTTATGCTTGTTTGGAAACTATCATTATGCGTGAGTAAAATACTCCGCCAAGTACCAAAAGTCATGTAATGCATAAGGCTAGTTGTGTGCTTAATAACGTGTGAATTGCTTGATACATTTTCTATGCATGTGTTATGGGGGAGTAAGTTTGAAAATGCTCATGAATGCTCATGAAATTTGTGTGCAACTGCTTGTGATGAATGTGTAAATCATGATTGAATTGCTTGAATGTTATCTCATCACATGCACACATTATGGGGGAGTAAGTTTAAGGCTAGGTGAGTGAAATTCATAAGGGATACCCTTCATACTCAATGTGTATTTATCCCTCAATCTTATGGGTCAAGTCACTCTCAATTCAAAGCCTTAAAGCTGCAGTTTCAAAGCTCCTGTCGACAGCCTGAACCACACTGTCGACAGATATGACTTCACAGAAAACCAGTTTTTGAACTCTGAGTGTTTCTGTCGACAGACGAATTCCATCTGTCGACAGCCAAGCACAGGTTTTGACCTCTCAGAACCAAGTCCTTCAGGTCTGAGTGCATCTGTCGACAGGCACTCCCTTGCTGTCGACAGATACACATTTAAATGATAAATCTTCATCTTATCCAATCCTTTCTTTATGAGTTTGTTCATATTATTGATGCAAGGGGAGAAAAGGGACTTACTACTCATTGCAACCTTTCATATTCACATAGTATCAAAGACATTGAATCAATCACAATGATTTTGATATAATATTTTGTGCTTGAGTCTAGGTTGTGTCATCTAGAAAACATTGATCAAATCTAATGATTTTAACCTAACTCACTTGAATGGATCCCTTGTGGATTATCATGTTTCTAAAATGGTTTGATAAGTAAGAAGGTTTTTGAACTTAATGTTTTACATTAATCATTGACATTAAATAATCATTGACCTTGATTGTTAAAAATATTAAAAAAAAGGGAAAAGCTACCTATTTCAAACACTCAAAAGTTCATAAAAAGTATTTGAAATGGGACAAAGGTAGAGCAATGATGAGTATCACTTAGTAACCGGGGACATGGGCATAACAAATGTCTGTCTTCGCGTCAAAAAGTCTTTTCATTATCTCTGCACAATGGTATGATGGTCACTCACATTGAGTAACTGGGGGTACGGGCATCCCTCATGTCTACCTTCACGTCAAAAGGTGAAAGTGATCCTAATTACTACTTTTCCCACATTAACTTGACAAAAGAAATTGTTCAAATGCTTGAAATAGAGTGGAGCCTCCAAGATTTAAATCAAGGGCAATGGGTTGTCAATTGTCAAATGTTTATGTGGACATTACCTTCCTTTACCAACTGAAAATCACCACTAGGATATATGATTTTCTTTAATGGATTTATTCAAGGGGTTATCTTACTTTCATGTGTTTTGGACGATGTATCCTAAATGCTATAACTTGAGATTCCCGGAGTATTATCTCTTAACCATTGTAGAATTTTTACGTGTCTTAATACTAGTGTCTATGACATCTTGCAATGGGTATAAACCAGTTCTCAACCTTAAGATTCTAATTGAACATTCATTCCCCACTCATATCTTTCACAATTCCGTTATGTGGTCACACAATTCTTTGCTTCATTCTTATCCAATTGTGCATGACTTATCTTTTTGGATGTTGCCAAAAGGGGGAGAAACATCAATTGTGCAAAAATTGAAAGTTTTGTCATCATCAAAAAGGGGGAGAATGTTGGGTTCTCATGTGGGAGAATGTTAGGTTACAACAAGTGCTTAAATGTTTTGATGATGAGCAATACTAATTGATGTTATGTGAAATGTTCACAAATGGTATGTTTGTTTTTGATGATGAACATTTCATGAACAAGACAAAATTGATGTGTTATGAATGTGTGAAACATGATGAGAATGACAATTGGATGCAAATGAAACACATGTTTTATATGTTCATTATGTCTTTTAATGTAGGTGTGAATGTACACAAGACAAAGCCCAAAATCCAAGTGCAAAAGAACAAGACAAGTTGCTGAAATAGTGCACCTGTCAACAATGAATAGTGCATCTGTCAACAGATGAATAGTGCATCTGTCGACAGATGATTTTCGTCTGTCGACAGATCCACTCAGAAATCTATTTCCAGAAAGCCCAGTCTTCCGGTTTCTTGCAAACCTGCAGCATCTGTCGACAGCAGCAAGTCGGCTGTCGACAGACGGAGTTTCGGGAAGATCTAATGGTCGGGATATGATCTATATTTTGGTGTTTCCTTTTAGCACGACTCTCTATGCTTGGACACCACTATATATGGATCATATGAGGCTATTTTCGCAGCAAGAAGCCACCATACCAAAACCCTAAGCAAAGGTCAAGAAGAAGGCTTTCTTCTTGCTGCCCTGCTTCATCTCTCTGCCCAGACAAAGAAGAACAACCTTCCAAGCGGAGTTGAAGCCGGTTCGTCCGTGGTTCAAGCTTCTCCATCAACTGATACTTGTCAAGACAAGGCTTGGAGTCTTCTGGACGACTAACGAGAAGAGATCTACATCAGGATTTGATTCTTCTCTCTTCACTACTTTCATATATCTGTGTGTGTGCACTGATTTGAGATCAGTACGTGGATGTTGTGGAAGTGTGGATTGTTGTTATGATTGCTTGTTTGCATCAGACAACGTGGTGTGTGGATCAGATCAAGGCTAGAGGATCTGATCTGTTGTGAACCTGGTCTAGCGTGTGTGTGTGTGGTTGAGCCGTTGTGCTCGTGTGTGTGTGTTGTACTCAATTGTTGAGTAGTGTGTCCTCACTGTGTGAGGGGTGAACGTAGGAGTCACGTGGTGTGATCTCCGAACCACCTAAAAATCCCTTGTGCAATGTGGTTTGATTCGTGGTTTGCATTGTATTGCGCTAGATGCATGCATAGGGATTTCGTCTACACACTAACTGTTAATTTATTCACACACATTACATCAGATCAAAGGGGTTTTGATTGAGTAGATCTTTTAACCCGAAGTAGTTTTTAAATTGCTTAAGTTTCCGCTGCAAATCTATTCAACCCCCCTTCTAGCTTCGCCATTACCGAACATCCGATCCTAACAGTTTAAGTAAAAGCTAATCCTTGTTTTGAGCAAATCATTGTTGCAATCAAATCGTTCTTTAAGTGAAAGCAATTGTTGATTCGATCAAATCGTTGTTTCGATCAAATCGTTGTTTAAGTGAAAGTAAATCGTTGTTTCGATCAAATTGTTGTTTAAGATAAAGCAAATCGTTGTTTCGATCAAATCATTCTTTAAGTGAAAGTAAATCGTTGTTTTGATCAAATCGTTCTTTAAGTGAAAGCAAATCGTTGTTTCGATCAGATCATTATTTAAGTAAAAGCAAATCGTTGTTTCGATCAGATTGTTCTTTAAGTGAACGCAAATCGTTGTTTCTATCAAATTGTTGTTTAAGTGAAAGCAAATCGTTGTTTTGATCAAATCGTTCTTTAAGTGAATGTAAATCGTTGTTTCGATCAAATCATTGTTTAAGTGAACGCAAATCGTTGTTTCAATCAAATCATTGTTTAAGTGAACGCAAATCATTTTTTCGATCAAATCATTGTTTTATTATGAAATCATTGTGAGATGGAAAACGTTGTTTTACTTATGAAATCGTTGTGAGATGGAAATCATTATTTTACTTATTAAATCGTTGTGAGACGGAAATCGTTATTTAAGTGACTTACAGAATCGTTATGGGGATCAAATCCTTGTTTCTATAAAGGAAATTGATGTGTACTTACACAAAACATATGCATTGAACTTACAGCAATGTGTGAGGATAACTTACCATTTTCCTAGATTTATTTCCTGTAGATAGACTTTAGAACCAGTTGTTAGAAAATACTTTTCAAGGTTTTGTTAATCACTAAAAATTACATATATAATTCATGATAAATTTTATATGGAGATGGACTGATCATCAACTTCTCCAAATGAAGAAGATAAACTGGACATGCTATCTAGAAGGCTTCAAAGAATTGTTCAATGAAAGAAGGCTAAGTTTACCGCACCAAGATTTGGCAAGAAAAGATTCGATAGGGGAGATGCTCCAGAAAAATGTCAAGCTGTTCGCAATGCAAACAACTTGGACATTTGAAGTTTGACTGTCCCAAACTTGAAGGAAAAGAAAGTCATGACAAGAATAGAGGAAGGAACACCTTCCACAAATATAGAAGGCAATCTGGAAGAAAAGCAAGGGATGCCTAGGAAGATGAAGTGTAGTGACACGATCGTTCGGATCCGGTTTAATGGGTTATATGTGTGGTGATCTTGACCAAGAGATGGTCATTGGGCCTTAGTCGAGGTTTCCGTGCGTTGTGTGGGCATTGTGGGCCTTAGCTCTCAGCCCATTTAGCCCATAGGTTCACTGGTTGTGAACGTGATGGGGCATGTCGTCGCATTTTGAAACGCGACGGCTTACTCATCGCGATACACACAACCGCCTTTACGTTTAACGGCGCTCTGGGCTTTGATTGGCAACAGTTAGGGTCATCACGTTTAACTCTTAAACGCAACATCTTCCTACGTCGTGATTTTGATTAGGGTTTAAATGCTCTGTTTTGGACAGACAGAGCAGAAGAGCTCTGTCCGGTGATGGGGGAGGCTGCTGCGGCATCTTCTGCGGCGTTCTCCGGCATCTGGTGGTTCGTGCAGCGCAGGGTCCATGTGAGGATGGCATCCGGAGTGTGGGTGCGTCGGCGACGAGGTGTTCTTCATGTTCTTCGGGCTCGTTCAGCTGGTAGGGTGACTTCCCCCTTTTGTTTAATTTGTTTTAGATGGTTAAGGGGTGGAATTCATGTCAAGGGTGGTGTGCTATAATATGTTCCTACTATTTATTGCTTTAATGGTAATTGAGAAGGGTTTGCATGAGTTTGTGGTGTGTGTGGACTATTTTCTAGAGAAGGAAACAGGGTTCAGTCGCCCGCCTAAGAAGGTGACAGACTAAACCGTCGCATTTTAGTTTTAAACACGATGCCCTGTGTCGTCGTGTTCTTAGGTACCGATTATGCTAGATCAACTCCCTTGGATGCGACCACTTGACCCATCGCGTTCTTGTTGAACGTGTCGGTGTGGTCCGTCGCGATTCGGTTTAACGATTAGTGTGGTCCTTATTACGACATATCGTTCCGTCACGATTAGGATGTTGACTGTCAGTGTTGACCAGTTGAGCTTGAAGGCGACGGCATGGGCCATCGTGATTTGAACTCCGACTATCGGTTTGGTTTACAGGCGATGTATCGGGCCATCGCGATTATGTCGCAACACTGGTTCCTGTCGCGTTAAGGTTTTAAATGGCATCCGGACAGGTCATCGCAATTTGAAAGGCGACGCCTATGTCCGTCGCGTTTTAGCTTCCGTGGGGTAAGTTGTGTGCTTGGGCAGTGAGGGTCCTGTGTGGACCTAGCCCTGGTTATTGGTGTTATTTTAAAGTGGTTTAAGTTGCTTAATGATTAGCAAATCATGTGTAGGATGTATGAGTGCCATGTGATTAGTTAATAAGTCGTATGATTTATATTAAGTATGTTATTATGTTCAGTTAAGCGGTTAATGGTTATTATGGTTTGACGTTGATATGGAGGTCATGAGATGGCCAATGACATGCAAGGTTATTATATGATAATGTGGTTAGGTATATATCGGTGTATGTCGGCTTGGAGGTCACTTGGTGACCGGTGACAAGCTAACTATGATATTGAGGAACTGTGGTTTATAATAAAGGTTGAGTATGTACATATCGTACTGTGTGCATTTACCAAGTCTGGTGGTCCGGCACCTATTCCGGAATATCTCTTCAGTTGGGTACCCCAGGTTCTGTGTGAGCCAGGCATGTGTGTTTGTTTTGCTCGGGGCGTGTCTCGGTACGGTGTGTACCACAAAGGTCTGTGTCGTCTTTCTAGACACCCTCACTCCTGTGTTTGAGTTGTATGTCCGGCTGAGGGAAAGACGACAGAGGGACAGTGACTTGAGAGAGTTCGTGTTTAGTCGCTTATAGCGTGCTCATGGTTTGGGGGATGGACACCAATAGACGTACTGGTCCCCAACTAGTCCTGTGTTTCCAATGCCTCACTTTAGGGAGCTCGGGCCGGAGTCTCTAAAGGTGCCAGGCATGGGCCTGCAGCTGTGTGGTCTGCAGGTGTGGTGTTGGTTGGTCTCCACAGTTGGTTGGCTTACTTTGTGTGTTTGTGGAGCGATAGTTGGACTGAGTAGTCCATGGCTACGAGACTGAGAGGTTGTTCTTGTGCTGTGTTGTCCAGGTTGAATACTGGCGTCATGAACCAGTAGTCTGTTCCTGTGTGGTGGCATCGTTCCTTTCCGACTCGTATTTTGCCACTGGTTGTGGCTTGTGTGTGTGACTCGTTGGTTGAGGTTTTACCCGTTGGGGTGTGCCTTGGTGGTGGCACAATTGTGGTTGTGGTTCCATGGTGGTACCTCTTGGTAGTAGGTACCTGTGCCCTTCGTGGATAGCTTTGTGTTGTGGTACGTGTGTACCAACCTCTCTAGGTGTTGAGGCAAGCTTATGTTTTGTGAAGGTCGTATGGTGTTACCTTCCATACGTTGTGTTTTACCCTTCTTTGGGTAAGCTTTCGATTATGGTTTTAGTGTGTGGTGGATTGGTTTCTTGATGCCAGTCCTGTTGCCCTATATGGGTAGGTTGCCTGTGAAACTTGTAGCCTAGCCAATGGTTTTCCTGTAGACTCGTAGATTAGGCAACCAAATGTTGTAGTGGTTTGCCTGTGAGGCATGTGACCTAGGCATTGCAGTTGTTGGTGGACTAGCAGTGTTGTGCTAGTCCTAATGTTCTTTCTTGCTTTTCGAGGATTGTATTAGCTAGTGTGTTTATGGTTAATTGTTATTTAATTATGCTTCATGTGAGCATGTTATGGTTTGGCTATCGTCGTTTCCAGTGAGACCCTTTGTGGTTGATGTCTCTTCAGTTTTAGGTGTTGTTTTTAGGAGGTCCCTGCTGAGCCTATTACTTGTTGAGGCTCACTCCCTTACAGTTCCTTTCAGGTTTTGCCGTGGTTTGACGTGTGACAGTGTTGTGGCAGACTTGTACCACCAGCAATTGAGTCATAGTTAGTGTTGTGTGAGCTCGTGCTCCCTCGGGGTATGCCTCAGGTAGTTGTACTCTTTTATTGGACATGTAATAATGTATTGTGACAGTTGTACATTGTTGTATACAGTTATGAGCACATGTACTTTCTTGTGTCTTATACTGTTGATGTTGTCTTTTATATTCTTACTGGACACTTATGTGAGATATCCCTTGCGAGACTTCGGTCCGATCGCGGGAGGTGGACTTGAATATGGAGCCTAATTGGGCATAAATATCTAGGGCCGTTACAGTTTGTATCAGAGCATGGTCTAGTTAGAATATGAAAAGACACTGAGGTTACAATGTCCCAAGACATGGTTTAATGTCCACTGTTGGTAGTAAGTCTGCGGTTTTATGTGGTTTAAAAGTGGTTTTCACGTGAGTTTTTGTCATGTGAATTGTGTGTTTGTTTTTATAAAACGGGCAGTTGTTAGCAGTTGCTGAGAAATGGTATGATTAGTGGTATAATTTGAGGAGTTATAACAGTGTGCCAAATTACAGTTAAAGTATAGTTGTTTAAAGGTTCCCAGTTATAGAATTTGAAGGGATTAGTAAATGCATATATGGAATTCAATAAAGATGTTTCAATGAGGTGCAGAGTTGGCAGAGACAGGTATAAGGTAATAGTGTGATGGAATAGCAGAGGGAACATCGCTATAATGAGGAATAGAACAGTGTGTGATAATGATTGTTAAGTGTTTGAATTGTGATTGAGAACTTGAGTAGAAGTAATTGTCGTGTTTGAGATCTATGTTAATAAGTGTTAAGGAGCAACTTAGGTAATAATGTGATTAGTGATAAGAAAGATTTGGAATAATTAAGTGAGGTAGATTAGCTTCAGATAAGGTACTGGTAAACAGAGGAACAGTGAATTGTGGTAACCAGATTAAGCATGATTTATGATTAGAGATGGATGCAGTAAAGAGCTTGAGAATAGTGTTATTACAAATAATGATGATAATGAGAAATTTGATATAGATATTCATATAAGAATGTGCCGAGATGATCAGTTGGGTAAAGAGAGAGTAAAGAAAGATCTGTGTGTAGTTAGATTTTTTATGAGAATTTTATAAGAAAAATATCCATTTGGCAAGCGGCAGTCTATGAAGATTCAATAAAATGATTTATTAAAGAATGCAGTGTTGAAAATAAAGTCAGTGATGTTTAGTAGTTGGCTGCAGTCTGTAGAAAGAGAGAAAGAGGTAAACTATGTGTCTGAAAAAGATTGAGGTTAAGGTTAAGAATGATTGGAACAAGTTAGAACTATGTGTGATAGAATAGAAAGGAATGAATCAATTAAGAAGCAGTTAAGCAATGTCAAGCTGAGTGGAACAACAAGGCAAATTGTGAAAGGATATTAATGAGTATGATGCAATAGTGGTATTTTCGATATTTAAGAATAAAGCAGTAATGTGGAATAAGGGAATCAGGCAGAGCAAGCTATTGCAATTAAAGAGACTGGCATTTAGATTCGAGCTTTGGTAGTATTTTAATGAAAGATGATTGTATAGTAGCAGGAGTTACAGTATGGATGATATAATGAGATTAGCCAATCAGCAGAATCGTTAAGAGAAATGTTTTACAGAAATGATTTCGAGGTTAGTGCAGTGGCAGTACAGATCAGGTTGAGTGTTATTGACCAAAGAAAGAAAGAGTATAGCAGATTAAGAAACGGATATAATTAGATGGTTCAAGAAATACTCAGTAAGAGATTACATGCCAGTGTATGGAAACTGGTTCTGTTGAGCAGAAGTGTACTTTAATAAAGGTAATCCTGAATTTGATATGAGAGCAAAAGCCGATCAATTAAAGAATATTTTGAAAGAATGTGAATGTAATGTGATTAGTCAGCCAGAGAATATGATTTAAAGTTAGGAAGGTATAAGAAGAGCAAGATATGCCAATAATAGTATGATAAAATTCAGAATTTAATTATGTGGTACAGTCAGAATTGGAAAATTAAGAAAAATAGGTCAGAAATTCCAGTATTTTCTTCCAGTATTAATTGGTTGAGCAAGATGAATGGAGAAGCCAGTAAAATTAGAATTGAGTCCAGCTGGAGTCAGAGTAATAGTGAAAGAAGAAAGTAATTGAAAGCAATAATGGGGGCAGAATTTGTAGGGCATTTTGCCAAGTATCCGGTGTAATCAGAGTGGCGCAGAGGAAGCATGGAAGATGTAATATACACAGGTTATCCAAGGATTGGATGATTAAAGGAATGTTTGAGGTTTTTGTACAGTTGGGTAAAGAGGCAATGATTTTGGCTAGATATGAGTTAAGGTAGTATGATATAAAGAAGCAGGGAATTCAGTTATGGCAATTTAATTTTCTTTGAGAAATTGGCAGTTGAGAATACGAATAAAGATAAAGCAGAGTAATAGTTGGCAGTAATAGGCAGATAATTGAAAGGCACCAGGAAATTTGAGAATTTAAAGATGGTTTTAAATGACAGAATATTTGAGGGTGGCACTTTATGGTAAAGAGATTTAAGAAAGAGGAGTAGCACAGAAAGAAATGTTGCAAACAGATCCAGGAAAATGTGGAAGCAGGTCGAGTCCAAGGAGATAAAGTGCCAACAGCAAGGTAGAATCGCCTACAGTTGAAAAGTAAAGAGAGTCAGATTGGTAATTGAATAGAACAGCTGTGAAATAAATGACAGAGAAAGAAAGAGCAGTACAGACACGGAAATGAGTGGATTGAAACAGTTAGTACATAATGATTTGAAAGGTAAAGCGGAACATGCATGGAAATGAGCAGAATAAGTCAGTCAATGCAAGATGGTTTAAAGGCAAGTGCAGAGAAAGTGTATCCTACTTGTTCTATATATGGTTTAAATTCTTTTTAGGTGATAGTCTGGCTTGCCAAGGTTTCGTTCTGAATGTTGAGGATGACATTCCTTTTTAGGTGATAGTAATGTAGTGACACGATCATTCGTATCCAGTTTAACGGGTTATAAGTGTGGTGCTCTTGACCAAGAGGTGGTCATTGGGCCTTAGTCGAGGTTTCCGTGCATTCTGTGGGCATTGTGGGCCTTAGATCTTAGCCCATTTAGCCCACAGACTCACTGGTTGTGAACGCGACGGGGCATGTCATCGCATTTTGAAACGTGACGGCTTACTACGTCGCGATTCATAGAACCACCTTTGTGTTTTAGCGGCGCTCTGGGCTTTGATTGGCGACGGTTAGGGTCGTCCCGTTTAACTCTTAAACACGATGTCTACCTACGTCGCAATTTCAATTAGGGTTTAAATGCTCTGTTTCAGCTAGATAGAGCAGAAAAGCTCTGTCCGACGATGGGGGAGGCTGCAACAGCATCTTCTGAGGCGTTCTCCGCCGTCTGGTGGTTCGTGCAGTGCGGGGTCCATGGGAGGATGGCGTCCAGAGCGTGGGTGCACTGGCGACGAGGTGTTCTTCGTGTTCTTCAGGCTCGTTCAGTTGGTAGGGAGACTTCCCCCATTGTTTAATTTGTTTTAAAAGGTTAAGGTGTGGAATTCATGTCAAGGGTGGTGTGCTATAATATGTTCCTACTGTTTATTGCGTTAATGGTAATTGAGAAGGGTATGAGTGTGTGGTGTGTGTGGACTATTTTTTGGAGAAGGAAACAGGGTTCAATCGCCTGCCTGAGAAGGCGACGGAATGAACCGTAGCATTTTAGTTTTGAACACGATGCCTTGTGTCGTCGCATTCTTGTGTACTGATTATGCTAGATCGACTCCCTTAGATGTGACCACTCGACCCGTCGCATTCTAGTTGAATGCGTCGGTGTGGTCCGTCGTGATTCGGTTTAACGATTACTGTTGTCCTTATCGCGACATATCGTTCCATCGCGATTAGGATGTTGACTATCAGTGTTGACCGGTTAAGCTTGAAGGCGACGGCATGGGCCATCGCAATTTGAACTCCGACTGTCGGTTTGGTTTAAAGGCGACGTATTGGGCCGTCACGATTATGTCACGACACTGGGTCCTGTCGCGTTAAGGTTTTAAATGACGTCCGGACAGGTTGTCGTGATTTGAAAGGCGACGCTTGTGTCCGTCGCGTTTTAGCTTCCGTGGGGTAAGTTGTGTGCTTGGGCAGTGAGGGTCATGTGTGGACCTGGCCCTAGTTATTGGTGTTATTTTAAAGTGGTTTAAGTTGCTTAATGATTAGTAAAGCATGTGTAGGATGTAAGAGTGCTATGTGATTAGTTAATGAATCGTATGATTTATATTAAGTATGTTATTGTGTTCAGTTGAGCGGTTAATGTGTTATTATGGTTTGACGTTGATATGGAGGTCATGAGATGACCAATGACATGCAAGGTTATTATATGATAATGTGGTTAGGTATATATCGGTGTATGTTGGCTTAGAGGTCACTTGGTGACCGGTGACAAGCTAACTATGATATTGAGGAACCGTGGTTTATAATAAAGGGTGAGTAAGTACATATCGTGGTTTGTGCGTTTACTGAGTCTGGTGGTCCGGCACCTATTCTGGAATACCTCTTCAGTCGGGTACCCCAGGTTTTGTGTGAGCCAGGCACGTGTGTTTGTTGTGCTCAGGGCATGTCCCGGTACGGTGTGTACCACAAAGGTCTGTGTCGTCTTCCTGGACACCCTCATTCTTGTGTTTGAGTTGTACGTCCGGCTGAGGGAAAGATGACAGAGGGGAAGCAACTTGAGAGAGTTTGTGTTTAGTCGCTTGTAGTGCACTCGTGGTTGGGGGGATAGACACCAGTAGACGTACTGGTCCCCAGCTAGTTCTGTGTTTCCAGTGCCTCACTTTAGGGAACTCAGGCCGGAGTCCCTAATGGTGCCAGGCATGGGCCTGTAGCTCTGTGGTTTGTAGGTGTGGTGTTGGTTGGTCTCAACAGTTGGTTGGCTTACTTTGGGTGTTTGTGGAGAGGTAGCTAGACTGAGTAGTCCATGGCTACGAGACTGAGAAGTGGTTCTTGTACTGTGTTATCTGGGTTAGATACTGGCATGATGAACTAGTAGTTTGTTCCCGTGTGGTGGCGTCGTTCCTTTCCGACTCGTGTTTTGCCACTAGTTGTGGCTTGTGTGTGTGACTCGTTGGTTGAGGTTTTACCTATTGGGGTGTTTCTTGGTGGTGGCACAATTGTGATTGTGGTTCTATGGTGGTACCTCATGGTAGTAGGTACCTATACCCTTCGTGGATAGCTTTGTGTGGTGGTACGTATGTACTAGCCTCTCTAGGTGTTGAGGCAAGCTTATGTTTTGTGAAGGTCGTATGGTGTGACCTTCCATATGTTGTGTTTTACCCTTCTTCGGGTAAGCTTCCGATTATGGTTTTAGTGTGTGGTGGATTGGCTTCCTGATGCCAATCTTGTTGCCCTATATGGGTAGGTTGCCTGTGAAACTTGTAGCCTAGGCAGTGGTTTGCCTGTAGGCTCGTAGCTTAGGCGACCAGCTATTGTAGTGGTTTGCTTGTGAGGCATGAGACCTAGGAATTACAGTTGTTGGTGGACTAGCGGTGCTGTGCTAGTCCGAATGTTCCTTCTTTCTTTCTGAGGATTGTATTAGCTAGTGTGTTTATGGTTAATTATTATTTAATTATGCTTCATGTGAGCATGTTGTGGTTTGGCTATTGGTGTTGCCAGTGAGACCCTTGTGGTTAAGGTCTCTTCAGTTTCAGGTGTTGTTTTGGGAGGTCCTTGCTGAGTCTGTGACTTGTTGAGGCTCACTCCCTTACAGTTCCTTTTAGGGTTTGCCGTGGTTTGGCATGCGACAGTGTTATGGCAGACTTGTACCACCAGCAATTGAGTCGTAGTTAGTGTTGTGTGAGCTCGTGCTCCCTCGGGGTATGCCCCAGGTAGTTGTACTCTTTTATTGGACATGTAATAATGTATTGGGACAGTTGTACATTGTTGTATACAGGTATGAGCACAAGTACTTTCTTGTGTCTTATACTGTGTTATTGTCTTTTATATTCTTATTGAACACTTGTGTGAGATATCCCTTACGAGACTTCGGTCCGATCGCAGGAGGCGGACTTGGATATGTAGCCTTATTAGGTATAAATATCCAGGGCCGTTACATGAAGACTCTTAGAAACCATCCTGCACAGAACCAAAAGGAGAAGTAGACAAGACAAACTTGGGCATGATGGCAGACAATGATCAGTGACTCCTCTTATGTTTCATTTGCTGACAATGATGACGATTACACTTTGGAAGATACCTTTAAGGAACTATTTGAAAACTTTAAAAAGACTCACAAATAGCTAATGGACTTGAAAAATGAACATACAAAAATGCTTGATGAAAATAATCGATTAATTGAAGAAGAAATCTCATAGAAGAAAATAATTTGTTAAATAAAAAAATGGAAGATCTCACAGAAGAATGCAGTTGGGCATAAGCTAATAAATTAACTGTAGAATATAATCAGTTAAAACTTACTAAAAGATTGACAACTGATAAACCTACAATCTAGAGAAACTGGAGAATCTTCTGGAACTAAGAAAGGTAATTCAAATAACAACAATATTGTAAGGCCATGGGCCTTTTCTGGAATAGTTGTTGGTTGACGTCAAGGGTGCTTGACGTCAACGTGGTGTTGACGGCGGCAATGTGTGTCGCCACTTGGTCTTGATGGCAATCAATGTTGTCGTCTACCCAGCTTTCTGAAAGATTTCGAGTGTTGAACTTGATGGTAATCAATGTTGACGTCAAGTTCTTGGTGGTGTGGTTGACGGCAACATATGTTGACGTCAACTGTCGCTGGGCCTATTTTTATAAGGCAACCCGAGGCCCCCTTCCTCCACCTTTTCTCCCCTTTGCACCCTCCACCTTTACCTCCTTCTTCCTCCATCTCTTTCGGTGGCCAACGAGAGTTCGTGGGGAGGTCGTGGTGCACGTGGCGGCTTTGGATCGATGAGGAAACGTCAAATTTGGGGATTTGAACTCGCCCGTGCATGGGGAATGGCACGATTTGAGGTTTTTCTTGCAGTATTTTCGGCATCTTGAGGTAGGGATCCTACCCCTGAACCCCTCTTGGTTCTGCTTTGAGGTTGAAATGCATGTGTTTTGTGTGGAAATCATGTTTTGGGGAGGGTTTCTCCATGCCGGGTTTTGAGGGTGCATTTCTCGATCCAAGTATTGGATAGTTGTTTTCTAGATTTACACAAGTAGTGTTTGATGAGGTAAAGTGTTTCCCATCATCTAATTGTTTTCTGGATTGCCCTTGGGAGTGGCCTAAGGCCATATCAGCTGCTGGAAGCTGAAGAACTTGACGTCAAGGCTGTTGACGTCAAGCTCTTCAGTATGAACTTAACGACAAGATTCCTTGCCATCAATGTGGGGTTAATAGGAGGGACTGTGTCATTTACCTAGGGTTAATGGCAATCGGGGTTGCCATCAACCCTTCAGGTAGGTCCTAGCAGTCTGAGTCCCCTTGTTGTGTGAGGCACGGATACGTGGTGTCTGCCTCCTGGCACAATGTGCCAGACGTTGAGAGCGTCTCCGTCTGTATGTGTGTTGTGCTGTGATGTGCTTGTATTTGTGTCATTTTTCTTGGGCATTGAGCTGGGCTCCGTCTACATGACTGGTGTTGAGCTATTCCGTCAGTGAGCCTGGGCATCCAGTGTGACTCCCTCCAGTGTGTGCCCCTTATAGTGGTTACGAGCCGACTTCCAAGGGGCCCCTTCTCCACCATTTGAGTTCAGCGTAGGGGAAAACCAGTCGAGGACCAGACGCGAGGGAGAGCATCTGAGTGTGCATATGTGGCTAGGGTTTGAGGACTCTATGGTGTCGAGGTGCCAAGCCATAGTCTCTAGCTGGTCCTACCTTCTTATGCGAGTGTGTGTTGACTGCTGTTGTGTTTTGTTGTGTGGTGTTGAGCCTGCGAGGTTCCAGTTTTTTTTGACGTGCTCCTGTGAAGAGTTCGGCGTCACACCACTGGTTTTCTGTGTTATATGCAGTGTAGTTTAGTGTAGTTACTTTCCTACACTTCTTTTTGTATTGATTACCGGTGGGGGTTAGTGCCCCTATTGGGTCTCTTTTTGAGACTCACTCCCTTCCTTTCAGGTGGTTTGTCGTCGGCTCCAAGTGCTGAGGAGTTGAGTCATTCCGATGCTAGTTTTGCTTAGCTACTAAGAGTGGTACTCTCTTTTGTCCACATACTCACTGTACTCTTTCCTTTTGTTAGACCTGCTCTGAGTTGTACCATAATGATATATATAGATAGTGGTTTGTTTTAGTTCTTGTGGGTTATACATTTTCTTATATGATCTCCTCATACACTTACTTTCAACCCTTCCGAGCTTCAGCTCGTGAGTGGCAGTTCATGGTTCGGGTTACTAGTGGGTAACTGGTAATTCAGATTCTGGGTCATTATAGTGGTATCAGATCCCAGTCTGTCGAGACATATAAGGAAATGGAACGAGTTGGTAACTCAGAGCATGAAGAGTACAGTAGCAAGTATGCTGGAGTAACTATGTGTATTAATTGGTGTGCATGTCCTGTATTGGTTCATTATGGCACAAGGCGACACCGTGTTGAGGAGGTGGCTGAGCAAGCACCTCAGTAGGAGGCTCAGGATGCCCCACCACCACAGTAGGCGTAGCCTGGACCGCAGGACACGCATAGTGGTGTTGCACCGCCACTGCCACCACCCCCTCCCTGAGCGGCACAGGAGTTTGACTGGACATGTTTCCTTGAGGGGATGGCACAGCTAGTTACACAGCATCGTGATGCTCCAGCACCTCAGGGAGGTCACGGGAGAGTGTTGAGGGAGTTCTTACAATTTCAGACCCCTCAGTTTAAGGGGCAGCCAGACCCAGACGCAGCCCGGTCATGGTTAGATGCTATGGAGCGGACCTTCCCTTCCATGGAGCGTGCAACAAAGGAGAGGGACATGTTGGCAAGTTACCAGTTGTAGAGCCAGACACTAGCTTGGTGGACTTTGAAGTGGGAGACTACTTTTTAGTCTCGCTCGCTCAGGCAAATCACTTGGCAGGAGTTTATTGCAGCCTTTGAGAGAGCTTTCTGCCCCACCTATGTCAGCACTGAGAGGTTGTACCAGTTCTTAGATTTGGCATAGAGCAAGATGACAGTGGTCCAGTACAGAGCCAGATTTGTGGAGTTGGGGCACTATGCGCCACAGATTATGGTAGTAAGAGCTTCAGGACTTAGCAGTTTGTGAGAGGACTGACGCCAGAGCTCAGGCAGGTGTTGATAGTTGCTCACATCACCGACTTGGAGGCGACCTATTAGACAGCGACAGCTTTAGAGGCTGACACTTTACGAACCCATGGACAGACCAGAGTTGTTCAGACACAGATGGGTCCATCCTAGAAGAGGCAGTAGCAGAGTACTTCCCAGCAGACTCCAAGGACCATGACCTCTTTTTCGTCTTCCTCTGTGGGGACATCGTCGAGGTCAGGGTCTAGGAGGAGGTTTCATCACGACAGGAGGCAATCAGAGCAGAGGCAGCTTTCAGTAGAGAGTGTCCAGTAGCCTACTGGGGAGCTATAGCAGCAAGGCCAACGTTCTTTTGCTGGTAGGTGTTACCGGTGTGACCAGCTAGGTCACATGGCGTGAGATTTCTCCCTATTACCTCGAGACCTGTAGCAGCAGAGTCAGCCTCAGTTGCATACGCAGGAGCAGCAGTAGGTTCCGTACAGCAACAACAGCAGACTTTGAGTTCAGGCAGACTGAGGACCAGGGCTCGTGTCATGCACATGACCTGAGCAGAGGCAGAGGTTGCTAAGCTTGTGGAAGGTACTGTGACTATTTTGATTTTGCAGGCAGAGTTCTGTTTAATTCTGGTGCCTCCCACTCTTTGTTTTTTGAGGAGATTTTAGGCTTCCTAGGGGAGTTGGACATAGGAGTGTCCAGTGACCTTATTGTTGGGCTTCCAACAAGAGATTTTGCCCTTACTTCGTACTGTGTTAAGGAGATACCAGTGCAGATCTAGGGTCAGAGTTTGTCAGCTCGGTTGTTTGCTATGCAGTTATAAGATTTTGATGTGATTCTAGGTATGGAATGGCTCGAGCAGTATGGTGCAGTGGTGGATTGCAAGAAGAAGAGGGTGTACCTTCAGATACCCAGAGGAGCTGTCTTCTACTTCTAGGGTATCGTACCTCTTACTTCCCATTTTCTGATTTATGCTTTGAGAGCACGGAGGTTGTTGGCTTTTGGGTGCCAGGGTTTTCTTGCTGTTGTTGTACTTATTGACCAGGCACCTCGTGGTGTAGAGGACATTCCAGTGGTTTGTGAGTTCCCAGACGTCTTTCCAGACGAGCTACCTAGTCTACCACCAGACAGAGAGATTGAGTTTACTATTGAGCTTGTTTCTGGCACTGCACCTTTTGCGTAGGCACCGTACCGCATGGTTCCAGCAGAGTTGCGAGAGCTGAAGAAGCAGTTAAAGGAGCTGTTGAAGAAAGGCTATATCTGCCCTAGCTTTTCACCTTGGGGGTCCCCAGTATTGTTTGTGAAGAAGAAGGATGGTAGCCTACGATTATGTATTGATTACCGGAAGCTGAATCAAGTGACCATCAAGAATAGGTACCCTTTGCCTAGGATTGATGATATCTTTGATCAGCTTCAGTTAGCTCGAGTTTTCTCTAGGATCGACTTGAGATCAGGCTACTATTAGTTATGGATCAGAAATTCAAATATATAGAGGATAGCCTTCAGGACCAGATATGGGCACTTTGAGTTATTGGTGATGTCGTTTGGGCTCACCAATGCACCAACGGCCTTCATGGATCTGATGCATATGGTGTTCTACTGGTTTTTGGACCAGTTTGTTGTGGGTTTGTTGAGGACATCTTGGTGTACTCTGCTTCAAAGGAGGAGCATGCCCATGACTTGAGGATCGTGTTACAGACTCTGCAAGAACACCAGCTATATGCCAAGCTCAACAAGTGTGAGTTTTGGATGTAGTAGGTTCACTTTTTGGGGCACGTGATCTCAAGTGATGGAGTTTTTGTAGATCCAACAAAGGTTGAGGCAGCTTTACAGTGGGAGAGGCCTTGTACAGTGATAGAGTTACACAGTTTCCTTGGCTTGGCTGGTTACTACCGTAGGTTTATTAGAGATTTTTCACAAATTGCTACACCCCTGACTCGTTTGACGAGGAAGGGAGTACCTTTTGAGTGGTCGAAGCAGTGTGAGCAGAGCTTCATAGAGTTGAAGTGACTGCTTACGTCAGCGCCAATCCTGGTGTTACCTTCAGGTACAGAGGGTTTTGAGGTCTGCACAGATGCTTCTAGAGTTGGTTTAGGAGTAGTCTTGATGTAGCATAGCAGAGTGGTGGCTTATGCATCATGTCAGCTAAAGCCCCACGGGGAGAGTTACCCGACCCACGATCTGGAGCTTGCAGCCGTGGTTTTTGCTTTAAGGATTTGGCGTCACTATTTGTACGACGTGAGATTTGTGGTTCACACTGACCACCAGAGCCTGCAGTATGTCTTTTCAAAGAGAGATTTGAATATGAGGCAGTGGCGCTGGATGGAGTACCTGAAGGACTATGATTTAGTATTGAGTATCATCTTGGGAAGGCTAATGTAGTGCATATGCATTGAGCAGGAAGGCACAGGTTAGCTATCTTATGTTGAGAGAATGGCAGTTGTGGTAGTCTGCAGTAGAGGGGTCCTTCAGAATATCCACTAGGCGTCAGCAGTGTATGTTGGGCAATTTTCTAGTTGCTCCAGCCATAGTCAGGCAGGTTATAGAGGCTCAGCAGGCAGATCCTGAGTTTCATAGAGTGTTACTGCTTTCAGAGGTTGAGCTACATGATGACGGTATTGTCAGATTATGTGATAGACTTTATGTGCCAGTTGAGGAGTCTGTTAGGAGAGCAGTGTTACAGGAGGCACATGGATCCCAGTACTCTATTCATCTAGGGTCAACCCAGATGTATCACAGATTGAGATGACAATTATGGTGGCCTGGGATGAAGAGAGATATAGTAGCTTTTATTGCCATGTGTTTGGTCTGTCAGCAGGTGAAGGCCGAGCACTAGCACCCTGGAGGGCTTGTTCAACCGTTAGAGATCCCTATGTGGATGTGGGACAATGTGACGACAGATTTTGTGTGGACTACTACGGACATCAAGAGGATATGACAGTATTTGGGTGCTAGTTGATAGATTGATAAATACTGCTAGATTCTTGCCTATTAGAGCTGGCTGGGGGTGAGTAGATTGGCCAGACTTTATGTGGAGCAGATTGTTCCTTTGCCCGAGGTGCCGATCTCTTTTGTGTTAGATAGAGATCATCACTTCACTTCTAGGTTCTGGTGCATTTTTAGAGAGCTTTGGGGATAGAGGTGGCGTTTAGCTCTGCCTACCACCCATAGTCAGATGGACAGTCAGAGCAGACTATCCAGATCTTGGAGGACATGCTGCAAGCTTGTTGGTTAGAGTGGCAGGGATCTGTAACGACCTCACCTCCCAGACCCCCGCTAGGGACCCTGAAGGTCGTGTCACCACCCACGGATCCGAAGACCCAGAAGGGTTAGAATTTAGTCCAGTAAGATAAGCAATGAATTCAAATAACTATAACAGAAAGTTCATACATTAATGAAGAAATTATGTACAATATGTCCCAAATAAAAGTACAGGTACAGAAAGAAAGGTGCTGTCCTTAAGGGGCATACCCCGAGGACTTGCAAAAAGACCACTCTCAACTCACACTGTACAAGCTCACACGCTCGCAACTCACACTGCTGGCAACGCACGGCGTACAAACCGCCACCACGACTGTCCGGCAATGAACTTCTGCGACAGCGAGTCCCTACCTGGAGAAAGTAGGGGGGTGAGCCTCACGAACAAGGCTCAGTAGGGATAACCAGTCCCTTACCAGCCAGAGCAGCAGGAACTCCAACGAAAGCGGAAGCAACTACTCTACAAAGCAGCAAAGTGAGAAACACCTACTGTAGAGTACTACAAAGCAGCGGAAAAGAGTAACGCCACGACCCACAACTAGGTCGGGCCAGACACGACTCCTGCAGAAACAGCGGAGTCAAACACAATGCGGAAACAACCCTCGGCATGCACCCGCCGAGACAAGAAGCTCACGGAACACCGGAGCAACCACATGAAACCAGAGTCTCACGACACAAGCACCAACATCCCAGACCTCCATGACGTCGGGAAGGAACAACTAGGTGTCACCACGAGAGACACCGAGCAACCATGTGAGAAGGAACGTCTCACCCCAAACACGGCCACCTCAGACCTCGAGAAGGTCGAGGGCCCACAAGCAGAACCACCCTAGACCTCGGACACGCCACGAGGTCAGGGAACTACACACTCGCCGGTGCCACCACGGAAGTCACCAAGGGACAAGCTACAGAAACTGCAGTCGGGTGCCTACCCAAGGCACCCCAAGAGAACAGGCTGCAAGGAACACCGCCATAAGCACAGGCCAACAAGGCCAGACCGACAAGCCCATGAAAGCTGGACACGGCTAGGCTACAACCACCGTGTAGGTTAGGACAACAAGATGCACTTGGAAACAACGTGAAACGTCGTTACGGCAAGAGCAAACAAGCCACCACCCCAGGCAGCTAAGAGGAGGACACAACGTCCACACCTCTAGCTCGCCAGCCGCTGACGCCTACCTACAACCTCCCTAGTAGACTGAGGCTAGTGAGCCACAGAAGAGAACCCACCACACACGCACCACCGTAGCCCGGCCGAGCTGTGGCCCCACGCCTGACACCACGACATGGCTCCGAAACCAACACCGAGAGAGACAGTGAGAACGGACTAACTGATCTGCATCGAAAAGAATGCCTCAACCACCTCGGCGACATAGACTCAGCTAAGGGAGCTCCACAAGCGACTCTACGCAGCTGCCCACCACTATTTTCTCCTCAGCTCTGGAGTTTGCCAACACGGCTGCCAACTCGAGCACGCTTGTAGCCCATAGAACTCCCTCAACAGGCTCTCGAGGCTGGCGGTCCTGGAAAATGGAGACAACTCTGAATGGGACAAGCCCTCGAGTGCCACACATCGGGTGAAAAGAGAACTGGCGGGGCAACCACCACAAGCAAACGACACAGCTGGTTGTAACTAAGACAAACCAGCAGGCACAGGCACGCAGGGCACACCTCTCAGAAACCCCCAAGAGGGCCGTCGACCAACCAAATCACAAACCACAGCCAAAAAACCCAGTAACCAGAATGTGACCATAGAGGTGTCGCCTTCTGAACAAGAAGGCGATGACCAACCTGTCGCCACAAGGTCGCGATGACCAGGGTGCCGCCTTCTGATCTGAACACGACGTATCGACCTATCGCGTTCAACATCAGAAGGCCGAACCCCCAAGCAGGTCAGCAGACACGTAGCCAACAACACCAAAGCCAGAAGGCGATGAAAACCCAGTCGCGACCCGAAGGAAGAACGCGACATGGACCCTGTCGCAACAAGAAAGTGACACACAAGGTGTCGCCTTCAGATTCAGAATGCGACGTATCGAACCGTCGTGTTCCTCATATGATAGCAGGGCCCTTGGGGCAGACCCACCCCAAGGCCCTCACCCCAAAGGGCTACCAAGGCAAGGCCCCAAACAGAAGGATGGGCCTCGTGGCAAGTTGGTGAGACCTCCCTCTAACCAACTTGGACACGAGCCATCCTTTGCCACGATCGATAACCGGAAATAGAAGGCAGAGGGGGAATGCGACGACCAACCTGTCGCCACAAGAATGCGACAGGTTAGACGTCGCCTTCTGTCTAGTGTCGTGACAGCCAACCTGTCGTGACCTCAGACAGAAGCCAACACCATGGGTGGGGGCCATCCCATGGTCCCCCAAGCTACAATACCACCACCTAGCAACAGGGGGAGGGGAGCACACTAAGGAAAGAAGCTGGAAGTGGCTCGAGGGGCACTATGCCACCTCTCCTTGCCCACACACAACAAGCACTAAGCTAAACACATGGAAGGAGCACCATCGGCAAGCATCCGCCCGTGTAAAACCATAAGAGCACTACGAGCACGGGGCAGATCGCTCCAAAACAAGCTCCATTCATACTAACAGGTAAGAGAGCAAGAAATCCCTACCTGTAAACGAAAAGAACCGAACCCAAATGGGCCTTCATGAAGGCTCGGCCACCTCCTCCTCGCTCCACGACGCTGCTCCCCTGCTCCGCTATGAGCTCGCCGGCGCCTCCACGCTCCAAGACCCTGAGAAGGAGGGAGGGAGCTCCCCCACCTCAGAGAGGAGAAGAAGGAGGAGAAAGGAAAGAAGAAGAAGGAAAAGAGGGGCTCGAAACTGAGGTCGCGACAACACAAGCGTCACGTTCTCAACTAGAATGCGACGGTTTCTTGTCACCTTCTCAAAAGTTCTGCCAGGTCTTCTAACAGATAGACAGCCTCCAGACCACTTGTCACACATGCAGGTGTCTCAGGTGAACGTGATAACTGGCAACGTCACCTTCACACACACGCTGCGGACACGTGGCACACCAGCCAATAGACAACGGGAACATGACATGAGGGCTGTCGCCTTCTCAACTAGAAGGCGACACAGAGCACGTCGCGTTCAGAACGCGACAGCCTGATCCGTCGCGATCCCAAGAACAACACCAAGGAACCCAAAACCGGGATGTTACAAATCTAACCAACTTAAAAAACAATTTCTTCCTTGAAATTAAGGGCGAAACCCGGTTGGAGAAAACAACAAGCGCTAAGAGACCCCTAAGTCATACCATGACTTCCCGGTGGTCACCACCACGACCGTGCCACGAAGGGAGGGTCCAACCAGACAACCGACAGCTCGTAGGGCACACAACAGTGGCGCGGAGCACACAAGCAGTTGTTGACAACCCCATAAGCGCGGCGCGCACCAAACCGACCAGAAACACTGAAAACTGCCAGTCAAAAACAACGACTGAGCCCTCAATAGGCCACGTTGTTGAGACCAACCGGTCAGTAACTCACTCTGTCACCAGCGACTAGACAGAGGTCCCACCTACTGATAGCAAACAGAGGAAAATGCCAAGAGGTCATCCACAAGACTCCGCTGAATGGCTCCGCACAACTAGCAAAAGCTAGCACCTATGGCAAGGCCAAACGAGAGTTTCTTAAGGGTGACCCAAAACCAAGTGGTAGCATGCATGCGGAGAGCACCACGGCACGCAGGACCGTGTCCACCGGCACCACTCGATCTCACCCAGATCATCCTCGTGGTCCATACAAGGACATACAACAACTGTGAAACCACAGGAAACTAAACCAAACGCTCCACAGCCACAAGTGTAGAGATAAAACCAAGGAAGACGTCTAAGGTTGGCAAGGCTAGGCAACTCAAGACGTCGATAAACTGCACGGGAAACAAAACAATTGCAGAGGTCGAGGACAACACGTCAACCTCAAAAGGGACCCAAACCGAAGCAGGGTACCACAACCGAACACACTTGCTCTCCAAAGCAAGAGGGAAAACCCGGACACAGACCATGACCAAAGCCTGGCATACCATCGATAGGGCTACCTAGACAAGGCAAAGCAGCCACCCCACAGCAGTAACAGTATAGCCACAAGGCACAGGCCAGCACAAAGTGTCCCCATAGGCTGAAAGCTCAATGCCTCCAACACCGAGCAAACTCGTGAAACAACGCATGAAGCTTACGATCAAACATACGGCACAACACACGGTGCTATCACAAGCACCAGGAGTCACCCAAGGTGCAACACAATGTACCAAGGCTCCAGATGGCACAAAACAAAACACTCGATCATGAGCACAGGGTGCCACCACAAGCACCAAAACTAGGCAAGATGCAACACAGTTGCACAGGCGACTGAAACAACACGGTTAACAGGAAGGACTCTCTACTAGAGCCCTGCCAAAAGCCACATGTAAGAAGTCGCAAGCCAAAAAGGGCAGAACAACCCACACCGGCCGCGAACCCTCAAGGCACAAAGACACGAGGCATCGAACAAGAAATACGCTCAAGGTTCAACACACGACTGCACCAACGACCTGAAACAATACGGGGCCAAACAAAGGGGACTCCCACCAGAGACCCACAAGAGAAAAACACACGGAAATCCAGCAGCTTCAAGAGCGCAACGACCACATCGGCCCTTAGAAGAATGCAAACACAAGGCACCGCTCCTACCACCAACACGGGCGGAGGAGCCACACACCAAACAGCGACAAGTGCCTCCAAGCACAGCTGAGACACAAGAAAACAACACACAAAACGATGCAACCCAAACAAAAGAAATCGTGCCACAGGAAACAAATGCGCATGAGGGGAGCAACTAGCTTAACCATAAGACAGCTCTAGGGGAGGGACCTTGACCACAAAGGTCACCACAGTGCGAACACGGCACTAATTGCCATCGTAGAACACCACCACACCCGAGCAACCACGGAAAGCAAGGAAGAAGGCACACAACCGCCTCTTCCTCACACAAAGAAAAACATTACACAAGGCTAGCACTCACCCAAGAGGCATAGCCAACCAGACACCCACTACACTCACCAGACCACCATCTTGGAGAGCACGTAGGGCGCGAGAAGCGAAGCAAACCACCCAACATGGGGACACCCGAAGTCCCACCAGCGCAGCTGAGAAACCCGAAAATGAACAAGAAGACAACCTGGCCAGCACCACGGCCAGACACATGGTCAAAGGCACCACACCTTGACTGACACCACCCAGTAACTGTCACATAGACAGTCCGACCGGCAACAATGACAGCTCATCTCTATAGAGAGAGAGAGCAGCGATGACCAAAACAAACACATGGCAGCTCTGTGGAGAACCTCCACCAAAAGCACCAAGAGCCGTCCTAGGAGAACCTCACCAGAACACAGCCCAACCAAACGACACACTTCAAATCATAGGAGCAACACAACGATAGCCCAAAACAACAAATCGAGCACTCTTGGAAGAACCTCTGCCAGACGTGACAGGGGCGATCCAAGAAGAGCCTTCACCAGAACACACAATCCAAAAGGCCGAACAACTCGGACCATCAGAGAAGACACTGCAGCAAGCATAACTGCAGAAGCAACGCAAACAGTCTTGGAAGAACCTCCACCAGAACCACCAAGCACCGCTTTGGGAAAACGCCAGAACACACCAGCCAAATGGACAACACACCTCAGACCTGAGGTAGCACAGAAACAGACAGAAATGAGCATGGGACAGTCCTGAGAGAAAACCCTCACCAGGACAACAGCAAACATTCTGGAAACATCACCAGAACACAACAACCAGTGATGTACCTCAACCCGGAGGGCAACGCAACAACACCCAGAAACGGGCACAACACAGTTCTGGGGAAACCTCACTTCCACCAGAACAACGAGAAGAACTCTGGAGCACCTCACTAGAGTTCACAACTAGCCAACACAAGGCTGACAACAACCATAGACAGATGTCGCAGCGCTCAACCCGCGGTCCAACACGGCACACAATCATCTGCTTAGCCCGAGCAAGATGCCGACTAAGCAGAGCACAGTGCACAATGGTGCACAGGCATGCGAGGCCAACCACACAACCAACCAGCACGCACCCCAACAACAAGAGGACAACCACAAGGAAGGACACCCTTCGACTGGATCCACAGGCAACAATTCTGCACCCGTGAAGGCCACACCACACTAGGCTCTCTCAGCCTTCGCGACACACCCACATGGATGCGCAGGCCGCCGACGAATCCAACCGCAGCATGAGTGAACTACCACCACGCTCGTAGCACGTGCACCCAGCAATAGCAGAACACTCTCCTGCATCTCACACTCGGACCCTGCTGGAAAGTTAGCCACCTGCAAACAAAGAACACATGATCACCTAAACACAACTCTACATGGATGGGCCTCAGCGTACTAGTACCTTTCTTTGGGACAGCCATAGTTATTAACTCATTACAAATCTCGTTGGACCCCTGAGCTCTGATACCACTGTAACGACCCGACCTCCCGGACCCCTCTCTAGGGACCGCGAAGGTCGTGCCGCCACCCACGGATCCGAAGACCCGGAAGGGTTAGAATTTAGTCTAGTGAGATAAGCAATGAATTCAAATAATTATAACAGAAAGTTCATACATTAATAAATAAATTATGTACAACATGTCCCAAAAAAGTACAGGATAGAAAGAAAGGTGCATTCCTAAGGGGCATACCCCGAGGATTCCAAAAGGCCACTCTCAACTCACCACTGTACAAGCTCACACACTCGCAACTCACATTGCTGGCAACACACGGCGTACAAACTGCCACCACGACCATTCGGCAATGAACTCCTGTGACAGCGAGTCCCTACC